>OY294051.1:31418365-31599911 GCA_958510825.1 Brachypterus glaber
CCAAACCATTATGGACTATGTAATTTTTACTGTTCCGGTCTATGCAAAATATTACCATTACGGACTATGTAATCTTTATCATTCCGGTCTATGGCAACATATTACCATTTACGGACTATGTAATTTAATGTAATTTATTTTTACTGTGTAGGTTTTAGAAGTTACTTTCAGACAGTCGATGTCATGAGCCCGTTATAGGGCTCCACAAAACTCTAAAAGGACCATTTTTGAGACCTGGATCATGTTTTTGGTCAATAATGTATGAAATTAACTTGATGAAGTGCTGTTTTTTCTTAAGAACGGCATTATTGTATAATAAAAAAAATAATTATATTCCCTAACGTTGATTTAAGTGAAAATAAAAAAGTTTTTTACTCACTTTTAAAATCAGTTACATTGGCGTGGGTAAAATATATTGAATATATTCATCTAACTTTATTCAAGTTTAATATAGCTAAATATTTTTGTATAATTAAACATAATTAATAAATAATATTAAAATTAACTTACCCCTAGGTTCCAGACCACTTTTACCCCATGGTCCATTTTTTCCGATGATTTCATATAAAACAATCCCAAAAGAATATACATCTCCTTTCTGTGTACCCCTTGAGGGCGGTGAAGGATCCCTTAATAATTCTGGAGCTCTCCATAACGATCTTCTTAGTTCTTTGGCTTCAAACTCTGGATCATTACAATCTAAAAAAAAAACGAAACATAAAAAAACTAAAATTTTAAATTCAATTGGTCAAAAATTGCATTACATAAAAACTGCAGTTTTCATGGCATGCCTAAAAATTGAATTAGAACAGTCCTTATTAGGGACTTTTTATTATAAAACGTCGTATCTAAATTATATCAACTTTAAGGGATTAAGTAATTGTTTTTAAATTAGTAACAAAGATACGTCTTTATTGTTGTATAAATTAAGAAGTCTTGATAATAAACATAAGGAATTTACATATCGGACATTATTGAATTATAATACAAAATATATTTACAAAAAAGTACCAACGTTGCAACGTTTCGAAGGTGTTATTCTACCTTTTTCTTTAGGGTAAAAGAATAAAAATAGAAATAAAAAATAAAGTCAAATCGGATTCATCGTTTAATTTTTAGCACGATTTAAGTGTAAGGCGAGTGTAAGTACACTTACAAAATGTAACTTTCCAGTTTCATTGGGATATATTGGAAAAAAAATCTCGCAAATCTATTAGGAGTTTATTGTACATAAAATGCCAAATAGAAATATAATAATAACACATTCTGGGCACGTTTTTTGCAGGGATCAGTATAAATACATATGTATACCTACTGTATAAGTAAGTGTCAAGGGTAAAATGATTCAAACATTGAAAATTGACCCATTTAGGTATTTTGATTGATTTTTTTTTTTTTATAACTTGGGTATAGGGTGATTTAAAAATAAGTACAAAAATTGTAATTTAGGTTCCGAGAAACTTAGGTCCTAAGTATATTTAAGTTACCAGATTCCTAAGATTTAAATAAAAATATAATTATTATAAAATTTTATAGGTAAATTTCTGTAAAATTAACCTTGTTTTTGAATGCGCGCCAACCCAATAAAATAACAAGAAGCGTACGCTTGATATAGTACTCCGCATGAAAGAAAGTCTCCGACGGAAGGGGAAGGAATCATTCGCGCTCTATTCTTTCCGTCAAGAGCGTTATAAGCAACGAACTAATAACTCTTCTTTCTAGAATACGCATACCGTTAAAATAAAGTATCGCCAACATCTACGTTTATTTGTAAACAAATAGTAGGTATATTCAGGCCTGAACAATAACAGTTGCCAGTAACTGGTATTGTTGTCTCTGTTAGAACAAAGATGTGCGAGTAAAACAGACGAATGTTTATGTTGCCGACGTTTTTGTGAGTTTTAACGAATGAAATGCCTATTCTAGAGAGGAGTTATTAATTCGTTGGTTATAAGGCGTGCGTGCCTACAACAAGCCTCCCACTTGCACACACATTTCAAACATATTTCTCGTAGCCACAGATCCGTGCGTCAAACTATATTACTTATCCACTATTTAATTGGTTGTAATTTCGCGCATGCGAAAAAGAATATTGTTAGATTTAGATGTTTAAGCCACAGAGATGCATATAATCTGATATATTTAGCTTATTTTATAATTCGCAAAGACCAAATTACATCAGAATGAAGGGTGGATGATCGACTTCATTTCTTTTCAATGGGTCCTAACATTTTTTTATACTTAACGCTATACGAGTAGCAACTGCAAATTTATTTGTAATATATTTTTAATATTTTCAGCGTCCAATGGAAATGCAGGACCGTAGATGAGTGGACATGCGACCAAGCTAGAAGACAGTCAACATTATCAAGGTAGGCTAAGTTTTTAAAACTTTCGCATGGGTCATATGTCAGCAATAAAATAAAAACGTGTAATCTTTAGAAAAGGGAGTATACGAATACAAAACTAAAAATAGTATGGTGCGTTTTTTAATTAATGTAAAAAAATCCTGTAATATTAATCAAAAACTTTTTACATATACCAAATATAACTACGAAAGCACGGCTAGTTAGGACTTACGTTTGAACTCGTGTAACCCAAAATCCGATATTTGTAACACCCATCTGTTATCAATGAGGCAATTACTTGATGTTAGGTTTCCATGAGAGACAATTTCGCTGTCATGTAAATAAATCATTCCCTAAAATTATCAAATATGGTAAAAAATATATCACAAACAAACATTAAGTAGCTATCTTCATTTAAAACATGCCTTTTGAAGTGCATTTTTCCAGTTTTAAGGAGTCTTCTACCTTCAAATTTTATAAATAATCTTTTTTTTTAAGATTTTTTTGTATAGAAAGAAAATATATATAATTGTGAAATTTTGTTGGTATATTTATTTATATTCAGAGAATACAAAAAAAAATAAATTTTTAAATTGTCATTTTTTTAGCCATTTTTTTGAAAACATCAAAAATTGACTGAAAAAAAAAGATGAAATATTTTTCAGTATTAAAGTCGCTATAGCCCGAACTAAAAGATTTTTTTTGGCCAAAAAATAACAAAAACCTGGACGTTTTTCAATAATTTTCAAGATTTTTTAAAACGTTCGCCAATTCGTTATTTTTTGGCGAAACAATTTTCTTCTAGTTTGGGCTATAGCGATTTCAATAGTGAATAATATCCCATTTTATTTCCCATTTTATTTTATTTTATTTTATTTTTCAGTCGATTCAAACGGCCGAAATCATGGCGTCTACCGTTTTTTTATGTTTTTCTCAAAAAAATTGTATGGCCAAAAAATGGCACTTTAAATTTTTTTTTGTTTTCTTTGAATACAGGATGATTAGGTGTGTTAATAAAAACTGACATACTTTTAAAATATCTGTGATTAACGATGAGACAAACATGTTATCCAAATTAACATTTTCATTGACTAAGACATCCTCCAATGACCCCCGTGCACTGTACGCTGTTAAAATGGCGACATTACCGTGATCTACACTTGCCCCAATAAACGGTGTTAGATTTTCGTGTCTTACTTCACGAATCTGAAAACAATATTAATTATTAGCTGTTTTTATGCTAAATGTAATACAAGGTGAACTAAAATAAATTCACTCTGTATGTTATTTTGAAAAATCAAACCTGTTTTAGTTCTTTTCTTATGGATCTTGTTAAGTCTACGGATTTTTTATTAAGGTATTTGATGGCGACAATGTTTCCTTTATACAAGCCCACTGTGGTATAAGCCCTTTTTGGTGATTGGTCGGAAATGTCCAGAAGGCTGCTGCTGGTTGGGGCGTGAAAAACACTGTGTCTACATACACGAATCTGTAATTAATAGTATATTAAAGTACTAGTTTCTTAACATAGTACTTTAGTAAACTCGCCGCAAGCGGCTCGTTTTCTAAACTTGTACTTTTGCGCTAAAAACGTGTTATGAAACGAATGCTTTATACAATTTTCTCTATTACGCTCTAAAATTTTAAAAAGCTTACATTCAAATTGATGACTGATTTAGGGATTTTTGTTTCGGGTTGGCATTACAGTTTTCGCCTTTAAAATTTTGGGAACAAATATTATTTTGATATATTTTATAGTCATGTCTTCTCTTTTTCACTGCAAGTAACTAAGCCACAATTTTAACAAGGTAAAAAATAACCTAAACACAAAATTTTGTAGAAAGTTGAACTTTAACGGAAAACGCCAAGCGATAGGCTTTTGTCTGTTGCCAACCCAAAAGAAAAAAAAGTAGAAACCTCTTATGGGCCTATAAGAACACGCAAAATTCGTGTGATTATGAGCTTATAAGAGTCGCAAAATAGAAAAAAAATTAACACTGGTAGAAGGTAAAACCTTCGGACTGTGACCAGCGGAAAAATAAAGCAAGCGAGAAAATATTTTCTTTGCTGTGGCTTACTGTTCATTTTTAGAGCACTCAGAAAATTTCGTTGTATTTTTAATACTGAATGTTATTTGTTAATACATACATATTTTTTATTTATATCGCCACCATTGTTATTTAATACTTTACGAGAGGCTGACCGCGTCTGAAGTTCCTTCGGAGTTCCTCCGAGTTCTTCGGAGTTCCTCCAAGTTCCTTGGGAGTTCTTCCTGTGTTCCTTAAGAGTTCCTCTCTGGAAGGGGTAATTTTGCTCGTTTTTATCAAACATGGCGCCCCTGCGAAAAAAAATTGGCGCGTAGGTGACTTAAAAAATACTGACTTCTTAAGAGTTACTCCGGAGTTCCTCCAGAGTTTCTCCGAATTCCTCAGAGTTCCTCCAGAGTTTCTCCTGTGTTCCTTTGGCTTGTATAAAAGATTTCCTCGCGGTCAGCCCCTCGATACTTTACTTGTGATATTAAATACTGCAATGTGTGTATTTTTTACAAAATGTTGTCATACTAATTTAGAGACCGTGCTGGATCCACACGCAACATGTGTTTATTAATACTATAACATTTGGTTAATTATATCACAGTTATAGTTTGGTATACTTTAAGTTGTAGTTATTGATCTAGTTTAAAGTATGTTACAGTATTTAGTAAAATAACAATTGGTAAATAATATCAAAATTTTGATTAGTAATAATACAGAGGAAAGTAAAAAAAAGGATCGATTATTTTATCAGTGTGTAATTGTGTGTAGTTGTAATCTTTATATTAACACTAATCAAAATTTTGGTATTATTTACCGATTGTTAATTTTTCTGAATACTGTAACATAGTTTAAACTAGATCAGTAATACAACTGAACAACAACTCAAAGTATACCATACTATAAGGGTGATATGCTTCACCAAATGTTATAGTAATTTTTACTATAACATGCTAGTATTAATAAACACATATTGCGTGGGGATCCAAATGTACCAGCACGGTCTCTATGTTAGTATGACCACATTTTGTATACAATACACACATTGCAGTATTTAATATCGCAAGTAAAGTATTAAATACCAATGGTGGCGATATAAATAACAAATATGTATTTACAAATAAAATTTAGTATTAAAATTACAATGACATTTTCTGAGGGTTTTCAAAAAACAAAATATAATTTGGCGAGACCCAATTTTTTTTTAAAGCAAATGTTCATATAACTTTTTTTCATTTTTTAGGGAAAAAATCAGATGTTAAAATATATATTTTTTTCCTTTATTTTTTTATTGAAACAAATGAAAATAGATTTTCTGGCTTGTGCCTACTACGTCGTAGAATATTTAGAAATTTGTTTTATATTAAAAAGTATATTTACACCCTAATTAGTAAAAATATTTGGTCTCATAAAATATTCTATTTTTTGAAAATTAAATTATCATACATGATAATTAGTAAATATTAATTACGCAATAAAGACTGATAATAGCCATAAATTTTAAACTATATATAGGTATAGCTAATATCATTTTAGGCACGTGTTTGACCATAAATATTGCTCATTATTGGCCTGATTTTGAAATCAGGTAATCCGGTATTTATTTGTTTATCAATTAATTTTTTAGTAAATATTGTAAAATTTAAATGGATATTAAACTTGATCAATAAATAAAATCAATGGCTGCGTTTAGTGGAAACAGCAAAACTCATCGAAACTCATCGAAAGCTGTCAAATCACTACTGAACGCTATGATGAGTTTCGATTGACAGATGTCGTGGCAATCATTCATTGATTTTTTAAAAGCGCTGGAATGAACTTTTTGTGCTATTTCTAACCTCAAATGGTGGTTGTGACAAGTGACAGATATTAGCCGTTCAGAAGTTTGCTAGCAAAACTTATCATTTGATGACTTTTGATTAGTTTTGCAGTTTCCATTGAACGCTGCCAATTGTACAAGAAACTGGGATTTAGGATTTGTACACTGAAAAATTTTAGCGGTATAATTGCACGATTTATAGAATTCTATAGTGCATGGAGTCCGCATACCAGTAGTGTCATCTGTTAAAACTTATGTGAACTTTTAAATATGGCCGCGGTTAAACTCGTATATTGCAAACATTCTAAGTAATAAAATAACTGCTGTGTGTATATTTTGATTCAGAAATCAATTCTGAGAACAAGCATGTACCACTTGTCAAATTTTGACAGATCATTTAATTTTTTAGTTAAATCTTCATTTTAAATCTTTTGTGTTTTAGTGCCAAGTTCTTCCAAAAAAAAACTATGCATGTGTAGTATCAAAATGTTCGCAAGAAAATTCTCTTTCATGTTAACCTAATGAGCCACCCTCTTTCCATTTGAAAAAAATGACTTATGGATCAAAGTATGATTTTCAAACCTTTAAGAGCCCACCAAATTTAGAGTTTTGGGAAAACAATCAAAATAGCGTTTTTATGAAGATACTAGACCAACAATTAAGCGAATAAGCTAATTTAAGGCAGATATAAAATAAAATTTTAAATAAAAAATTACATGACCTGTCAAAAATTGACAAATGGCACATGCTTGTTCTCAGAATAGATTTTTAAATCGAAATATGTAAAAATATACAGGGTGTTCCATTTAAAAATCGAAAGTTCGATTCATTTTCGGTGAAACCGGAAGTGCCAAAAAATGTCTAACCTTGTCAAAAAATCCTAAATTATACATAATATAGCTCCTGCAAATTTAACGATCCTACATAAAAAAGTAAAAAAGTTAAGGGGGGTGAACCACCTTCCTGAAACAACCGGTATAACAGAACAGAACAAATACCCATATATATGGGTATTTGTTCTGTTCTGTTATACCGGTATATATATATTAAAACTTTTGCAAAACTCAGGACCGTTAGGGAAAACATAAGGGACTAAAACTTTGTATTTTATATGATTCTTGATAAACTACTTATCTATCTCATATTTATATTTGCAAATTAACTTAATATACATAAATATAGCTACCTACTATATCTACCTTCTTACCATATTTTTATTTTTAGTAACTTCTGTATGTTCGGTTGGTATGATTGTTACATCTTTTATTTCGATTTTCCACAGAAGACAGGCTAATTTCTGTTCATATCTATAATGCCTACACAAAATAAGATAATTTAGTTATAATAAAAACAAATTGGCTATGGGGAAAAAATTAAGTATATAGGATTTCTAGTATATGATGTCATTAATTTTAAGGGGTGATTCTACATAGGAAAATATGAAAAAAAGTTCCTATAAACATATGTCTAAAAATGCTTCGTAAGGGAGCTAAGCCCCTTTGAAAGTGGCTAAAAAATTTGGTTTTCAATGTAAAATTACCTTAATAAGGCACATCTTCATATGCTAGGTCTTATTTAAACTTATTTTAAACAGAGTTGTGCAAAACTGAGGGGCCTTATTAGTTTTTTGTCCCAAACTTTTTTTGGAATATGATTCCTCGGGTCAAAATACATAAAAAAGTTAGTGTTGTTCTAATACTGAACTGCCCTACTACGCTAGAAAGCAGTAACTTCATTTGTCGCATAGCAGCGTTTTCAAAATATTACATCAAAACGTCACTAGGCGACAAATGGAGTTACTACTTTCTAGCGTAGTCGGGAAGTGTAGGATTAACCGTTTTCGAGGAAAATTTATTTGAAGGTGAAATTTCACGGATCGAGGACGAAAAATTAAGTACTAATATGTTTAAAATCAAATTTTAATGATGCAGAGTTATTCTATATCAAAAACTAAGAAAAAAAGTTTCTATACATGTAGGTCGAAAAATCTCTTTTAAAGCTACTATGGCCCTTTAAAAATGGTGCATTTTTAGGAGCCCATAGCTTCCTTAGGATTGATTTTTGGAAGTACCTGTATATAAGGTTTTTTCTTTGTTTTTGATGTACATTCACATTACATTAATGAAATTTAGGTTTTCAACATTTTAGTATTGAATTTTTCGTCCTCGAACCTTCAAATTATTTTTTCTCGAAAACGGTTAATCCTACAGTATTAGAACAGGAGTATGTATTTTGACCTGAGGAATCATATGACAATAATAAAATTACAAAAAAGTTACACAGAAAAAAGTTTGGGACATTAAACTAATAAGGCCACCCAGTTTCGCACACCGCTGGTTAAAATAAGTTTATAAAAATAACATACGAAGATGAACCTTATTAAAATGCATTTTTTTTCTGACTAAATTTTTTAATATAATTTTATAATTTTTGTTAAAATTTGTGCAATCAAAATGTTCCAAAGATATCGAATAAACAATAATTTAACAATTTTTTGAAGATTTTCTTTAAATCATTCTAATAGCTTGTCATAAACTATAATTTCGCCGTTCTTTCACACGGTTTTGGAGTATATTTTTGCAAGGGTCTTTGGGAATTTGAGATTTTTTTTTGTGCGTTCCTGTATGCTAGGCCTATGGCCAAATTTAATTAAATTCAAAAAGAAAGTTTAAGCTCATAGTACCTTTTAACCTTAAACTTTCTTGAAAAATAATAAATTACGTAAGTCTTAAAGCAGTAGCATTTCGAAACACTTCACTTCTTCTGAATGTAAATTGGCGTCCAGGAGATAAAAATTAAAAATATTTTTTTATGAAATTGCTCATCAACCGTTACTGAGCTCGTGGGATACGGTCAAATTTTTCCGTCCTATTTGGAAATGTTTAAATATAGTATATTTTTCGTTACGAGATTACAATTTATATTTATTTGTTTTTAATGTGTTAAATAAAAAGGTCAGGACCTTTAATTTAGTAGAGTCAAATAATAAATGTAAATTGCAATAAATGCACACGGGCTGATGTTTTAAAGGGTAGCAGTGGATGGTAACGGCATACTCCTTAGTTTTCACCGGGTGATTTGCGTAAAGGGTGTCCGCCATCTTGAATTTTAGGTGTATTCGCTAAATATTGTGGACCAATTTGCTTTATTTATTGCCACTAAAAACTCATTTTTGGAAAAAATTTGCGACTATGATCGTTTTTTGCCTGTGGTCTTTATTACGATTATTATGTTGGTTTTTTCTTTGAAAAACACCGATATATATACATATGTATAGTTAATATGTACAGTTAGTATTGTTGGGTGTAACAAATTAGTCCTCAAATGGTTCGATTTAGTGACCTTTATAAAAATTTCCCTCATAATTCGGCAAAATTATTCCGTAAGCCTATGTTTCTGTGTTTATTTTCAACGTTGATGAGTCATAACTGAGTTTACGCCGACTACTGATTATAATCTCAACGAGGATTCAGGTCTAAGAGCTGAAGTAAGTAAGTAAGTAAGTGTTTTGAAAGCTGATAAATATCCTGGTGCTCCTCTGGCCAGAATTTACCCCTATATATTATAATAGTTTCCGGCTGGTCATCGAAGATCGGAAATTAAAGTTGAAATGAAAAGCTTATGGAAATCATGAAAATGCATGTATGAAAAACGAGTTCCATGTAAAAATGTAACGAAAACAAAAAGCTTAAACATTCAATTTTTAACCGTTTTGGTCTAAAATTCACTCGTAAATTCGATAATTCGAGAATTCTAGAACGCTTTGAGCTAAACACTTCAAATTTAGGCTACGATTGCTTATGGTTAAAATCGGAATGAGATAAAACTATTACAAATAAAAGTAAAAATCGGAAAAATAAACATTTTTTAAATAGGGAAGAAGTTTTTTTTTATGAACTTTTTTAGTTTTGTGGCAAGCAGTAGTATTTCGTACTTACTTTATTCCAAATAAAATGGCTACTGCTACAATTATAGAAATCAGTACAATGCTTGCTATGATCTTCCAGTCAAGTTTGTTGAGGCACTTGTCCCCAAAAAACCCACATTTAGGTTCCGCCACTGGAACGTTGCCTCCTATCCATTGGATTTGTCGATCCGTGTTCAAATACTTAAACTCCTAAAATTTATTTTTTGAATAATTTTTAGATAAACTGTTTTGTTGTAAAAAACTAATTTTATAAATCTATACCTGAGAAGAATATGGGCGTAAGTCTTATTCTTAGTCTCATTCTAAAACCAGTGGACTTTCGCCAGTCTGCCTCTCAAGGACAGAAATTTTTCCTGGCTGTCAAGCAGTGAATTAGAGTGGGGGGAACAGGAGACCAAGAAAAAAAAAATTGGGCAGTTTTAGTAAAAAGAAAACGTTTTTCAATATAAATAACCCTAATCCAGCCATCTACTATCTAATATTACACAGCCACAAAAAAAAATAAAAGTCTTATACCTTTTTTGAAACCATTGTATTCCTATGTATTTTGATGTGCTGAATCCGAGTTTGAGGTCAAAATAGCACCTCAAAAAGTTCAAAAGATTAGTTTTTGAGATAACCTCAAAAAACGTAATTTTTGAGTATAAAAATAACGATTTTTGAGGTTATCTCTAAAACTAATCGTATGATGTGCTGTTTTGACTTCAAATTCGGGTTCAGCGCCTCAAAATACATAGGAATACAAAGGCCCCCAAAAAAAATTGACTTTTTTGTTGTAGCCACAATACATAAGGTCAAGAATTTTTTTGGAGACCATTGTTTTCCTATGTATTTTTAGGCGCTGAATCCGAAATTGAGGTCAAAACAGCACCTCATCCCATTAGTTTTGAAGATCTCAAAAACGTTATTTTTGAGTATAACGAGTATGACGTTTTTTGAGGTTATCTCCAAAACTAATCGTATGAGGTGCTGTTTTGACTTCAAATTCGGGTTCAGCGCCTCAAAATACATAGGAATACAAAGGCCCCCAAAAAAAATTGACTTTTTTGTTGTAGCCACAATACATAAGGTCAAGAATTTTTTTGGAGACCATTGTTTTCCTATGTATTTTTAGGCGCTGAATCCGAATTTGAGGTCAAAACAGCACCTCATCCCATTAGTTTTGAAGATCTCAAAAACGTTATTTTTGAGTATAACGAGTATGACGTTTTTTGAGGTTATCTCCAAAACTAATCGTATGAGGTGCTGTTTTGACTTCAAATTCGGGTTCAGCGCCTCAAAATACATAGGAATACAAAGGCCCCCAAAAAAAATTGACTTTTTTGTTGTAGCCACAATACATAAGGTCAAGAATTTTTTTGGAGACCATTGTTTTCCTATGTATTTTTAGGCGCTGAATCCGAATTTGAGGTCAAAACAGCACCTCATCCCATTAGTTTTGAAGATCTCAAAAACGTTATTTTTGAGTATAACGAGTATGACGTTTTTTGAGGTTATCTCCAAAACTAATCGTATGAGGTGCTATTTTGACTTTAAATTCGGATTCAGCACCTCAATATACATAGGATTACAGTGGTTTTAAAACAGGTATTTACCTATTTTTTCTTTTTGTCTGGCTGTGTTATTGTTGGGTTACCAAACCAAGCTTAAAAAAAAATAGGTACTGCCACTATGGTGGCTGCCATCTAGGTATACCCGCCAAATTTTTCACACTCGATGCACCACGGCCGTGGTGCGATTTGGTAAGTTAAATTTTGGTCTGATTGGGCGATTTTGTAACTTTAGGGAATTTTATCTTGAACGTGCTTCCTTTAGTAACTGGTCTTAGCTGCCAGGGCAATCCAAATATCATATGTTGTTTATAATTTTTTTTTCTTAGTTTCTTTATTCTATAGGTCATTTTATACTTTATAAACAATTCTAAAATGACCGTCATTCACATTTGCCAATCCAAAGCCAAAACTTTTAAGATATCGTACCATCTAGTGTGAAAAATTTAAACCATCCCGGGTAACAATGGCTGCTCTCCATATTTTCCAATCGGTCAGACAGCATTCCTGTTCCCTCCACTTTAGTTCAAGGCGTTCTTTCTTTAAGGAACCCCTATGTTTTTATCTTAGACCCTCGGTTATTAAATATTTTTTTTCACTACTAGCTTTAGAACATACCATTATTTATCATGCTCAGATTGTGAAATAAATTTTCCACACCTATAGTAATAATAATTTTTTCTCTCCTATAGGAGTAAATTTTATAAACAATTGATTTCTGTCACTTTAGATGTTTCAGTTCTTTGTGCAATTTTTACTAATTAAACCCAAGAAAATAGCTTTAAATAACTTTTTATTTATTAAATATAATTAATTATAATTATTACCAATTAATACAATCAATAATTAGCTAAATATTATGAAAAAAATTAAAAAAAAAACTAAAATTTTTAAAAGTCAGTTCAAAGTATTTATTTTAGCAAATGTCATTGATCAAGGCTACTTGATGTTTATGAAAATTTCATGAAATATTATTTCTGTTTATAATTTATTTTATTATTTGAATAAAAATAGTTAAACAGTGCTAGTAGTGAAAAAACTAATATATAAACTACCGTAGAGAAGACTATTATAGCCTCGCACTCTTAAATGCCTCGCTGCTACGCAACTCGGGATTTAATACAAGTGACTAAAGCTAGTAGTGAAAAAAATATATTATTATTATTTTATTTACCGGTACTGCATATTGAGAACCGTTGGTTTTATACTGGAAGTACCCAACTGGTTGCATACTCATACCTAGAGAACCATTATTTTCTTCATCATGTAAAAGTGCTATAACTGTAAAATTTCCTTCTGCGTCGCCATTGCTGTCCATAAATACCTAAAATAATAATGACTATTTTACAAACTTATAATAGACCAATCAAATCCCTTTTTTTTTACTTTCAACCAATCAGATTCGAATTTCACGGATAATTTAACGTGTGAAATTATCAAAATCACGGACTTTTTTAAAAATATAAAGGCCCAGTTAATTTAGGAAAAAATACCTTCCTCTAAAAATTTGACAAGTGTAAATCCATAATTTTCCATTTTTCTTAGCTAATGCAAACAATTAAAAAGCTTATTTGTCACTTTTAACATTAAATATTAAATTTTAACAGTAATTTATTTTGAAAACCACAAATCAACTTTTGACAGAAGCTCTTTCGTTTGCGTCAGAGTTTATAACAATTGTTTTTAGCGCACGCTTTTTAAAAATTTAAAAAGATTGGCTTGATATGCAAAACTAAATAACTTAACACAAAATTGCATGTAACAAACATTTGTTTAAAAAATGCTTTTTCTTGCTAGATGGTTTGCAAAATAGTCAAGTCAAATACCACTTGAGGCAGTGAAATTTTCAGAAAATTTTATTATGGTCTCATAAAATAATTTTGCTCCAAAGTAATTTTTTTCGTTTATATACTAAAAAAAATACTGAGCAAAATTATTTTATGGGACCATGATAAAATTATCGAAAATTTCATTACCTCTTGTGATATTACTGTTGATAATAATACTTCCTACAGGATGCTGCTTAAAATTTATTTAGGGTTATTTGTGATAAACACTCGGAGCAAATTTAAACTTTATTGTGTTAAATAAACATGCCAACGTTTCACCTAATATTTGGGCTTCTTCAGGGCTAAAAAGGCATAAAAATTATAAAACTTTTCGGACATAACTAAGACATTATTAATTGATTTTTTTGGAAAAAATATATTTATGTTTTTTAAAGAAAACACACTAGCAATTTTTTAACAACAAAAATTTGATCGTAAGTCTATTTGCAATTTCTTAAAATGGGTCTATACCATTTTTTTTAAATATAAATCTGTTAATATTTTAGAAATAAACAATATACTGCGTAAAGTTGTGTTTTTTAAATTCTTAAGACAAGTAGACAGTAAATGTCTAAATGGTATAATAGTAATACGACATAAATTAATTCAAATATTTTATTTATTAAAAAAAATTAAAGAAACCATAAAATTTCATTTTAATAAGCTAAAAGAGGACATTTAATTTTATTTTTTACTAAAAGATAAATTAAATTGCTGAATTCTCAATAAGGCTCCCGTTTTTTTTTCAGTACATTTTTCGTACCTACGACGCGTTTCTAATAAATTTTTGAAGCTGTTGAGGTGTTATTTCTTGACACGCTGCTCTTATTCAATTTTTTAAATCCTCTCTGGTTTTATAAATATATTTTTTAATTGTTTCCCAAAAAAAGGAAATCTAAACAAGTAAGATTAGATCAGGGGACCTAGGTGTCCATTGAATTAAAGGACTTCCTCTACCAATCCAATTATTTTTAAAATTTTCATTTAGCCACATTCATCCATCCATTTGAAAATATATATTTTAACTCATAGTTAACGTCGGAGTATTTTATATTTGATGATTTTATGTTATTTTATTTTGTTTTAGTCTCTTTTGTATTACTTTTGACATACCATGTACTTTTGTACCCGTTTTGGTGAAATATTATTATTATTATTATTATTACTATATATATATATATATATATATATATATATATATATATATATATATATATATATAAACATTAAAAATAAAAGAAATTAATAAATTAATAACTTACCTAAATTATTAAATATGCATTAAAACAAACAATTTATCAAAAACATTACATCAACAAACAGAATACACTGGACATTTTTCAACAGGAAACAACATTTTAACCAAATTACATACTTTTATAAAAATTTCAGTAATTAATTGTTTTACAGTGAGTATTCTCCAGGCACTTAAGTGAGTGTTTATCACAAATAACCCTAAACATAAAATAATTTTATTTTAGATTGCAATTGTAATCTTCTATACACATTCACGTTCTATTAAAAATTTAGATTGTACCTCATAGTAAGCGCGCTATAATTGTCATTGAGAATAACCTATTTAAATGTTATCATTTCTGTAATATTTTATGTTTTATACATTTACATTTACATATTTATGTATAATTGTGAATAAAAACTGTTCTAATATCATAAGAAAGGGTCATTTCCAACTCTCGAGGAGCTAATTTGGCCTATGCTGCGCTTTGGTTAAATAGCATATCTTGAGTTGGAAATGTTTCGTTTTCTTATTAGAAAATATATTATGTAAAAATATATTAGGTAAAACTTATTAATATCGCACTCTGTAATAATTACTAGCTATAAAATAAACTACGTAGCAAGTATATTAAAAATAGATAAAATTAAGCTCTATAGATTTATATCTTTATAAGTAGTATACAATTTCGAGAAACTGGATATTAGAAATATAGCTTTTCTCTCTGCAGTTAAGTGCAAAGAAATTTCCAGTGGCCCATAAACTTGAACTCCGCGCAGAATCTATCTTTTGATGTGATGATCCTATGTTTTTTTATTATTTTATGGTTGGTCGAATGATTTTAATTCCCTGTAAGGTTAACTATCTTGTGTTTGAAATTCATTCAATCAAAATATTATCACATTAGCAAAGAATAAATTGGTAGAAAGAATAAATGTAGAGCGGGCACGCAAATCGGGTTCAATCTATATATATATTATATATATTGAATGGAGATTTCTCCCGTTAGATTAGACAGGGACAAAAGTTCTACCCAAAAAGGATAGAAGACATACATACATCCCACTTCCACCCAACCAAACAAATTCTGTATTTGTTCTTTGTTGAACAAATACAATATTTACTTGGCCGGGCGAAAAGTGTAACTATATTATTTTTATTAAAGAAATTACTGGCCTCATCTAAATTTTAGTAGAATTATCTTATTCTACAGATTCACATTAGCTATGTTCGTTCGTGCCGCTCACTGCTACACTTTCCGGCCAACCAAATAAATACTGTATTTGTTGTATGAAAAACAAATACAGTATTTATTTGGTTGGCTGGAAAGTGTAGCACAAATGAGATAGAGTTAGGGTAGACGTCTTTTGTTTCATAATTCTAGTTGTAGAGAGCTCCATTGGAGTAAATCGTGAAAATGTTGTCACGTTAGGTGCCTTTAAAATTTTATGGGAACGATAACATCTTAGTGATGACATTTTTAAGAAATCATCCTAACGTCTCATAGAATCAACGTATAGAAACAGAAATGGGGTAAGTAAAAAGTTGATTTAAACCGTCGCACCACCGCACCGTGATTACCGTCACAATTCTTGGTGAGCAATTAATTTTTAAATATCCTAGAGTGCAAACTGATTGTTGAGAAAAAAGTTGAAGTAACCCTATTGACATGGTTCTGTCTTATTGATGTCTGATTTTTGTATTTTAATAGAGGAAAATTTTCATTTTAATTAAAAATTTAAAATCCTCACGAGTAATCCCTGTATAAAATACCCGTATAATAACATTGTACTTACGTCCGATCCTTGAATAGAATGGTAAGGTCTATTTACCATTCTCTTTATAACCGAAATGCCGTTTCGAGGATCTTCTTTATTTTCGAACGTTTCCGAAAGTGCCCTCGCCAGAATGGTCACAGCGTCATACAGATGGGCCGCTTGTATTGAGACCTGAAAAAAATATGCATTAGATTTCATTGCTTTTTACAGAATAAGTGTTAAGGACAGAAATTTTTAATTTTAAACAAAAATTATAAAAATATTAATTTATTATTCCATCAATCTATTTTCTAATCATCGTACAGAGTGATATTGGTAGACTGACAGTTTCGGGCTGCTGGCCCTCTTCAGTACCAAGAGTCAACTCTGCACGCTGATTAAGAAAACGTTTTTAGACTTTACTCGCAAAAGGAATATAGCCATTAGATTGATGTAGACTTGTGCGCCATCTATTTCTAGATGTAGACAACTACTCATACCTCTCCTTATCTGGAGACTTTGAATGGTAGCAAGTTGAAGACTTGTGTGTCTCAAGCACATAGTACCACTAACGGGTGATTAGACGTAAATTTAGTAAGGACAGAAATTTTTAATTTTAAACAAAATTATAAAAATATTAATTTATTATTCCATCAATCTATTTTCTAATCATCGTACAGAGTGATATTGGTAGACTGACAGTTTCGGGCTGCTGGCCCCTCTTCAGTACCAAAAGTCAACTCTGCACGCTGATTAAGAAAACGTTTTTAGACTTTACTCGCAAAAGGAATATAGCCATTAGATTGATGTAGACTTTACGTCTAACCACCCGTTAGTGGTACTATGTGCTTGAGACACACAAGTCTTCAACTTGCTACCATTCAAAGTCTCCAGATAAGGAGAGGGTATGAGTAGTTGTCTACATCTAGAAATAGATGGCGCACAAGTCTACATCAATCTAATGGCTATATTCCTTTTGCGAGTAAAGTCTAAAAACGTTTTCTTAATCAGCGTGCAGAGTTGACTCTTGGTACTGAAGAGGGCCAGCAGCCCGAAACTGTCAGTCTACCAATATCACTCTGTACGATGATTAGAAAATAGATTGATGGAATAATAGAATAAGTGTTATTATATTATTCACAGCGCCTGTGCTAGAATAATATATAAAAGAGAAAAAGATGCAAGTCACTTGTAAAACAAGTGTACACTACGATACTTCAAAAACGCTTTGTTCCAAATTTCAAGTCTCTATGTGAAAGATTTCTTGAAATATCGTAGTGTAAAGATGTTTTGCAAGTGACTTGCATCTTTTTTTCTACTATACGGTTGTATTTTCAAAAAAAAATCTTGGATTTAAATACATTTCATGAAATAATAAGAAACTTTTTTTTTTAATGTCCGTCTGTCTGTCTGATATCACAATATTTGTTAACACGATAACTCAAGAACGAATAATCCGATCGACTTAAAATTTTCAAGTTCTTTGAGGGGAAGATCCCTATTGTTTTTGAAAGCAATCCCCCTAAAAAAACAAAAAAGTTATGGGGGATTAAACTTAAAAAAAAATATAAACTTATAATTTCATGACTTTTGAATAGTTTTGGTGTTTCCATAGAACGCAGCCATTACTTTTCTTCAAATATATATGGGTATATGTATGTATGTATGTATGTATGTATGGTCATTAAAAACACACCCCGTATCAAGTGAAGTTAAAAATGCTCAGTAGATCGTAAAATAAAATTAAAAAATATATCTACGTAAGTATTATTTGCAATCCATAGTAACTTACCGAGATGCTATCAAATATTTTTGGATGATATGGTACACAGAAAGGTCTTTTTGTAGATAATGCTTTGATTTTTTCCACGAAATCGCTAAACAAAGACAAAAATATTTATTAAAGAAAACTAAATAAACAAGACGATCCACACAAAAAAGGCCGATAAAGATAATTTTTACGAAGTAAAATTTTCAGTTTTTTGTTTATACAGAGTGATCAATAACTGGCATGCCAAAATTTAAGAGGTGATTTTGCATCCAAAAATCAAAAAAAGTTCCTGTAAAGGTTGTCCGCAAATGAGCCTTAATGAAGCTACGGCCCTTTAAAATGTAATAAAAATAAGGTTTTTAAATTAATAACTCTGGTACCCTTTAAGCTAAAGTGACGAGCTTTTGCATGTATACTAGTATTAATAAGGGCAATAATTATATGTTAATTTATTTTTTTGTATTCATCCAGAGGTACTAAAAATGTATTAGGCTTAGACTTAATACATTTTTGCCTCAAACTTTTTTCTGTGTACTTTTTTTGGATTTTTTTGTAAAAAATATAGATTCCTTGAGTAAAAATACATAAAAATGTCATATAGTGTAACACTGTAGCAGCACCTGTTTTCAAAAAAATGCAATTAAGAGAAAGTATCACTTTGAGCCACCAAAAACGTTACTTTTTAAAAGGCTATTACTCCTTTAATATTAAATTTAGGTGTTTTGGCAAAGAATAATTTTTTGCTCAGTTTTAAATGAAGAATCACCCTGCAGCATTAAAATTTTATTGATGCTTTTTTTTTGTTTCCCAATATGTCATCTTCGAAGGGCCGTAGCTCCCTTAGGGCTCATTTCCGGACCAACCTTTATAGAAACTTTTTTCATATTTTTGGATGTAGATTCAGCTCTTAAATTTTGGCATGGCAGTTACTGATCACCCTGTATATATCTAGATCATTTAAGAATAAACTAAACGCCAATTTAATTAAAAACACTAATAATAGAATATAGGATACAGACATGAAAATATTGATAATAGAGAAGAAAGAAAAATGCAGTGAGTTTTTTAGTGGGATTAGAGGCCGTAGCTACGCGTAGTCTGGTTCATTAAGTTGTCAAGTTTGCAATCGAAAGGTCGGGTATTTAAGTCCTCGTTAAACGTAACTTTTCTTTAAAAATATATCCTTCTCGCAAACACAGACATGTAGCTAGCCAATATTTGATTTTCACAGTCTAAAGTTGTAAGGCCCTCGCTTATTGTCAGCCAATAAAGAAAACCAAATTTTGTTTTTAATTTTAAAATAGTTAAGCTTCTAGACCAAGACTTTTGGTTTTGACCAAGACAAAATCCAAGATTTATCTTTATTTGTAAGTAAGTGCTTTATTGTTATTAAGTACAATTTTAGATATAATAAATATTTTACAAAAGTTGTATTTTGGAACACGCTAAGCATAGCTTGTATTGTGTTCCAATTGATTCTATTAATATAATATAATATAACCGCAAATAATATGATAAGTAGGAGAAGAAACAGAGAAGAACATGATGAGTAATTAACGTACTTCTAATATTTAAGGATAAATTTTTTTATTGTTTTCTAGCACAAATTTATTGATTTCGTTTTTAAAATGATGAAGTTTTTTTAGTTGTTTAATATTCAAGGGCACCTGATTATAAAATTTAGGACCAAGAAAGTTTATAAATCTTTGAGAATTGTTTTTTTTTGTGATTTTAGTCTTAATATTGATTCATGTTACGAATAAAAAACAACAACATGTATTTTCTTCTATTTTCGGAAGCAGAACTAAAAGTCTTAATTTGATCTTCGTAAACTCAAGGTCTAGTCCCGCGAATCCCCAAAATAGAGGCTATAAGCGTAAAACTATAAATCTCGGAGCTTGTTAAAATAAAAAGAGCTAGCAAAAAGAACTATCCAAAATCTATTCATGAATTTCTGCAAGAATTCATAAAATATCACTATATTAATATATTTTACTATATATCACTATATTAACCCTTTCAAAGTGATTTACCTCTATAGAGGCAAAAAAAGTTCGTGCCATTAATGTGTATTACCGCTATACTGCCTTGCTAAGCTGGAAGCTCCTACCTGTATATGTTAAACCTATGTAGATATGACCTTTTAGCTTAGCACGGCAGTATAGCAGCATCTAAAATTATCAGTTTACCATTAGTTTATTTTATATGATTTTGTAACACCACGGGGTTTTTGGGGTCGCTGATTACGAATCTGATACCAGTTTTCCAAAATTCAAAATGGAGGATCCAATATGTCGGATTATATTTTTTAAAGTTGCTCGGATTTGCTTGAAACTTGGTACTCGGGGGTTTTTGGGCCGCTGATTACGAATCTGGTGCCAGTTTTCCAAAATTCAAAATGCCGGATCCAATATGGCGGATTGAATTTTTTTAAGTTTCTCGGAGAATTTAATCCGCCATATTGATAAAGATAAAGTTAAAATCCCCCGTGGATCTAGAAAACTAAATATAGGGTCGTCAGAGTTGTATATACTTAAATACCAAAATTAATACACATAGTATTATATGTAGATATTGAATCCGCTATTTTGAATTACAAGATTCGTAATCAGCGACCCCAAAAACCCCCGAGTACCAAGTTTCAAGCTAATCCGAGCAACTTTAAAAAATCTAATCCGCCATATTGGATCCACCATTTAGATTTTGAAATACTGGCACTAGATTCGTAATCAGCGGCCCCAAAAACCTCCGTGTAACAAGTTTCAAGAAAATCCGAGCAACTAAAAAATCTAATCCGCCATATTGGATCCGCCATTTTGAACGCTAACTTTTAAATTCTGACCTCGGATTCAGATTCAGATACAATATGATAATATCATGTTTTTGAAAAAAAATTATTTTCAGCACATCTTTGGCACGAAAACTTTATTTTCACTGCACTGTGAAGGGGTTAATATATTTCATGGATTTTATGTGATTTCTCGTTAGAAATCATGTAAATTCCTAATTAATTTCTGTGATTTCTTAATAAGTTCTTCATAATTTATGAATCATAAAGTACGTTGTGCCTTCTCATATGAGAAACTTCTCGGAACTTATTTAAATTCTGACATATTTTGACATTGACAGAACATATTTTTGTATCGAACTTTTTATACTATAGATAAAGTTCTGCTCTATGTTATTTATTAGAATTTATTTTTTTTTATCTTTTTCCTTTTCCTCGTAGAACGCTATAAATAAATTTAAACATAAATCTTTACATACCTATAAGCTGGATTTCTGGGAAAAGAGGGCGTTAATTTCAAAACAGACCGGAACCCCAGGATTCCATTTGTATTCTCGGAAGCATTGTCCAAATATCGTTCTCTTAAAAACGGGTCCAGATACTCTAAAAAACGATTATTTACACTACATCATTCTTCTGTACACTTTGGTATGTAGGACAGGGACAAGTTAAAGCTAGATTTGCCACAGTTTCAATAATCTTTAAGAAAGGACGCAACACATACCCTCATTATTTAAGGGGCTGTCCATATATTACGTAACGCGCCTGGGTTGGGGGTGTCAGAGAAATTGTTACAGTTTGTGACAGGGGGGGGGTCTAGGTAAACGTTACGTAACGGAATTTAGTAAATTTAATGTTTATTTCCTAAGCTTAGCAGATGTATTTTTATTTCAACATAAATTACTATTTAGTGGCCCATAATTCCCTTTTTCACACAAAAATTGACGAAACTATGTATATTTAAATAATATTGTAATCAGTAAAAAACTGTTGACATTGACATTAAAAAAAAATCTTACGACCCTGTTCTTGCGTGATCTTGCCGATGAATCATCGGCGATGATACATTTTCGCGCGGAATGTGTACTTACAGAACACCAAGGTGTGTACTATTTGTGTACCTGTGCATAAACAATATAAGTGTTATATGTGACACTCAGTGTAAAAAGAGGTACCTAGTATTTTTTCCCTGTGTGATATTGATTATGAATATTTTTTTAAAGTTTGAGTGATTTTTTCGTGTAAATTTTTTTTAAGGTTATGTTATACTATATTTTAGGTTCATGTTTGTTTTGTCGAGAAAAACGAATCAATAGTGAGAATACAGATAAATTTAAGGCGAAACAAAATTTTTATATTGTTACGCGTTACACAGGGGGGGAGGGTGTTGGTAAATGTGACAGTTTGTTACACAGGGGGGAGGGGGGGTATTTTTTTTTTGAAAAATTGCGTTATGTAATATATGGACAGCCCCTAAATCGATTTTTAAACTATAGGAATAAAATACAGACTTTGAACATTTGGGTCGCAAGATAAATAATAGCAAGGGCTTAGGGACTGATCTTGTTTTCCTGGGAATTTTATATCGTGGTTTTAAGATACAACTACAATGTAATTTTCTAACAGATGAAATCATAACAAAATAGTTCTATCATAAATTATTTATTTATTTAAAGTAATTCATATAAAACATGCAATGTGGTAGTTTGGTAAAACTTTTATATTTAATACGGTTAACCCCGACAATGTTATACGTACAATGTTATAATAATGTTAATAATAATGTTATAATGTTACAATGTTATATTGTAGAGTCACACTATGTGACAGCGGTTATAGTCTTTGGCGTGCACAGTTGAAGCCAAATTGGGTTTCTGTTTTAATAACCAACCACAAAAAGAAAAATCGGACAATATACACTGATAGAAGAATAGCGTAATTAATAACGTACATAATTAGGTTATGGTATACAACAATAAATAGTTGTATATGCGCCAACAATTCAACCTCCGCCATTTTGAATTTTTAAGTTATTGACATTGATCTACATCAAAATAATCAAAAGAAGTAATTTAACACATTTTTAGAAAGATTGAAGAAAAAATAAAATTTTGGACCACCCTAAGGCACGGATTTTTTTTTATTTTTTTGTTATTTTATTCGAAATCAGCTGTATAAAAAATATTCGTATGCAAAAATTCAGAATTTTATCCCTGTTTTTTTTTCCTGGCCCACTGTGGAATATTTCGATTTTCCGGCTGATTCTGGGAGATGTTCCTCATTGGCAATCATCGCCAAAATTTACGGGCTTATTTTCTAACGCATTAAGAAGCCTTCTAGCCCTACCCGAAAACCCAACTAAAAAAAAAGATTTTTCGACCCAGCCTAGTTCATAACGTATAGCTATAATCACGTAGTTTCTCCCTTTTAATTTCTCTAAACAAAATCAAACATACAACTTTATGGCCAATAATAATTTAACTGCTATTTACATTGTATGCATGTATGTTTTGAACAAAAGTTTTTTAAATAATGTGATTTTATATAAAAACATGAATTTTCAATGGAAATTTTCCATTCCAGTGAAAGGGATCAAAATAAATTATAATCCGCAGGAAAATGTACCAATCCATAATAAAATTCTGCATTTGATAAAAACCTTTTTCAACATACATGTTTTATTGTGGAAACGAAAATTGCTATAATAGCGAATAATATTCTAATACTTTACAATTTATTATATTTATTTATTAGCGTATGTCATAATTTCGAAGTAGACCCAGTGCAATGTGGGCTGAGAAAAAAAAGATGGACGAAAATCTAAATTTTTGCACACGAGTATTTTTGATACCGCTGATTTCCAATATAATAGAGAAATAAAGAACTTTCACTTTCGGGTTTAGACCGTGTTAATGGATTTTCACTTTCCGACGTTTCGTCTCTTACTACTAGAGACATCTTCAGGGATTAATCTGAAACTAAGTTTCGAATCAACTTGTGTCACTATTTATGACGAGTTGTGGTTATTCACCCGTGACGAGGTTTTTCCTATCAAAGACTTCCATATTGCAGGTAAGTGGTAACCAGTGTCCCGATTGATATTGTTAGGATGCTTGATGATTTCTATCGATTCCCGTATCTTCCTTGGCATTTTTCTGTTTTCTGTTAATATTTGTTTTGTTTCAGACAAATTGATTTTATGACCTGTTTCATGTACATGTTCGGCTACTGCCGATAAGGAAATTTGTTTCTTTCTTATATTGCGCTCATGCTCTTGAAGTCTTGTAGAAATTTTTCTCTTAGTTTCACCTATGTAAACCGTACCACAGGAGCAGGGTATTTTATATACGCCTTCTGAACTCAGGGGTATTTTGTCTTTTGTTGAAGTCAAACATTGACCTAATTTTTGGTTGGACCGAAATATAGGCTTAATATTTGACTTCTTCAAAAGTTTACCTATTTTATCCGTGATACCGCTTACATAGGGAAGTATAACTTGTGTCTGTCTGTCATTGTCACTATTGTCCTGTTGTTTGGGTCTGGGATTTCTGTATTTGTATATGGTCTTATTAATGTCTTTTTTGGTATAACCGTTCATGGTCAAGGCTTTGGTTAGTTTAAGGAGTTCTGTGTCTAGGGAATTCTTGTCTGAAATCAATGTCTCTAGTAGTAAGAGACGAAACGTCGGAAAGTGAAAATCCATTAACACGGTCTAAACCCGAAAGTGAAAGTTCTTTATATCTTAATGGCCGTGAAAGCTTAAAATCTAAAATAATAGAGAAAAGCTGAAAAAAAAATTCCGCGCTACCAGGGTGGTTCATTTTTTTAATAATTTTTTCGATTTTGTTCATATTTGGTAAACAGTCTCTTCTTAGGGATATTAACGTAGACCAATGGTTAAAACACCAAAAATCAAAATGGCGGAGCCAATATGGCGTATCGGTTTTTAGAATGTTGTCATAATTAGGCGAAATTAAGGCTAGAAAGTAGTCTAAAGTCATCGATTTTAAGTAAAGGACTAAACTTAAAACACTTAATATGAAAAAGCTTATATGAAAGTTAAAAATACAGTTTTATATCCATTTTAGTTAAAATATTCATTTCAAGGTCGTCAGAATTCCGTGAATTGAATTTTATTTTCCAGGTATAGGAAATATCTTATATTAGCCCTAGTGATTTCTTAAATTAAAATAAATTAAAGATGTTGGTTTTAAGTATGCAAAAATGCATAAATTATTGAGTCTGGAAAATGAGGGCAATTTTTGAAATTTAAGATTTTACAGTTTTATTTAAATTTTTAGATTTCAATTACCTTTTTGCATACTTAACCACCCTAGTGGCGCGGAATTTTTTTTTTCAGCTTTTTAACTATCATATTCAAAATCAGCGGTATCTAAAAATTCTCGTATGCAAAAATTTAGATTTTCGTCCATCTTTTTTTCAGCCCACAGTGCAGTGAAGTGTACACTGTACAGGGTGGTCCATTTATCATAACAATCGCCAATATTTTAATTATCCAAAAAAGTTTTCATCAAAAGTTATAAGCTTATTGTGCTCCCAACAAAGTGGTGCTATTATATATTATAATAATTATGTATATATTATACAGGATGTCTCAACGAAGCCGACTCGGTCGATATTTCGTAAAGTATGCACTTTAGAGAACAAGTTTAAAGGGAAAAGTTGTATGGTTTTAAAAAAGGCATATTCTAAAAATATTTTGAAATATACAGGATGGTCCTCCTGGGTGGGTAACATCTGACTGGAATGCTATACTCTTTATTTACCTATAAAATGTAGAATTTTATTCTACATTTAATAAGCAAATAAAAAATGTAGCATTCCATTTAAAAAAAAATAGTTTTTTGTGTTTGAAAATCCAAAAGTTTGAATATTAATTTTGAACGCCCTGTATAAAACATTTTATTTTTTGTACATAAAGTAATTAGATACACCCTTTTAAGATAAGCCTGCAAAATTTTATTAATTTTTGACAAAAAGTAAAGAAATTAAAGCAGGTTTTATCTCATCACTAAAAATGCATTTTTTCTCAAAAAAAAAGAAATTAATTTCAAAAACTATAAACAATAGACCCATATAATATGTATGATATTAAAATAAAGGTGTTTTATGACAAGTAAGATGTCATAATAAAAAATATAGCATTTCGTTTAAAAAAATTAAGTCAGATGTTACCCACCCTAGGAGGACCATCCTGTATATTTCGAAATATTTTTAGAATGTGCCTTTTTTAAAACCATACAACTTTTCTCTTTCAAGTTTTTCTCTAAAGTGGATACTTTAATATATATGGACCGAGTCGGCTTCGTTGAGACACCCTGTATATGTATTATATATTAATTAATGTATATAACTTATGGTGTAAGGTCTTAGAAATGCCAAATTTGTTTTTTTAATGGAATATGGACCATACCATTGGTATTTTTTTATGCGTTTACGCATCATGCTGTTTTTCAAAAATTAACAAAAAACACATTGTGATAGATTTATGTACAAGGCATTATTTGAGTTATAGAAAAATAAATAATATCTTATTTTACCAGTTTTTTTCATATCTTGGCCGTATATGGGTTAATACGTTCAAGTAAATTATAATTTTGGATTCCATAATTTCTTTGCGAACAGAAAATAAAATTATCAACATTTCAATTCTACTTTTTTGCTCGATATTTCAATTTATTCTTTTATCATCAGATCGTTAGTTCGAATACTGGTTTGGGATTTCTTTCATTACCCTAAAATTTGCACCAAAAACCTTACATTCTTCAGTTTTTGTGAGCAGTTTTGGTAATTACCTTTCTTACTTCCAGCTCGATGTGCCAAAAATCTTTGAGTAAGTTATTTCTATTTCTAATAAATTAAGGTAAGAATTATATTCCGCACATTTTATATACATTTTATGTACATTTTATGTATTTATAAGAAACAGATAATCTTAATTCTGAAAAATTTATTTAATTTACCGTTGTATCTTGACCTATATTGTATAAGTAAATAATGAATCTTTTCATAATTCATAACACAGAGGGAAAAAATTGCTTTGTACTGGACTAAATGCTGAAAATATGTAAATCATCTAATGATATCTAAAAAGTCCAAACCAATGCATTGCAATGATGAACTTTTCATAATATTAAAATTTAATAATGATATTGTATATATCCATATTAAAATATATTTATCCAACACATACAGATAATAAGACAATTACCAGCTTTATTTTAAATAGATAAACTCAATAATAACCCCCGCGTGGCTTTTACTTTATTGAGTGGATAATTATTTATTTTACCCACTCAACTGTCACTTGTCAAATTATTTTCTTGTAAATGTCATTAAAATTTTTAATAAAAATATGAATTCCTAAGCTATTTATTGGATAAAACCTTGTATGGCACTCATGGGTAAACCGATATTGCTCTCTCGAAAATTAACCTGCTTGGCTGACGCCTCGCAGGTTAATTTTCTCATGGGGAATATCTTACTTTACCCACTAGTACCATAAATAACTATAACATTTATATTTATGTGTATATTTTTATATATTTATTTGTAGCGTGACAAGAACCTGGCGGGACACCCGGTATATTTGATTATTGAACTGTCTAATTTCTTTGTTTATTTACTTTATTGCGTATATCTCCAAATAAGGAGGAGGTTAACCTCCTGATAACTGATAATTATCAGTTTGACGTGTGACTTTGTATGTTTTTATTATGTTTGATCCGGCATAACTTTGGAACGGATGAACGGAATTGGATGAAACTTTTTGCAACTTAAGGAGGGCATTCATGAGATGATCCCGTTTTAATTTGGCTCTCGGATAATGCCGGGTAAGCCGGATAATTAAGATAAATCTAATAATTTTAACGAAATTTCACTTAAAAACGGCTTAATTTGGTTTAGCCAAACCAAAATTTTAGAGAAATATCGGATAACTCGGATAAGCCGGATAACTTGATTAAGGGGTCACTTAAATATCACGGCAGGCTAAAATTCTTTTAAATGCCGCTAAACTTGATTCTGTGGACCTGTAATATTATTTGTGATTTTACCATAAGGCGTTATTTGATTATTACATAACGCTTAAAGTTTAACAAATATTTTCTTTAGTATTTCGTTTAAAATAAGGCTATTTGGGAACTTGGGCGCTGAAATAAAAATATTACTAAATTTATTTTTTAGAAATGTATCTTAGTGCGTTGTGACGTCAGCAGCTGGCCGAGATGGAAGGACAACTATACTTTAGCTTAGATAACGTTACAAATCTTCATGTCCTGTGTCTCTAAAAAGTAAAAAATAAAATCTATTAACAAAAAAAAAAATGAACAGACTTCTATGTCTCTAAAAAGCAAAAAATAGAAAATAAGTCGGTGCCAATTTCACAGAAAACAATTTAACAACAAAAATATTGTTTAGTATTTAATTTAGGGAATGGTGAAATTGGCACCAACTTATTTTTTACTTTTTAGAGTCATAGAGACATTTTTTTTGTTAAAAGGGTAAATCCATGGTAACTGTCGTTACAGCCGTGGAAAAAATGAAACTTCCTTTTAAATATGTTATTAAATTATTACTTTTTATGAAACACTCTTTAATAATAATAAATAATAATCTTTAATAATAATATAATAAAATATTTAAAAGAAAGTTTTTCTGCAGCTGTAACGACAGTTACAATGGATTTACCCAAAAGTTTTTTTTGTTTTTTTTTTTTTGTATAAATGGAGAATTTGTTTAAGGTATTTTTTTTACTTAAGCAGGTTCATATTATAAGAAAATAATCCAAAGCAAACCACAATATTATACACAAAATAGTTCCAATTTTGTCCAACTTTTTAGGCCAAATGACCCTCCGTGTGCTATGCAGTGCATTCATGAGCCAACTTTATATGCTTCGAATATGAAGTTTAAACCGTTCAAGGATTTTCTTTACAACAGTCGTGGTTACTATGCCGGAAAATTCTTATTAACATTCATTCCAATGCCAATTTTTTCCACGTTTTTCGTATTAAACTAAGTAAAACACTGCTGGACGTATAAAAATCTTGCAGTATAAGCATTTTTGACAAAGTAGTTGAAAGAGTATAAAACTCTAAATATAAAACAAAAATCTATATAACCGGCGCAATTACTATAGATGATTGTGCCTCTCACTTGCACGCACCCTGCGTTAAGGCCACTTTACACGGAGCAATTTGAGCGCAAGTTTGGTGCTATGCAAGTTTGTTGCAAGAATGATTCAGTCACTGCTCATGCCTTCAGGCAAGTTTGAGGCCATTTTCGTGCCATCAAATTATTTAGAACATGTTCTATTTTTCGGCGATTTTCACGCAAGTTTTATGGTTATTTTCGTGGTACCAACCTGGAAAAAAAGTTACCAAATCGATTTCATTTTACTAATATAGTAGCAACTGCACATGTTAATAACTATTATTATTATTAATAATAGGTCGGTCTGTCTAACTAAAAAACTTCCTTAAAAAAGCAAATGCTAGGTTATGTTTTTGTCAACAAACGCAGAGACACGTCAAAATTGTCTGGTTGGCAGCACTGTTTACCTTGCAATATATAGCACCAAACTTGCGTACAACTTGATCCGTAAAAAGACAAATCAATGTCCAATTGTCCTCATGCTATATCTGGCAGCAAACTTACATAGCATCAAACTTGCGTACAAATTGCTCCGTGTAAAGTGGTCTTTACGAAGTTTAAAGCGTTAAGTTGAAATTATTACTATAGATATTATATTTTGACATTTAATGTGTTTTGCACGTTTAAACTTGAAAGAGAGAAGAAAATACATATATTTGTGACAAATATTGTTTTAATTATTACAAATAAAAAGTATAGCAACATACAGGACACGAGTACAGTTTAGTTTTCAGATATAAACTCGGTGGTTTCGATTTAAATAATAACATAATCATAAATATATAATATTAATTATAATATTTACTGCTTAAAAATAATAAAATTAGAATTCACAAACAAATGCAATAAATATGCTACTGCCCAAATTAAAAAAATAAATTAAATAAATTAGCTTGAACCACTGACCATTGTTAATGGTAATAATTATGAAGTTTAATAATGGCAATTGAGATTATTAATTACTTTTATCCACGGCCGTGATTAAGAGACCTATTAATCACGCCTGTAAAAATAAACCGTTTAAACTATAAAACAGCCGTGGATAAAGTATAGTATTCTACTCGTGTATAATAGCTATTAATCATTCGGGTGATTAGGCCACTCGCCTATCATTGAATAATATACTATTTTCCACAGCCTTGATTAATAGGCCTATTAATCACGGGTCTTTAAAAATAAACCGTTTAAAACCCAAAACGGCCGTTGATAAAGTATAGTATTCTACTCGCGTATAATATCTATATCTAAATTATATATTATTTTGCTAGTACCCAACTGAATTCTAGGTTTACACCACCAATTAATTCTACATACACAGTGAGGATTCGTTACGGCATTAAACACTACACGTTTTTTATATTTGGAAGTTTAGTTATAAAATACGACTTGTTAAAAATTCTTAGTGTACCTACATACTTTTAAAGTAAGTTAATTAATATTAATTAACTTACTTATACTTATATATAAGCGGTAATGAAAAAAATATTCTACTTAACAAATTCTTTAAAACCGGTATTAAGTTTAGAGTTTTAATTTTGTTTTTAACCCATTAAAGTTTTCCAATTAAATTTTCTAACAGTGTAATTATTTCTACTCATTTTAATTACTTATCCACTCAAAAACTCATCTTTTATTAAAAGTTTTAACGTCTCATGCACTTACTTTAATATTTTTGTTTCCGGTGTTTATTTTTTTGTCTACGCTAACTTTTAATCATTTTAACTTTTTTTAAACCCTTTATAGGTCTCTGGTATGGTTAGAATAGTATTTAGGGAAATATTACATTATAGATAATAGAATAATAAAACTTAAGTTACAGTGGCGTAACCTAAATCAAAAATTTAGAGGGAGGCAAGTTTAGTATCGCAAGCTTCCAATAATAAACTGATACATGAAGTTACATTTTCGTAATTTCAACCCATGAATGCTTTTACTTTCAGTTATTTAGGTTATGGAAAGCTGTTTAACCAAACTTGGACCGAAGTATACAGTACGTCCAAACCAATTTTTTATATAATCAATTGAATCTGTATTGTATGGGTTTATAGAAAACAAAATTGGTGTAAACTAAGATCTTGTATGAATTTGGACACCGGTAGGATGTAAAAGCTAACCAAAAGAGACAGAGTATATTAAAGTACTAGTTTCATAAGATAACATTTATGAAACGAGTGCTTTATACTATTTTTTTCTATTTTGCTCTAAAATATAAAAAAACATATTTAAATTAATGACCGATTAAGGGATTTTGGTTTTGAGTTGGCATTACAATTTTCGCTTGGTTTGGCTTTTGAAATTCATAGAACAAACGATATTTTGATATATTTTATAGTCAGCTCTTCTCTTTTTCACTGCAAGTATCCAAGCCACAATTTAAACACGGTAAAAATTAACTTAAAACACAATTTGGTAGAAAAGTAAATTTAAAATTGGTGTTGACATTTCCACGGAAACGCCAAGCGATTGTCTTTTGTCCTGTATTCCCAACCCGAAAGAAGAAAAAGTACAAACCTCTTATAGGCCTATAACAACACGCAAAATGCGTCTAATTATAAGAGTCGGAAAATAGAAAAAAATCTTTAAATCAGCTTTTTTCTGTAATTTAAATTAATAGTTATTTATGGTACTAGTGGGTAAAGTAAGATATTGCCCATGAGAAAATTAACCAGCCAAGCAGGTTAATTTTCGAAAGGACAATATCGGTTTACCCATGAGTGCAATACAAGGTTTTATCCAATAAATAGCTTAGAAATTCATATTTTTATTAAAAATTTTAATGACATTTACAAGAAAATAATTTGACAAGTGACAGTTGAGTGGGTAAAATAAATAATTATCCACTCAATAAAGTAAAAGCCACGCGGGGGTTATTATTGAGTTTATCTATTTAAAATAAAGCTGGTAATTGTCTCATTATCTGTATGTATTGGATAAATTAAATTTTTCTACCGGTGTTTGACCCCTTAAAAGATTAAGGTATTACTTACCCCTTCGTATTAGATTTTTTCTTCGGTCTGGATCGTATATCTCATCGTCTACGGATATAACCACATAATCTCCTGTATCTAGAAGTTTGCGCCTTTGCAGACATTTGATGAAATCTATTGAAGCTATATGTTCCCCCACGAACACGTAAACTGTAAAAAAAAATGCAATAATTAAAACCTTAATAATAAAACTACACGGTTCGCCGTTATTCACGTTTAGTTCGACTATGGAAAACACTCGGTTTTCTTTCACAATTTGTTCAATTATAAAGTTTAGTTAGTTTAGTTTATTTATTTGAAGTTATTACTGAGTCGTGGGGAGCCCCAAATAAGCTCTAGGCTTGTGGTAGGGGCTCTCCACTAATTTTGATAACAATAAAAAGACAAAATGGAATTTGGACAGTCTTCACAGTAAATTTTGAGAAATCGTCAAGCTCTTTGGTGTTTTCCGAGGTGTTTTCTTACAATTCTTGACTCTGTAGATTAGGATCAAATCATACTTGTAATTTTTCAGATCATTTACCATTATTTAACTTGAATTACTAAAAATTTAGATTTTATACCAAAAGATACAAATTATAAATGTGTACTTCTATGAAAGTCGGGTAACTTTTTAGATGAATTTGAGTAACATGTTTTTTATTTTTAATTCTGTTCTTTCATAACATTTTTAATGGAAAACGGGTTGGTTATAATGTATTTAAAAGGAACAGACACTTATATGATTTTTTTTTGCCACGCGGTGAAAAATTTTTTTTCGTTAATTTTATTTTGCTTATACCGGGTGTCCCAGCCAGGACGAACCAGTCGTTTTTTGGCGTTATTATTAAAGATATCAAAATGAATTTATAGAAATTACACAGGCCCACAAAAAAAAATCTGAGTCTTGGATTCCAATATGATATTCCTATGTATTTTTTTCCGCTGAAACTGAATCCGTAACCCGTTTAACCCCTACACGTCAGAATTTTGACATAACCTCAAAAAACATCCGAAAAACTACTGAAACCTCTAAAATCATCTATGCCATACCACTGTCACCCCATGTCCCCAAATTGCTAATTCTAAAACCACAGAAACTCATAATCCCCCAACCTCATAATACCATAGCCGCATAACCTCCAAACCCCGTAACCTCATTAAGTAGAAAAATCTAGTTTGGGAAAACAGAAAAAATTATTCAGTTTTTTTTGTGGAACATAGTCATAGGTAAGTAACTCTATAACCTCAAAATCCCTCAACACCATAACCTCAAAATCCCTTCACTTCGTAACCCCATATACTATATCCCCTTAATCCCGTTATCCTATTCTTCAGAGAAGTCCGGTTAAAAAAATAATGAAGTAGACCTTGATTCATGACTTCACTCACAAAACTCTTATGATTTTGAGAACCGGACTTCTCCACAGAATAGGATTATGGGGTTAAGGTTATAATATATGGGGTTTGGAAGTGAAGGGGTTAGGAGGTGTGATGGGATTTTAGGGTTATACAGTTACTTATTCATAACTATACTCTACAATAAATTTTCACGTAATTGTTTTGTTTTCCCGAAACAGATTTTTCTACTTAATGAGGTTACGGGGTTTTGAGGTTATGGAGTAATGGTATTCCGCGGTGAGGGGATTATGGAGTTACGAAATTACGAATTTGGAGGAAGGGGGTGAAAGTGGTATGGAGTAGATGATTTTAGCGGTTTCAGTAGTTTTTCGGGTGTTTTTTGAGGTTATGTCAAAATCCTGACGTGTAGGGGTTAAACGGGTTACGATTTCGGTTTCAACGGGAAAAAATACATAGGAATATCATATTGGAATCCAAGACTCACAAAAAAAAAATTGTGGGCTTGTGTTATCAGAGACCCAGTAAGCTATTATTTTATCTAAAAAAAAACTTTTGCATTATCTTTTGTTTTCGAGTTACAAATATTCATAGATACATTTTATTAGCGAAGGTAAATTGTAAGTACTAAAATATAAAAAATTATGTAGAATAGAATAGAATTTTATTTCGCCAAGATTGATACACGGGTGGTACATTTGGTAAGTCAAATTTAAATACATACTACATTTAAAATTACATAAAAAATATAAAAAGTAGAATATCACATATCCCCAAGAATTTAGGCAACACTGTTTGGATATAGCAAGATTTGCGACTAAAAAAAAAGGAAAAAAAAGTAAAAACCACACAAAAAAAGTCAAGTCAAGTCATTTATTCATGTAATTTTCTTAATGGTGTACTACTTTTTTCAAATTAAAATCCACTTTTTTGTACAAAAAGGTAAAAATTAATAAAATTGGCATTAGCATTTCTCATATTTGACAAATACGTTTTTGACTTTTATAAATAAATAATATTTATTATTAATTATACCTAGTAATTCTTCTGATAAAATAAAAGTTCTGCAAATGAATTGGAATTCTATTTTGACCTGTGGAATCATATACAAAAAAATAAAATTACAAAAAAGTTACACAGAAAAAAGTTTGGGACAAAAAACTGATGAGACCCCCTCGTTTCGCACACCTCTGGTTAAAATAAGTACATGAAAATAACATACGAAGATGGCCCTTATTAATATTAGTTTACGTGAAAAACCTCGTTGCTATATCTACAAGGGTTTCTGAGTTATTAAATAAAAACCGATTTTTTCAGCCACTTTGGAAGGGACGTAGCTCCCTTAGGAAGCATTTTTAGACATGTTCATAGGAACTTTATGTCGTGTTTTCTTAAAATTTTGGACCCTATTTCAAATACACCGTGTTCAAGGACCCACATTTTTTTTAAATCTTTATGTTAGTTTTTTAGATTTAATTGTATATTTTCAGTATTTTCTTTAAGGGAAAAATACTACAGTACCACGTTTTCTACTTACATTTTGTACCGAAGTAATTTTACAAATATATTGTTATATCATTAATATTCAAATTCTACGAAAGGCTTGTTATTTAAAAACGAGCAATCACGTGTGGGTGCCTGTTTTTAATTGGCTGCTAACTCAACAAACCATTAAATAGAATAATTTATGGAATATTTGTCCAGTTTATACAGTGAAGTGTTTCATTTCTGTGAAACTTTTGCAGAGTTAACTAATCAAATTATGCCAATTAAAGCCCAACTTTGCTTAAGCATTGTGTTAAAATTTACACATGTAAAAGTCCGTCTAATATATATTTTAAATAATTTTTAATAGTTATTTATATACCAAGGGACTAAACTGGCTGTTTTAGTCCCGCTGCATTAGTGATTCCTGAGCGAACGTAGCGAGCGAGGGAAACAGAAATGCAAGGGACTAAAACAGCCAAGTTTAGTCCTGAGGTATATACACTATTTTTTGCAGGACCAAACATAATTTAGGTAGATAGATAAAATTAAAATAAAAAACCACGCGTCTAAAATCGGTTGTTTTATTTTCGTAAATTGCCTGTAAATTGCGAAAAGTCAGTTTCATGGCTATCGCGATTTCAATTGTTTTTTAATATGGTTGACACAAACGTCAAAAAAATGGAGGAAGATGATAAATTTTAAGTTATGTATTAATTGTTATAACAATGTTATTTTTAAAGGTTTTCTTTGTTAAAATAAAATAAATTGGTTTGAATCGCTAATTTATTACAAAACAACACAAAACCTAATTTTTGAACCAGCAAAGCACATAGTAAGTATAGTGCGGTCCAAAAGTCACCCCCCCCCCCTTTAACTTTTGAACGAGTTGAGATATCGACTTCAAATTTAGAACTCTTAAATAAGACAACTTAAACTATCTTTTAGCATATATTTGATATTTTTAGCTCTTAAAATGTGGGCAGGGGGGTATGGGGGAACATTTTTTTTAATAGAAAGGAGGGTCGTGTGATACATTATTTTAAAGCTTATAAAATTCTCTATTTAAAATAACATTTTTAAATTTTTTAAAAATGTTTTTTAAGGTTATGATTTTTCAATTTTTTGTGCTAAAACATTCGATTTTTTAAGTTTTTTTTATAAATTTTTATTTATGTCAACTAAAATTAGTTTAAAAGTATAATTAACATTTTTTTATGATGAAATTAGGCATTTTTAAAAAATTATTTGTTTTTTTTTTAGAGGAATTTTGACATTAATACCCATTTTCAACCCCATTTTAAACCCAATTTTTTTTTTATTTAAAAATATGAAGTTAAATGGAGAATTTTATAAGCTTTAAAATGATGTATTACACGACCCCCCTTTCCATTTAAAAAAATGTGCCCCCATGCCCCCCTGCCCACATTTTAAGAGTTGAAAGTATTAAATATATGCTAAAAGATAGTTTAAGTTGTCTTATTTAAAAGTTCCAAATTTGAAGTCGATATCTCAACTGGTTCAAAAGTTAAGACTTTTGGACGGCTCTGTATATTATTTTAATATTATCAAGGTTGCCGTGATATTTATTTATTTAAGTTTAGTCCCGAAAATGGAAGCGTAAAATTAAGTTTTAGTCTTGGTCGTGCAAAAAATGTATTTTTTGTAAAGACACGAATTTTAAATTTTAATTAAAATAATAAAGCAGAACCTCTCCTATAGGAGAGGTCCTAGGCTAGGATCCTAATCTGGTATATATAGTTGTCGACTAATTTGTGTGAAAATATTTATATTATTATTAATTTGGGTCATTTGGCCTCAAGGATTATTTATATTAATAAAAATCTAAATCAGAAAATTAAATTAAAATGTTCTTATTAGGCGCACCTATTTCTAGATGCACTGGTAAGCTATTGCGTTTAAAATAATACTCTTGCTATATCTTCTATACCTAAAAAAATGTTAGTCAATACCTTATCAAAGTTTAAAAATTTTGCCTAGTAAAGAATTTTTAATAAAATCGTTAAAATAATTAAGTATGAATGAAAAACTGAATAAAAGTTAACTTCTAATGTTGCGGGATCTAATCTGGTCCCGTTTTCAAAGAAAATTATTAGTTTAAAGGATTTTGTGCAATATTTGGTTTTATCAATCAAGATATGTAAATGTCAAAATATTTCATTTCGAAGTAATTGCAACAAACCCGTAACAATTTAAAAAGGTGTGGATAAATTAATTTGGAAAAAGCGTTTTTGTTGAAAACGTGTAGAGAAATTAATTTGGAAAAAACTTTTTTATTGAAAAGAGGGCAAAGTTAAGTTATCGCGCAATGCTTCATCATTAGTGTCCAAATATTAGTTAAAGATAAAGAGCATTCGCTAATACAGTTATCTCTTCATAATTTTATAAAAATTGATTCTTTTAGCTCTCGATTCTCATTGATAGGATCTTTAGTTAAAAATTTTGTATTATCAGATAAAAATTGGTGACAATAATTAAATGAGTGATCAACTAATTTTGAAGAAAATATTTTTCATTTTTTACAGTTATTTTGGTGTTGTGTCAAACGGACAAATAAAGGCCTACTAGATTGACCGACATAAAATTTACCGCATTGATAGGGAATGTAATAAACTCTGTTTTTAGAATTTATGTTTGCATTAAAAGGTTTAGTTTTTGTAAGGATTTAATATTTTTATTACGCATTGTGCTTTTGATAATTTTTGACATTTAGATTAAAATAACTGTCATGCTACGTCTTACAAATAATTATAGAAAGTTTTCAAAAAGTGGACATTTGTTAAAAGTTATAATAAAAGTAAGCTTTTTTATTTATAATATACTATTGAAATAAAATTTTACCCTACCTGAGCTTAAATTGTGTTTTTTAAATAAAATTATGAACAGTCGTTTACTGTGAAACCCTTATTGAGCACTGTATTATATTGCTTAATAGTTACAAAACATTTTTAGATTGATACTTTAGATTCCTTTTTAAAGATTTTTCTTGTAAATTATTCTTGCTTTTTAATAATTATTTGGAGTGTTACGGCCATGTTAATGGTATAGGAAAATAGCGTTACAGGGGGGTCCAAAATGATCAAAATTTGCGTTACGTAATACTTGAACGTTCCTAGTAGAATGAAGTGAGTTCCAAGTAGCAAACACTGTTGCTTAGGAAGAACTCTCTGCATCTAGTTTAGTAGCGTTCATGAGTTAATTTGTAATCATGTACCCGAAGATTACCAATATTAAAACTAAAGATATTACTAAGATCCGTTGAATAGGTGCCATGTAGAATTCTATATGTTGTTATTAAGTCGCCTCTGTCCAGCCTGTCTAGTTGGGAAGGGACATCACACACTCGTAGTCTATCATTGTATTCGGGTATATAGGTTAGTCTAGTAGCACTTCTCTGCACAGCACAGAACACCCACAGTACAGCCTCAATTTGATTTTTATCTCTTGCAAGAATAGGAAACCATACCGAACTACGGCGCGGAGTTTATAAGTGTAGGAAATAGGCGGGGATCTAGACCCGTTTAAAAATTTATTAAGAGAGAACAGACAAATTAAAATTAAAAATAAAAATAAACAAAATGACTTAATGGGAAATAATATTTTTGCATTTTAAAATTGTTAGTCTCAAATTAGTAAAAAGTGGTAGATAAGTTAAAGGTAAATATAGAATGTATTATTTATATGATAAATATGTACCTATGTGAAATATTTAAATTGTAACTAAGTTAAAATTGTAACTAATAGTTAATAATGAAATTTGTTTAAAAACAACACCATCAATTTTTATCCTTTTTGGCCGTGACCTCTCAAGATCATCCCACTGTAAATTGGTAGAAAGTTGGGAAAATTTAGGGGTAGTTGGAAAATTGGTCAGTAAATTCCGCCAGCTTTTTTCTCTAGTTAGGAAAACTGGAGTACAGTTGGGAAAATTGGAGTAATACAGTTGGGTATTTTTTGAGAGTTGAGGGCAGTTGGGAATTTTTTCAGAGGTGAGGACATTTTTTTTTAGACATCAAAATTTTTCGTCAGGGGTAACTTCACAGGCGAGGACCTCTTTCAAGTCATCAAAATTTTTCGTCAGGGGTAAAACTTTTTCTTTTGGTTGGGAAATTTATCAATTTTAAGTTGGGAAATATTGAAATATTGATATTTTAATTGCCCACGGTAAATTTGAAATTTTTCCCGCCGTTTTCCTCGCCACATGACTTTTAGCAAAGTTCGGCGATTCCATTTTATGAGCAACATAAACTCTGTGGATAAACATCAATAATAAGTTCAAGTCAAGTTTTAATAATACGATTTTAGGATTATAGGATTATTATAATGGTCCATAGGTATTATTAATGGTTTAATGATTTTCCCAGTGGGCAGAGTGGATCGTCGTTTCCGGTGAATTATAGGGATGTTAATTTAATGAATATTATAGATGTTACGGGCAACAAATCACAACTTTTTTTTTGCCCCGATCGGAAAGTAAATTTTTCTTACTAATTCGAGGGCGTAGAAACCGAATCTGACCTTAGAAATTACACGGAAAGAAATTAGTGGGCTCTGCGCTATACATTATAAGATATTTGGTAACAGTGGCAAATTATAGTGATTTAAGCTATAGATTATAAGGGACACAATAACTAATAATGTTAAAAATAAATTGGAAACGATTATATATATTACAGACACGATTATATTTATTACAGGCACTATTATAAATTTACAGAAATTTTATTATATTATAAAAATTATTAGCACGGACAATAATTAAATCTATTTAAGCTATAAATGCCATACTATTTGTTATATTTTATTATTCACTAAACAATTAAAGTATTTCATATAAATTTTTACACTGACTGCCATAATTGTAAGAGAAAGCCTTGTATTTATATAATAAGCGATTATAATTTGCTTGGTATGTGTGTTATAGCGCTCCTAGCTATAATTTTTTTGTTCCGTGTACAGCACCTAAAATTTTTGAGATTTAAGTCCAGGAAATAATGAAGATTTTTTTCAAAGTCTTAAAAAAATAGAGTAGGATTTTAAAAATTTTAGGGTATATAAAAAAAAATGAGGAACTCAAAAATATATATGCCAAGGACCTACTGTCGGAGTAAGTACGCAAAAAAAAATAAAAAGCTTAAAATGAAAGTGCAGAGTTTACTTAATTGCTCTTTTGTGGCAAAACTATCAAATCTGTATAAAAAATTTATAGGACTTAATTTGTAGATTATAAAATTCTCTACAAAAATATTTATACAAATATTTTTTTGTTTTGCTTAGTTTGTTCGTAAAAAGTAAATAAATGAAAAAGAAACAAAATTATAGTACAGTGTAAACTTTTTTCCCGAGCCCAAAAAATATATTTTTCTTATCAATTTAAAGGCGCAGAATCCAAATTTGACTTTAAACAAAATCCGTGCTGGATTTTTTAAATTTTAGTACAGGCAATTATGCCAATTTAAAAATAATTTATAAAACTAAATATTGTGTATTTTTGTTTGTTTTTTTAATGGTTCTACATCATAAAAATGTTACTTTCATAAAAACCATATTACGTAACATTTTTTAGTTAATTTTTGACCCCCTAGTAATGATTTTTGACAATTTTTAGCAGTTTTTAGAGTACGTGGCGATAAGCTTGTCCCCTTTTGCACCCTTCTCCCTACCCTCCACCCCTACTTAGTTTTGTCACATTATCCATTTTTTTTTTAATATTTTTTTTTCATAATATCCCTATTAATTCTACCTATGAATTTAAAGTTTCCATGTTTCAAGTTGGGTATTTTTTAACTAATATTGAGTCGCCGAATCTAAATTTGTCCTCAGAATATGTTTATCTCCCAGGATTTTAGTACAAAAGAGGGATAAAATAATGATTTTTTAACATTTTTATCTCATTTTTCTCGGAAAACTTAGGTAATAGAAATATTCTGAGGCCGGATTCGGTTTCAGCGACTCAAAATTAGTCGATAAACATATGAATCCAATCAGGCCAAGAAACCGTGTTGCCTAGTGTAATTCGGCCAATGACGTTGTTATCTCAAATGTAAAGAATATGCATCATAATGATATAAAGTAAATTTCTTCTAAAAGTTTTTAAAATGTGTTAAGGCGGCCTGATCGGTGATCGGCCGGTCAGTGATCACAATGCCCAGCCAAATTGGACATTATCGATAATGACCGGCCAATAACGTTAATGTACATGTAATTTGGGCAATGTTGATAGTTCATAATACAAACGCATCATTGTCCGGGAAATGTCGTCATTGCCCGGGTAATCTCCAAAGTCCAAAATGATCAAAATTCGCGTTACGTAATACTTGAACGTTCTCTTATGTAAAAATCGAATTTTTTCGGTTACGTCTATTCGTGACATAGGGGACGATATGTTTGCGTATTCTCCTTTAAAGCAAACGTTCTTAACTTAATAATTTATTAAATAAGCCCACGATCTACGGCCTTAGGCTTTTTATGTGAATTATTAAGTCTCGAGTAAACTTTTTAAAATAAGGCTATGCGTAGTTTATCCTGTAAAATAATTGAACGCTTTTGGAATGATTAACCAACCTTATTAGCTTAGGTTTATCATAAAAACACATTTTTTTTTTTAATTTTTAAGTCCCTCGCCTCATGCCAATTTTCAAATGAAGTGGGACGGACCCTAATTTAATTTTTTTTAACTAGAATCTTATTTTAGTATTGTTTAAGACATAAGGTTAAGGATACTAGGAACTGATCTAGAGTACAGATTTAGTGCCTGCCCTTAATGAGAAAGGACTTAACTTTTCAAAAATTGTCTACTTTTATACACTGATAGCTCGTTACCGTACACTCAGAGAAAAATCGTTGTAAATCAAACAAAAGTCATATGATTTAAAAGAAAACCAATATGTTTTTGCTCCGACAGTGTTTTTTGTTAATTCAAAAAGATATTTTTTAATTTTATAAGCCATTGTAAAAATTAAAATATTCATTGTAATTTGAAAAATGTTTCCTCTTAAATAATTTAAACTTGTAAATGATTTGAATACAAAAACTGGTTATTTTAAAAAATAATTCTTTTAATATATTGATATTTTTCAAAAATATAAAGGGAAATATTATAATTTTATTAAAAAAACATTAAAATAAGAAATTTAGGGACTTTAAAGTGAAAAACGGTTTGGTGTAAAAATTATTTTTTTAAATTAATATTGTTCATAACTGAAACGTAAAGTTTTTACTTTTAATATTTTAAAAGGCAATTTTTTTAAATTAAAATAATTATTGATTTTACAAGATGGGATTTTTCTGAGTGTAGTAAATACTAAATTTTTTTGCTTATTTGGAACGCCACGAAAGTTTAGTTAACATTCACTGGTTTTTACAATTACCAGAACTATAATAACGTTTTTCTATTTTGCGACTCTTAAAAGCTCATAATCACAAGCATTTTGCGTGTTCTTATAGGCCCATAAGAGGTCTCTACTTTTTTTCTGTTGGGTTTGCAACCTACAAAAGCCTATCTCTTGACGTTTTGCGTGCAAATGTCAATGTCGATTTAAAGTTTAATTTTTTACAAAATTTTGTGTTTGGGTTATTTTTTACCGTGTTAAAATTGTGGACTGGTTAATTGCAGTGAAAAAAGAAGAGATGACTGTAAAATATATCAAAATATCATTTGTTCTTAGAATTTTAAACATAGTGTAAACTGTAACGCCAACTCAAAACAAAAATCTCTAAATCAGTCATCAATTTAAGTGTAAGTTTTTTTAAATTTTAGACCAAAATAGAAAAAATTGTATAAAGCACTCGTTTCATAACATGGTTTTAGAGCATTAGTACTTTAAACTTGTACTCGTGCGCTAAAAAGGTATGTTATGAAACTAGTACTTTAATATACTATTAGTATTACTGTATCAACAAGTGAATATTAACTAAACTTGGTGTGATTCCATATAAGCTTATATGGAACCCCACCAAGTTTAGTTTGGACTTTAATAATTCACACATTTGTGCCCCATTATTTCGAGTAAACCGATTTTCGATTGAATCACCATTGTATTAAGCATAAAAAACCTTCCTAATCGAGTCATAAAGAAAATCTCTACAGTGTAACGTTTAAGGCGGTGCGATGAATTAGCTATAAGTCGTAAAAAAAATATATGACACAAAAAATGTTGGAGATTTGGTCCTCTTTATTTTCATATCAAAAGTTTTTTGTTCTAGGATGCACCGATCTTGAGATATTTTAAAAAGTCTGTTTTTTGTGAAAAATAAGTTAAAAAAATGACAGTTCCAAATCGAGTTCAATGTCGCAAAATTATTTATTTGCGGCCTTAAACCCTACCTAATAAACCAAAAATCTAAACTCCCTGAATTATTTCCAGGTAAAGCCTCTTTTATTAACTTAAAGACTGGACTATAACTGGAAATACGCCGGGTACTGATAATAAAGCTAAATTAATGGCGTCATTATACGTGATTTATAAGCTGGAGAAAATCTAGTTAAACCTAAATTCTCAAAATTTTGTATATAATTTTGCTAGAATAGTATCCTTGGCCTAAAATCTAATTAAAATATAGGTCGTGCGGAAACAGAGTTCTAAGAATACTGGGTGATTCCAGAGACGAATGTGACACACTATTTTTGAGCGTAGTTCTAACATTGACAAGCCAGGATGCTAGAAAAACCGACTGGGAGGTTATGGCTTCGTGGGCTAGCGCGTCGACATGCCGGCTAGCGTGAGTTTGATTCTCGCTGGCGCCAGTTTGCCTTTTTCAGCTAATTAATAATAGAAATTTGGCGAAGGCGATGAGTGATGCGAACCCTTCCTGTAAACTGGTTCGAAAGTCAGTTAAAGCCGGTGGTTCCCTGTCTTACTAGCCCACACAAGTCCTGGACATAGAGGATGCTTAATTAAATAGAATAGTACGAGGTTAAACAAACCTGCCCTCCTTAGTTAAAAAGTCCCAACTAACATTGCTATTTTCCCTAAATATTTCCCTGACTTTCCTGTTTTCCCTGACTGGTGAGAATCCTGGAGAATCCTGGAATTAGATTAATATGGCATCGAACAACCGGTATATGCAGATAAGCCAAAAATGGCAAAAATTTTAGGACATTTTAACTAAGGAGGGCAGAAATAAACAAATAAACAAACAAACAAACGAACAAATGCACGTGCTCCATATTTATGCACTTATTATCTCGTCGAATTTTTCGATTTTTGTTCATCAGTTACCTAGCCTTATTTTAGAGAGGAAATAAAATCTAAGAAAAAATCCAAACCCCTGAAAACCTCAAGTTTCAAGTTTGGTTTTGGTCTCCAGATCAGTATGACCTGTATGCCTCTAGACGGAGGTACAATAAAAAAATCGTTTTTTTTTTAGAATATGTAGACCTTAAGAGAATGTAGTATATTAAAGTATTAGTTTCATAACACCCGTTTTTAGCGCACGACTACAAGTTAAGAAAACGAGCCGCTTGCGCCGAGTTTTCTAAAGTACTAGTGCGCTAAAAACGTGTTATGAAATGAGCTTTATACTATTTTTTTCTCTAAAATTAAAAAAAAAACTTTTTGGGTTGGCATTACAATTTTCGCATATTTGAAAGTCATAGAACAAACGATATTTTGATATATTTTATAGTTAGCTCTTCTCTTTTTCACTGCAAGTAACCAAGCCACAATTTTAACACGGTAAAAATTAAGTTAAAACACAATGTCGTAGAAAAATAAATTTAAAAGCGGACATTTGCACGGAAAACTCCAAGCGATTGTCTTTTGTCCTGTATAGTAAGTAAGTAAGTAAGTTTATTTCCTTTGAATACAGAATACAATAGTTTTAAGTACATAAACCTATCTCAAATGTATTATAGGGTCGTCTAAAAAATAAATAAATTAATTAAAATATCACATACAATACAATAAATATAAAAAATAATTAAAACCGGTAATAAAATCAACCTTCTAAGAATTCACCTAAAGAATAATAAAAAATTGTTTACAACGGATTTTAAAATATTTTCGGCTTAAGAATTCAAAATTATTATTTAATTCGATGAGTTTTCTATAGCATTTTGCTCCCATATATGACGGGTGACTATCACTGACGCATAGTCTATTGAAAGGTAATGGAGCTCTCTAAAACTAGAATTATGAAACAAAAGAAGTCTAGCCTATCACTATCTCATTTGTGCTACACTTTCCAGCCAACCAAATAAATACTGTATTTGTTTTTCATACAACAAATACAGTATTTATTTGGTTGGCCGGAAAGTGTAGCACTGAGTGTCACGAACGAACATAGCTAAAGTGAATCTGTAGAATAAGATAATTCTACTAAAATTTAGATGGCGCCAGTAATTTCTTTAATAAAAATAACATAGTTACACTTTTCGCCCGGCCAAGTAAATATTGTATTTGTTATCAAAGAACAAATACAGAATTAGTTTGGTTGGGTGGAAGTGGGAGTGTATGTATGTCTTCTATCCTTTTTGGGTAGAACTTTTGTCCCTGTCTAATCTAACGGGAGAAATCGCCATTGCGGTTTGTTTTTTTGCCGAGTTAGATGATTGTGGCTATTAGTGACGTTTTCTACTCGATTGTTTTTAAAGTAAATTACCAAAGAGTATATGTATAGGGATGGTAGGGTCATTATGCTGTAGTCTATAAAAACTGGTGCGCAGGAACTTCTATGTGTTATTCCGGACATACATAGTAAATTTTTTTTTTGTTGTATGAGAACATCCCCTGACATATGTTGTGCTCCCCAATATATTAAACCGTATGATAAGATCGATTGTACGAGCCCACCCAAAAGAAAAAAAGTACCATACCATACTAACTAACGCAAAATGCGTGTGATTATGAGCTTATAAGAGTCGCAAAATAGAAAAAATACATTAGAATCTGCAAAACTTTTTTTTCGCCTTAACATAACTTAGTTCTCTCCCGAGGTCGCTTGAGCTGTAAGAAGCCTACGGGTAACACATCAGTTTGGTTTTACTTAATATTTTGTTTTTAAGTCTCATTCCATAAAATCTTTATTTATTTCTACACAAAAAGTCCAAACGAAAATTTCGTTGTATTTTTAATACTGAATGTTATTTGTTAATACATATTTTTATATTTATCCCCACCATTGGTATTTAATACTTTACTTGTGATATTAAATGCTGCAATGTGTGTATTGTATACAAAATGTTGTCATACTAACATAGAGACCGTGCTGGTACATTTGGATCCCCACGCAACATGTGTTTATTAATACTGTAACATTTGGGAAATTATATCACAGTTATAGTTTAGTATACTTTAAGTTGTAGTTGTTCTGTTATTGGTCTAGTTTAAAGTATGTTACAGTATTTAGTAAAATAACAATTGGTAAATAATACCAAAATTTTGATTAGTAATAATACATAGAAACTAAAAAAGGATATATTATTTTTTAAGTGTGTAATTGTGTGTGCCTGCAATCTAATCAAATTTTGCTATTATTTACCGATTGTTAATTTTTCTAAATACTGTAACATACCTTAAACTCGATCAGTAATACAACCTAACTACAACAAGTATATATACTATAAGTGTGATATGCTTTACCAAATGTTACAGTAATTTTTACTATAACATGCTAGTATTAATAAACACATGTTGCGTGGGGATTCAAATGTACCAGCACGGTCTCTATGTTAGCATGACAACATTTTGTATACAATACACACATTGCAGTATTTAATATCACAAGTAAAGTATTAAAATTAGAATGACATTTTCTGAGTGTATATAAAAATATGATCATATTTCTTACAAAAATTGAATATTGAAAGGGAAATTGTATACTATGTATATGTATATCGAATTGAGATATTGGATATTACTTAAACATGGCCTACAAAGATTGGAGTCGTGAAAGTTTAGAAAAGTAATCAATTTACATAAATCAATTTTAAACTGAAATTTATGTGAAAATAAAATATCTAAACAATTCTTATAAATTATTTATCTACATTCTACTTAGTATTAATCGCACATTTGGGTTTATTAATGTTCACATTACATCACTTATGCTTTTTGTAGATATTATGAAACCCGAATGTTTTTATTTCCATATTGACAGTAATTTTTAGATTTTTCAAAGCTTTGGGCTGTAAAACTTTTATTCCCGTGCACTAAAAGCTTAAGTCGCAATCTAATTTCATAATTTACACCGTAAAAAGTAAACTGAATATTCAATTACAAATGGATAAGAAATCGAAAGTTATTATCCTATACAGTTCTACTTTATTTTTTGTTAAAAACACGCAACATTTCATGTCCGTCCTTAAATATTAAAGAACGTGACTTTAGAACTACAGTGTTTTTAACAAAAATTAAAGTACTTTTGTATAGGATCATAACTCATAACATCCTGTTCATTTGTAACTGAATATTTAGTTACAATGGATATGAAGTTATGATCATATATAATAGTTATTTATGGTACTAGTGGGTAAAGTAAGATATTGCCCATGGCTGACGCCTCGCAGGTTAACTTTCGAGTGGGCAATATCGGTTTACCCATGAGTGCCATACAAGGTTTTATCCAATAAATAGCTTAGGGATTCATATTTTTATTAAAAATTTTAATGACATTTACAAGAAAATAATTTGACAAGTGACAGTTGAGTGGGTAAAATAAATAATTATCCAATCAATAAAGTAAAAGTCACGCGGGGGTTATTATTGAGTTTATCTATTTAAAATAAAGCTGGTAATTGTATTATTATCTGTATGTATTGGATAAATGTACCTTCATTTTTGTTAAAAACACTATTGTTCTAAAGTCACGTATTTTAATATTTAAGGACATGAAATGTTGCGTTTTTTTAACAAAAATTAAAGTACAATTTTATAGGATAATAACTTTCTATTTCCTATCAATTTGTAAGTAAATATTCAGTTTACTTTTTATAGTGTACAGGAAAATATTAAGACATTATGATGTTCAATATTATTAATTGTCGCTGATTAAGAAAACGTTTTTAGACTTTATTCGCAAAAGGAATATAGCCATTACATTGATGTAGACTTGTGCGCCATCTATTGCTAGATGTAGGCAACTACTCATACCTCTCCTAGCCCGAAACTGTCAGTCTACCAATATCACTCTGAACGATGATTAGAAAATTGATTGATGGAATAATAAATTAATTTTTCTTTGTTAGAGGATCTGCAGAATCACCCTAGTCTAAAATAACTTAAATTAAATCAGTACCTTTTTTGGAGAAAGGCTTCAATTTTAACAATAGAACTGGTGTAAGGTTTAAACAAGTCAAATTAATCTTTTACATTGAAAGCATTATATTATTTCCCCAAACTTAATACTAACCATAAACTTAGAATAATTTATTAAAATAAATTACAAGGATATTTTCTGTATGTAAAATTTATTATAAATATCCCAGAAGACAATAACTCTACACTGTAAAAACTGCATGTAAAATAATGAAAAAATACATGAATTTACATAGTACGGAATAGTAAATTTACTATTCTGGACTATGCATATTTCATGAATTTATGTAAAAGGATGTAAAATAATGTAAAAGAATGTAAAAGAATGTAAAATAACGTAAAAAAATATATTTACATTGATTTACATATTTTGACATGATTTTAAAATGTCGAGCTATGTTATTTTAAGACGCGCGTGCGCTTTGGACAATAACCAAGACAACGTCGCATCATGAGACGGACCGTTTAATATTGTTATTGTTAGAGAGATAGCGATGCATGCTGCTAGGTTAAAGTGTTAAAAGTGCAAAAAAAAGTAAATATTATTTATGTACGATAGTTAAATGCTTTATTTGTAGCCTAAAATTTACATTCATTATAAATTACGATCTTTATCAACCAATAGATCTTTAAAGATGTAAGCAGTTTATACTCGTATTAAGGGTGCAATCGTTTGGTTTATTAAACCCAATGAACTTTACGCTACGATATTTCAAAAAAGCTTTGACACAGAGACTTGTAATTTGGAACCAATGAACTTGAGGAGTGGGGGAACAGGAATGGCGTCTGAACAAGTGGCTAATATGAATGGCAGCCATTAACCGCATTCTTTATTCTAGGGGGTTCAAATTTTTCACACTAGGTGGTGCGATTTGGTAACTTTATAGGGAATTTTCATCTTGGTGCTTTCAGAGACCAACTTATCTCTGGTGCTTAAAGCACCGTGCTTTATTGACAATGAAGTTTTTAGGGTTATGTACAATGTCAGTGGATTTAAAAACGGTATAAAAAAACATTTATTTCTCAAAAAAACATATTTCTATTTAAAAAAATTACAGAAATGTATAAAATTAAAAAAATAATGACAGAATTAAAAAAATAACTAATAAAATAAAAAAAACAAGGTAGGTCATATATAATATTTTCTCAAACCTTCATTCTTATACATTTTGGTACTGGCGTGTAAATTGTCTTAATTAGGGTCACTCGATCAGTTTTTGCTTTGTCTAGTTGGTGTGTTAGTGTGTTTTGGTGTTTGGTCGATTTGGGCTTTTGATTTGAGGTGAAAACTTCCACAAACCCAAACGGCTAACCACCAAAACACTAGACAAAGTAACAACTGATCAAGTGAACATAATCTTAATAATTTTATTACTTTTTTTGTTCAGTGTCAATTTTGATTAAATTCATAATTTAGTTATAAAGTAGCATTCACTGATCTAAAATTAAATGAATTTTATAAAGGGAGCTTCGAGTCATAACTTCCAACCAGTCGAAACTCTAGCTCTGGGGCTAGGGAACGTTCAAGTATTACGTAACGCAAATTTAGATCATTTTGGACCTCCCCCCCCCCCTGTAACGCTATTTTCCTATACCATTAACATGGGCGTAACACTCCAAAATGACCCCCCTACATAATACTTGAACGTTCCCCTAGTATTCCAACCACTTGATTTTAAAAAGCTTTTAAGGTATATTTTGGTCAGAATTGTATTCTCCCCGTTTGAATGGGGACTATACCCCCGTTTAAATGGGGGCAAGGCATCAAAAACACCAAACAGGCAAAAAAAACTGACCTACACCAAAGAGTTATAACTCTTTGGTAACCTATAGGTTACGTTATGTTTAATATCTATAGATATACAACAGTGCAAAATCGGTCGGAACTCCAGACACTCTATTGTATAAATACTTGTAATAAAATGTACATATAAAAATCTTATTTTTGAAATACACACTCTATTTTTTCAGGTTCGAACTCTGGCTTTCTTCAGAAGTACTTTCTCTTTTCCAAAAACCATGTCATCATATTTAAAATGCCTTGAGCAAACAAATTTATTTTCAGAAAAAGTATACCTACGTAGATTTGGGTATTTTAAAAATATTAAGCCATTGCTCCAACAATGCTTTATCTTTTGGAAACCCTGGCTATAAATTAAATCTCACTAAATTTGTGGTTTTATATACATATAAATGCAAAATGTACAAGTCAATATAATCCCAACTTACTTAAAAAATGAAACTTTCTCCAGATTTATTCTTTTTACACTGCGGCAGCCAATGACACAGCAAGACATAATTAGAAAAGTTTTTCTTGTATACTAATCACTCACTAAAAAACTATATATACACTTACACTACGGAAATTAATAAAAATAAAAAAACTACCATTTAAAAGTCTCAAAAATGCTCAAACATATAATAAATTATTCACAGATAAAGATATCAACATTTCAACCGCAAGTATTACCAGGAAAAACTAGTACGATAACAGAGACTACAATTTCTGATGATAAAATTCCTTGTAAAGTTACCAAATCGCACCACCTAGTGTGAAAAATTTGAACCCCCTAGAATAAAGAATACGTTTAATGGCTGCCAACGTAGTGTCACTACTTATTTGTATTGGAATCCTGTTCCCCCACTCCTCAAGTTCATTGTTTGGAACAAACATTTTCAAATTTCAAGTCTCTATGTCAAAAAGTCCAAACCATTCTGGACTATGTAATTTTTAGCGTTCCGGTATATGCAAAATATTACCATTCTGGACTATGTAATTTTTACCGTTCCCGTCTATACAAAATATTAACATTATGGACTATGTAATTTTTACTGTTCCGGTCTATGCAAAACATTACCATTACGGACTATGTAATTTTTACCATCCCGGTCTATGGCAACATATTACCATTTACGTACTATGTAATTTAATGTAATTTATTTTTACCGTGTAGATTTCAGTGCACGAGAGTGCTTATTTTTTTTACAAGGCGGAGCCGAGTAAAAAAAAACACTTGAAGTGCACTGAAGTAGATTTGCGTCGAGGTGCGTATACTATATTTCCTACGACCTAGCACCTAAATATCCAACAAAACGCAAAATTTTTCTTAAAATTAATGTTATTAATTTGACGTTTTGTGTTTGACGTTCACGTGTTTTCTGACAGCAGATATGTAAAATCAGCTGATTGTCTCTTTCCAGCTGCTGTCATGGCAACGGATGGGAAATAAGCACTAAGTACTAACTAAGTCGTAGGAAAAAATATATACCGGGTGTCTCAACTCTATTTACCCAGCGATTTTCTCGTAATCTAGAAGAGATAATCAAGTTCTGAGAAAACCATCTTAAATAAGACAACTTAAACTATATTTTAGCATATATTTGATACTTTCAGCTCTTGAAATGTGGGCAGGGGGGCTTAGAGGGACATTTTTTTAAATGGAAAGGGGGTCGTGTGATGCATCATTTTTAAGTTTATAAAATTTTTCATTTAACTATATATTTTTTATTTTTTTCAGCATTTTTTTTTGGGTTTAAAATAGGGTTGAAAATGGGTATTTTTGTCGAAATTTCTCTAAAAAATCAGCCAATTTGTTAAAAATTACTAATTTCATGATGAAACAACGTAAATTATAATTTTAAACTAATTTTAATTGACATAAATAAAAATTTACAAAAAAAAACTTAAAAAATCGCATTTTTTAGCAGAAAAAATTAAAAAATCAAAACCTTAAAAAAATTAAAAAACTAAATTAAATTGTTTGATATTTACAAATTTAAAAAATCTATATAAAACATTTTACTATTCCTTAAAACGACTTTTGTTTGATTAACGCAGTCGTCCCTCCGAAGTGACTGATCGATTTCGTGCTTTTTAGCACTCTTCAGAGCCACATATCGGTAGTAGGGACAACTACGAAAATCAAATCCTTTCCATATATCTCTATATAGAGTTTAAAAATCGTTGTAAGGAAAAGCAAAAACAGCTAGCGACATCTACTGCTAAAAGCAGAGACTGGATAAACCTATCGACAGTCCAAAAAAGGAAGCAGTTTATCCAGTCTCTGCTTTTAGCAGTAGATGTCGCTAGCTGTTTTTGCTTTTCCTTACAACGATTTTTAAACTCTATATAGAGATATATGGAAAGGATTTGATTTTCGTAGTTGTCCCTACTACCGATATGTGGCTCTGAAGAGTGCTAAAAAGCACGAAATCGATCAGTCACTTCGGAGGGACGACTGCGTTAATCAAACAAAAGTCGTTTTAAGGAATAGTAAAATGTTTTATATAGATTTTTTAAATTTGTAAATATCAAACAATTTAATTTAGTTTATTAATTCAGATACCACTGTAAAAGGTGACCTCCTAGCGTTTAGGATTCAATTGGCAGCAATGTCCACCGTGGCATTGATTAATCTGCCCCCTATCGACAGCGTGCAATAGGTTCTTGAAACCAATAACTGCTTCCTTTTTTGGACTGTCGATAGGTTTATCCAGTCTCTGCTTTTAGCAGTAGATGTCGCTAGCTGTTTTTGCTTTCCCTTACAACGATTTTTAAACTCTATATAGAGATATATGGAAAGGATTTGATTTTCGTAGTTGTCCCTACTACCGATATGTGGCTCTGAAGAGTGCTAAAAAGCACGAAATCGATCAGTCACTTCGGAGGGACGACTGCGTTAATCAAACAAAAGTCGTTTTAAGGAATAGTAAAATGTTTTATATAGATTACTTAAAAAAATTGTTTAAAAAATAAAAAAATATACAGTCCAATAGAGAATTTTATTTGCTTTAAAATGATGTATCACAAGACCCTCCTTTTCATTTAAAAAAATTCCCCCCCATGCCCCCTACCCACATTTTAAGAGCTGAAAGCATCAAATGTATGCTAAAAGGTAGTTTAGGTTGTCTAATTTAAGGTGGTTTTCTCAGAACTTGATTATCTCTTTTAGTTTTTGAGAAAATCGCTGGGCAAATAGAGTTGGGACACCCGGTATGCGAAAAATATAATTTTTTCCTACGACCTAGTTAGTAGTTAGTGCCTATTTCCCACCCGTTGCCTATCAGCTGATTTTACATATCTGCTGTCAGAAAATTAGTAAACGTCAAACACATAACCTCAAATTGACAAACTAGTTTTAAGATAATCAGTCGCAGCGTATTCTTTGTAAGAGACGGATGTGGCCGCTTAGGCGGATTTAATTCTGCATCAGCCTGCTAGTGTAGATATGCACAGGACTTAATTTATTTTATTTTATGTTGTTTCGTGAAAATATTAGTTTAATAGTAAAGTTTTAAGTGAACCGTGAATATTTATGTTTTTTTTTTATTGTGTGATGTTAAATTTTAACGTTGAACATGTTAAGTCATTTTTTTTATAAATTTTAAAGATAATTGTTTTATAAGTTGGCATCTGCGCAAACATCACTACAGAGTGAGACGGTTTTGCGCAGGCCGAAAATTATATTAGATTGAGCTGGCAAACTATCCTATGGAAAATGCCATTATTGGAATTGGAATTTTAAGATAATGTTTGCGTTTTTTTTGATTTTCAGGTCGTAGGAAAAATAGTATACGCACGTCGACGCAAACCATTTCAGTGCACATCAAGTGCTTTTTTTACGAGGCACAGCCGACTGTACAAGTAGAAAATAAAGTTTTTTTTAATTTTTTCAACATTAATTGTTAAAGAAAAAAAAATTGGTGAAAAATTAACCACTTTTCTGAAAAAAAGTGGTGCGTTAAGGGCTTGAAAAAGCAGGGTGATCTTAGAGTAAAATTTACTTCCTTTTTCAGAGCTGTAGTTAAGTTGATCGAAGGGGGTAAATATCTAGATATTAATTTATGCATAAATTGTAAATTGCAAATAACATTTTTCAGAAAAAGTTGTTTACTTAATATACTAGTAGGTCATAGATAAAATAATAATGTTCCTTTTTGTTCCTTTAAATTTCCGTATTAAGGAAAATAAGAAAACTATCAAAAGTTGTTAATGTTTTAAACATCGATAAGGATTAATTATAGTCTAAGAGCTGGTGACCATTTTTAGTTCATTATTTGCTCCCAGCTGTATTTTATATATGTCTTGAAGTACATTCAAATTAAGCTATTCGCAGATCGCCAGGTCCTGGATCGGGTTCCTTTGGATGCTAGAAGCCTCGAAAAGGTGGTGATTAGTCTATTTTCACAGTTTTACACAATTATTCACTAGGCTGATAGTTAAAAAAAGACGTTAAAAACTTTATCTGACATATGTCAACACTAAAAACTCTTTAATTTTCATTTAATCAAAATGTCATTTCATAAATTCTCATTTCTTTAAAATATTAGGTATCACATATTTTAAAGCCACTTTTTAAAGACTGTTCTCACCCCTTGGCCCCAGAATTATTGTGTATAACTATGAAAATAGCCTAATCTGAATGTATTAAATGAAATGTATATGACTCGGAAAGTTAAAAATAGATTTTTTGGTAGCTCATTGCCATAGGTTTTGGAGCTTCTACCACCCAAAGGAACCGGATCCGGAGTATAGCAATTTGAAAATAGCTTAATTTAAATGTACTTTAAGATATATATAAAATATATATATATATATATATATATAAAATATAGCCGGGAGCAAATAATGAAATAAAAATGGTCACCAGCTCTCCGACTATAAGATATCTTTTAACGAAAGGTTCTTATCCAGTTTAATTTCATTAAAAATAGGTAGAATAAAATATATACATATCGTTAGGTTGGAGTTACAAAGTTGTATGTGCAATACACGGTACATTCAATTTTCTTAATTACCTGACGATATGCTTTTAACCCGACTGACCAAGAAAGGAGGTTTGGACTTTTTGTTTGTACCACTCTACAGCCTAAACGCCTATACCGAATTTGACAATTAAGGTGTCAAACCATTCATTTTCATGTCGAGGGTGACATAGGCTATATAAAAATTCATATTTCGCCTATTTGGGCTGTCATCATCAGGGATTTATAAAGAGCAAAAATGAAAAACTCATCCGTGTTATGAGTTAAACGATGCGTCTTGGTCCCATGAATAATAGTAGATATTATAGTTATAAATGTATTTGTCCACGTTTCGACTATACTTGATTTTTTCGTTTTATCATCATAAAATAAGAAATTTGCTTTACAGTCTAAACGTCAAATCCGAATTTGACAATTGAGGTGTCAACCCATTTGTCTTGATACCGCGGATGACAAAGGTTATATAAAAGTCCATATTTCGTTCATTTGGGCTGCTATCATCACAGATTTATAAAGAGCAGAAATAAAAAACTTGTTCAATTTTTATAAATAAGGTCTTGGTCCCACGAATTATAGTTATTATAGTTATAGCTGTATTTGTACCTGTTTCTATTATATTAGCTGTATTCATCAATGTTAAATAAAACCGTTTATAATTGGTTAATTTAACAAAAACAAAAACGTTTAAAAGTTTAAAATAAATAATTTATAAAAAAAACACCCGACTGATTAACTTAAAAGTATAAAACAAGAATAATGTGAAATAAAATTATATGTAACCGTCGCAGTCGGAGGCCAATCCTAAATATTATAATAATGATACAAATCTTCAAAATATACAAATGTTTTAATATGAAAGCAGACTAGGCCTCCGACTGCGACGGTTACATATAATTTTATTTTACATTTTTCTTGTTTTATACTTTTAAGTCGGGTGTTTTTTTTAATAAATTATTTGCTTTATTTATTTAAAGATGCATAGAGGAGAGCCGCCAACAGTGGTCAAGGCAAGCACAGTGGCCACCCTAAATTACCTAAGAAAATATTCGGCCGATTAGGATGTATATTTACTTACTTCGTGTCCTTAGATATGTGTCAGCCACAATGTTGCACATTTGTTCAATATATCTTGGAATGTAGTCAAAGTATAGTTTTGTGTCAATCACGGTAAGGCCTGTGTGATACGCCAACTCCTGGAAAAAATATATATTTAAATTTATTTTCTCATTTCATAACAGAAAAAGTCTTGCATTATTTATTTATATTGTTTTTACATTTTTTGCAAAAAATGTATTTTCGCGCAAAAAATCTGACCCGCGGCGGTAACGGAGAGACCAACCGGTTGGACTCTGCAGTCAATTCGAGAACGTTTTTGAATATACTTTAAATTTAGACCAAGCTTGTTGTTGTTTTTGGTGAACTTGGGCTAAAGTAAGGGTGATAAAGGATGTAAGCGTAGTTTTATTTTTTTTTAAGAGGAACACCACCAAAAATATGAAACAGTGAAATTATAGAGAAAAAAGTAAGTCATGAACTAAAAATCTCGACAACTTCGTATTCGGGTACTTATAAGATAAAGGATAATCTATGTAATTTTAAATTTGTAAAAATATTTAGTGTACGATTTTTAATTCACTTTCTTGCTTGAAAAAACAGACCATAGTATAGTCGCTCCCTCAATATAAGGGTGGTAAAAAGCAAATATTTTTTTGCTACATAAAAATACTAAATAAAGGCCTTTTGGTATTTAATTTTAGACTTTTATAAAAGTATACAATTGCATACCTATGTAAATATATTAGCTCGTTTATTTTCTTTTTTACCCAAATGTATTTTTTTGCTTTTTTGTCTCTAATTCGTCAAGTTTAAGGTTACACATAGAAAATATTTGTCTGGCTAAATCATATTATATATAATAATAATAATAATAATAATAATAATAATCCTTTAATGCAGCCCAGAGGGCCATATACAAAAAAAAATACAAAACATACAAAATATCTACAAGAAAATTAATAATTAGCCAATATACAAAAGTTCAAAAGAGCTACCGTCCCCCCATTAAAACTCTACTCCAGATTTGCCATAGATTAGTTTTAGTTTTAGTTTGTTCAGTGCGGGGTTCACTGCCCTCAACACCTGGTCCCTAGGGACCTTTGTGTTAACCGCACAGATCTCCTTATAACATCCCTGTTTCTTTTATAAAGTCCAGGTACGGTTTCAGGGGAGTGTTCATGATCTCGTTTGGTTCCAGCGAGTCGTTCCCAAAGTACCTCCATCTTAGCCCTATTAGGGATGGACATTCACATATGAGATGGTAGGGCTCTTCGTCCCCTTCCCCACATCTCCTGCACACGGGGCTCGTAGTCTGTCCCACTTGTTGTCGGTGCTTATTCAGTAAGCAGTGCCCAGTTATTATACCCGTTATTGCTCTCAGTTGACTTCTGGACATGCCTAGAAGTAAGCTGGTTCTTTTCTTGGTTGGCCCCCCTAGAAAGAGTAGAGTGTCTCATTTTAGGTGCATCTATCCAATGTTGCTGGTGTTCATTCCTCAACATTTTCCTGACCTCGTGTCTGGCAGTGGAATAAGATACCCCACAGCACGGTTCTGGTCCTGTGAGTACGGCTTCACTCCCCTTTCTTGCCAGGTCGTCTGCCTTCTCATTACCATCTATTCCTTGATGTCCTGGTACCCATATCAAATTTACTTTGTTATGTTCAGCCAGTTTACATAGCTCGCTGTGGCATTCATATACTAGTTCCGAGCTAAAGGCATATGAATCTAATGCCTTTATTGCTGCCTGGCTGTCTGAAATGATATTTACTGTCCTACCCGTGTAGGACTCCGATACCATTTCTTGTGCGCAGACATAAATCGCATAGATTTCCGCTTGGAAAACGGTTGCCTTGGTTCCGAGGTTTAAGCTAATTTCTTTGCCCGGTCCATTTGCCATAGATTGGAACGCCATAGAATGTCACTCCTCAGCAGAGCCACAATAGAGAGGTTGGAAGATTTATATAGCCAATCGCGGAACCCAAAAGCACGAAATAATCATTTCTAAGAAGACAGATTTCCAGTTTTCATATTATATATAAATAATCATTTTTAAGAAGACATATTATATATAAATAATCATTTCTAAGAAGACAGATTTCCACTTTTTCATAGAAACAAGTACCAATTTGGGCGATCCCAAAACTCTATCGTTTCAGGATTCAATGCCGGCATGCTTTCAGTGATCTGTAGTTACCTATAGTATATGATTTTATTATAATATATCATATCATGATGAACTATAAAGACTATAAGACATTTTTTATAGCCGAGCGTATTAAATAAGAGTGCGAGGCTATACTTGTCTTCTCTGCCGTGGTTTATATATTATTTTTTTCACTTCTAACGCATTTATTCTTATTATTTAACATTTTTATATCAATAATAAACTAAAATGTTTGCTGGATCATAATTAACCGCGCAAAAACAAGTAGCCTTTGAAATAGCCATTTCTAAAAACAAATGAATAAATTGATATATTCACTGAAAGTTAACAGTTCTAGTGGGTGGTATTTTGATATTTTTAAAATGTGTATAAACATCGGTGAGTTGTTTATTTACTGAACAATATGTTATATTCTATTATAATTAATTCATTTATAATATTTTCCATGCTCATTTTTTATCCAATGGCAAATTATTGTTGCATTTTGTCCATTAAAAATTATAAGCAATGACATGTGTTTGCAGTTTAAGGAAAATCAAGTGGCAGATATCAATTGTTTATAAAATTAACTCCTACTAGGAGAGAAAAAATTATAAGTGAAGAAAATTGATTTTACAGTCTGAAAACATGATGAATATTGGTATGTTCTAAAGCTAGTGGAAAAAATCTTTTAATTTCCGCATATTCTGAAACTACAAAGTTATAGTTTACTACGCCGCCAAAGATGAATATTACAAATCGTCGACTTGGTATTACAAGGTTGCATGTAACATATTTTGAGATTTTACGTTTTTAGAACTACAGGGTTGCGTGTAGCCGGAGGTACCTTTAGCTGCTTTCCAATAGATCGCAGCACACATCAAATTCGATTTATAAAGTGAAACTTGGGTGCATGTAGAATTCCACCCTTAAGTTAAACTACAGAGTTCTAACTGCGCTGTCTCCGCTTTTTTATATGCACATGCGACTTTGCATTTTTCTCGTGTTAGTAATACCTATTTGGCACCATTTTGTAAACAATTACAACCAACAAACATTGTAATATTGTAAGAAAACATGGAAATTGATTTTGAAGAGGACAGTGATAATTCTGTTAAAGATCGTGACTTTGTTCCTGAGGAATATGACCAAAATTATAGAAGGTATGTTAAAGTAGGGTTATGTTTGTGATTTTTTTAACTGAAAATCCTATAGGGGAAATATGGGGAAAAATAATTTTATTTTAGAAAAATTCTAAAGTTGCTATATAGGGGTTTTTGAGGTTGCTGAAATTGAATCTGATATTAAAATTTTTCTAAATCCACCTACGAGGGGGCGAGGGGGTAAATATTTTTAAATATTTTCAATATTTTCCTCAAAATTGGTATATAGGGGTTTTTGGGGTTGACGAATTTGAATCTCATAATAACTTTTTTCTAATTTCACCCCCTGAGGGGTGGGGGGTAGTTATCCTGAAAACTGGTATATTGAGGTTTTTGAGGTTGCTGAAAGTGAACTTGATAACAAAAAAATTACAAATCCACCCCCGAGGGGTGGGGGTAGTTTTCGTAAAAAATGGTACCTAAATTCAAGCACTAGCCAAAAAAGAAATACAACTTAACCTTCTACAGCTTTAGTGTGTCGTATCTTTTAATGTATATTTGTTTAAGCCGCGCGAATTAGTTGTATGTTAACTTATCTTAAGTATGAAATAGTTTTGTGTTTTTTTTTTCAATATAAATTTAATTTTCCTATTACATTTTTATTTCATTGCAGCATAACAAAGTTGTATGTTTTAAAAGTGCTAACCCAAAAAACTACAAAGTTGCATGTATTTTTTTAAAATTAAATATTTCATTAATTTTTAACAAAATTATAATTTTTCAACAGCATTCGTAAAAGTTAATTTTTTTTAATATTTAATAAGAAAAAAACAGACGTAAATCAATAATGGTTTAGTTTTTACCACTAGCAAAATATTTAATTGCGTTTATCTCAAAATGATACATGCGGTACATGCAACCTTCTAATACCAAGCCGACGAAATGTTAATTATACTCCGTCCAGTTATGCAAGATAGTAAGAGACGCGGCCCGTTTTACACCAGAAAGCACATAAATAGCATAATTATGCATAAATCGTAGTGTATCAAAAATTTAACAGATTTCGGTATTGTTTTCCTGGAAAGGGCCTATCCAAAGACTCGCATAACAAGCATAGTACATAAGAACGCGATGCCAGGATTGGCTTGATATGTCGTCATGTATCTTGTAATGGTTGTTATGCGAGCCTCTGGATAGGCCTTGTTGTAATTTTAACCTAAAAATTTGACGTTTTCCTTATGTTCAATATAATTTACGTTTGTACAATATGTAGAATATGCTAATTTAGTGTGAGTGTATAAAGAATAAACCAAAAATTACCTTTTCAATACCATACAAAATAACATTAAGTATAACCATTTTTTTGTGTAACTTTCTCTTCTTTTATTAGCTTTAACGACCGTCAATCATTGTCATAGACAAAAAATATCACAATATTTTATATGTTAAAAGGTACGAGTTTTTAACCAATGATGTACCTTAAAAATCACGCGAATTTTAAACTACTATCTTGCATAATTGGACGGACTATTATAGTCCGTATATAATAGTTCAGTTAATGAAAGTCACACAACCAGAAATATGTTACGAACTTCTGATAGGTTTATACGCTCGGTTCATAGTTGAGGTATATATTAAAAACGTGCACCATTTATTATACCTCTTACAAGTATTTAATCCTAATGCTAATATTATAGTTTTATAATAACCTAATAAATACAAACAAGTCCTATTTTTGACGCCAACACAAATTTTTTTTCTAGTTTTAGCAATAAAAAGTTTAGATTATATAATTAAAGTACAGGTGGTTGAAGATCTTAATCTCGAGAAAGTTTGCACTTCGTTGAGCTTCCACTTAATTATATACTGCATGCAGGAAGGAAGAAGCTTTAAATTAAGTTTTTACTGATCCACTGAACTTTTTACGTTTTACCCTTAAGGGTCATTTAAGTAAATACTTAAACAAACTGCGAATGTAATATTACATTCGCAGTTGTTTTTATTAACCCATTTTGGGCCACCAGACCCATAGGCACATTAGTTATATAAAAACTAAATTATTTAACTTGAAAAGGAGTCTTTATAACTATTAAAGTAAAAAAAAAAGTATTTATTTTTTTATTTTTGGTATAAATAAAATAGTGTACTCATCTTGAAAAAAAAAAACTACGATTCTCAAATTAAAAAAAGAAAAAATTATATTTAACATTTATATGAAAATTTAACTGTTTGAGTACGGTGACTTTTAAATCAAGTTATAAAAAAATATAACTACAAAACTAATTATATATTAATTTACTAAAGTTTTTGTATATCTTATGAAACATAATCAACATAAATAAAACAATTAATCGATATAAAAATGTATTTATTTACGAAAATGCAGACTTATCCCACATAAAGTCAAAAAAATAATAATACTTCCAAAACTGTTATATAAATATTATAAATATTAAAATTGATTTTAACATTGAACTTTTGTGTTTTTAATTTATTTTAGTGAATTAATACAGATTAATTAGTTAACATAAATTTTAAGGTTATGTCATAGAAGAAATTTTTATTTTGTATGAAATGATTATAATAACTGGATCTGGCCAAAAATAACAGTTAGTTCAAGACAAAAAGTGACCAAAAGATCATATTTCTTTATAAATATTACAGTAAAGGTAAAGCATCTTCTTTTAAAAAGCTTAAAAATAGCAAGTTTTAGCGGGCGAAAAAACTTCAAAAGTTTAACTTTTCACCCGTAAAACATGAACAAAAAGTGTGGCTTTTAGAATCAATCGAATAAAAAGTAATAAATAAATTCAAGTTTTAACCTCTTGGTCTAAGTAAGGTACGTATTCAACTTTAATCAAGCAAAACATCTGATTTGAGTACTTAATAGGCTTGCAGATATACAAACCTTTGAGCCACTTAATCTAAATATTACGTTCTTGTTTTAAGTAATCATTTATCTGTGCACTCAGAAAAATCTCATCTTGTAAAATCAATAAGAAATTATTTTAATTTAAAAAAATTGCCTTTTAAAATATTAAAAGTAAAAACTTTACCTTTTAGTTATGAACAATATTAATTTAAAAAAATAATTTTTACACCAAACCGTTTTTCACTTTAAAGTAAAAGTATTGAACCCTACTTTCTTATTTTAATGTTTTCTTAATAAAATTATTCCCTTTATATTGTTGAAAAATATCAATATATTAAAAGAATTCTTTTTAAAATAACCAGTTTTTGTATTCAAATCATTTACAAGTTTAAATTATTTAAGAGGAAACATTTTTTAAATTGCAATGAATATTTTTATTTTTACAATGGCTTATAAAATTAAAAAATATCTCTTTGAATTAACAAAAAACACTGTCGGAGCAAAAACATATTGGTTTTCTTTTAAATCATATGACTTTTGTTTGTCCAAACGATTTTTCTCTGAGTGTGTGTACCTTTTAAATAATGCATCGTATTTTTTTATTTAATCTTTGTCAAACTCTTAAAGCATCATTCTATATTCTAATAAGTAATTTACTGCCCTGCTAAGACAAGTTGAAAATTAGATATTTTGAGATATGGCCATATATTTTTTTGTTTGCACTTTTTAAAATCATATTTAAATAAATATGCCGTTGTGTTCTGCTTTATTTTACATAAAAATACGTGATATCCTTTGAAAAAAAAAATTTTTGTCAAAAAAATAAATTGTCATACTTAATGCATTTGTTCTATCTGAGAAAGTTAGGACAAAATGTTCTAAAAAGTTCCATCAAATTACTAAGATCTGTAAAGTTAGTTCTAGTCCTGACTTATTCTTCTAGTAAACAAACAAACAATTTTATTTAGAAAACATTCCACATAGGACAAATATTTTAGGCAAATTTTTAGGATTGGGGTTTTAGATAGATTTCTTTTTAGCAGGCACATGTGGCTAGTGTAAAGCAATACAATGGTGCACACCGGTGTGCTTATGGCAAGAAGTGAATTTTTGCAGGTAGGAAAATTTGTCTTAGCAGGGCAGTTTAGCTCTAGAGAGTTTATTTTATCCAATATTCCAAATTGCTTGTTGGTATCTTCTCTTTTATAAGTATGTTAAAACCCCGTAGGGTATAGGATAAAACGTTTTTAAATTGTGTGATAAAGAAACCAAAAGATAAGGCGTTTTCGGTTATAAAGCCATTTTCGTTATTCAGTGCCCAAACATACAGGGTGACCAGTAACTGCCATTTAAGAGATGATCCAAAAAAGTTTCTATAAAGGTTGGTCCGGAAATGAGCCCTAAGGCTGCTACGGCCCTTCGAAGATGACATTGAATGGAGAACAAAAAAAAAGCATCAATAAAAGTTTAATGCTGCTGGGTAATTCTTCATTTAAAACTAAGCAAAAAAGTATTCTTCACCAAAACACCCAAATTTAATATTAATGGAGTAAGCCTTTTAAAAAGTAACGTTTTTGGTGGCACAAAATGTTACTTCCCCTTAATTGTATTTTTCTTGAAAACGGTTGCTCCTACAGTGTTACATTACATGACTTTTTTCATGTATTTTTACTCAAGGAATCCATTTTTTTAACAAAAAATCAAAAAAGTACACATAAAAAGGTTTTGAGCCAAAATGTGTTAAGCCTAATACATTTTTCCGTCTAGGGACGCCTCTGGATAAATTCAAAAAAATAAATTAACATAAACTTATTGCCCTTATAAATATTGGTATACATGAAAAGCTCGTCGCTTTAGCTTAAAGGGTACTAGAGTTATTAATTAAAGACCTTATTTTTATTACAATTTTACAGGGCCGTATCTCCCTTAGAGCTCATTTGCGGACCAACCTTTATATGAACTTTTTTTGATATTTTTGGATGCAGAATCTCCTCTTAAATTTTAACATGTCAGTTATTGATCACCCTGTATATTGACAAAATATGATATAACATTTTATCAAAAGGTTAGCGAATAAATTTTATGTGACCATCAAAAAGTTTTCGTGTTTTATTTTTTTATTATACTCTTACTTTTATAAAATCTAATAATTATTTTATGATTGTACCATTTTATCGCACCTTTTAAAGTTGATATTACCTATCAGCAGTAATTGAGTTATAACCAAACGCCAGCAAAAATCCGGTTATGATAAAAATAAAAACAGAAACATACACAATGTTTGCAGTTTTAACTATGGCACATATTAAACGAGATAATTATACATCGAGAAAATTTCATTTAAAGGTGCAATTTCATGTTTCAAGGACTAAAATTAAATACTAAAATGTTAAAAACCAAAATTTCAATTATGCTTGGCGAATTAACGTTAAAAATTAAGAAAAACTCTCATTTACAGGTACTTCCAAAAATCAATCCTAAGGGAGCTATAGTATCCTAACAATGCACCATTTTTAAAGAGCCATTGTAGCTTTAAGACCACTTTTTCGACCTAAAAACTTGTTTTCTCAGTTTTGGATGTAGAATCACCCGACATGATTGAAATTTCTATTTTCAACATTTTAGTATTTAATTTTTAGTCCTAGAAACGTGAAATTGCACCTTCAAATTAATTTTTCTCGAAAACTATTAATCTTACAACAAGAGTACCTTTTTTTATGTATTTAGACCTAAGGAATCATGTTCCAATAATAAAGTTACAAAACAGAGACAGAAAAAAGTTTGGGACAAAAAACTGATAAGGCCCCCCGTTTTGCACGCCCCTGGTTTAAATAAGTACATGAAAATAACATACTAGCATGGGCCTTACTAAGGTTAGTTCACATACAAAACCTCGTCGCTCTATCTCAAAGATAGAGTTATTCATTAAAAAACTTATTTTTATTACAATTTTAAGGGGTCGTTCCTGAGAGAAATAGCTGTGACAGAGGGTGAATGGATGGACAACCAAGCAATCCCAGAAGGGTTCAGTTTTTTGCTTTTGTACGGAACCCTAAAGAGAACAATAATTTAATTTAAAAAATGTTGTACTTTTTTAGGACGCCACTGATAAAACTTGAGAAAAAATAATGCGCTAAAATTGAGAACAAAAATAATTTCTAATTATTTTCACCGTTAAACAAAAAGTGAATTTTATTTTCGGTACATGCGCATGAATATAATTCCTTTCTCTAAAAACATGAAAATAAATATGTTTTGCATCTGGCCGTCTATAATTTTTTTTGAAATGCTCATATCCTAGTAAACAATTTTTTTCGGGTGTACACTAGGGTGGGAGCGAATAATAATTTTTTTAGATTGTAATGGGAACTGTGCAAAATATGATTCTTTGGGATCCTCTAAAATAATCATAAAATTTTATGATTGACGTAAGGTCATTACCCTGTGCCTAGTTTATTTCAGTTTTTAAAAATTAGATTTTTTTAAATTAAAATTGACGCAGCCGATTCTTGAAATAATCAAGTTTTAAAAATCGTTGATCAAGAACTTGGGGAAATTATTATTTTATACAAAATGGAGAAACCAATATGGCAGACAAAAATATCAAAATTTTGATTAAATTTTGCAAGAATTGGTAAAGAAGGGTTTTCGTGGTCGCTGTTTGCAAATCTATAGTCAAATTTATTTTTAGTAGTATGGCGGATATAAATATAAAAACTTTTATTATATTTTAGAAAAGTTGTACCCTAAAACCAAAGACAATTTTTAATCTTTGCTAAAACTGTGGGCTGATACGTTCTCGATGAATGCCAAAAATTTAATATTTTTTCCCTGCGTAAAAGCGGCCTTATTTCGTTTGCATATTTAATAACGTTTGCATAATATGTGTTTGCTTTTAATTTACAAAAGTGCGCAGTCAATTTTTGATAATCGAAATATGTTAAATAAAAAATAATGCCAGAGCGTCATTCCAAAACATGTCCCAACCGCAAATTTACATACATAGTAAATGTTATAACAATATTTAACTGTTTTAAGTTAAAACTGATTTACTGTTTTAGCGATATTTTAAATAGTTTTTTTGGGGTTAAATAGTTTTTTGGGTGATAATCCCAGAAAAATTTGGCTTTTTGGTGGACGATTATGATTTGAAAAGGTGAGACAATTAATAATGTAATTTCAGACATACACAGTAAAAAATTAATGTAAAAACCAGTAAGTTATGTAATTTAAAATTACAAAATATATCAAATTAATGTAAAATAATTTAAAATTACATAGATTTACATCTGTTATAATAGATAATTATCCATTACGGACTAATTTATTTTACAGATTATTTTTTAACGTTTTTATTAACCAATTATTGAACAATATTCCTGACCACGTGTTTATTTCTGTCCAATCATATTACAGTTATATTGGGAATTTTCTAGTGAGAATCGCTGTAGTATTTTGTTTTTCAGTATTTCTCTTCTACAGCAAGGTTTTATACCTAAAACTAATTAATAATTAAATATGAATATATTACTATTTATAATTATTGTTACTAATTTATTATTTACCAAAAAATACCTCAAAATATTCTTGTTATAAAATGTAATGACAGTTTTTATAGGTTGACTTTTATGAACATGCTTGCAAGCCTAGCGCAGTACCGCGCTAGTCAGTACTGAAGTATATGACTAAACTATTGACAGAACTATAATTTGCAAAAAGGGTGTAGTTTAGAAGTAAAATTATTAAGAGAAGTAATAAAACAATTTATATCAATTTGCGATGAAAAAAATATAAAAGTTGGTTTGACATTATAAAAGATTAAAAAATATCTTCCGAATTACGCATGATTCTTCGAATTATCGGGAAAAATTCAAAGTTTTCATTCAAATAAGCTGTCAAAGGAAATAATTACTCCTGGGGTATCGCCCCGGTCGTTATTATTTTCAGACAGCAAATTTTCATGAAAACAGCTAATTTTTCCCGCATAATTCTCAGCCTCTTGTGTAATTATATATGAAAATTATAATTATATGTCGATCATGACATCTTACATATTGTTCTTACAGAAAATTTTACGAATAGGCCTAAGGCAACAGATGTATTTTTTTACAGTGTAGCACACAAAATGTTTTTTAGATAACCACGACAAAAATAATACGCATGCGCTGCACTTAAGAGTACACAGAAAAAAAAGGATTTTTTTGAACCAATGACACGTGTCTTTTAATAAGTTCAAAGCCATATTCTCTTGTTTCAATGCTAGCATTTCTTTGAACTAAAGTTCTTGAATAAAGAGCGCGGATCTTCATTCAAAAACCTTTGCTCTTCATTTAAGGACATTGACTTTGGTTTAAAAAAATGCCAGCCTTGAAACAAGAGAACATGGCTTTAAACATATCAAAACTCACATGACCTTGGTTCCAGGAATCCTTTTTTCTGTGTACCAAATGAATGTACTTTCAACTATGGCCTTCTAAAAAAAATAATAACTTATTTTTACGTTTGTTTTTTTTTTTGTAAAAAATAAACTATGTGACAAAGTATTTTATATTGGCTGAAGTATTTTTTACTAAATTAAAACATTCTTTAGGTGAAAGTAAAAAACCTTTGTAAAAGAAAGCAAATTAAGATTTCATGTATTCCAGCTGGAGTTTTTTACTTAGGAAAAATCTTGCGTTTTGGTTAAAATACACACACAAGTTCCCTTTTTCCAAGAATACTAACGAAAGGGTTATATACTTACTTCTATGGCTTCCTTCACTTCACTCCCTGAGGATGGATTCGTCCCAGATACCAGCACAAATTTGTCCCAATTGAACGATTTTAAAAGTCCGATGACACTCTTCGAGACTTTACTGGAAGGCGTCAGTGTTCTCGCAAAAGTGGTGAATACTTTTTTATCCGATACACGTGTGTCGCTGCATTTCTGTAACAAAATAAAACATAAACAAGCTGAAAAGGACGGGTGGTAATATTTTTAAATCGCTAAATCGAAAACTAATAGTTTGCGTCATGTATTATAAAATTTTACTCTCTCAACATCAGATTTTCAAAATAAACACATAAAAAGAACGAGAAATGGCTATGCTACCTTTTGTAGTCCAGGATCTACACTTCTAAAAGTTTATCTAGAATTATAATTATGTGTCCACTGTTGTGTAGAAACAAATTTTATTTATAAATGCTAAGAAGGGACCAAAATAAGTATTTTCCACTTGGGTAATGATTTGCCATAATGCTGCATCATTACCCCAGTGAAAAACATGTTATGATGCTTAAAATCCCTTGTGTTAAATTTTTTTAAATAATATTGCTCCAAGACAAATTTCGGTGGCTCTAGTTTAAATTCATACATTATTTTAGACATTCATATAAACAATTATTTTATTATTCAAATGATCTATACACATGTCATGAAGAGTTATTATCTTCTGAATTTATTAGTTTTTCAGTCTTTGTCGGGGTAATTAAATATAGTCGATTTCTTCAGAAATATACCGGTCTAAAAGCATTGTCAAATAAATTTAATATTGACTTAATTTATTACTTTTTGAAAAGGGTTGCTCCTACAGTGTTACACTATATGACATTTTGTATGTATTTTTACTCAAAAAATCCAAAAAAACTATACTACACATAAAAAAGTTTGGGGCAAAAATGTGTTAAGACTCACATATACCGTCCGTTTTGTACGCCTCTGAATTAATTTAAAAAAAATAAATTAACATAAACTTATTGCCCTTATTAATACTAGTATACATGCAAAAACTCGTCGCTCTAGCTTAAAGGGTACCAGAGTTATTAATTAAAAACCTTATTTTTATTACATTTTTAACGGGCCGTAGCACCCTAAGCTTAGGGTTCTATCCGGACCAACCTTTATTGGAACTTTTTTTGATATTTTTGAATGTAGAGTCACCTCTTAAATTTTGGCATGCCAGTTATTGATCACCATGTATAATGCATTTCCTTTGAAAGATATGAATGGATTCACGTTATTTAAATAGTTTCCGAGATTGAATCCGTTTAATGGCACTTTTGGAAAATGAGATTTTGAAATGTAGGAGATATTAGTTTGCAAGGATCAAGTATATTTTATGATTTACCCACAGAATATCGTATTTTTCGTCGAATTGTTCGTCCTAATATCGGATTTTTTTCTATAAAACTCTCTGCCGTTCCTTTTATTAATTTACTTATTACATCGGCACTTAGTGCTACTAAGAGTGACGATGTATTGAAATCTTCGCCGAAAAGTCAAAATCTTTGACCACGTTTTTTTCACATTTCTCGCGTTTTAGACCATTCTGAGTCGAAATCAGTAAAAAAAATTTTTGCGTCCGTCTGTCTGTCTGTGTGTAAACTCTCTATTTCCATTTCTACATGAGATATCGACTTGCGGTTTTTTGCATATTGTTTCTTATCGTATTCCGAAGAGCTGATTAGATTTTGGGGGTAAACAATTGGGGGTAAGGGGGTAAAAATAGAGTAAAACTCCTATTTTTAGCGTTTTTTTTTTGTTTATAATTAAGGCAATTATTATTGTAATTGGTTAATTTATACACTTATATAAAAGATAATTTTAAATTGGTCAAAAAATGTTATAAACAACGTTTTCCTAAAACTCATTGTTTTCGAGATATTGGCGTTTAAAGCAGTAAAAGGTTTTTTTAGCATATCTCACATATTTTAACCCGATTTCAAAAAATTACATTTTAAATAAAAGCTCTTTTTAAGCCCTATAAAAAATGTTATATACAGTTTTTTGCTAGAATATAATGTTTTAAAGATACAGCATTTAAAATCAAACAAAACACCTAGTTTGAAATTTGCAAACTAGATGGCTCTAGTGTACAATATTGCCGATGTTTTGACAGGATGCTTGCAACGTTTCATCTAGTTATTAATTAGTCTAGTTAGACTAAAACGAGCGAAGCGCCAAATATTTAGGAGCTCTTATTTGGTGCTTAGCTCGTTTGGTTTTAGTTAAATCATTTTATTATTATGAATAAATATTAGGATTCATTAAATAAAAATAAATTCAGTCCGGATTAATACCTGTTAAAAATGTTTCTTTACCGTTTGGCGTATATTTATGGTAGAAATTCTTAAATTTTAGTATCAGGATCAACTTTGGCGGATTTTCGACACGGGTTAGAATCTTTTGATCATTTTGAAATTTGGCACATAATTTTGTATGCTCAAAAGGAAAACAAAATAGATTTCAAGCCCTTTAAATTTTTCACTTGTACAAAACTTACAGATAATTTTTTTCAACAATTTTTTACGATTTATGGGTAATTTTACGAATTTTAGGGGCCCAGAATTTTCTAGTTACACCTAAATAAAAATTTTAAGATAATAAAAAAATATAAGGTCCTCCCTAATATACACATTAGGGTGACCCAACAAATTGAAAAATTTGAAGGTCTCACCCCTTAAATTTGTTCATTGGAGTAAGAGTATCATTCCTGATTTTTTTCAGAATTTTTGAAAAAAATCTAGAGGTCGCTCACATCCATTTTTTAAAAAGATGTGTTTCTTATGCTTTTTTATTTTTTTAAGGCTGAAGGATTTTTTATTTAAATCTTTTTAACATGCGTAGTATAAAGGGATGGTAAATGGATAACCTCAAAAAAAAATCAGAAAGTTTTCTTTTAAAATGGCGGAGGTGTGCCCTTTTAAGTTTGAAAATCGACTACATTGCTTCATTTTAGGCGTAATGATAGGCACAAAAATTTTTTTCCTTGTCTTAAAACATGGTGCTTTTAGCCTAATATGTCCCTACATAAAAACCACTATAATTTTTTTTATTGGATATACGGGGTATCCAGAAAAAAATAATATATATATTTTTTTAACATTTTTGTGAGATAACTTCGGTTTTTAGGCCATTTAGTTTTAATTTTCAAAGTTTTTTGTCTTTAGATAAATTCCGAAATATACATACATAAAATCTGTAGTATTTTTTTATTGGATATACAAGACGCCCAGAAAAAAAAATTAAATATATACATCCAATAAAAAAATTACTACCTACACATTTTATGTTTGTATATATCAGAAATTGTATAGAGACAAAAAAAACTTAAAAAAAAATAAATATGTGCAATAAAAAAATGATGGTGGTTTTTATGTGGGGACATATTGGGCTACATGCACAATATTTTAAGACAATGAAAAAAAATTGTGCCTTTCATTACGCCTAAAACGAAGCAATGAGGTGCATTTTCGAACTTAAAAAGTCACATCTCGGCCATTTTGAAATTAAACATTCTGATTTTTTCGAGGTTATCCATTTACTATCCCTTTATACAGTGCCGTGTTAAAAAGATTTAATTAAAAAATTCTTCGGCCTTAAAAATAATAAAAAAGCAAAAGAAACATATCTTTTTAAAAAATGGCTGTGAGCGACCGCTTAATTTTTTTCAAAAATTCTGAAAAAATTCAGGGATGGTACTCTTACCCCATTGAAAAAATTTAAGGGGTGAGACCTCCAAATTTTTCAATTTGAAATTTTGGTGGGTCACCCTAATACACATGTACATATGGGTATTTCTGTACGAATCCATACCACCTTGGTGATTGAATGTCACGGATTTTCGTTAAACTTTTTTTATATTATCACCACTCTAATACTAAAAGCCTTATGCAAAAAAAAGAGTTTAAAAAAATTTTTTGGCTGAGATATGATTTTTTTAAAATTTTGTAATTTTTCAATTTTTGACGATAAAGAAAACAGCTTTATTTTCAATTTATTACTATAAGTCTGACAATTTTAATCCAAATTTGATGAAATTTGGTGCACCCATGTAATCTTAGATGACAATCTTGAATTTTTTATAATTTTTTTTAATAGTGGGTTTCTGCTCTTCTTCTTCTTCTTCAAAAATATTTTTTTACGTTTTTTTATAACTATGTTTAACCCGATTTTTCGTAAAGTGCCCCCCCTACGATTTTTCTCAAATTTTGGTCAAATGTACTTCTAAGTGTCCTTTTTTCAATGACGTAAAATTTATTCTGGGCAAATTAGGTTTACTATATACTTTAGCCATTTTAAATTTTTACGACAATGAGGAATTGTGCTGGAAATAGCTGTTTTACAAAAAAAGGCACATATTATTTTTTATATGTTTTTAATAGTTTAGGTCAAATGCTTCATTTTAAGACAAAAACAAAATAATTAATTGTTGGTTTTTTTCAAAAAAGGCGCAAGTCCACAATTTTATTACTTTTTTATTTCTATATATTTTGTAGGCGTTTTTTTTCTGGTGTAAACGTTAGCTTACGTTAAATACTAAGACTTTAACATCAAAAACTATTTTTATTTTTTTTTTAGCACAATATGTTTTTTGATTTTGTTTTTGATGTTAAAAATGCCTGAAAGTTGGTAAACTGTCAGAGTAAGAAACTTTTTTTTTGTTATAAATCTTTTTTTAATTTTACAAAATATATAGAAATAAAAAAGTAATAAAATTGTGGACTTGCGCCTTTTTTGAAAAAAAACCAACAATTAATTATTTTGTTTTTGTCTTAAAATGAAGCATTTGACCTAAACTATTAAAAACATATAAAAAATAATATGTGCCTTTTTTTGTAAAACAGCTATTTCCAGCACAATTCCTCATTGTCGTAAAAATTTAAAATGGCTAAAGTATATAGTAAACCTAATTTGCCCAGAATAAATTTTACGTCATTGAAAAAAGGACACTTAGAAGTACATTTGACTAAAATTTGAGAAAAATCGGGTTAAACATAGTTATAAAAAAACGTAAAAAAATATTTTTGAAGAAGAAGAAGAGCAGAAACCCACTATTAAAAAAAAATTATAAAAAATTCAAGATTGTCATCTAAGTTTACATGGGTGCACCAAATTTCATCAAATTTGGATTAAAATTGTCAGACTTATAGTAATAAATTGAAAATAAAGCTGTTTTCTTTATCGTCAAAAATTGAAAAATTACAAAATTTTAAAAAAATCATATCTCGGCCAAAATTTTTTTTTAAATTCTTTTTTTTTGCATAAGGCTTTTAGTATTAGAGTGGTGATAATATAAAAAAAGTTTAACGAAAATCCGTGACATTCAATCACCAAGGTGGTATGGATTCGTACAGAAATACCCATATATCATTAGTGTTATAAAATAGGAATGTGAATTATTACCAATAAAAGCGTGTACGCGCTTTTAAAAGCTTTTAAAAGCTCATGCTGCGGTCGTTGGTGCACATCCAAATAGCGACTAACACTAAGCTTTTTTAATCTCGGCGTAATATTAAGCGGCTTATAATGAAAGTTACTGACCTAGGTTATAATTTAATACTATTTATATTCTGTGAACCAAGCTACTTTTAATTAGACAGCACGCCTGCCTCAATAATTTATTTGGGAAAATAAAATTCCAGGCTGGTATAATACCAGTGGTATTTAATGCTTTTTATAATTTTAGAGTGCCTTTCTTAGTTTTTGCACACTTGTCCCTAAGACTAAGGTCACTTGATAGGTTGTTATTTATTGAGTTGATTTTTTTGGCAGTTTGGTAAGATTGGTTAGTTTGGAGTCCAAACTTTGGACGTTTTAAAAAACTATATATAATTTTAACCCAAAACATTCATTTGCATTAAATTATTCAATATTTCGTGGTAAAATTGTTTTTTTTTTCGATTTAGTTAAAAATTGCTTTATGAACTTGTCTTGACTATTTCGACTATTAACTTCTTGCCTCGTCTATCAATAGTCTCGAAGATTGACTTGGCGTCACATCTGGAGCTATAATGGTGCCATTCTGTACTTAAAATATTATTGTCTTGTTACTTTCTCAACCTCGTATCTCCAAACAATTGCAATACAGCGTAACTTATAAACTATTTGGCATAATTAATGGAGCTCTCTACAACTAGAATTATGAAACAAAAGACGTCTACCCTATCTCTATCTCATTTGTGCTACACTTTCCAGCCAACCAAATAAATACTGTATTTGTATTTATACAACAAATACAGTATTTATTTGGTTGGCCGAAGAGTGTAGCACTGAGCGGCACGAACGAACATAGCTAATGTGAATCTATAGAATAAGATAATTCTACTAAAATTTAGATGGCGCCAGTAATTTCTTTAATAAAAATACTATAGTTACACTTTTCGCCCGGCCAAGTAAATATTGTATTTGTTCAACAAAGAACAAATACAGAATTTGTTTGGTTGGGTGGAAGTGGGAGTATGTATGTCTTCTATCCTTTTTGGGTAGAACTTTTGTCCCTGTCTAATCTAACGGGAGAAATCGCCATTGGAGTTTGTATTAGTGCAGGAAACCAAAATTTTTTTTTGAGACACAAGTAGAAAGTAACGACGATATATCGTCACTCAAAGTGCATAAAGGTCGTATGTCAAAATGTTACTTTTTTGTTTTAAATTGTAGGAAACCTCAATGAAATTACTAGAGGCCGTCGCCGATGCATTGATTTCAGTAAACGCGTGTGCAACTCCCGCTTCGTGTAGAGTACCAGTCAACTAGATGCCGGAAATACGTTACTGCAGTAACGTATTTGCGGCATCTAGTTAACTGGAACTCTACACGAGGCGGGTGTTTCACACCGGTATACTATACGGCGACAGCTTATAGAAATGACATTAAGCTTTACACAGAGTAAATTTTAATGGTTACTCTATTTAAAGGCCCTACTAAATTGTGTCGTTTTATTAAAATGCCACAATTTAGCACCAAAATAAAACAAAGTAAAAATTTTGACATGCGACCTTTTGCACTTTGAGTGACGATCTTTGTCTGTAGGCAATACCTACATTCTAAAACAGTCGTGAAAAAAATATATTCTGCGGTTTTGCCGCTGAAAAAAACAATTTTCGATAAGCTTTAGGGATCAATTTAGCCCGACACTTTTAATAGTCTTGGCGGGGGAGGCGATGATTTTAATTAAACTGTTGTAAACAAGTAAATGCCACGCCGTTATATTCAATCAAAGCCAATAAGTTATGGTTTAATGAACTTGAGAAACTGTCTCGAAAGCGTCAACAAGTGGAGAGTACACCTTTCATAATAATCTCAGAGCTGGTAAATGTTTTTAACTAGATTCACACCATCTAGCGGCAGCTTGCTGCTGCCAGCTACGGTTGTCAAAAAACCGCTGGATGAAGTGACCCTATTTTTAACAAGTTACTTTCTCCCAGAAAGTCCTACACAGTAAAAAATCCAGGTAACTTTTTAAGCGACTTCCAAAAAAGGAGGAGGTTATCAATTTATGTTTGTTCCCGCATAACTTTGTAACGGATGAACGGAATTTGATGAAACCTTTTGCAACTTAACGAGGACATTCATGAGGTGGTCCCGTTTGAATTTGACGCTCGGATAATGCCGGGTAAACCGGATAATTAAGATAAATCTAATCGTCTTAACGCAATTTCACTTAAAACCGGCTTAATTTTTTTCTAACACCAACAAAATTTTTAGAAAATGATCGGATAAGCCGGATAACTTGATTAAGGGGTCACTCAAATATTACCGCAGGCTACAAATCTTTTAAATACCGTTAAACTTGATTCTGTGGACCTGTAATATTAAAATACCAAGAGAAAATTATAAAATTTGTGATTATACCATAAGGCGTTATTTAATTATTACTTAACGCTTAAAGTTTAACAAGAATTTTCTTTAGTATTTCGTTTAAAATAAGGTTGGTTTGGACTCTTGGGCGCTGAAATAAAAATACTACTAAATTTTAATTTTTAGAAATTTATCTTTAGATGATGACGTCACAACGCACTAATAGTGCGTTGTGACGTCAGCAGCTTGCTGAGATGGATGGGCAACTATAATTTAGCTTAAATGACGTTATAAATCTACAAGTGCTGTGTCTCTAAAAAGTAAAAAATAAAAACTTTCGCAAAAAAAATTAACCGACTTCTGTCTCTAAAAAGTAAAAAATAAAAAATAAGTCGGTGCCAATTTCACAGAAACAATTAAACCACAAAAATAATTGTTATTATTTAATTTAGGGAGTGGTGATATTTTATTATTTTTTATTTTTTACTTTTTAGAGACAGAAGTCGGTTCATTTTTTTTGCGAAAAGTTTTTATCATTAATAAATATGTAAAAAATACAATGAGTGCAATCAACATGGTTATGTAACTCAAAAATATATACATTACATTACATGTTTGTTTAACCTCGTACTATTCTACTGAATTAAGCATCCCCTAAGTCCAGGACTTGTGTGGGCTAGTAGTAGAGGGAACCACCGGCTTTAACTGACTTTCGAACCAGTTTATAGGGAGTGTCCACTTCACTTATCGCATTTTATACTCATCAAAATAAAGGTTTATTTTCCCTTATGAGGCAAATAAGTTTTAATTACATTTCTTAAAGCGTATTTAATGCAGTCCCGAACAAATTGCAAGAAATTAACAATATAAAAAGATTTAAACGTAGAATTAGACAATTTATTACGAGTTAACGAACGAAAATAACTCACAATTACTTAGACATTAAAAGCATTTAAATAATTAGTTTATTAACTTTTGTATTTAAATTTTGTATTTGTATTTTTTATACAGTGCGGTCCAAAAGTCCCCCCTCTTAACTTTTAAATGAGTTGACATATCAACTTTAAATCCAGACGATGTAAATGGGACAACATACACTATATTTTGGAGAATATTTAAATTTTAAGCTTATGCTCTTGTGGTTTTGAATCTCATAAAATTTTCTTTTCGACCTTATATTTTTTTCACTTTCATTAAACAATTTCCTTATGGTCCCCTACTTACATTTTTTAAGCAGGGTTAAATAGTTCAGAAGGATACCTGTTAATTTATCCATAGTATAGCTGCAGTAAGATATGATGTGTTTTTTGCAGTAGTTTTAAGTCCTGTAGATTTTTCATCAAAAAATTAATCTAAGCTAAATGAGCAGTTGGCTGAGACGATTTAGGAACATGTAAAACTACCGTATTATACTTTTCTGGTGCTTACGCGCTTTAAAGAGTACCGTCAATTGGGGTGACTTCGGACGGTGTAGGTGACTTCGGGCAAAGCGTAGACGTCTCCTTTCATAAATTCAAGGCAGCTCGCGGGCATTTTTATTTTTGTTAGTCGAGTTTACATAGTGGACAGTTGCGGACACTTGTTTTGGTGAGCTTTTTCCCAATATTTACATTTTTATTAGGTAGTAATGATAATCATTTTTAGAAAAGGTGTAAAAGTCTTTTGTTGTACTTTTCATGTATAATTTTAAAGTTTTTCATTTCTTTAATAAAAAGGTCCACGTTTTAGGAAAATTTTGGCTCTAGTTTCATTTTCTTATCTCTCGTTAATTTTATATACGTGGTTATAACCAAAATATGTACCTTTTAGGTGGTGACTTCGGACATGGCTCAAAACTATAAAAAAAACCTGAGACTGAAGAAGTAATCAAAAAAACTGAGGAACAAACTAAAAACTGTTTATCCGAAAATAGGCAAGAATTTTATGTAAATGATTTTGCTATTATTAAACTTCCTATTGAAAATTCTTTAAATAATAATTTTTTTGTGGGACAAAATTTAGCTGTAGAAGGATAGCTTAGTTAGCTTTCTCAGAGGAAAGATAATTGGAAATGAAGTTGTATTTCCACAATAATTGTGACGAAAGCATTATCAGGCAAACAGAAATTTATCAAAGATTTTTTCCTCTGCATTTGCGAAGAAACCGATACATATTTTATTTATTTATTTATTTATTTATTTATACTCTTTAGGAACCCAATTAATTAGATGGATTATACCACCCTGTAAATAAAATTCGTGTAAAATTACCATCACCGGCATTGGTTATTTAATGCCCTTAGAAATACATAAAATTTACCATATTCGACATGTAATATTTTAGTATACTAATAATGTAATATTTTACCATATTAATCATGTAATTTTTTTTCCATATACGTAATTTATATTTTTATTATTAATATATAGTTTTGGATAATTTCTACAAAAATTATCTAAATTTTGTAAAGCTTGCAAACGTGCAATTTTTAAGTTTTTGGCATATATGCTATATATGAAAAACTTTAAAATCTTACATTTGCAAGCTTTAGAAAATATAAATAATTTCTATAGAAATTATCCAAAATTTCTATTTATATAGCATAGAACATAAAAAATAAAACCATTAAGTTTGTTATAATGTTGCGTGGGGATCCCAATGTACTAGCACGGTCTCTATGTTAGTATGACAACATTTTGTATACAATACACACATTGCAGTATTTAATATTACAAGTAAAGTATAAATACCAATGGTGGGCCACCATTGGTGGCGATATAAATAAAAAATATGTATTAACAAATAACATTCAGTATTGAAAATACAACGATATTTTTTGAGTGTTTGTTTTTTGTTTAGAAGTTGTGATGTACCTCATACTGAGAATATAAAATTCGTAGTAATATCTAAAAACAGCGAAATTTCCCACTATTTTATGTGTGTCTAGAGTTTGTCTAGGTGATGGAAAACGTGTGGATGAAAGGACTTTAATCCCCAGGAAAGCGGCTACATACAGACAGCCTGATTCATATTTTAGACATCAGGTTGAGGCTGCACCACAGGTTGCACGTAAAGCGGAACAAAGAGATTGGAAGTACAAAGACTTACAAGATTGCTTTGTCTTTGTACCTTCTGTCGTTGAGAGTTTTGGTCCTTGGAAAAAAAATATTGTTTTTTATTTTTTAATGAGAAAAGTATTTTTTCTACTGCCTAATTAAGTGCTAACTTACATATTATCTACCGTTGTCAAGGCTTGTTTACCTTGACAGCCAATAAAATCAGTGAACTTATTTATTATTGACCGTTGTTAAGCGTTATTTATTAACGACGGTCAATAATGAAATATTTTTGAGACAACTACTAACTTTTTTAAACTTATTTGTCAAACTGACAGCTATGTCAAAATAATTTTTAAACTTTATTTTTAACTGATATTTGGAGTTACTAGCTTTAGGTAGTAGAAAAAATAGTAATGCACCACGTATGCGAACTGTCTTTAGTGTTCTCGACTGATTATTTAAAAATTTGGGGCAAAAATGTGTTAAGTCTTACATATTTTATCCGTCTAGGCACGCCTCTGGATAAATTAAAAAAATAAATTAATTAACATAAACTTATTGCCCTTATTAATACTAGTATACGTGCAAAAGTTCGTCGCTCTAACTTAAAGGGTACAAAAGTTATTAATTAAAAACCTTATTTTTATTGCAATTTTAAAGAGCCGTAGCTCCCTTAGAGGCTGTCCATATATTACGTAACGCAATTTTTCAAAAAAATTGACCCCCCCCCCCCTGTGTAACAAACTGTCACATTTACCAACACACCCCCCCCCCTGTGTAACGCGTAACAATATAAAAATTTTGTTTGGCAATAAATTTAACTCTATTCTCACTATTGATTCGTTTTACTCGACAAAACAAACATGAACCTAAAATATAGTATAACATAACCTTAAAAAAAATTTACTCGAAAATCGAAAAAAGTCGAAACTTTAAAAAAATATTCATAATCAATATCACACAGGGAAAAAATACTAGGTACCTCTTTTTACACTAAGTGTCACATATAACACGTATATTGTTTATGCACAGGTACACAAAATAGTACACACATTGGTGTTCTGTGTGTACACATTCCGCGCGAAAATGTACCATCGCCGATGATTCATCGGCAAGATCATGCAAGAACAGGGCCGTAAGATTTTTTTTATTATCTGTTGACATAGGTTTTTTTACTGATTACAATATTATTTAAATATGCATAGTTTCGTCAATTTTTGTGTGAAAAAGAGAATTATGGGCCACTAAATAGTAATGTATGTTGAAATAAAAATACATCTGCCAAGCTTATGAAATAAACATTAAATTTATTTAATTTCCTTTACGTAACGTTTAACGTAACAAATTCTCTGACCCCCCCCCCTTGGCGCGTTACGTAATATATGGACTTAGGACTTATTTCCGGACCAACCTTTATAGGAACTTTTTTTCATATTTTTTAACGTAGAATCTCTTAAATTTCTCGAACTTATTTCTTACAGGGTTAGTATAATTACTGTAATTTTTCCAAAATCTCCAAAAGTCCAAATAAATATTTACAACACATTTAAAAAACAGATTTGTTTGGATTTAGCTGAAAATATATGGAATTCTGTCAAAAGTGATATGAGGAATCGCCGCGACGCGTCGTCAAACCTAATACTTTTTACCTAAATTTATTTTAATCTAAACAGTCTTGGATATAAAATAACTTCTTGATAAAATCGAATACTTTAGGTAAACTCCTCTGTTTTGATTTTTTTGTAGATATATCAGACATTAAATTGGCTAAGAAAATATATTTTCAAACAAAAATATAGAATCCACTGACTATAAAAATATTTATTTTTAAACAAAAATATAAAACCTATTTATGCACAAATTGAGAATTAAGAATTTGTAAAAAACACTAAACGTTTTTGCCTATTTGGAACCCCAGGCAACATAACACTTGTAATTAATAACAAGTATTATGTTTTACTGTAACAACTTGTAATTAATAACAAATGTTGCCTGGGGTTCCAAATTGGCAAAAACATTTAGTATTTACTACGATAACGAATTTTCAGTAAGGTTTTATAGGCTGTGGTTAATGTTGAAAATTTTATGTAAATTGATATTAATTTATGTAAAAATCCCAACGAACTAATGACCCTTCTCTCTAGAATAGGCATATCATTTGTAAAAACTGACAAAAACGTAGCCAACATATACATTTGTCTGTCTTACTCGCACAGCTTTGTTCTAACAGAGACACAATAACAGTTACTGGTAATTGTTATTGTTCAGGCCTGAATATACCTACTATTTATTTACAAACAAACTGAGATGTTGGCGATACTTTATATTAACGGTACGCGTATTCTAGAGAGAAGAGTTGTTAGTTCGTTGAAAAATCCTTTTCTACAAACACTGGACTTACATAGTTTTAAAAAATATATTTTTTTTATAAACGTAAAACGGGTTGTGTGACGAATGTGCTTTTTACGCACAACAATTTTATTTTATATAAAGAATAAAATCCAGTAAAAAAATAAATTATCATTTTTTCAAAATAAATTATTCACTTGCAGCATTAATAGAATTTTATAATGACCGGGTTCGCCTGTCAATAGTGTCACCTCGTAAAATTTTTGTGAACCTTTAATTATGGTCGCCGCTAAAGTCGTAAATTAATTATTAATTATTTCAATTATTTATCGTATGCAAGGAATAATTAATTTTATTATAGATAGTAAACAGTTCTATAGAACTGTTTACTATAGTTTATCAACAAACTACAGCAACTACAACATGTTCCTCTACACACTTCATATTTTGCGAGCTTTTTAAAAGCAAAATATACAGGGTGTTGCATTTATCATGACAAATATTTTAATAAATTCTAGATATATCAAAAAAGTGTTAAACATAAATACATAGAAAGGGGAGTTTTGTAATACATCATTTTAAAGCTTCTAAAAATTCTCTGACAGATTCTGGAAATGGCCTTAATTATTTTAAAGGATTTCAAAATGTATATCAGTCGACTGATAAGACTAGTCATTTTCTAAATTTTATTTTTCTGCTCGATCTAAATACTTTACAGTCCATTGCTGGGTCCGCAGTAATTGTTTTTTTTTTTTGTGTTTTAAGGCTATTCTCTTAGGCGTGCCAGAAATTTTTACAGTGAAGTGCTCATTATAAAATAAGGTGTATTATTTAAGGTTCTGTATAAAAACTATCATTTAGTTAATTGATGTTGCCTGTGCCAAAAAAAACTAATAAAATTTGCTATCGACATCTATGCATGCAACTGATTTATTACCAGTAGAAAAAGAAATAAATAGAGATAGATCTAGATTAATACGATTCAAAAAAACTGTACGACTTTTTTTTGGAGATAAAGAATTGATTTATTTGCAATTTTTCCTTTTGGGGCAAATTAAATTAATTTTAGTAAAAATCTTCATGATTTGCCCAATGATCAGTTCTTGTTTTAAATGCTAAATTTACTTGCCAATAGTTTCTTTTTAAAGAGCATGACTTTTGAAACAACATACTCAGTATTTGGTCACAACCCTGGATTCACTTACAACAAAGAATCATAATTTATGTTGGTACTTTTTGTGATTAGTATATTACACACCGAATACGCGAACCTAGTTTCCAGTGCACGAGAGTGCACTCGAAGTGCACTGAAATAGGTTTGCGTATATTAAATACCCAAAAACCGCAAAAATTGTCTTAAAAAATTTATTTGTGAATTTGACGTTTTGTGTTTGACATTTACTCATTCTCAGATGTAAAATCAGCTTTCCACTTTCCAACCGCTGTCATAGCAACGGGTGGAAAATGAGTACCAACTACTTACCAAGTCGTAGGAAATAGTATATTACATATCGAGGTGGAAAATATTTCATTTCCTGAGGGAAAGTTAGCTGACCAAGGGGCGTAGCCTCGCGGTCTGCTAATTCCTGAAGAAAAACTTTAATGTTCCGCCGAGGTTTGTATGCTATTGTATTCAAGTTTATTCTTATTTTTTTCACAATTTTGTATTTAATTTCTCACAACAAAACTGATCATCTTTAAATTTATAAACCTTGCTGAAGTTAGTTACACATTTTTGCTTTATCAATGCATGTATAGATGGCGATCTTCACTATAATAAAATTAAAAATAATTTTTATTTACTATTAACAATTTTAAAACATATAAATATATTAAATATATTGAATATAAATATTCATTCCACATAAATAATGAATATTTGTCTAAAAAAGTATAAAATAACATTATATATTTACTTCGTTAAATTACCAGCAGAGGTAGCACTTATCAGTGATTATCAGCCTTTATCAGTGATTATCAGTGTGTTTCAGAAATGACAGCTAAACTGGTTGTAAATGTAATATATATTAGAAATACGAAAATATTGTAATTTAAATGTGTATCTGTCGTTATTTGAAAATAAGTACTTTAAACTATTTTGTCCATAACATTTTAATACATTTAAGTTTTTAACAAATCTGTGTGAAGTAAGTCACAAGATAGTTCCCAACCAAGATGTCTGGAGGCTTTACCTCCTCCACTCATTTTGTTCCCAACCAAGGGATGAAAATGTGTTTCAAACTTTTTAGGTAGCAGAAGTTAACAGTAATTGATTTTCCAAATTTTACGTATTTTACGTATGTATATAATTAGCTTATTTGAAAATGATTATGAATAAACTCATATTACTTAGGTCAAGAAAAAAAAAGAAATTCTGTACCTTTATACAGGATTTCTCTTTTTTCTGGACCTAAATGGTTATATTCATATATAATACACCGACTTTAGGCAGTAGAAAACATATTGTATGCACCATGTATGCGAACTAAGTCTTTAGTGTTCAAGACTGGAGTATTTTTTGCCGAGACGGAGTTTTTTATCGCCTTCAGATTCATTTTCGCATTCAAACTTCACAAATAAATACAATGAAAACCTTTTAGTGGAAACTAATATGTATTTAATCTTAAAACATTTATAATGTTACAGAAACAATTACAGTACTGAGAAAAGATTATCTTCGAAAACTGCCAAACCAGTTAAAAACTAAAATACAACAAAAACAAGGAAAATGCAACAACCAATTAAAGCACCCCTAGAGCACTGGATAGGCAGATTTGTTACCGTATGTATAGTTTGACGCACGGATCTGTGGCTACGGGAAATATGTTTGGAATGTGTGTGCAAGTTTTAGGACCGTTTTAGGCACGCACGCCTTATAACGCTGTTGACGGAAAGAAGAGAGCGCGAATGATTTCTCCCCCTTGCGTCGGATACTTTTTTTCATGCGGAAAACTATAAGGAGTTTACACACTGCGGAATCACTCAAACTACCCACCTACACTAACAAACCTATCTAGTGCTCTAGTCACCCCAAGTTTATTAAGGGTACTTTTTGTTTCATAATTATAATTGGAAAATATAATAAGCTTTATAATTCATAAGACTAACTAACTAGTAACTAAACCTAAAAAATATTTTATTTTTAGTATTTTTATCATTTTATAAACATTTTTCTGAAAAATTAAAAAAAAGCCATGGAAGACGCCCTTTGATGTAGTCAAGATGTACTAAAAATACAAAAAAAACATTTTTTTTATATTCTTAATAGGTTTTATAAATATGTCCAATTATGAAACGAAAAGTGCCCTTAAATCACATGATATTCCGCTACGCGACAATTCAGGCAACGCTGCATGGGTTTAACTGTTTTTTTTTTATGTACAATGTGAAAAGAAAGACAAAATTTGGCTTTGGTTACATTCAACTGTTACGTAACGCACTTTTGGGTAAATTTACTCCCTATCTAACCAACTTTTCCTATATATATATATATATATATACTCTTAACATTATCGTAACGCTGGTGCAGTAGCGGATTTACGGGGGAGGGGCAACCTCCCCGCATGACCATAATTTTAAAAGAATAATTTGTATGAAATGCAAAAAATTAAACAACTTTATTATTATCCTGCATGATTAAAAAAAAAATCGCCTGCGGAACTTTTTTTGCACGCATATTTTTAGATATAATTTTCCCTTGAAAATGTTTAATTTTTGATAAATGCGGCCAAAAATTTCATACCTCGACTTTAGATCCGCCCCTGGCGTGGTGCTAACCCTTCCTCCCAATTGCGTCACATAATACTTGAATAAACCCTTTAATAACTCAAAAACTAATTGAGCTAGCAACTTGATGTTTTTACTATTAGAAACAAACACTCTTTTATACAAAAGCTTTTGTTTCACTTTGATAGTCCTTCTGGTCACACAAACAACTATTTTTCAGATTTGTATTTTAAAATATTGATTCCTTAATTCCAAGTTGATCTTGTAGTTTATCCATCAGATTAGTGATGCTAGATCTTACACGGCTTTGCTAACTTGAGACCTAGACTTAGTGTCCTTAAAACAGTAATTCTCGTATCCTAAGCCCTGTAATGGCCTATTTACAATTTCAGCATTAACGTAAACGTAGAAAACGCAGTACGCTGATTGTTTTAATTCCAAGGTTTGGACTTTTTTATGCAACTGACCAATCATAACCCTTAATTTTTTAAGTTTACGTTTACGTAGATAGGCTTTAAGCGGACGAGAAATTTCTCTGCTTCCTGTATCAAACTGGGCTGCCCGAAGCTAGTGAGATTTGTAACCTAGGGGGCCCCCAAGTATTTATTTTTTTTCCCTCCCATAAATTTTTATGGCTAAAAAAAGGTGCTCTACCAAAAAAAAAACAAAAACTTTGACAACTAAAAAAAAAGTTTCTCACCCCTGCCATTTTTTTTTATTTTTATGACTAAAAAAACACGTCCTCACCACAAACACAAAAAAATAAACACGGGAGGGGGGCGTGAGATTTATTTCACTATCTCACCTGTCCAGTCCGACACTGTCTGCACCGTCCGCTAATCCGGCCGGACATTTTTTCGCATGTTGCATGTTTCATGTTTATCATTTTGCTTCCGAAAAAGTTCGTAGTAAATGAATTTTTGGCCCATTTTTTAAATTTTTAAAAAACAAACCCGTAAATAGGATAGTAAGTAAAAACTTTCGCTATTAGCAAAATTGAAAAAATTGTTTTTTCTGCCCAGCTTAGTATTTAGTGTATATATTTTTCGATTTTAGATGAACTGTATAAAGTAAAAGACAACTTCTTTTATGAATTTTTGTTTTCAAATCCAAGTAAAATTTACCAGAATGGAACATAAAACATTTTATAGACCATTTTATTATCAAAACTTGTCGATCTATACATTTTCTGCTTGTAAAAGTATTTACTTTCATTATTCTTTATTTTCTTAACATGAACAAACAGGCAATACAATATAGTTAAATTGTTGATATATCACACCCATATAGGGGAATATTAAGGATTAAATGGTCAGATAGAGTTAAAAATGATGGCGCATTGGAGAGAATCGGGGAAAAGTTTTTCTTATGAAAATGGCAAGAACTAACTTAAAGAGTAGGACGCATATAGTGGATCACATGCTAAGAGAGATCTAGGCTCGATGTACAATTATTTCAATTTTGGTTAAAATCTGTAACATCGAGCCAGAATGGTTGCAGGTTTTACACGTTTTGCCCCATATTTATAGATACATACAGGGTTATTCAGAAATAAGTTGGAAAAATTTAAGACTTGATTCTACATTAAAAAATATGAAAAAAAGTTCCTATAAAAGTTGGTCCGGAAATGAGTCCTAAGGGAGCTACGGTTCTTTAAAATTGCAATAAATATAAGGTTTTTAATTAATAACTCTTGTACCCTTTAAGCTAGAGCGACAAGATTTTGCATGTATACTAGTATTAATAAGGGCAATAAGTTTCTGTTAATTTATTTTGTTTAATTTATCCAGAGGCTTGCCTAGACGGACAAAATATGTGAGACTTAACACATTTTTGCCCCAAACTTTTTTATGTGTATTTTTTTGGATATTTTTGTAAAAAATATAGATTCCTTCAGTAAAAAATACATAAAAAATGTCATATAGTGTAACACTGTAGGAGCAACCGTAAAAAAAAAATCAATTAAGAGGAAGTAATATTTTGTGCCACGAAAAATTTTACTTTTTAAAAGGCTATATCTCCTAATATTAAGTTTAGGTTTTTTGGTAAAGAATACTTTTTTGCTCAGTTTTAAATGAAGAATCACCCTGCAGTATTAAAATTTTATTTGTGATTTTTTTGTTACCTATTCAATATGTCCATCTTCGAAGGGGCGCAGCTCCCTTAGGGCCTATTTCCGGACCAACGTTTATAGGAACTTTTTTTCATAATTTTTAGCGTAGAATCACCTCTAAAATTTCTCGAACTTATTTCTGAATAACCCCTTATAAACTTGTAAACGGAGTGCTAGTCATAACAGTTTGCTAAACATAAAAATATGGCCATCTATTATTTTAAGTAAGTAGTATTATAACTCATAGAAAATCGGACAAACAAACAAACAGACAAACAAATGAATTTAGTTAAATATGTATGAGCTCACTAGTGTATACAAAAACCGAACAGTCTAAAAAGAAGTCTTCATTTTTGTAAAGAAAATAGTATATTCTATAACTAGTATGGAATAGACTATATTCCGCGCGAGCGTAAAGTTTGTCATACGAGCCGGTAGGCGAGTATGACGGTCCCGCGAGCGCGGAATGACTATTCTATACGTGTTGTAGACTATACTTTTTCATCGACTGCAAATATGGAACACTGTATGGCTTTAAACTGCGGACAAGGTTAAAAACAATGTTTTTTGTGACTCGACATTGTAAAGCAACAAAACACATATTTTTAAATAAAGCAATTAATGTTATTTAATAATTTTATCAAATCAGTAATTAAAAAAAAAAAATTATTTTATTTTAGCACATATTTACAAATTATAATGCAAACATTGAAGGTTATGTCAGATTGTTCTGACAGATATCAGGTTTAAATATTTAACAATAACAGTTTTATTTTTTTGAACTAAATAAATAAAACTGGTCAAATATTAAGAAAAACTATTAAACTTTATGTAAATTTAACGCAAAACTTTAAATTTCATTAAATTATTTAATATTTTATGGTAAAATATATATATTTTTGCTTATTTTGCTAGTTTTCTTTACTTTTATAAACAAGAGATGACACTACATGTGCTCATTCTAACACTTGATATGGAATATTCATACCGTATCTAGAGCTAGAATAGATTCATTCTGTGTTTGAAATGTGTGTGTATTTGCTTACATTCTAAAGCATTCGTAAAAAAATTATATTCGTTAACAGCACTTTTTTTCTCTCAGCGAGAACTTAATACCTGTCAAACTGCATGCATTTTTTAATGTAATTCTATCTAGGTCTATATTTTATAAACGTTAAGAAATTGCACGAATGTCGTTCTAAAATATCGGTAAACAGTAGTCTCTTATTCATAAGACGTTTTCAGGGTTTACTTACAAGTCCTCTTAATGCAAAGCCTTGAATTTAGTTAAATGGAACATAGTAAAAAGTGTAATAAAAGCTATTTCTTAAAATAAACTTGATGTAGCTAACATAAAATTTAAAAAATATTATTTTTTCTAAGACTACTTTAGAAAATCAACATTCTTAAAAGATTTCACAGGTCCACAAAATAAAAAAAGTACCCAGATCTTTTGACGAGTTAGGTCTATTCTTATGTATTTTTCATCGCTGAATCCAAATCAGATTAAGGGTTTCCTGAGTGATTTTTCGATAGAAATTCAAAAAACATGATTTTTTATGGTTATTGTATGGTTTTTTGAAATTTAAAAAAAAAACGGAAAATGTTAAAACTAATCTGACTTCAAATTTGAATTTTACGGATCAAAATACATCGAAAACCATATTTAGTTTTTTTTTTCACGAAATTTTGAAAACTATAGCAGCGCATAACAGCGCGTAACAGCCGAACAAAAAAAAGTACCTTGATCTGGAGACAATAGGTATACATTCCTATGTATTTTGACACACTGAATCCGAATCCGCCACCAGAATTGGCCCAACGGGTCTTGGCCCTAACCTCAAAAAACAGCTAAAAATCGCCAAAATTGCCTTTGCGCTGCTACAGTTTTCAAAGCCCTGCAAGCGTCAAAATTTCGTGAAAAAAATTAAAATATGGTTTTCGATGTATTTTGGTCCGTAGAATTCAAATTTGAAGTCAGATTGGTTTTATCATTTTCCGTTTTTTTTTATTCCAAAAAACCATACAAAAGCCATCATGGTTTTTGAAATTTTCTCGAAAAATCACTGCGGAACCCCTTAATCTGACTTCGGATTTGGATTCAGCGATGAAAAATACATAAGAATAGATCTGACTCGTCAAAAGATGCATGACAATTTGCTATTCAGTCAAATCGCAAAAAAAAACAATTGAATAAAAAGGGCACCAATAACCTTTTGAAGAAGAAAAAGAAGTAGAACTGGATAATTTTATTCAAAAATTACAAAATTATAGCATATAGTCAAATTAAAGTCGCAAGCAAGTTGCAAATTAACTTTACACTAAGATATTTCAAGAACGCTTTGACCCAGGGACATGAAATTTGGAACAAAGATTTTTTAAGTAGTAGAGAAAATTTGTTTCAAATTTAGAGTCTCTATTTTAAAGCGTTCTTGAAATATCGTAATCCAACTTGCTTGCGACTTTAAATTAAGTATAAAACATATTTAAAATAATCGAATTTTTCGATTTTTGTTCATCAGTAAACTACCTTTATTTGAGAGATTAGAGAAAAAATAATAAAACCCCACTTGAGCATTCCCCTAAAAAACAAGTTTGAAGTAAGCCAATAATGTCTTATGATTATGCGAGGCTATGTATAAATCTTGAACTGGTCAGTGAAATCGTTTAGGCCCTAGATCAGAACAAATAAAAACACACGCATCAATCAAAAAAGCAAGAAAAGATTATTACCCGACTACAGCAACACGTTAATGTTATGTTTCCTTTCGCGTTTCTGTTGTTGGGTAATAATCTTGCTTTTTGATTCGTACTCTATGAATAGCGCACAATTTTCTGATTTAAGACTTTCAAATAATTCTTTGTTATTAGGTCGCTTAACAAATCCACATATTGACAAACTATGGCAAATAACCCAATTAAATTAGTTTCTTGAAGAGTCTAACTTTCATAAGGTGATTACCGCCATTATGCGGGATTTGATTGGTCCCGTTTAATGGTGATGATCTCAGATCACATCCACATGCGATATGAATTGATTTTGAGGAGTCTTGATGTAAATATGTCAAAATAACGACAATATTTTGGCTGGAAATTATATAATTAAATTAGGACTAATATTTTTACTTAACCTTAACCTTGCAAAGAAGACCTATCAACAAAATAAAACGACCATTTTATAAAGCTATTATTATAAATATTCATTTTTTTCATCTCATCAGTGAAACAGGGGGAGGGGGGGTGGTATACGTACCTTTTGACCGATGTTACCACAGAGGATTGACTAGTGCTGGGTTCGACCCACAAAAATAAACATGTTACATGTTTTTTACTGCGAACGACGCTTTTAACCTACAAATTTTTCGACATGGTGTCAAAACCAATTTTGATATTGTAATGTAATATTTATTTTTATGTTGTAAAAGGTTCCTTGTCCATAATGTTCAATTTTATAATATATATGACTACGCTCACATAATTTTTAGGTAAGAAATTTACATATTTTACCTGAAAATGGGATTCAATACAGTCAAAAAATATTTTTTATATATATTATCATTATTATTATTATTATTATTAACAATAGTTGTTATCTTTCAGCTTTAATAAAGCCCCCAAATAGGGGAAAAACGTTAGCGATATAATAAAGTGACGCATTAAAACCTGCCAAAAAATCCGAGTTTTGTTACAAACCAGAAAACTACATTCAAAGTTTGACACCCTTTTTTTTACCTACAATAAATATTCATAATAATAAATAATATTTTATAAAACTTTTTCTTTGCCTAAATAATTTTTATATGACTTTTTATGAGAGAGAGTTTTCGAAAATAGCTCCAGTTTCCAAATAATGTCCGCCATATTGAATTCTACAAACCTAACATTAGTTTCAGTTCAGAAATCCCCAGGGCCAATTTTTGAAAAAATGGCTGCAATTTTTAAAACTACGTCCGCCATATGGGATCCGCCATTTTGAATTTATAATTTTGACATCGGGTTTTTGTTCAGCTACTTCATTGTTTAAAGTTTAATCATTCATTTATTTATCACTACTGATAAACAAATGCCTAATTAGCACCTTTACAGCTACTTTTTTCTTAAATTCTCTATTTTGTAGTTTGACAATAGGTCTGTTGCACCTCTCGAAAAATAAAACGATTGTTTTCAAGGCTATGTAAAAAAAAATAGTTTGCTGAGAAACCACCAGAAATTTTATTTAAGGTTATGTAACTTTTTTTAGATACAAACCAGACCAAACCAAAGCACCAGGTAAAATTTATTTGAGGTTAAGTAACTTTTTTAGATGCAATGTTGTCATGTTGTAAGTGGTTCGGAAGCCACTATAGGCTGGTGGGAGTATGTACACTGGCTATTTGTTGGAAGTGATGTTATCAAGCATTACTGTGATATTATCCCCCTTCAATGCAATGTTGCCACAGTTGTTGTAAAAACAAGCATATTTTGAAATACTATCGATTTTTAAATAACTATTGTTTGTAAAAATTTCTGTTCTGCAAAAAATAAGTCTTATTTTTATTCCTCTTAAAAAATCATCTAGGTAGCGTTTAAACTCTTTTGAAAGTTTGACTCTTGATTTGATAAAAGTTAATATAATGAGTTGCTACGTTGTTTAAAACTATGACAGTACTTTATCTACAGTACAAAACTGCATTTATAACTTTATAGAAAATGAAACAGAAGCAATTATAATTGATAATTGAAGAGTGCAACTAACATAAGGGCCTAACCCACAAAATTATTATTTTACAGGAGAAGCAAAAATGTAATTATTTTTTTTTTCAATTATATTTATCTTATATTAATTTTATTTTAATAGTGTTCGATTGTTTACATCGTTTTATGTAGATTTCAACAAAAAAAAAACTTAGGGCTAAATAACTCTTAATTATCGAAAGGGCTACACCCGCACATTTCTTATAAGGTTGTTTTTGCATAAAATCTTCTCTTTGCTAGTCTTAGATTAGCCGTTTTTAATCAAGAAGGTTAATGGTAAATATTTGGGTGGGGCATAGAAAGCAAATGATTAAAAAAACCTAACCCACACGTTTAGGAATTAGGAATATTAAAAAAATTTATTAACTAGAGCGATAATAGTATATTCTATAACTAGTATGGAATAGACAATATTCCGCGCGAGCGGAAAGTTTGTCATACGAGCCGGCAGGCGAGTATGACGGTCCCGAGAGCACGGAATTACTATTCCATATGTGTTGTAGACTATACTTTTTCTTCGACTGCAAATATGAAACACTGTATGGCTTTAAATTGCGGACAAGGTTAAAAACAATGTTTTTTGTGACTCGACATTGTAAATGCAACAAAACACATATTTTTAAATAAATCAATTAATGTTATATAATAATTTTATAAAATCAGTAGTTAAAAAAGATTTTTATTTAATTTTAGCACATATTTGCAAATTATAATGCAAAAATTGAAGGTTATGTCAGATTGTTGTGACAGATATCAGGTTTAAATATTTAACAATAGATGGAGCAGTTGATAAAAAACTGGTCAAATATTAAGAAAAACTAATAAACTTTTTGTATGTAATTTTAACGTAAAACTTTAAATTTCATTAAATTATTCAATATTTCATGGTAAAATATATATATTTTTGCTAATTTTGCTACAGTTTTCTTTACTTTTATAAACAAGAGATGACACTACAGCTAGAATGGATTCATTTTGTGTTTGAAAAGTGTTTGTATTTGCTTACATTCTAAAGCAGTAGTAGAAAAAGTACGTTAAGTAGTACCCGTTTCAAGCAAAAACCGTATTTCGCAAAAAATGAGGGGTATGTTAGTTGCACTTTTCAATTATCAATCATGAATAAGAACTAATTTAGCATTATTAATAAACCCTCTCTAAAAGCTGTACTTTTTTTAAAAGTGGTCTACCATCATGATCACTTTAACGCGCTCTTCGTCCCCCACTCTATGTACTACTAACTAATCGATTTTTTTATGTCGTAACGTGTTAGTCCTGTTAAACTTCTATGCGGTGCATTCAATCGTGTTTATTGCAATTTTTAGTTCCTTATAAATTATGTTAAGTACTATAATATAAGTATTACGAAAATAACGATTTTACTTTTTAAAAAGAAATACTTTTAGTTAAATCTTTATACATCATGAATGTTTAGATTTGCTCATATGTATGTATATTTTTAGTTAAAAAAAACAACGCTGGGGTCGGTCCCGAAAAATAAAACTCATACTAATTTTGTTTTTACTTAGATCCCGTGGATATACAAAATAAAAACTAAAATTTGGCTTTTTTTTACTTTTCTTTTGTTTTCCAAGTAAAGCAGCACCTATAAAGTATTTCTTGCAGCCATGTGACTGTAATTTTGTTGCGAAAGAGCGGCAAGATATACTTTTTAGCTACTGTGTTACTTGAGTTATCATATATAAACATTTATGAATAAAATTATAATAAACTCCGTTCCGCCCCATTCATGGGGCGGAATGGGGCCAAGTGCATTATTATGTAAAATCATAAAAATATTAAAAATTAATTTATTCCATTTTAAATCAATCTAAGTGTTATTTAAGTAAGACCTTAAGGTTAAGTAACTAATACCTTAAGGTTTGGTAACTAATACACATTGTATAAAACAAAGGGTACACGGAAAAAAAAATTATAGCTAGGAGCGCTATAACACACATACCAAGCAAATTATAATCGCTTATTATATAAATACAAGGCTTTCTCTTACAATTATGGCAGTCAGTGTAAAAATTTATATGAAATACTTTAATTGTTTAGTGAATAATAAAATATAACAAATAGTATGGTATTTATAGCTTAAATAGATTTAATTATTGTCCGTGCTAATAATTTTTATAATATAATAAAATTTCTGTAAATTTATAATAGTGCCTGTAATAAATATAATCGTGTCTGTAATATATATAATCGTTTCCAATTTATTTTTAACATTATTAGTTATTGTGTCCCTTATAATCTATAGCTTAAATCACTATAATTTTCCACTGTTACCAAATATCTTATAATGTATAGCGCAGAGCCCACTAATTTCTTTCCGTGTACAACTTTGGAGAAAGTCATGATTTTTTAAATCAAAACTTAAGTACCCCGTTACACCCCACCTTTCCCTACTCTTCAGACTGGATAGTATATTACGTTTACTCTGGATTTAATTTTTAAAATATGATTTCGTTTACTTAAGCTCGTGTGCGCATTTTATTTTTTATACTGTAATAAAATGGGGCCCCCTCTAACTTTTTTTTATCTATGAAAAAAAATGAATAAAAGGAATGTATTCCAAAAATTTTTTTTTAATTTTCATCCTGTAATATTTTTTTAAACAATATGGTTCTTATGGCATTATCTAAAAATTCATTTAATTTTGTTTTAACACTGTACTCTTCAGCATTATAATAACATTGATATGTTTTAATAATATCATTTAAAACTCCATTAGAGAACAAATAGAAAAAATTAAAATCTCATTAACTTTTTGCCTTTGCCGTTAATTTACACAACAGCAGCAAAGCCTTGTTCCAAAATCATTCAATAGGAGAAGCTGATGTTAAAACTTTTGTAATTGATTCTCATTTCACAGGATACTCAACAAGAGTAAAAAACAAAGAACAAATCTAAGCATTTACTTCAATTCATACATTTTTTTAGAAAAAGTCTATGAAACTCTATATGAGCTAAGAAATGAAAATGTTAATAAAAATAATATTTTATATTTAATATACACTGCTGCACATTAAATTCCTAAAAAATTGACATTTTTTTAATTCAAATATTTCGAAAACTAATTAATGGATTTGACTGATTTTTTTTTGTTTTGAAGCTTAAACATTCTCTACTTTTGTTTGTTTTAAGAATGATTAAAATTTTTTTTTTCGTATTAACAGCAACAAATAATGTACATCTATGTTTTTTACCCCATCTTCTAGGACTTGCATGGTACGCCACTGCAACTGTTTATCAAATTATTAAAGTCTTTCTTATTGCCGCAGTTTTAATGAATATTCTCTTTTTTATTTTTTTACATTTTTACTTCTGGTTTAGGAGATATCAGGATTTTCCTGAAAGTTGTCATTTTTTTAGTTAACTTAAAAAGTACTACATGAATTTGATTCATGCTGTGCTTTAAATTTGAAGCTTATCCGAGTTTTTCTTCTAATTAGGTTTATCATAAACATAAATTGGGTTTGAAGAAAAAATAGGGTCACTCCGTCCGGCGGCAGTTCTGCGAAATCACGGTTAAGCCTCCGTCAGACGACAATATAAAGTTGCCCCGGGATGAAGAAACTGTAGAAGAAGAAGTAAAAGACATGAGAGTAGAAGGAGAAGTAAAAGACATGAGGTTTAAATAAAAAACTTTGCTGATTTAGTACTTTTTGAGTTGAAAAAATGACAACTTTCAAGAAAATCCTGATATCTCCTAAACCAGAAGTAAAAAAGTAAAAAAATAAACAAGAAAATATTCATTAAAACTGCGCCAATAAGAAAGACTTTAATAATTTGATAAACAGTTGCAGTGGCGTACCATGCAAGTCCTAGAAGATGGGTTAAAAAACATAGTTGTACATTATTTGTTGCTGTTAATACGAAAAAAAAAATTTTAATCATTCTTAAAACAAACAAAAGTAGAGAATGTTTAAGCTTTAAAACTAAAAAAGAATTAGTCAAATTTATTAATTAGTTTTCGAAATATCTGAATTTAAAAAATGTCAATTTTTTAGGTGTCCGAAATTTAATGCGCGGCAGTATACAGAGCGGTCCAAAAGTCACCCCCCCCCCCTCTTAACTTTTGAAATAGTTGAGATATCGACTTCAAATTTGGAACTTTTAAATAAGACAACTTAAACTATCTTTTGTATATTAAATACTTTCAGCTCTTAAAATGTGGGCAGGGGGCCATGGGGGCACATTTTTAAAATGGAAAGGGGGGTCGTGTAATACATCATTTTAAAGCTTATAAAATGCTCCATTTAACTCCATATTTTTAAATTAAAAAAAAAAATTGGGTTTAAAATGGGGTTGAAAATGGGTATTAATGTCAGAATTCTTATAAAAAAAAAACAAATAATTTTTTAAAAATGCCTCATTTCATCATAAAAAAATGTTAATTATACTTTTAAACTAATTTTAGTTGACATAAATAAAAATTTATAAAAAAAAGTTAAAAAATCGAATATTTTAGCACAAAAAATTAAAAAATCAAAACATTAAAAAACATTTTTAAAAAATTTAAAAATATTAGTTTAAATAGAGAATTTTATAACCTTTAAAATGATGTATCACACTACCCCACTTTCCATTTAAAAAAATTTCCCCCAAGTTGTCTTATTTAAGAGTTCTAAATTTGAAGTCGATATCTCAACTCGTTCAAAAGTTAAAAGGGGGGGTGACTTTTGGACCGCACTGTATATTATATATGATATAATGTCTATTATTATCAGAGCTGATACTTTTATAACAATAACAGGGTCGGACAACAGGAATTTTAAATTATTTTTAATTTTTGGTGAGTTTGTTTAGTATATACCTATGCCGAATAAGATTATATAGTTTGACGCACGGATCTGTGGCTGCGGGAAATATGTTTGGAATGTGTGTACAAGTGGGAGATCCGATGTAGGCACGCACGCCTTATAACGCTCTTGACGAAAAGAAGAGAGCGTGAATGATTCCTCCCCCTTACGTCGGAGACGTTCTTTCATGCGGAGAACTATATGTCCGTATACAGACATGTAATCTTATTCAGCACAGGTATGTATTAAACAAACTCACCAAAAATTAGAAATAATTGAAAATTCCTTTTGTCCGACCCTGTTATTGTAATGAAAGTATCAACTCTATTATATTAGAATTTACAATTTTGGTGAAGGTGCTAGCATTAATAAATATTTATTTGAAGAGCAGCTGTTATTTTGGAATTTCTGCTCCACTACTGATGATAACGATGATGAAGGTTTTTTGTCATCAACACTAATTTACGGTATAACAAGGTATACCCGAGCCGTAAATTAAGAGGAACGGGGATATCCCACCAGAACGAGCAAAAATATTAAAATAGTGCATCAAAAAAAAAATCAAACAAAATTTTCTTGTATTGCTAGAGCTTTCTCGCGTTTTTTTTTAAGATTGTAAAACTTAAGCACGACGTTCGTAAAAATTTTCGTCTGCGGCGCTGGAGCTTTATTGCTTTTATTGTAAAATTTTAAATTGTTTAACTATTTTAAAATTAAAATAGAACGTCAAATTTGCCGCGGTGGTAGGTAATCCTATTTTTTTTTAATTAAAGATTGTAAAACTCAGTTCAGGATTTCGCGAATGGCCCCTTTTTTTCAATACTTTTTGTCGGACTGCTCCTCTAACGAACAACATCTTAGCCCAGTCGAAGTTTCAAGGATGTAAAAAAAATGTTTTTAATATAATTCAATTTAAATACAGGGTGATCATTAACTGGCATGCCAAAATTTAATGGTTGTTTCTACATCTAAATATATCAAAAAAAAGTTCCTATAATGGTTGGTCCGGAAATGAGCCCTAAGGGAGCTACGGCCCTTTAAAATTTTACTAAAAATAAGGTTTTTAATTAATAACTCTGGCACCCTTTAAGCTACAGCAACGAGGTTTTGTAATTTGTTTATGTTATTTTTTTATTTATGGAGACGCGTGCGTAGACGGATAAAATGTTTGAGGCTTAACACATTTTTGCCCCAAACTTTTTTATGTGTATTTTTTGGATTTTTTTGTAAAAAGTATAAATTTCTTGAGTAAAAATACATATAAAATGTCATATCGACACTCCCAAGCAACAAGGACGTAACTCAAGTTAGACCATTTTGAGTTATACTCAGAGGTAAACACCTTGAAAAAAGACACACATGGTGGTACTACTCAGATTTCTCCACAGGCCATCTTAACCAAAATGTTACCTAAAAACACTAAAGTAAAAAATTTTAAAATTGAATATTATCAGAAACAAGCAATAAATAAACAATAAATACTTATACAGTTAAATAGAGAATTTTATAAGCTTTCAAATGACGTATTGCATGGCTTCCTTTTCCACTTCAATCATTTACCCACCCTTAAATAACAAAAAAAAATATTTTAGAAATTTAGCTGTCGTGAAAAATGACAATATATGAGTTACGGCTTTGTTGCTTGGGGGTATCGATATAGTGTAAGACTGTAGGACCAACCAATTCAAGTTAATACAATTAAGAGGAAGTAACATTTTGTGACACCAAAAATGTTACTTTTTAGGAGGCTTAACAGCCTTTAATATTAAGTTTCATTAGTTTCGGTGAAGAATACTTCTTTGTTTAGTTTTAATTAAAGAATCCCCCTACAGCATTAAAGTTTTATTGTTGCTTTTTTTGTTCCACATTCAATAAGTCCATCTTCGAAGGGCCGTAGCTCCCTTAGGGCTCATTTCCGGACCAAATTTTATATAATCTTTTTGATATTTTTGGGATGTAGAATCACCTTTTAAATATTGGCATGCCAGTTACTGATCACCCTGTATATTTACCCTGTTTATAAAACTTTTTTGCATATTTAGCAACCTAAGCTGACTTATATTTCTCCTGTTGCCTACGAAGACTATTATTAATTTTCTGCTGTTACATTTATATTAGATCATGCTCTCTGTTCCAGAAACCTTCTTGTACATAATCATATTTGCTTTGCTTTACGTGGCCTATTATTCGTAATATTAGAGTCTTTACAGTCTTACAGTTTGAATCTTTCAATGGACAGCGGTAGATTTAGATTAGATAAAGAAAGAGGTTATACAGAAGGAAATAAAATTATAATTATTAAATAATACTTATAATTATTATTATACATAATATTATAAAAAATAAAATTGTGCATACACTGAAAAAAAGGATCCTTTGCGGTAATTGCATATAAAATTAGGTCAAATGCTTCGCACTCTTGAATACGTCCAAAAGCGCCTTCACTTAACATGAAAAAAAATTCACTTGCCAAGATCTTTCTGATTCTTTAACCTAAAAAAAATTCTTTGATCTTGTGTAAAATGCAAGTGGTCTAGTCTCAAAAGAAAAATTCTTGGGCCAAAGTATTTTAAATTATTTAATTTTTAACAATCTTAAAACAAGATAAATGGCTTTTGCCTCAAATGCTCTAGGTCCAAGAGAATTTTAAAAATATTTTAAAAGCGACACTTTTCTTAGGACAAAATAAATACTTTTGTTTGAAGATACACATCTTTTAAGCTAATATAATAACTGCCAAGAGTGTCGACTACTTTGAGCCAAGAACGTCATTTTTTTTTCAGTGTATATTCAGTAAAAATTTAAATTATATTTTACTGGGGTAATTATTTTTTTTAATTTTTATAATACCCCTAGTAGAAATTTGAAGTTGGATAAACGTTTTTCCTAACGCGTTTTTAATGTATAATGTCTTAATTAGTAACGTTAGAATCTCTAACGTTTGGTGCCTAAGGTTGGAATAACTTTTATGCAACTTTTTTCGGTTTAACTCCTAACGTTAGATTACAATATTTTACTATGGGAAAAATCCACAGAACTACAAAGAGTTTGTTTTAAAACCAATGCAATGATGCAAAACGACACTGAAAAAAAGGAACCTTTGCGGTAATGCCATATGAAATTAGGCCAAATGCTTCGCACTCTTGAATACGTCCAAAAGCGCGTTCTCTTAACATGAAAATATAATTAATTCACTTGCCAAGATTTTTGTGATTCTTTAACTTAAAATTCTTTGATCTTGTGTGAAATGCAAGTGGTCTTGTATCAAAAGAAAAATACTTGGGCCAAAGTATTTAAAATTATTTAATTATTAACAATCTTAAAACAAGATAAATGGTTTTTGCCTCAAATGCGCCAGGTCCAAGAGAATTTTAAAAATATTTCAAAAGTGACACTTTTCTTGGGACAAGATAAATATTATTGTTTCAAGATACACATCTTTTAAGCTAAAAGAATAACTGCCAAGAGTGTTGACTACTTTTAGCCAAGAACGTCATTTTTTTCAGTGGATATTTAAGGATAAAAAAATATTAACGATATATTGCATCTATATATTAAAATGTGCCAGTTATGCCTACAAAAACCTAAATATCTTCGAAATTCAAAATCAAAATTCAAAATTCATTTATTAGTGCTATAACTAAACAGTTTTACACACGTCACAGAGAAAAATATTTACATTAATATAATGTTTACAACATTAATTAAATAAATAAATATAACTATTAAAAGTCCAAGGTGAAAACACTTGTATTTAAGAACTGTTCGCAAGAGTAGAAAGCTTGTTTTAAAAAATAATTTTTTATTGTGGTCGTAAAGTTTTTGAAGTTTAAATCCCTTACATTTAGTGGAAGTTTATTATAAAAAGTAGGTGCATAATAGAGGGTGGATATTCTGGATATATTTAACCTTAAAAAGTCTATCCGTATGTCTCGAAAACTGTCTCTTGAGGTTAGAAATACCCACAAAAATTCAATCGCGCACTTTTATAAAATCAATCAAAACTAGTCATCTCAAAACGTTGATGATGAATTATTCCAGCGACATCTGTCAATCGAAACTAATCATAGCGTTCAGTAGTGACTGGGCAGTTCTCGATGAGTTTTGCTGTTTTCATTGAACGCACCAATTTCCGTGTCAGTAGCCACCACCGTACTCCCCCCGATAACTTGGGACAGTCCAATAGAAAAGACAAGATATGTCATTCTTTCTGTTTAAAACATTTTAATGAGAATTAGTAGTAAAATAAAGTCACAGTCTATAAATATTAATATGTTGTGATTTCTAAAATTTAATAAGAAGTGAATGAAAGAGCACACCCATCATCACCTAACAGTTAAGGGCCACTTGCACCAACGATGGTTTAGTTTTAAACTTGGATTAAATGGACGGCCAGCCAATCAGAATGCAGTATTTTTAACTTAAACTCAGTTTAGTTGAGATAATCCCAGTTTAAGAGTTGGTGCAAGTGGCCCTTAAATAAATTAACTTAATAAATTTTGAATATGATAGGTACGTCTTTGGTTTAACATTTTTTTACGGTAATTTCTAGTTATTGTAAGGGCCACTTGCACCAACTTTTGGTACGGGATTATCTCAGCTAAACCGAGTTTAAGTTAAAATTGCTGCGTTCTGATTGGTCAGACGTCAATTTAATCCAAGTTTAAAGTTAAACCATCATTGGTGCAAGTGGCCCTTAATGAAATAAGTATTAAAAATAAAAGTGATTATGACACAGTCACGCAGTGTCAACAAGATCTGACAACATTGCAAGGTTAAAGCACGCTTATAAAACTTAAAAGTGCATCGTTTTTGGACGAGATTTGGGGGTGTCTAAAATAATTTTTCTGATTTTTTTTTTAATTTTTTTCTGTCCGGATCCATTTTTGGGGTCACAAAGATTGTCTCTTTTTTTACCCTATTTCAAATACCGTAATTTCACACAACTATAGTCCAGTCACACAACTATAGTCCAAGGCCCCCGGGGGGCGGGGGGTAATTATTTTTAAATGTTTACAATTTCTTATAGAAGTTGGTGTTAATAGAGCAACACATTTTTAAAGTTTTAATTAATACGCTGCTCATGGAATATAGGTGTGAAGCTGGATCATAGTTCTGTGAATCTGGACCATTGTTGTGTGTAATTGGGAACACCGTGTATATTTATATTCTAAAAATAAGGTGGGCAATCCGAACCCTAACATTATTAAAATAAATTGAATATTTAGCTGGAATTGATCAAGTTAAGATAGTCTCATTTTTAAAACTATTAAAAATGCATTTTTTTTATCCTTACAGATCTTTAGCAGGAATGTGAGTTCTGAAAATCATTTACTATCAAGTAATTGAAGCTTATCTATTTTAGTCATGCTGTGGGCGTTTTGTTCGTCAGGTCAGCAATTGTTCCACAATTTTTAATTAAAATCTAGCTGCAACACTACACATTAGGGTGAAGTGAAATAAGCTCTTTTTCGAAAACATAAAATGGTTAGCATCGAAAAGTTTTTTGACATAAAAACTCCGACAAAAATTAAGTGTATACCATGAAATATTGAATAATTTAATGCAATTTAAAGTTTTGCGTTAAAATTACATTAAGTTTATTAGTTTTTCTTAATATTTGACCAATTTTTTATCAATTTAGTTTAACAAATTAAAACTGCTCCATCTATTGTTAAATATTTAAACCTGATATCTGTCATCACAAATATTTCATATTAGAATACTTTTTCACTAAAAGCTGATTTTGTTTGTTAAATCTGTTACTTTTTTCAGAAGTTATGATTAAAAAAAAATATATGGATTATCGCAATTTTGCAAAGATTTTGATGGGCTTTAGGGGACGATCACTAAATATTAAAGCATGTGTAATAAACTTTTAGAATTAGGCTCTATAAGTTTGCAAAATTTAAAATTAATCGGATATTTCTTTTTTAATCTTAATTTTTAAGGCAAAAGTGACACCTCAAGATGACGTCATATGGAACCGAAGTTTTGCACGATCAAAATGAAACTTTTCGACCCTAGCGGTTTCACGTTTTCGAATAAAAAGCTGATTTTACTGCAACCTACTAGACAATACTTTCCAGGGAATCGGGATATCGGTCACACAAATTCATATTTTTTCCACGCGTTATTACGGAAGAGCTCATTTGTTTCCAACATAATGTATGTGTGCCGCACGTGTATATGATTGTCTCATCTTTTTGTTACAGGGCCCTGCAGGGCCAATATGAAGCGAGTTGTGATAAAAGTATAGTTTTTCTGTTACCTAATTAAGTGCGAGCTTAAACTAAACCGTTGTCAATGAGTGTTCATTGACAACAAATAAAATGAATGAACTAGTTTATTATTGACCGTTAACGCATAGTTTTAGCTTAGAACCATTATTTATTGACAATAACGGGTACCTTTTCTAGACGGGTGGAAATCTTCTTATGTATTTTAAACTAATGGTAAAGTTTTAAGTCTATCAGCAATTTTCTTGTTTTCGTTTTTTACGGATTCGTTACTTTTTCTGTATTTTTTGACCATTTCCTTTTATTTAGTTAGGTAATAGAAAAACTATACTAGAGGAAAAGTGAAGCTTTTCTTACTAATCTGTAGAATTTAACTACAGACAAGTAAAAAAAGCACTTTTCCTCTGATTGAAACATACTATTTTTTCTTCAAGCGTCCTAAGTATTATTTTTATATTAATCTTTGCGTTTAATTTATTCAATAATAAAGTATGTTTTTTTTATTAAAACACGCCAGTAAAACACTTTCGGAATAAACTTTAACCTTCCTTAGCTCATTTAAAACAAATTTCGTAGGCTGAATCGTACACTTTTCGAGATTTTGATGGTAATTTGTCTGATGTAGCATTTGCAATTTCGAAGAGATTTGTAGGTGTACAATCCATAATATGAAAGAATGTATTATACCGGGTGAGTTTCAATCCATGTACACCCCCTAAAATGGGATTGTTTTCAGCCCGATCAAAGCAATTTTTTTGCAGCTTATATTTCTTAACAAGGGCTACAAAATGGCGTATAAAATTATTTTTTTGCACTTCCGGTTTCTCCGGAAACTAAGTTATTTTTTTTTTAATGACACCCTCTCTATATTTTTTGCATTTTTGGATCCAGAAAACATCTTTACATTTAAAAAATAATTTAAAAACTTTATTTTTTTTATTAACATACAAGATTTGTTTTTTTATAAATAAAATCTAATTTATTTGCTAAATGTGGAAAAAAAATCAAATTTTATATAAAAACCAAAACTTGGTAATTTTTTAGAACGGGTTATCCTTCGTAACTTCATTTTTTTAAATGACAACCTCCTTGGACGGTCTTAACTTTTTGGTACGTTATTGTAAGGGCTTTTTTTTTCTTTTTCTTCCACTTTTGTCAGATTAGGCATTTTTAATAAATAAAAAAATAAATGATTTTTTTTAGACGTTAAATTGTTTTCTGAATTAAAAAATGCAAAAATATACAGGTGATATAAAACGTTTTTTTCATATACACTGATAAAAAGGATTTATTTGGATATTGCCAATTAAATTATTTGGTTGTAACAAATTTTATTTGAGTCAAATAAATATTTAGTTCATGTAAACAAATATTTTAATTTCAAAATGATGCATTAATGACAACAAAATAGTTTATTTGACAGAAAGAAAATTTATTTGTCACAACCAAATAATTTAAGTAAAATCCAACCAAATATTTAGTCGATACAAGAAACTGTTTTATCAGTGTACTTATTTTTTCACTATTTTTTCAGTTATATCCAAGCGGAGATTATAACTTTTATTTGTTAACTTACTCAGTTAGGTTGGCTATCCAATCTTTTATCGCATAGGTAAAGTATACCCGAGCGGAAAATATACTTAACTACGTACAACTTTATTCGGGAGCTATGAATTCTAGTAAGACGGCGCTTTGGAAACAGATTTAAACAATAGCTTCTTAACTTAAGGATATACTTAATATATTAAATAAATGTGAATAAATTATTCAAGAACACGAAAGATCAATTCTTACTTCTAAGTTTTACTTCTATGCAAAGCTCCTAAATTCTAATTTCCATTGTATAGTAGTTTGCCATTAAACACTTCTAAATTAAATCATTTTTTATTTGAAATTCCAACTGTTCACCATCACCATCTAAATCAATTTAGGCCACATATTTATGTGAACTTTTAGTCATAAAATAAGTCAAGAAATTACCTCCTACAATAGTGACATGATATTTAGGAACACCCTGTATAAGTAGTGTTGCCTTTTGTAATACTTACATATGAGATCATCGGCAAATTCCAAGCAGCAGCCACCAGCGCTTCAGACAGACACGTGTCGTCAGGGCCGATAAACGCCACGACGCCTCTGTCCCTCATCTCCGTCATTACGCGGATGGCCTGGGCGGCCAGAGAGGATTTTCCACGCACCAGGCCCGGGGGGTTTGTGCCGATATCGGCCGTCACAAATTTCAGCTGTCTTCCAGCCAACAAGTCTGAAATAAAAGTGCGTTGTCATTAAAGAGGATTTTTTTATTTATACAAAAAAAAATCCCTTCTAGCAATTTTGTAGACGGTACCTAAATAACTAAAACTTACTTAAAGTAATATTAAAGTTCCCTTTACCCCATAATTAACCCAATAAAATTACTACCAAGTTTTATTTACATTACAGTTCCAACGGGTTAGTCGGCGTGGCAATAAGTTACTTAATGCCTACTTTATAGTATAGTATATTAAAGTACTAGTTTAATAACATACGTTTTTAGAGGACGAGTATAAGTTTAGAAAACGAGCCGCTTGTGGCGAGTTTTATAAAGCACTAGTGCGCTAAAAACGTGCTATGAAACGATTGCTTTATACAATTTTTTCTATTTTGCTCTAAAATTAAAAAAAAAAACTTACATTTAAATTGATAACTGATTTAGGGATTTTTGTTTCGGGTTGGAATTACAGTTTTCACCATGTATAAAATTCTAAAAACAAATGATATTTTGATATATTATATAGTAAGAAACCAAGTCACAATTTTAACACGGTAAAAAATCACAAAAAGTCCAAACACAAAATGTTGTTGAAAATTAAACTTTCAGCGTTGTTGTAATTTATAAAAAAAAAAACGTCAAGCGATAGGCTTTTGTCTGCCAACCCAAAGGAAAAAAAAGTACTGACCTCTTATGGGCCTATAAGCAAAATGCATGTGATTATGAGCTTATAAGAGCCACAAAATAAAAAAACTATTATTTCAACCTCAAGGTTTTTAATGACAATTTTTTTGCACAGTCGACCATATAGACTTTTTTAAATCATCGTATCGTAAAACTTCTTCCTATACGATAGAGATGATAAAAAAAGTTTTTGTGACAAATTATTTACAATTTTGGCGAAGGCGCAAGAACTAATAACACTTTTTACTAAAAAGTTTTTAGCTGATTAAAATTTTCTGAAACTATCTCTAGTCCAGTCAAATAATAAATGTAAATTGCAATAAATGTACACCGGCTTATATTTTAAAGGGTAGTAGTGGATAGTAACAGAAGACTCCTGTTAGTTTTTTACCTGGTGATCCTTCCTCCGGAAAGAGCTGAGCGATATCCCTTTTATGTACTATTGGCATAAATAAACGTCTTTATTATTATTATTATTATTATTTGCGTAAGGGGTGTCCGCTATCTTGAATATTAGGGGTAAGCGCGGTTATCTGCGATAAAAATCCATATAACCAACTTTGTTAAGGAGCAAATTTTCAACAATTTTCGTAAAAATGCTTTTTTCATTATAATAATATCAATCGAATTATATTAAAAAATAGTTGTTTGGGGTGAAACTAGTTTTTTCGATTTTCTAGCTAAATTATTTATAGGAGTATGAAAGTGTTTATTAATAAACACTTTTATAATATATTAGAAAACATGTAGCTCTTGAAATTCTCTATAAGTTTCATATAATATGAATCTTTTTTTGGTATGGTTAAAGAGGGTGCAACTCTGTAACCGTACCAAAATACTTATGAAAATTCTTAATATATGTAACTTATAGAGAACTCCAAGAGCAACAAGTTTGTTCACATCCTCCAATGAATAATTTGTCCTCTAAATTGTAAAATTTCAGCCTAAACATTTTTGAATATTAATAACTAGAATGTTATTATTATTAATTAATACATTAAAAAAAATGATCCAATCAAAAATTGTTGAAAATTTACTCCTTAACAAAATGGGTTATATAAATTTTATCGTATGATGCATATTTAGCGAGATAACCGCACTTACCCCTAAAATTCAGAAAGAAAATTACTCGGTGAAAAACTAACAGGAGTGTTCTGTTACCAACCACTACTACCCTTTAAAATATCAGCCTGTATACATTTATTACAATTTTAACATAGAAATTACTCGTTATTTGACTGAACTACTCCCAGGGACTTTTTTTAATTCACGGGAAATTTATCTGACATCTGAAATAAGTACTTTTTTAAACGAATGGTAGTATTTTTAAATGGCTATACTCGGAAACTAATGGTCATTTATCTTGTCTCATAAGAAAGGCCCGTCTTTGGACGAGCAGTTCAGTAAACAAAAGTCGGATTTCTAAAAACTTTAAGAAATTTAAAGTCGTGTACCATTGCTATACAAACGTATACTGGAAATTTCGGATTGTTGACAGATACAGGTACGGGGGGATTTTTTTTTTTTTTTGGTTTAAACTAAGAATTCGACTTGTAAAGAAACCAAAGCTAAATTATATATTCTATTATTTTTTTTATATATACTTAATAATACTTCTCTGATGTAAACCCGCGAGGAGTATAATAAAAATAGATATAGGACTAGAAAATACTATAATATAGTAGTAACTAACTCTAACTACATATTATTCTGCTTTTCTGCACTTCTGACAATATGATATACTAGGAACTACAATTACTCTATAATTGGCAAATAACATATAACAAACAACCTGTAATGACAACTATTACGCACGGATGAGCTATTAATTTATTACCTACGATTCAAGTTAAATTACTAGGGTTATTATAAAGGGAGCAACTAGTCGTACACACGGTGTATATAAATTCATACACATGTCATGATCCGTATATTTTATATGGTGTTAAAATTTTTAAAATAATATTGCTTTAATCATAGCGCAAATACATTTTGCCTTCACGAGATTTGCTTCGGCAAAGTCCGGTTTGTTCTACGTTAGATCGGACCCTTTTCGGTGACCTTTTGCGGTATAACTTAAAACTTGACTCATAGTTATAATTGCATAAACAATTACTATTTATGGTTAAAATGAACGTTTCAGATCTCAGGAATAGTAATTAGATTGCAAATTGATGAGACTGGAACTCTTTTGTCAGGGTAATTAAATATAGTCGGTGTCTTTAGAAATATTTTGCTCTAAAAGCCTTGTCAAATAAATTTGACTATTGACTTATTTATCGTTTTAAAAAACCTATATAAACTGATGCAAAAATTCAGATTTTATTCAGTATTACTTAGAGTGTCTCCGTGTCAATTTTAAAAGTGAAAATGTAGTTTCTGTGAGAAATAATTTTGAGAATTATTCTTGAATTAAAAATAGTTTTTAAACTTAGAAAGATTTTGAAACTTGTCAGACTTAAAATTTTTTGACACTTCTAAATATTGTTAGTATGAACACTGATAGAAATTTTGACGAATAATAATGAACTTTGAAAAATATAATGTAAACTTATTTAAAGGACTTTTACGTACCAGTTTTTATATTTACACTGAGAAAAATGTGTACTATAAATTGGGCTTTGAAAATGATTGTGAATAGTTGGGATCCCAAACAGAATGTTTTAATTATTTAAGTATTTAATGAAAAACTACAATATAATGGAAATTAGAATTTAGGGGCTTTGGATAGAAGTAGGACTTAGAAGTAAGAATTGATCTTTCATGTCCTTGAAGAATTTATTCAAATTTATTTAATATATTATTCTTAAGTTAAGAAGCAATCGTTTTAATCTGTTTCCAAAGCGCCGCCTCACTAGAGTTAACCGCTCCCGAATAAAGTGATATGTGGTTAAGTATATTCTCCGCTCGGGTATACTTTAAATACGATAGAAGATTGAATGGCCAACCTAACTGAGTAAGTTATAATAAAAGTTATAATCTCTGCTCGGCTATAACCGAATTTTTCACTTTATAACATTAGTAGAAAAATATTTATTAGTAAAAAACCGTTTCATAACACACAGTTTAAGATCTGTTTTTCGTGCGCTTCTCGCCAGCATCATAACATCAAACCTGCAAAAATATCCAATGTAAACCAACGCATTGGTCGTTGCAACGATTAAAAAAAGTTAGGTTATGTAAATACACATATGTACATTTATACAACAATGCTAAAATGTATGTTCGATTAGTCACTACACTATAAACCTTGTTTGTTATAGTTTTGGTTGACCAGCTCGTAACAAAAATATTTAATAAATATTTTTAATTATAATTAATCAATAATAATTAAAACTAAATGCTATTTCTGCGAAAAAAAATCTGTTTGTCGGTCTGTACGGGAAAATTTGTAACCGCGATAACTGGAGAATGCGTTGGGCTAAATACTTCAAATATGAACATTAGATTGCGTATTTGGTAAATTCCTTTTAAATTTTGTATTTATTTTTTTATTACTTAATAAAATATGTCCAACTGAGACTTTAATATAAATGAAATGTACACATACATGTATTGTTTGACGAGAGACTTTTTTACAATTATAAAAATAAATTATCTTATTTATCATTTTAATTTCACAGAAATGTTTTACCCTACTGGGGATCATCAGGACCGGCTAAGCTTAGCCAGAGACGTCGCCGTGGAAGGTATGTGTGGGCTGGGATACCTTCCAGTGTTTGATCATTTCGGAAAATTGGACCTTGTACTTCGGAATTTCGAATTAAGAATTCTTAAGAATTTTTTAGCCTTCACTTTTAATTTTCTTGATACAGTTGGTAAATTCAATGTAGTAGATTTGAGAAGTATTATGTTTCACCCCAAAATAATTTAATACTATTACCTGATAAGGTTACCCGATGTATGAGCTTTTACGGGCGGGGAGTGAGGTAGCTTATGCCTTTTTAGTGACAAGATTCCTCGTCTTAACAAGTGTGTCGCATACTGTCAGGGTTGCCACGCATCCTGGAAAACCTGAAAAATCTGGAAGACATGGAATTTTTCAAAATGTGTTCTTGAATTTGCCTTTTATTCTCAATTTGACCGAGATATTTTTTTGTTCTTGAGTTTTACTTTTATATTTATCCTTTTATATTAAAACGCAAAACTGAAAATAGTAGTACATTGGCTCGGATCTTCTTCTTCTTCTATCCTATTATTGGCCTTAAATCATAACGGCCAGTGGTATGTCTTCTTAGGGGTACAACCCGTAGATTTTATTCCGAATTTTGACTCGTTGTGTTATGTTTGTTCCGTTAACGAAATCAGTGTTAAAGCGGTTTAAAGTGTTTATGTGCATTTATAAGGTAGATTTTTGTTAGCGACCGTTTAAATATTTGATGTAAGCTATATTTCAATCGTATAGAAAATATACCTGGAAAAAATTATAATATCCTAGAATTGTCCTGGAATTGTCTTGGAATTTTATTTGGAAAATACTGGGAACCCTGACTGTATATCAAGTGCTTGAGTTAGATACAACGCTACCCTGCTCTTGTACTTGCACACACGTGTACACTGTACACACACATTTCGTACGTCGGGCAACCTTGTATGTTATATTAATTGACCAACCTTGGTTCCACCCTTCCAATTTAGCTAACGTGACGCCATGAGCTGTCCATCAAACATCACCCGCAGAAACTCGTTGTCGATTACTGAGAAATTAAGGATATCTGACAAAGATAATTACACAAGAGGCTGAGAATTATGCGGGCAAAATCGCTGTTTTCATGAAAATTTGCTGTCTGGAAATAAATACGACCGGACCCTGTAGGGGCAATGTCTCTGGAGTAATTATTTCCTTTGACAGCAAATTTGAATAAAAATTGTGAATTTTTCCCGATATTTCGAAGAATCATGTGTAATTCGGACGATTTATAATATGTCAAACAAACTTTTATATTTTTTTCATCGCGAAATAATATAAATTGTTTTATTACTTATCTTAATATTTTTACAGGCATATTCTTTAATTTGGTTAATTTAATTCCGTTCTCAACTGCTAAACTAAAACCTTTTTTGTCCATTTTTTAATTGCAAATTATGGTTCTGTCATATATTGTTTCCTTCGAAAGTTATATCAAAAGGTAGATCCGTTAAAAGCCATTTTTGTTGAGCTCTAGCACAAAAACTAGCCTTAGAGCTTTGTGCCCGTGGAGACTTTTGATCAGTGGGGTAAAATCTAAAACATAATTTCATTTTATCGAATTTAAAAAATATATATATATATATAATTTATACATTATTTGTCTATTTAGGCCTCGATTTAGGCTTATAACTTTTTTTTGTGTAAATTAAAAAAAAATAAACAGTTATACGTTTTAACGGATTTAGATTACCCATTATATCCAATCCATTTACGGTGTAAACAGTGCCGTAGACAAAAAGGGTAACTTTTAAAATAAAATATAAAGTAAGGACGCCACTGATTAAAGTCCCCGATATTGCTCAATATATTGAACCCTTAGAAAAGTCAGTGGTGTCTCAAAAATTAAGGAGAAAGGGGAAAATAAAAAAATATATTTTTTATTCGGACGCCACTGACTTTTTAAAATGAATATATTATTCTAAGTAACCCAGTTCAAGTTCCATCTAAATATCTTATTTGGTTCGGCAGTTATATTAAAAGATGTATCCACAAAATGCCATTTTTGTTAAGCTCTAGTACGAAAACTATAAGACTTAGAGCTTTGTGCCCATGCTTGGCCATGAAGATTTTTAATCAGTCAGTTAAGAACTCCGACAAACATAAATTTCAGCAAATTTAACCGGGGGCCATTTCCCATAAGAAATGTTTGTGGTCCTTTCCAAATTCATGAAAAGTTACCTTTTAGAAAGTGCGCGCACGGGTTTAACCCCTTCCGCTCCATTGTATCCACGTATTAATATTTCTATACGGGATAAGGCCAGCTTACTCCAAAAAACGTAATTTTTTTCAGTACATTTTATTTATAGTACAAAACATGTTGAGTAATCAATTTTTTTACATATGAAAGCACATATATGAAATTACTTGAAAAACATTTTTTTTTTTTTTCAAAATGGCGGTCCTGAAAATGGCTGCTGAAACTCATCTGATTCGTAGATGGATGACATCATTTCTTGGAAAAGAATTATCTGAAAGCAAAAAACAAAACGGTTTCATGTTCTGTATCGAATTGGCTATGGCCTCAAGCAGAACCAGAAATATTCATTATTATTTAAAAAAGTTATAAACAATTAAAAGTGAAAAAAAGGGTAAAAAAAATTCAAAAGTCCGCCATTTTGTTTTTTTTTTCATTGAAAATTTTTTTTTTCAAGTAATTTCATATATGTGCTTTCATATGTAAAAAAATTGATTACTCAACATGTTTTGTACTATAAATAAAATGTATTGAAAAAAATTACGTTTTTTGGAGTAAGCTGGCCATAAGGGCGCGTTGGGTTTTAGTGGTATTAAACTTGGTACTCTCATTTGGCTGTAGTAGCCCGAATATCCCTTCGCGGCTATATACCTTTATTTATTAATCCTATAAAGTTTTGATAAACTTAATAATATCTAGGTATGTATACACACATACAGAGCGGTCCAAAAGTCACCCCCCCCCCCTCTTAACTTTTGAACCAGTTGACATATCGACTTCAAATTTGGAACTTTTAAATAAGACAACTTAAACTATCTTTTAGCATATATTTAATACTTTCAGCTCTTAAAATGTAGGCAGGTAGGCATGGGGGTACATTTTTTTAAACGGAAAAGGGGGTCGTGTAATACATCATTTTAAAGCTTATAAAATTCTTCACATTTAACTCCATATTTTTAAATTAAAAAAAAAAATTGGGTTTAAAATGGGGTTGAAAATGGGTATTAATGTCAAAATTCCTCTAAAAAAAAACAAATATTTTTTTAAAAATGCCTAATTTCATCATAAAAAAATGTTAATAATACTTTTAAACTAATTTTAATTGACATAAATAAAAATTTATAAAAAAAAACTTAAAAAATAAAATGTTTTAGCACAAAAAATTGAAAAATCAAAACTTTAAAAAACATTTTTAAAAATTTTAAAAATGTTAGTTTAAATAGAGAATTTTATAAGCTTTAAAATGATGTATCACACGACCCCCCTTTCCATTTAAAAAAATGTCCCCCCATGCCCCCTGCCCACATTTTAAGAGCTGAAAATATCAAATATATGCTAAAAGATAGTTTAAGTTGTCTTATTTAAGAGTTCTAAATTTGAAGTCGATATCTCAACTCGTTCAAAAGTTAAAAGGGGGGTGACTTTTGGACCGCACTGTATATCCAAGGGTGGATATTCTTGTAAATGTTCTAAATTGTTAAACAAATTAAGATTCTTAAAATTACGTATTTGGGGTAAATATATAAAATATTACTTTTATTCTAGGGTATATCTTTCTCATATTAATTTTTCAAAAAAAAAATAGAGCGGAAGTGTCTAAAGAAATTATATTTTGATCTTGCCCCGCCCAAAAAAAATAAAGTCACGGCCCGGATTTTCTACGTTATTTCCTTATCACCCTGTATTTTATGCACGGAATTTTATATGGCCATGTCCTTGTCTGTATTTACTACTCTATTTATTACTCTTTTATTAGTAAAGCCCATGGGCTCAAAAAGCATTTTACTGTCAACCTTAATTAAGGACTATTTTTGACTGGGGAGTAATTATTTTCATTATTTTTTTATTTCACGCCGAATAAAGTCATTAACCAAAAAAACTCGTTAAATCACTTTTACTTTCCTCTATATTTACTTTCCAAAAAAAAAGAGAAGTCGTGCGTTAGCAAAAAATAAATCGATTTTTTGTTGCTTTTATACATTGCCAAATATGTAGTTTAATTCTGTCTGTGACTATCATAAAAGCGTTGTTTTTACGTCAGGAAACGTTCAAGTATTACGTAACGCAAAATTTGATTATTTTGGACCCCCACACCCCCCTGTAACACTATTTTCCTATCCCATTAACATGGGCCTAACACTCCAAAATGCGATCAAAAATATCCAACTACCTCTCCCATACCTTAACTCTAGATCCGCCTCTGCTGGGGGGCCCCTAAGGCCGATAATTTTTATTGAAAAATTCTTTATTTTATAATATTAATTTAATTAATTCCTTGTTTTTATTAAACCTATTAAAAATTAAACTATTCCTATACTATAAAATATTTTTATTCATATTTTTCCATGACCTTTGCCCAATATTTTGAGAATGATATATTACCATAGCCAATAAACGTAAACATAAGGTTATAACAGTTTTTTTATCCATGAAAAATAAAAGATTTTTCTTCAAAGAATTTTCTTGCATCGAATATTTTCCAATTAATGTTTTTCTTTATAGTGGTATTTTTATTGGCAATATCACCAAACGACATACACTGAAAAAAACATTATTACATATAACCAAAAAACAAAATGTAGGGTTTAATAGGATTTACTGAATCCCTATAACTTTACAGTGAATTCACTGCATTGCCAGATTATAGTCATTTCAGTGTAATAGCTCCTAGAGTCCGTCCAATTATGCAAGATAGTAGTTTAAAATTCCCGAGATTTTTAAGCTACATCATTGGTTAAAAACTCGTATCTTTTAACATATAAAATATTGTGACATTTTTTGTCAAAGTACAAATGGTTGACGGTCGTTAAAGCTAATAAAAGAAGAGAAAGTTACATAAAAAAATGGTTATACTTAATGTTATTTTGTATGGTATTGTAAAAGGTACTTTTTTGGTTTATTCTTCATACACTCACACTAAATTAGCATATTATACATATTGTACAAACGTAAATTATATTGAACACCAGGAAAACGTCAAATTTTTATGTTACAATTACAACTTAAGGCCTATCCAGAGGCTCGCATAACAACCATTACAAGATACATGACGACACATCAAGCCAATCCTGGCATCGCATTCTTATGTACTATGCTTGTTATGCGAGTCTTTGGATAGGCCCTTTCCAGGAAAACAGTACCGACCTCTGTTAATTTTTTGATATACTACGATTTATGCATAATTATGCTATTTATGCGCTCTGTGGTGTAAAAAAGGCCGCGTCACTTACTATCTTGCATAACTAGACGAAGTATAGTAGAGGTAAGTAAATTTTTCTGTGTGAGGTCGCATAAACACGACCGAAGACAGAAAAAAACTTACCTACGGTAGCGCATTATGTTTTTGTCAATACTAAGAAGTTAAAATCTTATTTTATTAATAATATTTTTGACATTTATATGTGTGGTAATTCAAGAAATATTTTTTCTACGGTATCACTCTATAAAATTAGAAATAGTATGCTTCTGTCTACATGTCTCCCTGCGGTAAGTATTACACACTCATTTTCCTTGCGCGGTAAATCGCTTTCTCTGTCTTTAGTTACGGTTTTGTTTGTATTGATTTCATCTATCACTAAGTGAGCTCAATATAGTACTTTCCACTACTGTCGACTTTTTGCTTAAGTAATGTCAACTTACCTAGTTGCAAGTGAGAAAATGATTTTACGGTGTAGTATTTTGATTAATAATAAATAAATAAATAATTTGACACACTAATATTTTAGTTACCTGGGTAATTTAAACAATCAGTTTTAATTGTTATTAAAAAAATTGTGGGTTTGTTTCTAAAAATCTACGTTAAGTAAGGGGGCTAAAGGGGGTGAAACTATTATTTTGTGTGATTGCTTCTTTAATATATGATGTTTTTTTTTAAAGTTTAAATATAGAAAAAACAATTCAAAGAATTTCAAAATTGTCTTTTTATTTGTTTTTATTTAGTTATTGTAGGGGGAAGTATTGTTTTATTAGAGGCCGAATTATTGTTGATTTTACTAGTATACAAGTCTTGTAGTATATATTTTTGCAGTGTGTAATCTGGCATTGTAAAATATTTTGGGTTAAAAATGTTAATAACCGCTTAGTTTGAGGAAAAATATAACGGAAATATTTATACTTTGGTTTTAAATTGAAGTAAACTATTGTTGTTGACTGCAGTAAATTTTTTAAAATAATTTTTTTAAGTGTATATATTTAATAAAACGCTGCTATTACAAAATATTAGGGATACAAAATGTAAATAACCATTATCCCAAAAGTGCAGTTAACCTAGTTTCCCGGATTTCGTCTATTGAACATTGAAGGACACATTACGAAATTCTTGCAATATTATTCAGTAAATTGTTGCTATAAAACCTTTACCGAATTGTTTCATTTCCGATACATTTACCAGTAAGTTTAATAATTAAACTACAAAAAAGTTTTTTTCAGTAAAAATTTTACACACACAAAAAACGTTTGTTTCTTAAGAAAAGCATGACTGAAACTAAATTGAAACCCGGGGTAAAATTAACACTTTTTCCAAAAAAAAAAAATAGGCCCTAACCTTAAAAAAGGGTCAAAATAGGTTTTTCATCTAAAAAATACAGTTAATTATTATATTTACACACAAAAAACGTTTGTTTCTTAAGAAAAACATGACTGAAACTAAATTGAAACCCGGGGTAAAATTAACCCCTTTTCCAAAAAAAAAAAATAGGCCCTAACCTTAAAAAAGGGTCAAAATAGGTTTTTCATCTAAAAAATACAGTTAATTATAATATTTACACACAAAAAACGTTTGTTTCTTAAGAAAAACATGACTGAAACTAAATTGAAACCCGGGGTAAAATTAACCCCTTTTCCAAAAAAAAAAATAGGCCCTAACCTTAAAAAAGGGTCAAAATAGGTTTTTCATCTAAAAAATACAGTTAATTATAATATTTACACACAAAAAACGTTTGTTTCTTAAGAAAAACATGACTGAAACTAAATTGAAACCCGGGGTAAAATTAAACCCTTTTCCAAAAAAAAAAAAATAGGCCCTAACCTTAAAAAAGGGTCAAAATAGGTTTTTCATCTAAAAAATACAGTTAATTATAATATTTACACACAAAAAACGTTTGTTTCTTAAGAAAAACATGACTGAAACTAAATTGAAACCCGGGGTAAAATTAACCCCTTTTCCAAAAAAAAAAAATAGGCCCTAACCTTAAAAAAGGGTCAAAATAGGTTTTTCATCTAAAAAATACAGTTAATTATAATATTTACACACAAAAAACGTTTGTTTCTTAAGAAAAACATGACTGAAACTAAATTGAAACCCGGGGTAAAATTAACCCCTTTTCCAAAAAAAAAATAGGCCCTAACCTTAAAAAAGGATCAAAATAGGTTTTTCATCTAAAAAAATACAGTTAATTATAATATTTACACACAAAAAACGTTTGTTTCTTAAAAAAAACATGACTGAAACTAAATTGAAACCCGGTGTAAAATTAACCCCTTTTCCAAAAAAAAAATAGGCCCTATCCTTAAAAAAGGGTCAAAAAAATAGGTTTTTCCTCTAAAAAATACAGTTAATTATAATATTTACACACAAAAAACGTTTGTTTCTTAAGAAAAGCATGACTGAAACTAAATTGAAACCCGGGGTAAAATTAACCCTTTTTCCAAAAAAAAAAAAAAAAAATAGGCCCTAACCTTAAAAAAGGGTCAAAATAGGTTTTTCATCTAAAAAATACAGTTAATTATAATATTTACACACAAAAAACGTTTGTTTCTTAAGAAAAGCATGACTGAAACTAAATTGAAACCCGGGGTAAAATTAACCCTTTTTCCAAAAAAAAAAAAAAAATAGGCCCTAACCTTAAAAAAGGGTCAAAATAGGTTTTTCATCTAAAAAATACAGTTAATTATAATATTTACACACAAAAAACGTTTGTTTCTTAAGAAAAACATGACTGAAACTAAATTGAAACATTAACCCCTTTTCAAAAAAAAAATAAATAAATAAAATAGGCCCTAACCTTATAAAAGGGTCAAAATAGGTTTTTCATCTAAAAAATACAGTTAATTATAATCTTATAATTATTATTATTGCTATTTCTGGAGGCCTGTTACTCATATCGTCAGGTTAAAGTTACAAAGTTGTATGTGCACAAAACCACGTTTAAATAAATCGAAAAAGGAAATTCGCTTGTTACTTTTCTTACACGAAATATAGTTATTTTATCTTTCTATTTTATACAGGGTGATCAGTAACTGCCATGCCAAAATTTAAGAGGTGATTCTAAATCCAAAAATATGAAAAAAGTTTATATAAAGGTTAGTCCGGAAAGAAGCCCTAAGGGAGCTACGGCCCCTCGAAGATGACTGGGAAACAAAAAAAGCAGAAATAAAATTTTAATGCCGCAGGGCGATTCTTCATTTAAAACTGAGAAAAAAAATCCAAACCAAAATACTTAAATTTAATATTAAAGGAGTAATAGCCTTTAAAAAAGTAACGTTTTTGGTAGCACAAAATATTACTTATTGCCCTTATTAATACTAGTAAACATGCAAAAGCTCGTCGCTCTAGCTTAAAGGATACCAGAGTTAATAATTAAAAACCTTATTTTTATTACAATTTTAAATTTTTTATTCATTTTTTTATCAGTGTAGTTTGCATTATACTTTCTGTATAGTTATATGTTTAATATACTACTACTACTCTTTAAATGGAAGTGCTTAGTATTAATATTATTATTCTTATTTTAAATACCCCCGTTTATAATATAGGGTCTATGTAAAGTATAACTTTTCATTGTCTAATTTCACTTTCGTTGTCAAAGGGATTTTGCTTCTTGTTAGAGGCATTAATTAAAATACGAGCCAGTTTTGAGTTCGACTAATTAAAATACTATTGTTTAAACTTTAGGAACTTTCAAAAGCATTCAGTGGTAAAATGGTTTATTAAATTTGACCTTAAGTGTGTCTATCCTTAGAATATTGTTATAAGGGTATTACATTGTTATTTAACAGAATTTCTACAAGTTACTAAATTAATTTTATGAGAATGATTAAAATCATAATTAAACAAACCGTGAAAATGTGTCACGGTAGTTCTGAATCCAATTTAGGTTTTAAAGAATCGTCAAGGCAAATAACCAGTGAACATTGGTAGAATGGGGTCTAGGTTATTTATAACCATCAACAGCAAAGTCGAAAAGATCGTTTTCGGAAGAAACTGTTAAACGTTAATGGTAAGGGCCCTCTTTCTTTACAATTTTAGCTATAATTTAGAAATTAATTAAATAATTTCTGTAAGACATTTCTTCTTTAGTGGTGTTCAATATCATTTGATTTTTTGTTGGGTTTCAACCACTTTTTTTAAATATTTAATAAAAATAAAATATATAAAAATTAAACTATTTATTAAGGTTAGTCAACTCTCCGTTGACTTCGTAGGAATTAATTAAAATTAAAAAATAAAAATGTAAAGACACTCAAAAAATTGTCAATATAAAAGTAGTTAAATAAACAGGTAAAAAGGTAGAAAAAGGGTATAAAAATATAAAAGATAAATGGGAATTATGATGGTCGTGCTTAGTGATATTGGTAGACTGAGGTCGCCAGTAGCCCGAAACTGCAGTCTGCCAAAGTCTCTGTGCCATATTTGGAGGATGAATTGATAGAGTCTTTAATTTACTTTTACCTGTTTATTTAATTTATATTGTCAATTTTGCGAAAGCCATTTTACATCATGTTTTTGGAATTTAAAAAAACATAAAAATTGAGCAACCCTAATATCTCCAAATCTAGTCGTTTTCTAGCAAAATCCTTTCGATCTAGTAATCTAGACCCTATTTGATGAGGATGTGCCAAATTTTAGCTAAATCGGAGAGATCTGACGAAGAAAGCTTCATTAGTTAGATGTGATAAAGTAGAAAAAGGTGTAGAAGTTGTAGAATTAATAGTTTTAATAAATATATTTTCACAGTTTTAGCTTTGCGTTTTAGCTTAGAAATTTGGTTTTTATTTTTTTTTAACTATGAAGCCCCACTCAAAAAAAAATTAATTATATAATTGATGTACATAAGTAGTAGGTGATGTTACAGGAAATAAAATAAAATTGGTGAATTGATATTTACATAACGAAAAAAAAAAAACTCAAAAAATGACACAAAACTTTTTTTCTTGCGCAAACGAATATATAAGTCCCCTACAAACAAGTATTACGTGTATTTTTTTTTCAAAAAAAATCGCAACCCGTTTTTAAGAAAATAATTTTAATTAATTTTATGTTTTGGAATTAATTTCCCCTACGCCACTGCGAATTTTGAGTTAAAATTTGGTATGGTATGTTTTGCATACCGAGGACAATGTAACTGCAAAATTTCAGGTCAATCGAGTTGGGGGCACTTTTCGCATACTTATCCTGCTATGGCTTTTGAAAACTATATAAATAATTCTTTAGATTTACTTTACAAATGGCTTTGTGATAATGATTTATGTGTAAATATAAATAAATGCAAGGTTATTGTCTTGGGGAATAGTTATGTCACAAAGAATATAAATGTTGATGTGAGATTAAATAGAATAGAATAGAATAGAATAGAATATCGTTTATTGTCTTTGGCTGATATAAAATACAGATAGACATTGTCAATAGGTAATTACAGTGAAAGTTTACATAAAATAAAAATAAACAAATAAATAGATAAACTAAAATTAATAAATAATAGAAAACACAGTATAGCGTTAAATATAGACACAGAAGAAAAAACATACCTAAAATATTTTAGGACAGTAAATCCGTAAATATAAAAAACAAAAAAAGAATCCAAATATATATTATACATTATTTATCGGATTTTGCGAAAGTTTCAAATTCTGACAAACTGTAAAAGGATTTTTGAATAAGAAGTTAAGTTGCCTTTTAAATGTTTTTGTAGGCATGTTTTTTAGGTGATTTGGCAGAAGATTGTAAAAATATTGCGCAGAATGAAAAGGAGATTTTTTATGCATGGTCAAACGAAATTTATTTATAACTAAAAGATTATTATGTCGTGTAGGATATGCATGGCATTTTTTGTGTGTTGGAAACAGATCTGGATTATTTTTTAAAAACATAAATAATTTATATAAATAAATGGACGGCACAGTTAAAATTTGATATTTTTTAAATATTTCTCTACAGGATTCATTATATTTTAACCTAAAGATAATTATGAGAAGTCTCTTTTGCATTATTAATACATCTTCTACATTAGTTGCCTGTCCCCAAACTATTATATTATACGAAATTACTGAATGAACATTAGCATAGTATACTCGTAATAATGTTTGCGTGTTTAAATTTTGTTTTAATGTATTAAAAAGAAAAACTTGTTTATTTAATTTTTTTATGACTGATTCAATATGAAATGACCATGTTAAATTTTTATCAATAATGACTCCTAGAAAATTTGTAGTATTAGAGCTTTTGAAACTCTGATTATTTAAGTTAAAAGAAAGGTCTGCAAAGCTTTTCTTAAAATGCCCAAATTCCATAAAAACCGTTTTACTTTCATTTAGGATTAACTGGTTTTTTTGGCACCATAAAGTAAAGTCTTTTAGAATTTGATTAATTTTAGTTATTAACGTAGGTATATCGTGGGCTGAAATGACAATTGTAGCATCATCTGCATACATAAAAAGTTTTCCGTCTTTAATAATATAAGGTAAGTCATTAATAAATAAAAGGAATAATAATGGGCCCAGTATGCTGCCCTGAGGCGTACCTTTATTTTGTGAAAAAAGATCTGATAAAATTTTATTAATTTTGACTCTAAATTTTCTATTCTTTAAAAAAGATATTAGCCAGTCGTTTATACAACCTCGAATACCAAAACTATAGAGCTTTTGCTTAACAAACTCTGGACGAAGGGTGTCGAAAGCTTTGGTTAAATCAAAACTAATTGCAACCACATATTTACCCATATCGAGACAGTCGTAGATTTCCTGAACTAATCCTATTAAAGCAGATTCTGTTGAAAAGCCTTGCCTAAATCCGTGTTGGCAGTTACTAAGGATCTTATGCTTTTCTATAAATGTTACTAGGCGGTTATAAACTGTTTTTTCGAAAATCTTTGATAGTACACTTAACAAGGATATAGGGCGGTAGTTGCCTGGATCAAGAGGGTTATTTTTTTTGTAAATTAGGGTTACAGACGATTCTTTTAAAGCAGTAGGGAAAATACCTGTAATAACAGACTTGTTTATAATATCCGCCAATGGTTTACTAATCCCATCTTTGCAGGCCTTGATTAATTTTATTGGTATTTAAATAATGTTAGTTTATAAAGAGTAAGGGAGCTGAGATAATTGGGAGTAATAATTGACGAAAATTAAAATTTCAAAAATCATTGCAGTTACATAAAAAAATAAAATGTCTAAAAAGGTATCTGTCCTTAATAGAACTTCTAAAAATTTCAGCTTCAGTGTTAGGCTTCTCTTATATAAAGCTTTAATTTTCCCCCATTTAGAGTTTTGCACTACAGTTCTTTTTAATGCTACTAAAAATCAAGTCCAACAGTTACAAAAAATTCAAAATAGGGCTTTAAGATCTATGTTAAAATGTAATAGGTTTACATCTATTAAATATATATTAGAAAAATTGAATTTGATGAGCGTTAGTCAGAGAATAGTGTATAAAAGATTAGACATAACTTATAAAATATAAAGTAAAAACGTACCTAGTTATTTTTACCAAAATATTGTGTTTGTTGGCGAAGTTTATAATTACCCGACTAGGACTAGGAATGACTTTTTTTATTGAGATTTGTAAAAGTGCAAAAACTTACAATAGTATATATTATAAGGGTCTTAAGTTATTTAATGATTTGCCAAGTGAAATAAAAATTGTAATAAGTATAATTTATATACACAATTGTTAAAAAATAATGTAATTCATAAAATTGAACTATTTTAAATGTAACTTGTTATATAAATTTATGATTTTTTTTTTGTAAATAGCATTTTTGCTAAATAAAAGTTTTAAACTAAACTAAAAATAAAAAAGTATAACACTATTCTAGACATGAGTACGAGGAGTATAACAAGTTTTGCTTTAATTTCTACTTGTACAACTTCGGTACTTAATACAGAATACGTACGAATAGTTAAATAAATAAAGCAGTGGGTATATTAATTTAATAGTTTAGATATTCCGTTTAAAACTTGATCTTTGACGACTCCATTAAAATGGTACTTATCTAGCAGGATAAATATTTACCCCCATTTAGATAACTACATGTTTAACCCCTTCCGCTCCATTGCATGCCCGTATGGATATTCTTAGGTACCGTAACTTCACACTAATACACAGTAAAAATTACATATCACACAATAAGTTATGTAAAATTTCACATAACGCTATATTTTTAAAATTTGCATAATATATCATGTATCTTTACATAACTTATTATGTAATTTTTAAGTTTCACATAACTTATTACTTAATTTTTAAATGTTACATTATATATTATTTGGGGCTCTCCATGCATATTATGTATTTTCACATAATATGTAATTTTTGGCGCGCTTTATTCACAGAACATAACGTAGGTAAGAATATTGTCAACGTTAAGTTATGTTATTTTTACAGAATATGTTTTGAAAATTTTTATTTTACACAAACTTTTACAGAATATGTTCCGTAAAATTTTATTTCACATAAATTTTTACAGAATATGTTCTGTAAAATTTTATTTCACATAAATTTTTACAGAATATGTTCCTTAAAATTTTTTTTCGCATAACTTATTATGAAATTATACAGAATATGTTCTGGAAAACTCACATAACTTAACGTTTGCAATATTATTACAAATATTTTTGTATATGGTCCAACCACACAACTGTAGTCCATGTTTTAACACACCCCAGGGGGCGGGGGGTTATTATTTTCAAATTTATAATTCTTTATGAAAGTTGGTATACAGGGGGTATACAGCAATACCTTTTACATATTTTTTTAATTACGCTGCTCATGGACTATGGGTGTCTGGCAGGGTTATTCTTTTAAATGGTACACCTCCCGTAACTTTTAAACGAAATGAGATATTAACTTAAAGGAGTTACGAGGTTGAAAAAGTAACACGACAATATATCTTCCAGGTTTGAATCATATAAGCTCAAAGCAAGTATTTTTTGTGCATCTGTCTAGTCTGTCTAGCACGTACCTTAGTAGAACAACTTCACGTTTTATTAATGTTTTTAGAGATGTGCAAATAAACATGAGATAAATATGAATACTTTCGTCAGAAATGTAACTTGTTCATCAGAAAAATAATGTAAACTGAAAAGGAATATTGGTGTAGAGCTGATACAATATCTCATGGCTTAAGTCCGTATTAACATAATCCACCCTGCCCCATCTTAGGAACATTTTTTTAAATTATTATTATTCAAATTTAGTGCCATTGCCATTAAATTTTGATAATAATATTTTTTTTTAAATGTGGCAAGGTGGATCCACTCCATGGAGTTATGTTAATACGGACAAGGCTAAAATTTGATGAAATATTGTACCCGATCTACTCATTTTTACGAAAAACATGGAAATAAATGATTATTAAAATACATGAGGCTAATTTTTGTCCGTAACGGTCACCGGATCTTATGCTTTTAATATCCGACGTTTCGTATCTTCCTACTAGAGACATCTTCTAATGGCGATTTCTCCCGTTAGATTAGACAGGGACAAAAGTTCTACCCAAAAAAGATAGAAGACATACACTCCCACTTCCACCCAACCAAACAAATTCTGTATTTGTTCTTTGTTGAACAAACAATATTTACTTGACCGGGTGAAAAGTGTATTTTTATTAAAGAAATTACTACAACCAAATGAGATAGAGATAGAGTAGACGTATTTTGTTTCATAATTCTAGTTGTAGAGAGCTCCATTAGTTAATTAAACTGGAACTAAAACGTCGGATAGAAGAATTGCTTCACCGTGGTCTAAAACTAGGGTGTCATGTTTAAAACTGAAAATAATCTGAAAAAAATGACGAACTAGTGATATCTTAGTGTTGAAACCTAGGTTAATATTATTGGGTTAACCCAATGATGAAAAATTATTCTAAATAATGTAAATAAAAATCATCTCTTTCCACCATTTCATATCATGGAATTACCTCTCCATGTATTACCCAAAAAAATCGTACCCTATACAATTTCCGAGATATTACTTAAATTAAAATAAAATTTAGAGTGTAATCTGTAGAAAAATTCAAGCTATTTGCGTACCATTTTAATCACTCTACATTGCATAGTCTGCAAACTACACCGTATAGATATTCAAAAAGACGTTTTGGCCTACACCGAGAATCGGTTATAGTGCATAATAAACGTTTTTGCATATATAGAACCCCACTAAACTTTCGTGGGGTTCCATATATACAAAAACATTTAATATGCACTACAGTAACCGATCCTCAGTGTAAACGCAAATAGACCCGTTTGGGCGTAAGTACACATATTGCTTCCGCACGAGACCAAGTAGAATAACAAACAGATGTTGCAAATATATTTGCAGCAGAAGATATTGCACTTGATTTCGTAGAGTTTAAATTGGACTTTTTGTTTGGTAAATAAACAAGTTTTAATGAACTGACCATCATACTACGTATTTTATTATTTGAAGGTTATTATTTAACGTATAATTGGACGATATGTTAAAACTTTAAAGTATAGTTTGGATTTTTTTTTGTTGAAATAAATAAATGATAAACTTGGCAAGGTTTCAACTTATTTAAATACAATGTTGAAAGTAATCTGAATATTCACTGAATACACCGAGAAAAATCGGACAAATGTATTTAACATTCATCTATTACCTGTAATTATATTCTCATTTATAGTAAAACACCTAAATATCTTAAACAAATATAAACAGTTTCTCAACATTTACAATATAATAAACTAAAAGAGATTATCAAGTTCTGAGAAAACCATTTTAAATAAGACAACTTAAACTATCTTTTAGCATATATTTAATACTTTCAGCTGTTGCATATTTTTATGGTGATCAATAATCTGAAAGAAAATTTTATCTATCAATTTTTGTTTTCTAATTATTAAAAAAAAAACTAAAAATCCTGAGTTTCGTTTTTATTTTTTTGGGTGAAAACCGATAAAGCTAGAGGTTTTTAATTGAAACATTGTTAAGGTACTTTTTTGAAAGGAATCTAAATCTGTTATCATGTTTTCCATGGCATTTTAGATGTAAGAGTTAGAACACTTAACTTCGTTTTTTCTTTTGGGCTCCATTTTGGATCTTTACATTTTTGAATACAGTTTTTTCTGATTTTGATAATGTATCACACGAGGTGAGCGAAATTAAAATAATAATTTTTGTGCAGAGTGCTTTGGAAACAACAAAGCAATTACATTAATGAAGGTTAGATTTGAAACTATAAATATTGTCAATGTGGCATTGTGACCTACGCGCATGCGTGAGCTTGGGATTTAGATCTACTGTTCGCCACTCCTCACATTTTAATAATCAAAATGACTATTTTTTTTTGCAATAATTAAAAAACAAAAAATGATAGGTTAAGCTTTCTTTCAGGTTATTGCTCAGCATAAAAATGCGCAACTTTTTTCTAATTTAACCGATTTTGTATCTCTTATAATAACCGAGATACCCATGCTTAAGGTCGAAAAACTGACACCCTGTATTTGAATGAAATATAATACTTCCAAGAATTTGCGAGGTGGGTATTACGGCCGAAAATCATACGGCCAAAAGCCAGGTTTGTAGTAGTGGCAGCACTGATTTCAGTGGCTCTCAAACTGTAGGCAAGTATTTATACATTGAGATATATAGTTTGTTTGTTTGTTTGTTTGTTTGTTTGTTTGTTTAACCTCGTACTATTCTACTTAATTAAGCATCCCCTAAGTCCAGGACTTGTGTGGGCTAGTAGTAGAGGGAACCACCGGCTTATACTGACTTTCGAACCAGTTTCTAGGGAGTGTCCGTTTCACTTATCGCCTTCACCAAATTTCAATTATTAATTAACTGAAAAAGGCAAATCGGCGCCAGTGAGAATCGAACTCACGATAGTAGACTTGCTATGCATACGCGCTAGCCACTACGCTATGCCTCCCATACCATAACTGGTTGCTTTTTACTATTCCCTGCAAATTAATAAATATAATAAAATAATTTTTGAAATTTCTATAACAAAAAATTGTTAAAATTGTTCGTTGGTTTACGTTAACAATGTTCTGGTTTGGTAGTTTGCTGGATTGGTGTGTTTTTTTTTTAATGGGAGAAAGAAATTCATTGTTTTAATCAAATATTGAGAACCTCTGGAGAATACAGTAGAGGGGATAAAAACATTTCTTCGGCCGTATGATCCAGACTCAGAGTTTGTTCCTTTTTAATTGAGGTTATCTTTGTGTATGCATTGTCTAACTCTATACTTACTCTTATCAGCATTAACAGCATCAACAGCCAACGGTAACGCTCCAAGGACCACCTGTGCCTGTCCATAAGCTCCCAAAAAACCAATGGTCACTGAATCACTAAAATTATGTGCTCCGGTGCCGGTCAAATAATCGTACAACGTCGAATAGTCCTGAATATTATTTAGCCCATCGTTATTGTCATTACAAACGATGTTTTTTCCAAATTTGGATTTTTTGTTTTGAACGATAGACGACGATGCGATGTGGTGAATTATTTTTAGGGTGAAGATTAAAATTTGAATTTTTAAAAATTGCATTTTTTCTACTTAAGCTGGTATTTTTGTATCTGAAAAGCATAAGAAAATATGGGATAAACCGGAAACAAAACTGCCCTTCTAATCGAAAATGTCGTACAGATACGATCTGCAGATCTGCATTTTTGTTGCCTTAAAAATATATACTTTTTTATTGGGAATGGCGGCAATTTTTCGGATATAACAATATGTCTAAGTAAATAAATTTCTCAAAATCTAATACATGTATGATTTGTTTTTTATTCAAAACAGTAAAAATAAGGTGCTGATACAAAAAAGTTGAAAACTCAAAATGTCATATACGACCTTGCAGAATAGTACTATTGCTTAATAAATTATAACTTTCTGTAGGGGAAAGTTAAGCAAGCCGTGAAGATTTGTAATGCTGCGCTTTACATTATACACAGCGTGTCAAAAGTTTGCCCTCCCTTTAACTTTTAACGGATTAAGATATTAACTTGACATTTGAAACACGTAAACAGCATGGCCCAAATATGTTTTGGTATATATTTTATATGCTTAGGGAACGTTCAAGTATTACGTAACGCAAATTTTGATCATTTTGGACCCCCCCCCCCCCCCCCTGTAACGCTATTTTCCAATACCATTAACATGGGCGTAATTCTTGACCCTCAAAATCTTAAGATATAGCGCACACTGGGTTTTTTGTATACACTCAAGACCAAAAAAAAATCGACAAGATTTCAGAAAAAGTTTTTTTTGGAAATATTTCTAAATAAAAATCATTCATGCCATAACCTGCAGATTTTAAATATCTACCCTGGTTAATTTTTTACAGGGTTTTTTTCGTGTTTTTTTCGATATATTTCATTAAAATTTTATAAAAATAATACAGATACAGCCAAAAATTGTATATGTAATACTCCTACATACATAGGCTTTATAAAAAAATTACATATATTTTTTTATCTCCTGTGATGGGAAGTCTCGATTGTTATTAATATATTAAAAAATCATCCAAACAAAAATTGTTGGAAATTTTCTCCTTAACAAAATTGGTTATATGCATTCTTATCGTAAGATGCATATTAAGCAACCCACCCCTAAAATTCAAGAGAACGGACACCCCTTAGGCAAATCACCCGGTGAAAAACTAACAGGAGTGTTCTGTAACCATACCCTTTAAAATATCAGCCCGTGTACATTTATTGCAATTTACATCATTTGACTGGACTTTTAGTGCAAGTTTCTGTTTTCTTTCGCCTTTTTCCTAAAATTTAATATCCAAACCACTCCATGATATTATCTCGGATATTATAATTTGCAAGTTTGATAAAAGTTTATATTTAATAAAAAAGTTCTGCTTAATTTTAAATTTATATACAGGGTGTCCCAGGATTCGCGTCCATCCTTGAAGGGATACATAATAAATTAAAAAATATGAACAAAAAGTCATAGGGCCGCAAATCGGTCCTAATGGACTTACGGCCTATTGAAGATAGGTCTCTTAAATAGGGCCCAAAAAAGCGCTAATAAAATAATTTAACACTGCAGGACGAATCCAAATTAAAAACTAAAAAAAAAAAGTTTTTTATGCCCTGGCCCAAAAGTAAATATTAAGTGAGTTATGGACTCTTTAAATAGTAACACTTTTCAGGGCGCCTGTCCTTCAATTTTTTTTAAATTGTATTTTCTCGATAACGGTTGCTTTTAAGGTATTACAATAATAGAATCTTTTTCATGTATTTTTACTTAAACAATCTAAAATTTTAAAAAAGAATGCGAAAAAAAAATTTACACTGAAAAAAGTTTTGGGCAAAAATGTGGTAAGCCGGAGACATTTCGCACGCCTAGGCGCGCCTTCGGTAAAATTACCAAACTAAAATAACTTAAAATAATTGACCTTAATACTACTAAACCACAAGCTAAATCTCATCCATCTAGCTCAAAGGGCTCCAAAGATATTAAATAAAAACCCTATTTTTTGTATCCCCTTTAATGTACCATAGCTCTCTTAGGACCGATTTGCGGGTCTGTGTTTATATAAACTTTTTTTATATTTTTTGATGTAGTATTTGTACCTTCAAGGATAAACGCGAGTTCTGGGACACCCCGTATAAATAATAAATTGTTCTACAAGGTTATTTTAAATGGTACAGACAGGGTTGCAAGGTTCTGTTTTGGCGCTCCTATTTAAAAAAAAAGATTATATTTTAATGATTAAAAAAAGGCCCTCAAAAAAAAAAGGTCATCACCTCTGGGTGGAAAAAATTTTGATGACTAAAAAAAGCCCCTCGACGGCGCGTCTCTTAATTTATACAAAGGCCGGCACTGGGTACAGAACCTCTATCTTTAAACTTTAAAACGGCCCAAGATATCGACTAAAGCATCAAGTATGCTCTAAATTGTATACTAATTTTCCATTTTAATTTTTTTACGTTAAATATGCAAGAAACATAATTCCGCGAAAAAAATCTGTCTGTCGGTATATCTGTTGGTCTGTCCGAGAAAATGTATGACCCGATAACTTTAAAACGCTTTAAGCTAGAGTCTTTAAATTTATAATGTAGGTTCCTTATAAAAAGCTCTATGCTGGGATTATTTTTGGTGAAAATCGGGGTCGGTAGATATCATACTGCAGATACAGTATGTATTTTATTTCAAGCTAAAGAAGGATCGTTTTAAAGGCGAGTTTTGGGCTAAATGAGCGAAATATGTTTTTGTTTAAAACAGTGCATTATGAAAAAAAAAATTATAAAAAACTGTTTACAAAGTTAATTTGAAGAAAAAAAATATTAGATAAAAAAATATTTTACATTTTTGTGTTATGGTAAACCTGACAACAATGCATCATTTAAAACTCGTCATGCGCTAAGTGACTCTTTAGCCTAATTTAAATTCTTTCAACTTTTTGTATATTATTGTGTTTTTTGTAATAAATCCACCTTCAATCATTTTGGGCTTTTGATTATAACCTCGATATGTATTATTCTGCAGCTATAATCGCTTCTATTAAATGTTTTGGGAAAATAATTTTAGTTTTGGGGTAATATATTTGTACATTAAGAGAAGAGGGTTGGGTTGAAACTTTGCCCTTGGCCCACAGGAAAAATACGTGTCTTTGCTTTGTATTCAATTGATACATTAATGCGCAAAGTTATTTTTATTTATTTTTTGTTTAAAAACTAAATATTACAAAGTGGTTACATAGGCACTCGTTTTTAAGCAAAAATATCTTCTCTAATTTTATTTATCGACCTAAGGTCGAAACAATATCCAGTAAAGATAAACCAACGATTTTTTTATATTTAACAACAAACAACATTAACTGCTTAAGGGTTTTGCATTTTTTAATAGATTTTACATTTTAAGAGCATTATTTTTAACACAGAACACAGAAAAACATTTTTTTCTATTTTGCGACTCTTATAAGCTCATAATCACACGCATTTTGCGTGTTCTTATAGGCCCATAAGAGGTCTGTATTTTTTGTTCTTTTGGGTTGGCAACAGACCTGGCCTATCACTTGACGTTTTCCGTGCAAATGTCAATGTCGCTTTAAAGTTGAATTTTCTACAAAATTTTGTGTTTGTTATTTTTACCATGTTAAAATTGTGGCTTAGTTAATTGCAGTAAAAAAGAGAAGAGATGACTATAAAATATATCAAAATATCATTTGTTCTTAGAATTTTAAACATGGTGAAACTGTAATGCCAATCCCAAACAAAAATCCCTAAATCAGTCATGAATTTAAGTTTTTTTAAATTTTAAAGCAAAATAGAAAAAATTGTATAAAGCACTCGTGCGCTAAAAACGTATGTTATGAAACTAGTACTTTAACATACTATTTTATAGCCTGTTAACAAAACCTCTTTTACTTTCATGACACTTGACACATCAACGTAACGTGCAATGTTGTTAAATCGTACATTGACATTTGTCAAAATTCGTAATTAAAGTAATTAATTAAAGTATATTCCGGGAGAAAGGCTGAAATTTTGGCTAAGTATTTATTTTTTATGTATCTATAAGCATGTAAAGTCTTATCGTTGCAGGCGATTTAGCCCAAAACACGATACCCTCCTTTAGTTATTATTTATTAAGTAATTTCTAATCTCAGTACCTACCTTTGTAGGTATATCTTTGTCAAATGCGCAAATTTCAATTAAAACTCGAAAATTAATAATACACGATCGGTGTATTTACTTCATATGCCTTACTAATTACTTACGAATAACACTAGTTTACAAATTTTAACTTTTTTTTTCGTCAACGAAGTTTTTCACATTTTTTGTGCAATTTTTTCTCCTCATTTTTTCTCCTGGAATCATAAATCCACGGATTTAAATCCAAATCCGTCCCTTTAACCCCCTTATCCTACCGCGATTTTTGCTCCAAACAATTTCATCTGAGAACTTCAAGCGTTGTCAAGTTATCAGTCACAAATTTTCCAAACAGACCGAAAGTCTGTCGGCAACAGACCGAAATACAATTTTTTGACGGAAATCATCTTTTCTGGTCACAAAACGTCGATAAAACAATATACAGAGCGTGTCAAGTCAGCCCCCCCCCCCTTTAACTTTTGAATGGCTTAAGATATCAACTTGAAATTTGGGACACGAAAATAACGTAATCCAAATAATTTTCTGGTATATATTTGATATGGTTAGGGACCACAATGGAGACAGGGAGGCAAGGGGGACATTTTTTGAATGGGAAGGGGGTCTTATGATAGATAATTTTAAACCTCATAAAATTCTCTATTCGACCATATATTTTTTAATTAAAAAAAAAATTAAAAATATTTTTTAATTAAAAAAAAAAAAGATATTAATTTTTCAATTTTTTTTTTTTTTTTTCTAAAAATGCGATTTTTTAAGATTTGTTTTGTAAAATTTTATTTATATCATTTAAAATTAGTTTGAAACTATAATTAACGTATTTGCATTATGAAATAAACCATTTTTCAAAAACTTTTTAATCTTTTAAAAGATATTTTGACGAAAATTCCCATTTTTAACCCTATTTTAAACCCCCAAAAATAAAAAAAAAGTGGATAAATAGATAATTTTATAAGCTTTAAAATAGGATATCACACTAGCACCCTTTCTCTCCTTGCCCCCTGCCACCATTGTGCCACCATAAAATATATACCAAAAAACTATTTGGGTTTTGTTATTTACGTGTTCCAAATTTCAAGTTGATACCTTAAGTCGTTCAAAAGATAAAGTTGGGGGCGAACCTTAGACATTCACTGCATAATTTTTTTCATTAAAAATAAAATTAATTAATTATATTTTGCTTGTAATACCTACCTAACAATCTAAGTTACATTATGAACTAGGCTTTTTAGCTTATTTTTTTCGAAACTATTAAAAAAATATTAAAAAAAAATGTATTTAAAAAAATCTCAAAAATGCTTTCCCGAGGTTAGAAACATAAAAAAAGAATTTACTCAAAAATTCAATACTTAGTTTAAATCGTTTAGTTTATTTTTTTTCACATTAAAAACTAAATAGCAAAAAATGTATTTTTTATAAACATACCAATTTGTTAAAAATATTATTAATTTATTGTACTTTTATGACTGCTTAACTACTTTTTTAACTAATTTTTTTTGTAACAAATTTTTAATATTTTTCTAAACTTTTTTTTTTCTTCAGATAATTACTCGTATTTGTTTATTTCTATTTTTTTATCTTAGGATTTCTCATCTACACTAAAACTTGTTTATACATTTAAATTTGTATCTATAAGAATAGTATTCTTTTTGAAGCAATAAATATATTATTATATTATTATTTTTTTTTCTAAAATGTTGATATTTATAAAACTCTATATAATGTTAAATAAATGTTATATATTTTTTCAAATTTTTAAATTTAAAAATATAACTATATTTTTTTTATTTATATGTAATCATTCACACTTTTTTTAAGAAAAAAAAATCGAAAATATTTAATATTTTTTAACAACTTCCAAAAAGTCCAAACTCTATATAATGTTAAATAAATGTTATATATTTTTTCAAATTTTCAAGTTTAAAAATATATCTATATATTTTTTTATTTATCTGTAATCATTCACACTTTTTTTAAGAAAAAAAAATCGAAAATATTTAATATTTTTTAAAAACTTTTAGGAAAAAATAAAATATTTTTTTTACATTTAAAATTTTTGTTCAAAAGTCCTTTCGCGTGCGTGTTTTATAACCACTTCCGGTAAATATGCCCGTTACCCCGTTTCTGCAAAGAGCGTCGCGCATAAACTGCAGAAATTTTCAGGAGCGTTTTACCAGCATCTCTATTTTCCTATTTTCACGTCTGCGAAAATTTGTTGTCGTTCTTCTCAATGAAAATTCCGGCGCATGGCGTCCGGACACGCCGCGACGCCTTCTAGTATGCAACAGGTCGCTAAAGTGCCGAAAGTTTATTTTGACTGCATTTTTTATACCTATTTGTAGTTTTATGCGTTTTATGCATCGTCTAGACTATTACTGGTAAAACATAAAAAAAACTTAGGTTTTGCCAGCTATAAAAGATACAGCTACAGTTAGATCCAAAAGTTAAAACTCTTCTATCAATTACATATTAGGGAACGTTCAAGTATTACATAACGCAAATTGTACCAAAATTCATACACTTCATACCCCGGTTCTCGCGTTATTATAGATTATAGAGATTTCATATTTTGGCTACCTTCCCTAATAGGGGGTGTGTTAGGGGGGGTAGCCAAAATATGAAATCTCTACAGCCTTGAATAAGGCGAGAATCGAGGTATGAAGTGTAAGAATTTTGGTACATTTTGCGTTACGTAATACTTGAACGTTCCCTTGCGTATAACTAAAAAGTCCAAACAGGATCACACGTCCCCACAAATGGAAATAGGTTTTAAAAAAATAGCAATCTTATGTGATGATAAATCACGTGAGCAAAGGATCTATACAATTCAAAACCTCTGAGAACGAAATCCTAATGAGCGCCAGTTCGTTAATAGTGGTAAAAGTTCTTCCGCAGACTACATGCTAAACAACAGTAACAAACTTCAAATTCATTTAACAATTCTAATAGTGTTTTTGTTGCTGATTTCGATTCTATTTAGATCAAATCTGTATCTCTTTCAGTTTTTGAGAAATATTCTGCCGAAAATTCCAAAAAATTAAAAAATGTAATTTTAGGTGGACAATAATAGTATATTATTTACCAAGTGAGAGAAGTTTAACATTTTTGACCTGCGTCAAATTGCGGGATGAGCGCGCTAGCGCGAAGCCCGCAAGACGCGGTCTAAAATGTTAAATCTTCACTCGCGTGGAAAATATAGTATTTTTTTCACTACCAGTACAATTAATTAGCTATTTATTTATTTATTTTACCAAAATTTAATGAAAAAGCTTATAAATTTAAAATATCACGCTGGCCGTTCGCGGCCATTAAAAAAACAAATGAATAACTTGACATTTCTGGCAGAAATTTTCTGGTGATCTGCTAAAATTATTAAGTTAGAAAGTGTTTCCGTGTTAAGTGTGATAAAATATATAAAAATGGAAAGTGAAATGCAAAGTGATGATTCTGGTACTCACCCAGAAATAAGGGGACAGGCGAAAACTGTGAGGGAGAATCTATTGCCTCAAAAATCAATATATGGGGGTTGTATGATACTTACGGTAATATATGGGTTGTATGTAATCTATGGTTGAATATGATTTTCACTTTTCGAAGTGTTTTTTATAAAACATGTTTTATAGGTACTAATTTAGTTAATATTTTTTTAATTTATCATGCAATAAATAAATTTGGTGCCTAAAGACACTTGTAAATAGCAATGTAATTTATTAATTAAGTGAAACGTCAGATGCCCAAACAGCTGAATAAAAATTCATTATTAACCATGGTGCAATTTCATTATTTTTAGAACCTCTGACGTCATAGGTAGAGAAATAATATTTCTACCAATGAAAAGAACAGTAATAAAGATGTGCTTTTAGGCTGGTGGTGAAAAAATAAATTATTAAAGCACCTACAACGGTTTTTTATAGCTTGAATTCAAGTTACATATTTGCTCTATAAAACCGTATAGAAAAGTGTCTGGATTTCATTTCCGGTGTCTAACTAAACACTAGTTTTTAAGACATCTGCAATGACGATTCATTGTTGCTGTTTAAGACTATTTTGGGCAGTATATGTCATATTTAGCAAAATTTACAAACACAGAGGCTTGACAAATATAATAAATTTGACGTTAAATTTATAAAAACTGCTTAACAAAGATAAATTCACCTTCTTTAAAACATCATTGCAGAGGCATCAAAAGCTATTCATTAACTGAACTTTTAAAATGATTTTTAGACATTTTTTGTAATTATTTTATAGAGCATAGATGTAACTTTAATTTACACTAGAAAAAACTTTTGTAGTTGCTATAATAATTTAAATATGAGCCTCCAAAAATGAAAAATTTTTTATAAAATTTTGGAACGGTTTTCCTTAAAAATGGAAATAGATAGAGATTTGTTCGAAACAAAATCGAAATCAGCAACAAAAACACTATTAAAATTGTGCAAAAAAATTTGCAGTTTGTAACTGTGGTTTAGCATGCAGTCTGCGGAAGAACTTTTACCACTATTTAAGAACTGGCGCTCATTAGGATGTTGTTCTCAGAGGTTTTGAATTGTACAGACCCTTTGCTCACATGATTTATTATCACCTAAGTTTTCTATTTTTTTTAAAACCTATTTCCATTTGGGGGGACGTGACCAACGCATTCTTATATTTTCGAGGTAGCAGAAACCAAACACAATTTTTTTCTACACTTAAAAAAGTGTGTCAGATGTTAAGGGTAGAAAAAAAATTGTGACCTTATGGAGCAATTCTGAGGGCAGATTCGGTTTCAATGACCTCGAAAATATAAAAATGCGTTCGTCTAATAAAATAATAATAATAATAATAACAATAATAATAATATACTTTATTTTTCAATATTACAGTACAAATTCTACAGTTTTCTACAAATTTACTGTGGACAGTATATAATGGAATGCGTAGCATTACATATCTTGTTTTATTTTAATCAGGGCCAAGCAGTCGTAGGAGCCAGGCCCGTACACATAAAAAAGTTTGGGGCAAAAATGTGTTAAGCCTCACACATTGTGTCCGTCTAGGCACGCCTGTATATATTCAAAAAAATAAATTAATATAAACTAATTGCCCTTTTTTAGATTTTAAGCTTTCACGGCCATTAAGATATAAAGAACTTTCACTTTCGGGTTTAGACCGTGTTAATGGATTTTCACTTTCCGACGTTTCGTCTCTTACTACTAGAGACATCTTCAGGGATTAATCTGAAACTAAGTTTCGAATCAACTTGTGTCACTATTTATGACGAGTTGTGGTTATTCACCCGTGACGAGGTTTTTCCTATCAAAGACTTCCATATTGCAGGTAAGTGGTAACCAGTGTCCCGATTGATATTGTTAGGATGCTTGATGATTTCTATCGATTCCCGTATCTTCCTTGGCATTTTTCTGTTTTCTGTTAATATTTGTTTTGTTTCAGACAAATTGATTTTATGACCTGTTTCATGTACATGTTCGGCTACTGCCGATAAGGAAATTTGTTTCTTTCTTATATTGCGCTCATGCTCTTGAAGTCTTGTAGAAATTTTTCTCTTAGTAAGAGACGAAACGTCGGAAAGTGAAAATCCATTAACACGGTCTAAACCCGAAAGTGAAAGTTCTTTATATAATTGCCCTTATTAATACTAGTATACGTGTCCTCGTCGCTCTAGCTCAAAGGGTACCAGAGTTTTTAATTAAAAACCTTATTTTTAGTACAATTTTAAAGGATCGTTTCCGGACCTATGTTCCTATGCTGATTTTCATGTTTTTTGATGTAGAATTGTTGCCAAAAGACTGCAAATAACGTGTATACACGCAGAAAATATAAAAAATAAACCATTTACTACCACCATCACATTTTTCTGAGTATTTTATATATGTTGAGGCTTCACTTTGAAGCTTTACTAGTAAACAGAATTTTTTATTTAGTGCAGAAATATTGTACACAATAATATTTTATTTATATCAAAATATGTTTTATCTATGGCTTCATATTTATGAATGGCTAGTAACTTTCCACTTACAAATATTTTTATTTGTTAGGCTATACTGTTAGAGAATGAATGTTTTAAAATAGTTAAAAATAAAACTAGCTGTTTTTATACTGCTGCCATAGATATACTTGTTATTCCCTATTTTTAAGATTAAATATTACTTTAACCCGTAATTACAGACGTGCAATGGAGATTTCTCCCGTTAGATTAGACAGGGACAAAAGTTCTACCCAAAAAGGATAGAAGACATACATACACTTCCACTTCCACCCAACCAAACAATTTCTGTATTTGTTCCTTGTTAAACAAATACAATATTTACTTGGCCGGGCGAAAAGTGTAAATATATTAATTTTATTAAAGAAATTACTGGCGCCATCTAAATTTTAGTAGAATTATCTTATTCTACATATTCACATTAGCTATGTTCGTTCGTGCCGCTCACTGCTACACTCTCCGGCCAACCAAATAAATACTGTATTTGTTGTATGAAAAACAAATACAGTATTTATTTGGTTGGCTGGAAAGTGTAGCACAAATGAGATAGAGATAGAGTAGAAGTCTTTTGTTTCATAATTCTAGTTGTAGAGAGCTCCATTTCAGTCACATCCTCAGGGTAACGATTTACATTTCGTGTGGTAAACTTTAGACCAGTTATTCTTTACGAAGTGGCTATTTTGACGTCCAACGTGCAAGAACCAATTTGCACGTCGTGAATTCTTATTGGCTGAACAGGTCACGTTCTGATGTAATAATTATTATGACACACATAGGTTCATTGATGGTATCTGTATGTTTAACTGATTTATTTCGAAATATATCTGGTATGTATGTTTTGTGCGCTATTTGTAAATAAATTGTTAGTGGAAGAGTGTAAGTTTTAAAGGTTCAATGTGCCGAAAAAATTAAATCGATATAACCTTTACAGTATAATTGCCCATGATACTGTAGTATCCTATAGGAACCTTCATACATGTATAACTAAACATTTTTAATTTTGGCACATAGACCCTTTAGAACCTACACTCTTCATTTATTAATATTAATAGAGGGTTATTCAGAAATAAGTTCGAAAAATTTAGGAGGTGATTCTACGCTAAAAAATATGAAAAAAAGTTCGTATAAAGGTTAGTCCGGAAATAAGTCCTGGATGGAGCTGTGGGCCTTCGAAGATGGACATATTGAATCGAGAACCAAAAAAGCACCAATAAAATTTTAATGCTGCAGGACGATTCTTCATTTAAAACTAAGCAAAAAAGTATTCTTCACCAAAATACCTAATTTTAATATTAAAGGAGTTATCAAAAAAAAAATTTTTTTTCAATAATTTTTCGTTTTTCAAAAAATATCTTAAAAAAAAACGATTTTTTTAATTTGTTTTGAAATTTTTTTTTGAGTATTTGGGAAATGCAATACCTATACTATTTACTGTGAATAATATATAATGGAATGCGTAGCATTACATATCTTCACGGCTTGTTTTTTCATGAAACACATTTGTATCCAAGAATTTTTTGTCTAGGACGTTTTTGGGGATTTTGGTAAATTTTAAACTACCGTATAATACTATTCTAGCGCTTGCGCTGTGAATAGTATAATAAACTCGTCGTGTAGCGTATTTTGTAGTAACTTCTATAAAAATAACTGAATATTTTGATATATTTGTAAACGAATTTATTCAAATATAACACACCTACATCTCATGATAAATTCGTTTGTGAAATAAGATTGATTTGGAATGATTTCCTTGAGAAAGCTATCGCCTCTATATTATGGATTCTATAAGTATTTGAAAACGTTTATTTGGTATACATTAAATTTTAATGTATTTTTTGTTGGAGGGTCTAGACCATGACACAAGGCAGACAAAATAAACACACAGAGTTGCAAGGTGGTCATATAATATGGGACCTCTAATACAAAAAGGTACATTAATGTGAAAAAAAATGAGAATGAGATTTTATTTATTTGCGTTTCATAATAACGTTTTTATTGTTTTGGTTTGCGTTTTACAATAAGCTTAATTGTAAAACAGTTTTAATAACTTTTTTATTGATTGTAAAACAGTTTTGTTTTTTGTTTCATAAGTTGGTGACAAAAACAAATGAATGTTTTCAAAAAATTTTCGTTTTCCAAAAAAGATCTTTAAAAAAACATATTATTTTTTAAGTATTAAATACTTAACAAATTTTGGGAAAATGCAATATACCATATACTGTGAATAGCATGCTTAGCATAAAATTAGATGGTTCACTTCTTAACCTAGGTATATAATATACTATTTATTATTATCCTGTTTCTTGTAGAACATCGCATATACTTACTTCTTTTAGCCTAAAAATAACGAGGCCATGGAAAAATCTTGCCAATAATTGAAAGTATTGTTGGAATAAATGTTCTATAAAATATGTAATAAAACATTTCTAAGGCTTATGTTTTCTTTTAAAAAACAAATAAGTTTAGTTAGGCTGTACTGTACACTGTAAAATATATTTCCTGTAATTTAAAAGAAAATTTTAAAATATGCCGAATTTCATACCTAAATTTCAAAATAAATTGTAATTTTAATAATAATAATAAACGTTTATTTATTGGACTCGCAAAAGGCTCTTGACCGAAGTCCTTCTGCTTGTAATTTTATTTAATTTATTTTTTTTGTGTTAAAGCCGTATAGGAGAAGTTTTATATTGAAATAAGACAATTTTTTCTATTATTCTCTTATAGTTAATTTCCTTTTATTGCTGACGCATTTCGATCGTTTTTCTGTATAATAGCTGCTAAACTATTACGCTAACAATAATCTTCGAAGCATACAAGAATCCACATTTAAGATTGTTTACATAAAAAATAAAAAGGGGGTACATTTAAAATTCTTACCTTAATAAACAATACATAAAAATAAGTACTTTTTAACCGACTTCCAAAAACGAGGAGGTTATCAATTCGTTTGGACTTTTTGTGTGTTTGTTTTTTTTTGTGCTTGATCCCGAATAACTTTGGAACGGGTGAACGGAAGTTGATGAAACTTTTTGTAACTTAAAGAGGGCATTCGTGAGGTGGTCCCGTTTTAATTTGACTCTCGGATAATGCCGGGTAAGCAGGATAATTAAGATAAGACTGCAGACTAAAAATCTTTTAAATTCCGCTAAAAGTGATTTTGTGGACTTGTAATATTAAAATACCAAGAGAAAATGATAAAATTTGTGATTTTACCATAAGGCGTTGTTTGATTATTACGCACTAATAGTGCGTTGTGACGTCAGCAGCTTGTCGAGATGAATCCCTTCCTGCTACGCAGCTCGGGATATAATACGCTCAGCTATAAAAAATATCTTCTCTACCTTGGTATATAATAACTATTATGCTCTTCTCAAGGTTGATATCTGATTTTTTTTCGATTTGATTTTTCTTTATCGAGACATCGCGCACAACAAAACGTGACAAAAATAAGGGCAGATGGACGGAAATTTTTAAGAGTTGTTTAGAATTATATAACGCACAGACAGACGGATATACAGACAGATGCAAGGACATTTTAAAAGTTTTTTTTTTATAATTGTATATAACTCACATTGTTAACAATGTGTTAACATGTTACAATTTTTTTTTTGATAAACATGTTAAGTGTAAAAATTGAAATCTAATTCACGGTATGAAGCATGTTTATAATTATAGACATAAAATTCTTAAATACATGTATGATTAAATATAAAGGTATTTAAACTTATCATCGTATTCAATTTGGTCGTCATCAAAGTAGATAGTAGAAAATGCCAAATCCCCAAATAATTTGCAATTTTGGCGAAGGCGAAGGCACTAAACTGTATCGAAAAAACATTTTTTTTCGATTTCGTTAATGGCGCGCCATGGCGATATCCGCAAACGTTTTTACTTATCATCAGTGATGCTGTATTACATTAAGTGATTAAAATATTTTGAAATCGTTCAATATGTTCAATTGCCACCAGTAAAAGTTTAAAAAATGGGCCAAAAATAGGTATAATATGAACTTTTTCGGAAACAACCGACGATACTCTCAAAAGCTTGCGCTCGGGTTTTAGAAACACGTAACAGTTATTTGCGCTTCTAGTAGTAGTAAGTGAATTTTTCTGTGTAATGTCGTATTTTGTGGACCGAAGCGGAGCTGAGAGAAATAGTAGTCTTGTATCTAGATGTCCTTGTGCAGTAAATCATTTTTTCTTTATTTACGGTTTTGTTTGTATTGATTTTATCTATTACTAAGTATGCCCGATATAGTAATTTTCATTACTGTCGACTTTTTGATTAAGTAATGTCAACTTACCTAGTTGGTAGTGAGAAAATGTAAACTAATATATAAATACGGTCGAGAAGACTATTATAGTCAAGCGCGGACAACAAAACGTGACAACAATACGGGAAGATGGACGGACATTTTTAAAAGTTGTTTAGAATTATATAACGCGAAGACAGACGGATATACAGACAGATGGAAGTATATTTTAAAAGTTTTTTTTTTAATTGTATATAACTCACATTGTTAACAATGTGTTAACATGTTACAATTTTTTTTTAAGCATGTTAAGTGTAAAAATTGAAATCTAATTCACGGTATGAAGCATGTTTATAATTATAGACATAAAATTCTTAAATACATGTATGATTAAATATATATATAAAAAGTCCCCAAATAATTTGCAATTTTGGCGAAGGCGCATACACACTAAACTGTATCGAAAAAACATTTTTTTTCGATTTCGTTAATGGCGCGCCATGGCGATACCCGCAAACGTTTTTACTTATCATCAGTGATGCTGTATTACATTAAGTGATTAAAATATTTTGAAATCGTTCAATATGTTCAATTGCCGGGTGAAAGTTTAAAAAATGGGCCAAAAATATAATGGGTATAATATGAAGTTTTTCGGAAACAACCGATGATACTCTCAAAAGCTTGCGCTCGGGTTTTAGAAACACGTAACAGTTATTTGCGCTTCTAGTAGAGGTAAGTGAATTTTTCTGTGTGAGATCGTATTTTGTGGACCGAAGCGGAGCTGAGGTCCATAAACACGACCGAAGTGACAATTCAAGAAATCATTTTTCTATGGAATCACTCTATAAAATTAGAAATAGTAGTCTTGTATCTAGATGTCCTCCTGCGGTAAATCTAAGCACACTTAGTGTCCTTGTGCGGTAAATCATTTTTTCTTTAGTTACAGTTTTGTTTGTATTGATTTTATCTATTACTAAGTGTGCCCGATATTCATTACTGTCGACTTTTTGATTAAGTAATGTCAACTTATCTAGTTGGCAGTGAGAAAATGTAAACTAATATATAAATACGGTCGAGAAGACTATTATAGCCTCGCACTCTTAAATCCCTTGCTACTACGCAGCTCGGGATTTACTTCTCTACCTTGGTCTATAATAACTATTATGCTCTTCTCAAGGTTGATATCTGAACTTTTTTCGATTTGATTTTTCTTTATCGAGTCGTCGCGCGGACAAAAAAACGTGACAACAATACAGGAAGATTTTATAATTGTATATAACTCACATTGTTAACAATGTGTTAACATGTAAAATTTTGTTTTTAAGCATGTCTTAAAATTGAAATCTAATTCACGGTATGAAGCATGTTTATAATTATAGACATAACATTCTTAAATACATTTATGATTAAATATAAAGGTATTTAAATTTATCATCGTATTAAATTTGGTCGTCATCAAAGTAGATAGTAGAAAATGCCAAGTCGCTTAAAATATTTAAATTACAATTACATTTTAAAAAGCCGCTGCTAATATGTTCAGAAAATATTTATTATTGTGTCTTTATTCATCTATACAAAATATATTATCTGGTACGTATTTGAGATACCATAATCAGTAAGAATCCAGATTTTAAAAATATATAAAATATTTCTATAGTTTAGGTAGAAATAACGACATAACCTCAAAAAACACTCGAAAAACTACTGAAACCGCTAAAATCATCTACTCCATACCACTTTCACCTCCCTTCCTCCAAATTCGTAACTTCGCAACCCCATAACCCCCTAACCTCGGAATAGCATTACTCCATAACCTCAAAACCCCGTAACTTCATTAAGTAGAAAAATCTGGTTTGGGAAAACAGAACAATTACGTGAAATTTTCTTGTAGAACATAGTTATGAATAAGTAACTGTATAACCCTAAAATCCAATCACACCTCCAAAACACTCCGTAACCCCATATATTATAACCTCTTAATCCCATCATCCTATTCTTTGGAGAAGTCCGGTCTCGAAATCATAAGAATTTTGTGAGTAAAGTCATGAATCAAGGCCTACTTCATTATTTTTTTAACCGGACTTCTCCACAGAATAGGATAACGGGATTAAGGGGATATAGTATATGGGATTACGAAGTGAAGGGATTTTGGGGTTATAGAGTTACTTACCTATAACTATATTCCACAAAAAAAAACTGAAGAATTTGTTCTGTTTTCAGAAACTAGATTTTTCTGTGATACTTAATGAGGTTACGGGGTTTTGAGGTTATGCGGCTATGGTATTATGAGGTTAGGGATTATGTGGTTATAGAATTAGTAATTTGAGGACAGGAGGGTGACAGTGGTATGGCATAGATAATTTTAGCGGTTTCAGTAGTTTTTCAGGTGTTTTTTGAGGTTATGTCAAAATCCTGACGTGTAGGGGTTAAACGGATTGCGGATTCAGTTTCAGCGGGAAAAAATACATAGGAATATCATATTGGAATCCAAGACTCAGAAAAATATTTTTTTTGTTGGCCTGTGTTATAGTTAGTCGAATCAAATTACAGTTTTCAAAAAATATTGAAAATTTTAAAATAATTTTAATATTATTTAAAATAACAGTTAAAAGTTAGTGTAAAAAAACTGGTACTATTAAAACATTGTTTCATTTGGAACTTAAGTAGAACTTGCAGTAATTATCCCCCCCCCCGGGGGAAGGGGGCCCAAAATATGCAAAATTTAGCGTTATGTATTTAAAGTATGACCCCAAAGATTTGTAATTATAAAGTTTCGCTGAATATCATAAAATTTAATTTTATTAGCTATAATAGTTATGAAAAAAAAAACTTAAAATTCGCCTCAGGTGGGACACCCGGTGTATAATTTGATCTGTAGGTACATGTAACGTTCTATTGATTTTCAATTTATTGTATTCATGTAAATGAGATATTACCTATTATATCCGACCCTTCTCATTAATGCATTATGGACACTAATGAATTTGATAACAGTTTATTTACCCTAATACACTCTGCTACAGGTATACACGCTGAACCGGAACATGATTTTTTTTCCGACTTTTTTCGAAGACCCTAATTTTTATTTTAGAAACTGATTATATAATCTATTAAAAATAAAAAAATAAATAAACTCCGCGCAGAATCTATCGGAGTTGATGCTCATTTGTTTCTTGTTTTATGGATGGTAGAATAAATTTAATTTCCTATGTAAGGTTGCCATCGAGGGGCAAAAAGTCACACTGTGACATTGTCACTCCCTTCGAGAGACGATATGAGGCGATATTGGGGGTGATATCGAGGCGATATTGGGGGCGATATCGAGGCGATATCGGGTTATCTCGAGGCGATATGGGCGATACTGATTAATGTAAAAGGCGATATTTCGTCCCACAAATGAAGAGTGACATGCCCCTCGGTTTCCATCTTGTTATAAATTGTTTTGATCAATCAAAACATTATTTGGACATTAAAAAAAAATCTAAATAATTTTTCAAAAGCAAGAAGAAAAAGCAAGAAAAGTGTTTAAGAATATCCAAACAAGTGGTTAAGAATAACCAAACAACCTAGAAATGTTTTCTTAAAATAAAGCAACGCATTGCAATGTAAAGCTGTGCTAAATAAAGGTTTCATTGTAAGCGATGTGGCGGAGATTTTTCTGGAAAGTTAAAATAATACATAATTGTATTTAAAAAAACATAATTTTAGATACATTTTAGGTATCAACAGGTCAGGTAATGTAAAATTTTATCTTAATGCACCTTATTAATAAAAAAAACGGCAGACTAACATCTCTACTCTAAATTTCTCTACTCCCTAACATCCCTACTCCATAACATCCCTACTCCACAACAACTCTACTCCGTAACATCTCTACTCCATAACATCTCTACTCCGTAACAACTCTACTCCACACTATAGACACTCGATTAGCCACTTGTCTTAACTCAAAAGAATATTTGTCATGCTAAGTCACTCTCAAAAATGAATTCAGTTTATTAATTACTTACATATTACTGCATGTTAAGAGTAGGCGGTCATTGTTGCTTTTAGAATAATTCATTTATGATTGTTCTAGATTTACATTTAAAGATAAACGTTTTCTAGGAAAAAAATAAAATAATCTAGAAGAAGAAGATTCTTTGTTCTTTGAACTGCTCATTTATTATTAAGTGGCTAATAAAGTGCATATAGTGTGGAGTAGAGTTGTTACGGAGTAGAGATGTTATGGAGTAGAGATGTTATGGAGTAGAGTTGTTGTGGAGTAGGGATGTTATGGAGTAGGGATGTTAGGGAGTAGAGAAATTTAGAGTAGAGATGTTAGTCTGCCAAAAAAACTTACTTTTATTATATTTTCAACAAACTTTCACTTTTTAAAAACTTTTTTTATAAAGATTGTGATACGTAATGACAGTCAGTTTAATCTAATTATCAAAATTATCGAAAGCACAATGTGTAATAAAAATATCACTAAAAGTCATTTTTAAATCACTAATCATAGCTGCCTTGGTCCATTTTTTTACTCAGATTGATTCTGCGTTTATATCGAACGGTTTTTAAGAAAAACATTTTCATTTGTTACAACAAAAAATACGAGATATTAAAAAAATATTTTAGATACCAGAGTTAAGGTCAAAAAATAGGGAAAAAGTTTTTATGAAGGAGTACTCTGGCGAGCTGGATGAGCTAGCAAGTACAAAAATCACCTTGTGTGGGTCCCAGGCCACTGTGGCATTCCAGGCAACGAGCAGGCGGATGAACTCGCTAGACTTGGTGCCGAAAAGCCCTGGACTTTTTACCCCCCCCCCCATAGGCGTGGGCGCCAATTTTGTTTGCAGGGCGCCAAGTTTGGTAGAAACCGTCAGGGACAAAGCTTTTGTCTTAGGGTATTTTTTTGGGCGCCGTCATTTTTTTTGTAGGGGCGCCACGTTTGGTAGAAACCGTCAGGGACAAAGCTTTTTTTCTTGATGGCATTTTTTGGGGGGCAATTTTTTTTTTTGTAATCGCACAAAGCTTTATTTTAGGGTGTTTTTTCTTTTGCTAGGGGCGCCAAATTTGAGGCTTGAAAGGCCGGTCCTGTGTATTACCCCCCCATAGAAGAAAAATATCTACGCCCTTGAGCCTTTTAACAGGGGTACTCACGGGCCACTGTTTATGCGATACCCCATGCCTCATGCGGACGGTAAACGATCATTATCCTTCATTAAAATAATTTTTGCGAACAAAAATCTTGCGAACTTAATTTTATGCGATATTATGTATTGCGAACTAATCGCGTGCGAACTTTTTGCGCGAACAAATATTTTGCGAACTTTTTTTTTCGAACTAAAGACCGGATACCATTTTACACAGTGTCGTAAAGAGCCCCAAATAAGCTTCCAGCTTGTGTTAGGGACTCTTGACTTATTTTAATAAAAATTAACAAATATTCCAAAAAGTATGTCTTCTCAAAAATTTTGCAACAAGTCTAATGTAATACTAAAGTTTATTTTTTTATGCTATAGTTATTTTAAACCTTCCCGCTTGTAAACAATCTCGAAATTACCATAGCAACGTAAGATACGCATGCGTCGTAAGCGAAATGACTACACAACCGTAAAACGTTGACGTGCCATTCCTCTAAATTATTGGAATAAAAGCGATTTTATAAGCATATTTTGTTTCTACATGAATAAAAAAGTGTTTTTAGCAACAGCTTTATCAATTCTCTTTTTTACATCAAAACATCATAAAAACAAAGTAAGTAAACAAAAATTATAAATTTTGGTTATGTTGACATTCAAAACAAGCCACATGCTTCAGTGTAAATCGGACTTTGTAGAGTATTTAGCGGAAAATTTAAAATAATTATACCTTAAAAAAATAAACTTTAGTTTACCTCACCATTTAAGGGTTAAAACATTGTCTAAATAAGTTTTATACAAAAATCTACGTACTTTCTTTTACTTTTCAGAATGTGTGGAAGGCGAAGGCTGGTTTGAACGATGCAAATACTGCAAATGTATGGGAAACTCCGAAGTTTGTGTCAAAACCACTTGTATGAAACGTAAGTACAATAGTCCTAAGTTAGACTGTCAAGGCACGTAGGATTTTGTTTTACATTATTACGATTAGTAAGTAAGTTTATTTTCCTTTGAATACAGAATACAATTGTTATACTATTCACTGTGCAAGCGCTAGAATAGAATTTTAACATAGTTAGTTATGACGTCATAACATCTGGCACCTCACAGCTGATTTTTTTAGGATCGTTTAATAAAAATATTTAAAATAAAGTGGTAACCTTGTCCGACAAATTTTTTTGGACAATACCGTTGTGGGACGCCCTAACGTTAAGGGTTGGTCCCAAAGAAAACGCCCCGCTACCGATAATTTTATCATACAAGAAGTTGTTTGACTACTGGACATAAAGAACCCATATACAAAGTCTCAACGGTCATTTAATAAAAAAAAAATTACTGAGCGTGGGCTCCCGGACTTCTAGTTGTGCCGTTAAAATGTGTTTAAAATTTATAAAATTACGGGTCAATTGATATTTCGCATACCAAAAACGTTACTTATGAGTCCCCGGGGACTTGTACCGCAGTCAACGTGTTAATATTTTTTTTCATTTTATTTTTATTTTTCGCAAAAAAAAAATAAAGAAAAAAAATGTTGATTTTTGGAAAAATGCAATATACCATTTACTGTGAATAGTGTATAATGAAATGCGTAGCATTACATATCTTCACGGATTGTGTTTATATTCCTCGAATTTGAAGCTTTTAAGCTTAACAGTAGGTAGATTATTGTCAAAGTTACTGTTAATTAAAACTTTTAAAACAAGAGTTTTGTTTGTATTTACTTTTATTTTGTATGTTAATAAACATAATTTTTTTCAAACTATTACAATCATAAGTATGAAACCCGAGTTGATCCGCTCATTCCACATCACAAGGTAAATGCCGGGTGACACACATCTCTACTCATCACATCTCTACTCACGCACATCTCTACTCACACACATGTCTACTCACACACATCTCTACTCACACAAATCTCTACTCACACACACATATCTACTCACACACAACTCTACTCACACACAACTCTACTCAAACATATGAGGTTTATTACTACTAACATAGAATTAGGTAAAAAATTTTTCCAATATCCAATAAATAAACTTATAAGCTAATCTACGAAAAAAATATTAAATAAAATTTATTTAATGCTTTGTTCTGCCATGGTATCCTAGTTTTAATCAAATAAATGTCAAAGTATATGACAATGAGTAGGAACTTTTTTCATATTTTTTAACGTAGAATGACCTCTTAAATTTCTCGATCTTATTTCTGAATAACCCTGTATATTGTAACTAATTTATTGACCTTCTATGGTATTTTTTTGATAGAAAATAAATCTTATCTTATTGTAAATACCTGCGGCACTAGGGCTTTCTCACATTTTTTGTGAAATTTTGCATAATAAAACTGTTTAAAATTTAAAATAGAAAAATTTTTACCTGTTACACTAGGGCTTTTTTACGTTTTTTTTTTATTTGCGATTTTTTTTTTATTTAAGATTGTAGAACATACAAGCGTGAAATTTGTAAACATTTTCGCCTGCGGTGCAAAAGCTTTCTTGAAATTCTGCGAAATTTAGAATAATACAACTGTTTAAAAAAAAATAGACCATCAACTTTGTAAAAATTTTCGCCTGTGCCACTGGGGCTTTCTTGCGTTTTTTTTAAGACTGTATAACTTAGTAAAAATGTTCGCCTGGGCGCTAGAGCTTTCTTGCATTTTTCTGAAATTTTCAGTAATAATACTGTTATAAAATTTAAAAAAAATCGCCTGTTGCACTAGGGTTTTCTACGTTTTTGTAGAACTTAAAAGTGAAATTCGTAAAAATTTTCGCCTGCTGCGCTAGAGCTTTCTTGCATTTTTCTGAAATTTTCAGTAATAATACTGTTATAACATTTAAAAAAAAATCGCCTGGGGCACCAGAGTTTTTACGTTTTTGTAGAATTTAATAGTGAAATTCGTAAAAATTTTTGCTTGCTGTGCTAGAGCTTTATTTTTCAATTTGTTTCTTTTTTACAGATAAATGTATCCCTAATATAATATGGTTTTCTAACGATTCCCGATGTCATTGTACGCAGAATAACGAGCTTGTATGCGTCAACATGTCGTTTCAATCTGGTAGGATACCTTATAGCCATTCCAGGAAAAGTTAACCTGGTTTTCAGTTTTTCATTTTTTTAATGACTTGATAACACTGGCACACAAAAATCGATGAAGGTTAAAACACATTTCATCACTTTTTCAAAATTAACAAAAAATTTCAATTTTTTTTTATTTTCTTTTTACGAAAAACGAAAAAAATTTGAAAAAAAAATGTAAATTATAGTTTTTTTATTTTGTTTAAGTTTAACCCCCCATAACTTTTTTGTTTTTGAGGGGATTACTTTAAAAAACAATAGGGATCTTCACCAGATGGACAGACGGACGGACTTTTTCAAAGTTTCTTATTTCTTCATGAAACACATTTGTGTCCCAGAATTTTTTGTCTAGGTCGTTTTTTGGCTATTTTGGGAAATTCGAAACTACCGTATATTATTCTAGCGCAGACGCTGTGAATAATATAATAACGACGAAGAAATATAACAGAATTTGTGAAAAAAGCTTATATATTGTATATTTTTAATTCAGCATTATTAATAGGCTTGCCATCTCTGAACCATTAAAATAAAGGTCATAATCAGTACTCGGAAAATTTCCAGTACCCGCATAGACGCCGCGTCGACACTAGCGTTGACGCGAAGTTTTAAATATTTACATTTTTATTTATTTTTATATTGATATTTTTTAATGATTCTATTTAAACGAGTAAGGTGGGAAAAAAAGTTATCGATAAATAAAAATTAAAAACATTCGTATTCTTAAAAGATAAAAATCGAATTTCGGTTTGGACTTTAGTCCTCAAATATTTCGATTTAGTGACCCTTATAATTCGGCAAAATTATTCCGTAAGCCTGTTTCTGTGTTTATTTTCAACGTTGATGAGTCATAACTGAGTTTACGCCGACTACTGGTCATAATATATCTCTAAAAAATAAAACGAAACGGTTTTTTTTACAGAAGTCTCCCCAATTGCAGAATATCGTAAAAACAGGCAAAGAAAAATACATACTCCTTTCACAGCTTTGTATGCCAGACTGACAGCGATGTGGCCGACACAGGTGGGCAGAGCGCCGCGTCGTACCATCTCCCTACCCTGTCTTAAGCCCTAATGCTCATTAATGAAAAAATACAACTTTATAATTTCATTCAAATTGAAACAAAAGCTTTATTATTAATTGTATAATTATTAAGTGTCTTTTTACGTTTGATCTTTAAAAAAAAATGTGACACATGGACCTACAATAAATTATTATAAATGTCACATATTTTAAAGATCAATCGTAAATTTAAAGGACTTTTAGCACCCTTTAAAGGTTTTATAAAGGACAAAGGACAGAAGTAGAAAATAAAGTACATTGGGAATGATTGATAATTATTTAAAATAATTAGAGAAATATTTAAAATATTGCTTATATTTTGCATTTTGAATTTTTGCTTATGATTTTAAAGCCTTACGTGATAAAAAGCTTTTAATGGTACCTTACGAATGTGTACACAATGTGTTTATCCACGGCCGTGATTAATAGGCCTATTAGTCACGGGTCTGTACAAATTAACCATTTAAACTTTAAAACGGCCGTGAATAAAGTATAGTATTCTACTCGCGTATAATAGCTATTAATCATTCGGGTGCCTTTCGGCTCGTGTCCCAAAATTCGCCCTCATTGATTAATAGCAAATATTATACGCTCGTTGAATAACATACTATTAACACATACTTAACATATTTACATAACATGATTCAAACCCCAGACAAAAAGTCTATTTTTGCCGGCCAGTGTTATGATACAATATCGGAATTTTTTCTATAAACACACTTTTTTTATCAAGTGTGCCTTGATGTTTGGTGAGTGCTAAGCTTTTCGTTACCTAGTTTAAATTTTTATAGCAAATTATATTTACCAATATATATTTTGAGGCCAGGTTCCTTAATAGTGAAAAAAATCCAGTGTTGTTCGTTAAAAGGGGGTCACATTAAAAATAATAAATCGGAATTTGACAAATGCTATTTTTTAAATAACTTATATGTGCAATACGTCATTCCTCAGATGTACCTACCTACATTTGTGAAAATTTATTTTTATTTTTCAGATGTTGGAGGTAAATCTTGTACCCGTGGATCAATATATTATGATGGGTGTACATTCTGTAGGTGCATTGGTGGCAAAACGGTCTGTTCTACTGAAAAGGGTTGTTCATTAGATGGCATATTATATGAAGGTAATTTTTATAATAATAATTTTATGAAAAGTAGTTGTTATTTAATATCTCTGGAACCCTATAAACCACAATAAGGAGTTTTTGCACATGCCTTAACATTTATAAAGGTTATCATATTATGCAATTTTAATTTTTTAATTTTAACCAGGGAGATGGGGGGAGATGTCATGTCACCTTTTTGCCCCATACTTTTTTATCTGTAAATTTGTAGATATTTGTGTATGGGAACTTTTTTTATAATTTTTGATGTAGAATCACCCTGCAGTATTAAAATTTTTATTGTTGCATTTTTTAGTTCCTTTTTTTTGATGTTCAGAATGTGAAATTGCCCCTTTAGTTGGAATTTTCTCGAAAACGGTTGGCCCAACATTAAAGATTAATATGCTATTAATAAAATGTCAAAAAATCTACAGATAAAAAAGTTTGGGGTAAAAAAGTGACATCACCCCGCCCATTTTGCGCGCCCCTGTTTAAAATTACTAAATAAAAATTACAAACCTTTATCAATGTTAAGGAATGTGCAAAAACTCGTTACTGTAGTTTATAGGGTTCCAGAGATATTAAATTAAAACTACTTTTCAGATGTACTCTTAGGAGGGTCGTAGCTTCCTTAGGGCTCATTTCCGAACCAACCTTTATAGGAACATTTTTCATATTTTTGGACCTAGAATCGCCCCTTAAAATTTTTTAACTTATTTCTTTAATCACCCTGTATATTGGAATCCGTTTTCATCAGAATTTTTTCATAGGGTTATCTTTAACGCCGAAAATAACGTGTTGCCTTGGTCCAAACCCATACGTGTTCTCTTTGTCCAAATCCATAATAAGGATTTTTTTTTAGGTGTATGTAACAAAGAGCCATTTTACATCAACTGCCGAGAATGCCGATGTATGAAGTCAAACTTCAGGAAGTGTACCTTGATTACAAACTGTTTACTTAATAAAAGTAAGTAAAAATTCTGCTATTAGCCAAAGACTACTTTCAACTATTAAATTAAAAAAATATATATTTTTTAAAAAAATTATCTTTTTTTGATTTTTTTTTTAAGGGTTTCTATCCTCTTAGATCTCCTTACCACACCCCGATTTTAACCAATTTTGATACATGCAAACAGTCTACTTAAATATAACAAGATTCTATTAAAAAAAAGCTGTACCAAATTTCATCGAAATAGGTTAATTAGTCTCGCTTGACTTACAAATAAATGTTATGTTATCAGACAGATAGACCGACAGACAAAATTTTAGCATGAAAGTCATAACTACATAAGGCTGTTATGTTTAAAAAAAAGCATGACTTAATGTTTGGACGCATCATGCGGCATGACATAATTTTAAAAGCCAATGTGTTTTTTTTTGTTTTTTGTATTTATATTTTAATTTTTTTAATAGAAAAACCTGGCGTATGTCCCACTTTTGAAAATTACTTCGAAAAACAGGAAAAATACATATGCCTAATGATAAGGGCTCAAGAATGCTACAATGATTTTGAATGTGAGGGATCCAAAAAATGCTGCAACGTTACTGATTGTTATAACAAATGCATAGACCCAGGAATTTAAGAAATTTAACATCTACGGTGCTTGCTGGACAAAAACCTTTTTTTTGCCACCGTAAAGGCTATTTAAGCAAAATATTTTATACATACTATTGCATAAAACACGATATATTTTTTTTTTAATTTAAAGTTTCTCCCATGTCATAAAAAATGCCATAACACATTTTTATGCAAAGCTAAAAAACTAAATTAATGTTCGACCTTTAATCTTTTTAGCTGAAATTTGACACAATTTTTTTTATGGTATTTTTCACGACATGCACCTTAAGACCATGGTCTTAAAATTTTCATAAATTTGTGTTTTTTGAAATAACTCAAAAACCGTAAGAGCTATCTAAAAAATTTCGGATTTGGAATCAGGAAGACCAAGTCTACCTAGAACTAAAATTGGAGCTCGATCGGGGTCCTAAAATTGGTCGAATAAAAGCAATCGGCGTGAAAACCATCTCATCCCACTAATTCGGACCTCCCGAGTTTATATCTAGTGTCAGTTTTGTCCTAACTTTTTCAAAAAAGGAAAAATTGTACGCAGAAAATTACATCTTTTTTAAAGGGCCATAAGTTAAAAACTAGAAGAGATATCTAAAAACCTTCGAATTTGAAATCAGGAAGAAAAAGTCTATCTAGTATCAAAATTGGTGCCCTATTGGCACCCTAAAATTTGTCGGAAAAAATCCAAACCCCTTTGACTTTTTTAAGCGTGAAAAATTTGTTATCCCAATCGGCGTGAAAACCACCCCCTCCCACTAATTAGAACCTCCTGAGTTCATATCTGGTGTCAGTTTGGACCTTTCACAAAAAAGTAAAAAATTTACGCAGAAAATGGCATCCACTAGTTTAAAGGGCCATAACTCAAAAACTAAAAGAGCTATCTGAAAATTCCTTTCGGATTTGGAATCAGGGGGGCCTAATCTGTCTAGTACCAAAATTGGAAACCACCCCTTTCCACTAATTAGAACCTCCCGAGTTCAATCTGATGTCGGTTTTGACCTATCTCAACTTTTTCAAAAAGGTTAAAATTTTACGCAGAAAATGCCATCTACTATTCTAAAGGGCCATAACTCAAAAACTAAAAGAGCTATCCTAAAATTTGTCGACTTCTTTCAGAGTGAAAATTTTCTAATCCCCTATCGTCTAAAATTTAATCCCATTAATTTGGACTAAGTTCATATCTAGTGACAAATTCGCCTATGTCAACTTTTTTAAAAAGTTGAACCAAAGGTTCAGGATCCTAAAATTATTGAAAAAAGCATAAAGTTAAAAAATATTAAGAACTGTATTAAGGATGGGATTAACAAAAAAAGTTTAAATAAATGATTTTATTTAATAATAAATACATATACACATAATAAAGAAATTAAGATAAACAACAATAATTAAGGACCTTTAATTCGCCTAAAACTCTAAAAAAAAAATATTTTAAAATAAGGAAGATTTTAAATGATTATTTTAGATTAGCCTTAAAAATTTATTCTATACATATTAAAATAAACAAATACAATATTATTATAATAAAGGTTTCAATACAATTTGTATTTCGTTGGTTTTTATTCATTTTGTATTTTTAAACAATGTCAAAATTAATAAATACTTTTTTTTTGTAATTTATACAAAAAGCAAAAATAAAACAATTTTCTTAAAAATTATCACAAAAACAACTAAAAAACTACTTTTTAATACGCCAAGAAAAATTTCAAGTATAAAATTTACTATACCAGATCACAAATTTGCTTGCCAGGGGGTCTATTCTGGTTTCGTGCGGAAATAAACGCGTGAGGTGGATAATTTTCGGTCGGAGTGATCTCTCACATCACACGTGTGCAGATATTGCTATTCTCATATTTACAACGTTGTCAAGTTTTTATACAAACTATGTCCAATCATATTATGCGACACGCGTCGGCGCATTACATATCAGTTGTTTTGTTCCTAACCTATATGTTTATTGTTATTTTCTCACCCAAAAGTAAATAAAAATGGAAAAAAAAACGGAAAAATCACCCGCCTTCAAAAAAATGAGTTAGTGGATATATTAAATAAACCACGATCACCTCCAAAACTTCGTCTAAATCCATAATTATTATCAATAAAACTGTAAACAGAAAAAACTAAACAAATCCAAACTAAATACCAACACAGTTCAAAATATTCAAAACAAAAATAATCCGTGAACAACTCGTTTGCGCATGATTTACGGTGGATGTGAGTGTTCGCCTGGTTTAGACCAAGCGAACATCCACTGCAGGCGAAGTGAGCTTTGAGAATACAAAACATGTAATTCTCACTCAATTTCGGTGAGATTCGGTGACCTTCACGCGAATTATCGAGCGGAAAAAATCCGCTCGAAACCAGAATAGACCCCCAGGAGTAATAATACTACTCTCAATTACATATAAGAGCAGACATTTACGTCAAGCAAAAATATATTTTTTTTTTGCGACTTTCTACCTGGTATGTAAATATGTGAAAAATGACTTTTTTTATTCGATTGTATCTAAAAGCACCACTTGTATAATAAACAGTACTCGCATAGGCGTCGCATCGACTCTAGCGTTGAAGCGAGGTTTTAAATATTTACATTTTTATTTCTTTTTATCTCGATTTTTTTAATGATTCCATTTAAACAAGTAAGGTGGGAAAAAAAGTGATCGGTAAATAAAAATTAAAAACTTTCGTATTCTTTAAAGATAAAAATCGAATGTCGGTTTTTTCTTTGAAAAACACCGATATATACATATGTATAGTTAATATGTATAGTCAGTATTGTTGTGTGTGACAAATTAGTCGTCAAATGTTTCAATTTATTGACCTTTAAAAAATGTCCCTCATATTTCGGCAAAATTATTCCGTAAGCCTATGTTTCTGTGTTTATTTTCAACGTTGATGAGTCATAACTGAGTTTACGCCGACTACTGATAATAAATGTGCACGAAAAGTTTGAGTTTTCGCACTAGTGCGAAAAGTAAAATAGTTGACGTTGATTGGTTGATTGATTTAAAACTGAAGACTTTCGAACTCTAACCTTAAATTTGTTGTCAAAAATACAAATTTATTAAAAATATTTCAATCGAATAAAAAATAGTGATATGATACACTAGGGTGAACCTGATATTTTTGTATTGTTTAAAAAAAATTATTTAGGTGTAACTAGAAAATTCTTAAAATATGAAAGTGATCAAACTTATCCAATTCGTAAAATTATCCATAAATCGTAAAAAATCGTTAAAAATTGTCTGTCATTTTTGTTTAAGTAAAAAAAAAATTTTAAGGGATTGAAATCTTATCTTTTTCCTTTTGAGCATACAAAATTATGTGCCAAATTTCCAAATGATCAAAAGATACTAACCCGGTCCGAAAATCCGCCAAAGTTGTCCCTGACACTAAAATTTACGAATTTCTACCATCAAACAGTAAACAAACATTTTAAAAATGTATCAGATCATAATATTAAAATGATTTAACTAAAACCAAACGTGCTAAGCGTCAAACAATAGCTCCTAAATAAGCCACTTATTTGGCGATTAGCTTGTTTTGTTTTACACAAATCATTTTAATATTATGAATAAATAAAAAAATGCATTAAATAAAAATAAATTCAGTCGATCTGATACATTTTTAATGGGCAACTTTGGCGTATTTTCGGCACAGGTTAGAATCTTTTGATCATTTTAAAATTTGGCACATAATTTTTTATGCTTAAAAAGAAAAAAAAAGAATTCAAGGCCTATAAATTTTTCAATTATAAAAAAATACAGACAATATTAAACGATTTTTAGGATTTATGGGTAATTTTAGGAATTTTAGAGGGACAATTAGGACCCTTAGAGAAGTTTGATCAGTCTCATATTTTCAGAATATTCTAGATACACCTAAATAAAAAATTTAAGATAATAAAAATACATAAGGTACACCCTAATGATACACGGACGACACAAACACCGTAATCGTCCTAAAAACAGTATTTTTCGTCCTTGTATCATAAATTACTATTTTACTTCATCATTTTTTCTTGTTGTACACTTAAAACTAAAATAAGGAAAAAAAGGTAAATGTTTATATTAGACTAGTGTTATTTACGATATATAATTGTTTTAGATTATTTTATACACGGTGTTATACACCATGTATATATAATAAAGAAAAAAGTAAGTTTATTTTTAAGCAATAGATACACATTTTTACGTTTTAGATAATTTAAAATAAGTTTTATTTAACTTAAGTCAGTAGCATAGATATAACCTTGCTGTTGCAATACGTATAGGCGTTTTTCTACGGCATCTTTATCTGCAAAAAATATAAATGATATGAGTATATATCTCAAAAAACTGTAAGACCTATCTTAAAAATGCGATAATAGCCCTAACACAAAAATGATAAAGGGTTTTTGTATTACGGTCAGTGAGTGATAAGAGAGATCACTAAAATTTTTAGTTTTTGTCCTCCTTTACTCACTCAACGCACCCCCATGTTAACCATATTTGAAATGACCATTCTCAAAAATGCGATAAAAGTCCTAACACAAAAATGATACAGGGTTTTTGTATTACGGTCAGTGACAAGAGAGTTATCGCTAAAATTGTTAGTTTTTGACCTCCTTTACTCACTTAACGCACCCCCATGTTAACCAAATTTGAAATAACTATAAAGGACCTAAATCGTTTTGAAAAAGCATTTTTAAAATCGACTTTTTTTAACGCCCACTTTTTCACGTTTTCTTTAAGAATGAATACTTTAAATCCGATAATGAAAAATTTGCCAATTTTTCAGTCGTTTTCAAGCCACCCATACAAATTACAATCTTTGTCCTTTTAGAGAAAAGTAGGCAGACATTTTTAAATGTTATAAAGGAGGAGAAAGTATTATAAAAACCGCAAGAATCGTGGGTCGTAACATATAACCCAACAAACATTTTGTAGTGTTATTAACACCTGAAGGTGTTATAAGGGTAACATAAATACCTAAATTTCTATACAGGGGGTATAAAAGTAACGCAGTTACCTCGGTGTTGAAATTCTCCAAATTAGTGTTATAAAGGTCATAAGTGGTGGTGTAAAGGTTACCGTCACCGTGACCGGTTACTAAAAATGTTATAAGGAAGCTCTTTTTAGGTTTCCGCAACCTTTATAGAACTTAAATTGTTAATTGGGAAAGGAGTTTAGAAGTTATACTTACATTTGGTTAATAATATTTTATCATGCTGATTGTGAACTTGCTGAGACAAACTGTGGAGTAAAATCTGAGCTGTTTGGTATCTTTGAAAGGTTTCCTCAGGTTTACCAAAAAGTTCATCTAGGGCAGCAGACTGACACTTAAAAAAAACAAGAAAAATGTTTATCCAATACATACAGATAATAAGACAATTACCAGCTTTATTTTAAATAGATAAACTCAATAATAACCCTCGCGTGGCTTTTACTTTATTGAGTGGATAATTACTTATTTTACCCACTCAACTGTCACTTGTCAAATTATTTTCTTGTAAATGTCATTAAAATTTTTAATAAAAATATGAATTCCTAATCTATTTATTGGATAAAACCTTGTATGGCACTCATGGGTAAACCGATATTGCCCTCTCGAAAATTAACCTGCTTGGCTGACGCCTCGCAGGTTAATTTTCTCATGGGCAATATCTTACTTTACCCATTAGTACCATAAATAACTATTATTTGGGTATTGTTATGCACTAATGTGTTTACCAACATTGTTGTATTATAACGAGTGATGCCCCTATAATTTGGTGGGGGGGCAGAAACAAAAAAATTCGAACTAAAGATTTTACGTATTTTTTATTATGGGCCCATAGAAATGACTATATTATTATTAATTAGAAACTTACCATTTGTATTGCGTGGTTGTACAAAATTTTGTCAGCCGTAATGTTTGTGGATCCAACTTTGTTTAACAAGCCAGAATTGTTCAGTTGCTTGCATTCGTTAAGAGTGGTCCTAAATTTTGTGTTCAATGTTGTAACAACTAAAAAAAAACACGAAATTAGTTGTTTGTTTAATTCTGTATAATATAGCCGCTTTTTGTATTATAAATCTGTACGAAAAGTTAGATTTTCGCCCGACAGTAGTAGTGCAAAAAATAAAGTACTTGACGCTGATTAATTGATGAATATTGAAACTGATGTCTGAGCCTCGATTAACAGAAAAATTACCGTTTTTGGTCCATTCGACCAAACGTATGAAACACGGGCCGATAGGTGAGTGGCGTAATCACCTGAATGATTAATAGCTATTATACGCGAGTAGAATACTATGCCTTACCCACGGGTGATTACGCCACTATCCTATCAGCTTATGTCGAAAAACTTACACTCACTGATTAATAGCAATTATAATACGCTCGTTAAATAATAAACTATTTTTACTGGCATCGTTAGCTCAGAAATGACCTATTTTAACTTTTTACGAAAAAAAAACAGCCTTTCACACCGTTTCTGTCACTTTTGAGAACGGAATTGTGTTTAGCGTGCCCAAATATATAAAAAATATATTTTTTCTATTACCTAATTAAGTGCTAGCTTACATATCGTCGGCTTACAAGTTAAAGGCACAAAGTCACTTTTTTGCAAAAATGGGATTTTAATGGCACTGTCATTAATTTTTGATGATCTATGTATAGGTTAACCAAACTAACTTCTAGCTGGACTGCCAAGGGAGTTACGCACTATACAAAATGCAACAATTCGATTTTGATTAAAATGTTATCTGGCAATAGGCACTAAGTCACTTAGTGCACTTAGTGCGTTTTATTTGTAGATTATTTTAAATGTTTCTGCACTTTCTAAAAAGAGTTAATTTATAAAAATATGATTAAGAAAATTAAGCAATCTTTGTTTTATTTATAATAATATTTTTATTAAAATTAGAAATAGCCGATATATATACAAATAATTGAATAGGTGCAGATTTTTATAAAAAATATAAATAAAAAAAACTAACTGATAGATTTTTTAAATTTTGATCTTAAATCCCTGGTTACTACATAAATAATAAGAATATAAAAAAAATCTAAAGTTCGCGGCCTTAGAATTGCACCGTGAAGTGTTTTATCACTAATAATGATTCATTGTAATTATTGGCTTTAGGAGATGCTTCTTTGCCGGCACAGCCGATGGCCTCTGAAAACTGTCTTAGTTCTGGCGTAGTAAGCAGTTTCATATAATTAATACTAATTAATTATTATTATTAGTTTTGGAAACGTTCTTTAAACAATCAAAAAGTCCATACCCTTCTTTTAAAAATCTTGTTTTTGAAAATTTATGTAAACAACTTGTTTTCTACTTTATAGTTATACATTACGTTTAATTAATAGAAGGGTTTTAATTTTAAATAGTGTTTTTTTATATTATTTTATTGACTTAGTGCTCTTTACTTGTAAGCCGACTTCGTGGGCCTACAAGTAAAAGGCACTAAGTCCATGTCTTTTTTCAAATTTAGTTGAATTAAACTACTTCAATTTTTCTTTATTTAACTGCAAATGGGACATTATTATGTCCAAACATGTGATTGCAATTTGCGGTAGTTTATTTCCAAAAACAACTATTACAAAAATTAAAAAACAACAATGAAAGTTAAATTTGTCAATATCTCAAAACCATGTTTTTGGACTTGGTGCTCTTTACTTGTAAGCCGACGATATTATCTACCGTTGTCAAGGCTTGGCAACCAATAAAATCAGTGAACTTATTTATTATTAAGCATTATTTATTGACGACGGTCAATAATGAAAAATTTTGAGACAACTAGAGGAAAGTCGCCTAATTTCGGATACCATTTACAATGTTTTCAATATTTAATACTCGGTATTGTTTTTTGATATTTTTTTTATATAACCAGATACAACTTATTATAGCGAACCATGATTTATTATAAAAGCAATTTTATTATAGTTTATTTTTTCCAAAAAACACGGTTAAAAAAAATCAGCGCATTTTTGTGCATTTGAAAAAGGGCTCCTAATTTCGGACATATCCGAAAAAAATTTTTCAAGAGTAGATCTGGATCCCATTGCTTATGTTTCTTGTTATTCCTTCACATTTAAGACGTAATTTAATCATTAAGCGATTTTCTACGAAATACTATAGGAACTATAATTTTAGATTCCCAATTTCGAATATCTTAGTATCTTAGGTAATTTTCGTTTTTTCAAAATTGTTTATCTTAGTTTGTTGTATCATTATTATAAAAATAATAATTAATGGTTGGGTATCCTGAATAATAATTACTTTGCGGATATCCGAAATTGGGAAACAAATGCACAAAAATGGTCTATCCAAAATTAGGCAACTTTCTGCTTTTTAGATTAGAAATTTGTAGAATGTTTACGTTTTCAAATTGCTTAATTATGAATAGTGGATCAACTTAACTAACATCATAACTTACCCAAGACAGAATCACGAACTTTTATAACGTTTATTTATAAAATAAACAAGCATAATAATGCAACTGAGCACAAAACTGCCATTTGCAATATAAACGATTTGTGCTGCCATTTAAAGGGGAGAAGCTCTACCGTTATCATATTACAGGACGGATTTAGTTTGACTTTTGGCTTCACATAAAAGTAGGTTTCTGTTTACCTTTGCAGACAGTATCTTAAATACACTACTATCCGAAATTTGGAAACCAACCGAAATTAGGCGCATTTCCTCTACTAACTTTTTTTCAACTTATTTGTCAAACTGACAGCCATGACAAAATAATTTTTAAACTTTATTTTTAACTGATATTTAGAGTTACTAGCTGTAGGTAGTAGAAAAAATAGTATATGCACCACGTATGCGAACTAAAACAGTTCAAGTGTTCTCGACTGATTTTTTGCCTTGGAGTCTCAGCAAAAAAACTTCAGTCTCGAACACTAAAGACCTAGTTCGCATACTAGGTGCATAATATACTATTTTTACACTTGGCTTTGTTAGCTCAGAATCGACCTAATTTTACAAGATGACTTGAAAGTGAAGGGAATTATATGTTGTTAGCTGAAAAAAATAACCCAAAAATGAAAAACCCCTAGCTGTACAAGTATAATTTTACAAGATGACTTGAAAGTGAAGGGAATTATATGTTGTTAGCTGAAAAAAACAACCCAAAAATAAAAAACCCCTAGCTGTACAAGTATTTAAAAAATTCTAAAAACTTACCACTCTTGACGGTGGCACTGGGCCGCAACTGTCCAGATTTCAGCTGTTTTGTAGCCAAATTCAGCCCCGAACTCAACAGTTGAAGGGCTCTAACCAGAAGTACCAACTGTTCAGCTCTACGTCCTAATTCGGTCTGTGGTTGGTTCTGTGGAGAGGAATCGACCAATGCAGCCAAAGGGGCGGACCTTTGAGCCGCTAAATCTAAAATACAGTTGCTTAAGGCCAGGACAAAGTTTATTTTGGCCAGAGTCTCATTGTGCTCTTTCTGCAAGAAATAAAATATCTTTTTTTTTGTTTGTTATCTAGAGACATTTAAATACAGAGTGTTAAAACAAAGAGGTACAAACGAAATTTAAGAAGCGATTATACATCCAACAAAATTTCGTTGGTGTAGTTTCAGATATATTAATTAAATATCCTATTTTAGAAGGATCCTTTGGAGGGATGTAGCTCTATTAGGACACATTTCCGGACCAATCTTTATAGGATTTTAAAAAATATTTTTAAATGTAGAATCACCACTTAAATTTAGTACCTTTATTTTTAAAACACTGTAATAATATACATATTATGTTGAGTTAGGACTAGTTTTAAGGCGCTTCAAGCGGCTTATTAGAAAATAGGTTGGATAAGCACAAAACAGGCATGTAATTTTAATAGTTTATTACGTACCGAGTACGCCAAACTAGTTTTTAGTTCATGAGAGTGCTTATTTTTTTAGAAGGCAGAGCCGAGTAAAAAAAAGCACTCGAAGTGCACTGGAATTGGTTTGCGTCGAGGTGCGTATAGTATTTTTCCTACATCCAAAAAACGCAAAATTGTCTTAAAAATAATTTGATTAATTTGACATTTTGTGTTTTGTTTTCTGACAGCAGATATGTAAAATCAGCTGACTATCACTTTCCGACCACTGTCATGGCAACGGGTGGAAAATAAGCACTACTAACTAGATCGTAGGAGAAATATTTTATATTAAATAAATGAAATAAAAATGAACCAAGCCGTAAATTATTTAAATAATTACTAAAACTTTTTAACTTCAAACAAAAAGTAAATCTAATCTTTAAACAAAAATAACACTCCACAGGGTGGGTCAAAATAAAAAAAATAGACACTTTTTACAGTTATAATTTTTCCCCTCTTAGATATTTTTACGTATTGTATTTCTCAGTAGTAAAGGATAAAAAATAAACTACAACTTTAGATTTAAATTTAAACATGCCATGCCAACCATATATATTATACAATTTTCCATCTTCATTATGTTAAATGGACTTTTTGCAATAGGGTATGTTTAAATTAGCACCTTTATAAATAGTTTTACTACTGACAAATATAAAGTTATATTAAATACGTAAACTTATCTATACAGTCTTTGATGTTCTGAGTCCAAATTTCGTCAACATCAGTCAAAAGACAAAATTTTATAACAGTTACCCTGCACACACACGTAGTTTCAAAGTAAGCCGATACAATTATGGTAGAAAAGAATCTATTTCAGCCGAGTATATTTACCTCAAGCAAAGTTTCTTCGGGCAATTCGGGCGCCAAAAACATCAGGGGGTGGTTATCATTGCTGGCTGTCGTATCACCAAACAAGGTCTGATAATTACCCATTTCGGAAATTTCGGGCAAAGTAACTGCTCTCGTGCAAAAGGGTATAACGGGTGATCTGCCCAAGTTATTGTTATCGCTTAAATTGGGGCTACTCAACATTGGCACTCGAGCTAATGGTCCGCTAAGTACTGGAGGTGACGTACCAGAACGTCGTAGAGGCGAGTTCATGGGGATATTTTTAGCTGCCGTGGGCGACACAGTCCACACGTTGGGTGGGGGAGGGGTTTCACACAAGCTGCCCGATGTCGAACGTCTGCGTCCGCCAGGGGGCGTGCCGATCACAAACTGCACCTGGATCAAAGCATAAGCAATTTTTAAAAACTCCCCAGATAGCAATATTAGACTTGCCTTTGTACTGTCAACAGTGTTACTGTTCACTTAAGGGATGCTAAGAAATATTTATTTTTTCAGATTAGTTTTTATTCATAATATCCAGTAAGGACATAAAATTATTTTTGTATAGCCCATAGAGTACGAATTTTTTTTTTGTAACACACAATGACGCTCTGTGAGTCGAGATATTATGATTCAATTTGTATATTTTCTTCAAAAATAAATATTATTTACATCTAATGGTTAAGACGTTTTGTAAATGATTTTTTTGTTCCACAGGGCCCCTTGAAAAAAATTTCAGACTTTGAAAAACAAAACACTGTTAAAGGCAGAATTAAAAAACATTTTAACCGAGGTCGCCACTTGGCGTCATAAGGTTATGACGTTACTCATATGAGTAAAATAAAAATAAAATCGACCTCCGAGATTTTTTTATAAAAAATATTATTTTTGGAGTCAATTTAAAATTCCACACTGTGACCCTAAGGCAAGTCTTAGATTGCTCCAAAGTATAATGGCGTAAGCTTTAGCACCAAATGACTACAGTCTAATTTTCATAGTATTTAGTCTGTCGCAGATTAGATTTAAAGTCAGATTGCTTGTATAAAAATGCCTTTATACACTGTTATACAACTCAAAATATTTTCTAAATGAAAAAGTTTTTTTTTTGGGAATAAGTATTATTATTAAAAAAGGGAAAAACTGAAACTATACAAATTGTGCAACAACGTATAATTGGACCTTTTCTAAATGCTCCTAAACCCACAAACCCTGTAACTGTTAAACTGACTTAGCCATAATGACAAGTCTAGGTTTTGTGGTATAAGGCTTAAGAAAATTAAAAGATTCATAAAAGTACTTACAGATGGCGGTGAAAGCGAACTGATGTCAATGTCATTCTTCTTCTCGGGCCTCTTCATACTGATAGGCTGAGATCTGGGGATGTTACTGTTGCTCACAACCTTGGTGGGTGACTGGGGTTCCTCTTTTTTGTCTTGACTGTACATTCTTTGGAAATTGTCCCGCTGAGTGGGAACGGGAATGGGATCGGAGATTGGCAAGAAACTAGGTCGGCTGGGACTGGCTACGGGTTGGGTCGGTAGAGGTGTGGACCTTACCGGAATTTTCAGGTTACTAGAAAATATATAATAAGTCAAAATATTCTTTTTAATTTAATTATGAGGGTGGTTTTTAAATAATGTCACTAGCCATCTAGAAGAAAGAACCGCAATAAAACGGCTTTACATATTTTAACCCTTAGAGGCAAATTAATCCTGCTGTACTGACAGTGACAAAAAAAAACTTTTTAATTTAAATAAGAAGACGCTTTTTTCCACCGTTGCCAAGTCGCACATAAACGGCGTGGCCGATAATCATAAATATTCTCTAAAATGTAAAGCATATCTCAGAAAACTTCGCAACGTGACAGTGTTTGTTCTTGAAAGCTTCTTTTACCCAATCACAGGCCAGCAACGCCAGAAACTACACTTGGCGTCACTGGCTTGTGATTGATCAAAATTAAGGTTGGAAAACTGTTGCTATCGCAAAAAGTAAGGTTAACTGTCAAATGATCTGACAGTAGAATTTCAAATTTGATACCTTTTATTGCAGTAGTGTGAAGATGCATGATTCCAATTGGTTGGAATTCGAAACTACCGGATAATATTATTCTAGCGCTGTGACATTATTAGAATGTTTAAAAATATTGCCTATTGTTTTACTCAAGATGACTTTACTTTGTAAAATTATCTTGGTTTTACTAGAGCGATGAAGTAGTTAAATATTTTAAAATGTTTTTAGAACGCAGCTTCGCGCGGTTTTCTTTTATAAAATTAGGTTATAACCGTTACAGAAATTATGACTATTCTTTTTTATTTACCTCGGTTTTTCTGCTCGCTCCACGCTCTCTGCTGATTGGTCATGAACATGTTGCGGAACTATAACATAATCGTCTTCAGGACTTGAGCTCAAAGCGGTTCTTGTAGATCTTGGCGATTCTACAGCGGTTACATGAACATATTTTATGTAATTTGACATACTGACATTTGTTATACTACCTTTACATTCAAGATATCTAATAAAAAGCCGGGCATTGAAAAATAAAACACTCGACTACCCTGATAACGTTTCAAGAAACCGAGAAAAAAATATTTTTTTGGGACTCGTAGGAAAAAAATACGTAAAATTTACCTATTATCCATGCCCATTTTATAAATAAAAACAGTTAATTAGATATCTTGAACATGTCTACTTGTTAACTAAAGAAAATTTGAAAAAAATTCAAGCAATAACAAAAAAGTAAATAAAAAAATGAATTTCATGATATAAAAATATTTTTTTAAGTTTACCTGGTGCAGATCTTGGGGGCGTGGCCACTTTTATTGGTGGAGATGTACGTATTGGTACCTTGGTCATAGTTGGAGAACCATATACTGTTAAAGGCAAATCTAAAACAAAAAATCGGGGTAATTTTAGGAAAATTTAAGTTTTAAATGTTTTTAATACATACCTCCTGATACAGGGCTTTGTGACTGTGGAGGCTCGGGACGTTGCAAAAATTTGTGATTAAAGAAAGTTTCAAAATTCATACGTTCTTTGGCGCTTCTTTTTAGTAATCCCATAAGCAACTCGCATAGTTCAGGGCTTGTGCCAGCTGGTATCCTGTAAAAAAATGAATAAAAATTAAAATAGCTGAAAATTTAGTAAAACTTTCAGTGTTTTAAATTAGGATAACGGGTCTTGTAATTTTTGCGAGGCTCATAAAAAAAGACAAATTTCATTCAAAACGGTGTCAACAATTTAATTTTAGTCCCTGTGTGCCAAAATAAATAAAATAAGAATTTTAAATGCGATAAAACATATATATTTTTAATAATACACCTAATATTGTTTATAATTTAACGATTTTATTGAATTTCATCACCTATTTACAAAAAGTGCAAAAATTGAAGTTTAAGTCAGATTACATGATTCAAATAATTAACAATAGATGGCTCATATTTATTTTTCTTACATAAAATAAACGGATCTAATAATTTATATAATTTTCACTCAAATTTTTAATTTGCAAAATATTTTATGGTAGTAGTGGTAGCAAATTTTTTTTGTGTTGGCCAAAGCTGGACAGCTAGGCCATTTATGGCCCTTTTTGTCATCCCAGGCAATCCCAGCCATTTACTAATTTGAGTCCTTCTTCAACCCGCCCGTCCTTTCAATAAAGGTCAGGATTTTGGACCAGGCGAGGTCTCCTAATTCCTCTTGGTTCAACCAATTTGGTTGAGTCTTTGAGTTTCAAAGACTTGCAACCTAATCCTGTCATATCTGACACACTCGGCTATATTTTATGGTAACTTTCTTTATTTTTATAGACAAGAGATGGCACCACGTGCGCGATAGGTTCCTTCTATATCCAGAGCCAAAATGAAGTTATTCAGTGTTTGAAAAATATATATGCCTACATTCTAAAATATTCATAGAAAAATATATTTTCAGAAAAATAAATAAATATTGGATAAAACATTGTACGTTACGCGTGAATTAGGTCATGTTGCCCAGTCAGTCTTGGCGGGCCTTTTGGATCAAACACATCGATAATCTTAATGATTTTAACATTTACGATTTTAATCGATGTCTTATCACTATAAGTACTTTAAATAACTATTACTTACTTTGGTGCAAGATTGGCATTTTTTTCGTAAAACAGTTTTAGAGCTTGTGGTGTGTTAGCTTGGAAAGGTGCTTTCCCCGTCAAACATTGAAAAACTATGGTTCCCAAACTCCACAGATCGGCTTTTGCATCATATTGAAGGGACATTATGACTTCTGGAGCCTAAAAAGTAAAAAAAATCATATAAGTTTAAGTTAACACGTTCATTGCCGGCCATATTTCCGGCGTGCACGTCGTTGGCCGGGTACGTAAAGTTTTAAAACATATGGTTCTATTTTTTGAAAGTGAATAACTATTTATCACTTTGGTATATTTGCAGACAGATTGGTGTAACGTATTAGGATGTATCTAAGCGGCTGGAGCGAACGCAGCATCTACCTACAACGGCCGACTCACAACTGAGCTGTTGTTGTTAGGCATACTGGCCGTTTTCGCCAGCGAACGTGTTAAGAAGTAACCTAAGAATTTATTTAATTTTGATAGTCTAATATTTTTTTGTATCAAAAATAGTGCAAACTGTTACTATATGCTTACCATGTACATGGGGCTACCGCAGAGAGTGGCCGCCATCACACCATCTTGTAGAAATCTTGCAAAGCCAAAATCAGCTAAAGAAAAAATAACAAAAATTAACATTTTCCAGAACTATACCTATTTTGTTTTTAGATCAGGTCTACTCTTAAAGGGACTCAATAATTTAAATTTAAATCAATAATTTAAATTATTGCTGTCTATCGAAATGACGTCCTTACTTAACCCTCCATTTACCACGTTGGGGTGTGGCAAACCCCAATGAATTTATTAAAAAATATATATTTAGTCTAATTCTGTGGGCACGTACACTCGTCCACATTCGTAAAACACTTCAAAGCGTCCTTTCGTGTAGTGAGCTCTGTTGTGAGAAGAACCGTAGAGAAACGGGAATGAGTGAAAGTGCTCTGGGGTTTATGGAACCCCGCATGATTAATAGCAACATTTATTTTAACCTTTTACAATTTTTTTAAGTAATATGCTAAATATTGCTCATAATTTATTACTTAGTTACTATTTTATAGATATTTTGATGATTGAAACTTATTTCAGCCAGAAAAATATTTGTTGCTGACTGACATTATTTATTCAGACGTAAATTCAGCAAAGGGAGTATTATTGGTATATTATGGGAGTCTTATAGTCACATCATGGACGTCTCCTGGGACTAGCGACCCGAAAGCTCTTTAGGGCTAATGCGGAATTGTATTTTGTTATTAACGTTTTACAATATTTTTTATTAAAATAAGTAGTGTTTGATATTTTTTCGTGTATTTTCTATTGGGGTTTAATAAACCCCACGTAGTTAACTAGGTAACTTTTTTCCACCTGGTTAAGTAAGGGTTAAATGACAGTGGTTGCGTGTTTTGATGAAATCTGAATGTACACGGTTAAATTTCATGACCTCAGACTTCTTTTTACTTTTATTTTTTTTCTGAATTTTTTAACTAAAAATGAAAACACGCTAATATGATAATAATTTAAAAGTTAAACGTGTTTGTTTTTTATATGCAGGTTTAAAGGTATTCAATAAAAGGGAGCAGAGCGCCCACATAAAATGGGTATTATTTAAATGACCGGCATGAAAAATACATTTATGCAGGGAAAGGAAAAAAGTTTAAAAACTTTTTGTGCGTTTTCCAAATTCCAAGAATGGCATGCTTAGATATATATTTAGAGGAACTGCAGTTAAGTACTATGTATTATTAACAGTCTAATATGTTATAAAATACCTCAAAAAAGGTCACAAAACGACTATAAACTATTAAATAAATAAATAAATAAATAAAGGGGCTCTAACAAAGGGTGTTTTTTTGTCTTACCTATTTTTAATTTAATTTCTGAAGGTTGGGGATGTACTTTGACTCCGCTATGTGATAATAAAATATTTTGAGGTTTTAAGTCTCTATGCACTATGCCTTTTGCGTATAAAGCTTTCATAGCTCCAGCTGAAAATAACAACAAAAATTATACATAGTTATTCAAATAAAAAATAGCATGTTATTTTGGATTACTTATATTTTTTCTTACCTAATTGCACTAAAAATAATCGTATTGTGTCCTCACTGAGTGTCCCCTTAGCTGAAATTAATAAAAAAAACAAATTTTTCAAAAGCGTAGGTATTTTTTATTATTTTAAAAATTGTTTAAAATTAGTAATATTTAAAATGTTTTGTATTATTTTTTACCTGCCAAATAATCTGCCAAATCTCCGCCATTGCAATACTGAAAAAATATTAAAAAATAGTATAAAAAATCAGTTAGGCGTATAAGTCTTTATTAATTAATATATATTTATTTAAACATCATTATTATAGAAAAACATGGAAAAAAGTGGAATTAAAAAATATGTGTTACTTTTGTATAAAAAGTAAAAATGTATATGTGACCTGGTCTATGAAAAGGGGGCTTAGGTGTCAAAAAATAATTTTCCACGATTTTACCGGTTTGAGACGCTCTTACAGCTTTTTTTTTTGAAATTTTGTTTTCATACGTAAGGCCCCTTTTCATGGACCAGGTCACATATAGGTTCATTCGCATCAGTATTAATATATTTCATATTTTATACATTAAATTAAATCATTTAAATTTAATGTATGAATCGTTTTAAGTAAATACATTTTACAAACTTAAATTTTAATAACTATTTAAAATAAACATGATAAATGTTCATTTATAATAGTTCTAAGTAATTAAATTTTTTTAGGTTTTAGTTTATTTACAGATACAGATTAGATTTGTTTTAATATTGTACGTAACATATTTTTTTAGTCCACGATAGTCTGTTATCTATTAGAAAACCAAGATATTTAGTGGCTATATAATTTCTTTTATGTTTTGTTGTCATTGTTGGCTAAAACGATTTTAAAGTAGCAAATAAAGTAGGCACCGGACTTACTTTTACCGCAAAGATCATTACCGCGCAGTCCATTGCCGCGAACGGTCTTTACCGCGTTTGACTTTTACAACGAATATTGTATACCGCGCCATTTCTTACATTTTATTTTTAATTTTATGTATGGGTTTTTCGCGATATCGCAGTTTGTTTTAGGTTTTCAAACAAAACCTGAGTGCGAATATTTAATTTGTATTTTTAATACAGTGGAACATTTACTAAATGTACCCACATTTCTGTTTTTGTTTTTTTTATGTGTGTATTTTTTTTTCTAAATTTATATCGTTTAATTTTTATTAATTGGTTTAGTACTAATCGTTATGTCAATTGAAATTATGAAAAGTGCTAGAGGCAAAGATCTCGCTGTACATAAAAATTTTATATATAAAATTTAATATTTTTTTCTGTAAAAAAATAAAAATAATTATGCGCGGTAATGGTTTTCGCGGTAAAATTTATGCGGATTATTGGCGCGTTTTGGCTACCCACGGCAGTAATGTTTTGGTATGAGCATGGACTTTTTGAAAGTTTATGAAACAAAATATAGTTCATTTTTAAAATCTGCATACTCAAAAGTAGTAAAACACGTTTTTAGGTGGCGCATAAACATTCTAATAATTTAGAGGACTTGAGACCCTTGCTAGATCCGAAATTTCTAGAGGAAAATGCCAAAAAAATGGTAAACCAGACAAAACGAGCTAAAAAGAGGGTGTAATTTCCTCCAACGCAAATATGTTAGTTTATTTAGTAGTTTTTTGCAAAAATAAGTGACGAGAAATAACAGAAATGATCTTATTTTACGGGTCTGTGATAGTGAAATTCCACGATCAATAATGATATTACCATTTATATATTATACATAATTATTTCTTTAACCTACCGCATTTGATCTTATCAGTCAAAATATATACTTAAAAAAATTCTACTAAAACAATGTCTCATCATAATCCCCAGATAAAACAAATATTTCCAAAATTACTAATACATATCTGTTTAAAAAAAGATAGATGATACCATGAATACTTTAATTTCCCCACCCTACAGGATGATTTTAAAATAAGGCACGCACCTTTTAATTAATTAATTCTATAACCCTATATTGCATAGTGTTACCTTCAAGTAACGCCGGATTTAGAGCCTTGTAAAATTTAAACTAATCAAAAATTAAATAATTTTTTTGCATAGACTTGATTAAGTGTATATTTTTGAGTTAATTAATGATAAAAAAATACTTGGGCATTTTGAATGCCTTACAAACATTGTTTTATAAAGCCATGTTGTGGCTAACCTCTAACTCAGCAAATAAAGTGGATCACTAAAAAAAATAATTTTTTCACTATATTCTCAAGACCGATAGCCCCTTTGGAATGGTTTTTCTTTTACCTAAAGGCATGCATGCATGCATGCATGGTATTTGGGCTTTATTTTGCAACGATGAAGATTTTAAAAAATAATTATTTATACAGGGTGCACCGAAATAAGCGCGAGTATGTTTTCTTAGGTAAAGTTGTTGCATGTCCCCCCCACGTATGTCCCGTTTTTGCAAAAATTATTTTTTAAATTTGTTTTTTTATGTTTACTATTACTAGGGTTAAAAAATATGAAAAAAAAGTTTTTATAAACGTATGCCCATATCCGAATCGTAAGGGAGCTACGGCGATTTTTATTGAATAACTCGAGAATCCTTTGTGATATGTACCAACTAGGTTTTGCATGTGCTCTCTCTTTAATAAGGCCTATTAGCCAGTGCTATTTGCATTTAACCAGGGGCGTCCAAACGGGGGGCCCTCATCACTTTTTGCTGCTTAACTTTTTTTGTGGGTTCATTATTAAAATAGTATTCTTCAGGTAAAACTACATAAAAAGGTACCTTTTGTTGTAATCCTATAGGATTAACCGTTTTCGAGAAAAATACAATTAAAGGCAAAATTACACGTTTCGAGAAGAAAAAAATGAACACTAAAATGTAAAAACCAAAACAGTGTAGGAATGTAGCCATTTCAAAATCATCCTGTGTAGTAAATGTCTTACAGAAACGTAAGTGTGTTTCATTAAGGGGTCGTGCACAAATAACGTAAGATTTTTAAGAGGATGAGGTTATAAAAAAATTTAACAGGGCCCTGCAGGGGTTCTTGGAAAATCTTTTTTGGTAAAATTTTTCCTTATATCTGAAACATATTTTTAAAATTAACATATTTTTTAAGGTGCACTATTATTATACTATTCACAGCGCCTGCGCTAGAATAGTATTATACGGTAGTTTGGAATTTTCCAAAATTTTCAAAAATCGTCCTAGAAAAAAAATTCTTGTATAGAAATTTGTGTCATGAAAAAATATTTATTTTCTTTTTTTTTTGCCCGTCCGTCCGTCCGATGTGACGTTTTCTGTGGACACGATAATAGTCCGATCGAATTGATATTTTCAGGAAAAATCGAAAAAAACCGAAAGAAAATTTCAGGAAAAAATACTTTTATTATAAGGATCAATTCTACCAATTTTCAAAGTAATCCCCACAAAAACAAAACGTTATAGGGGGTTAAACTTTTTTTACAAATAAAAAAATCGTTTTTTGCAAAAAGAAAATTAAAAATATTTGTTGAAGTTTTTTTAAATTTTTATTTGAATTTTTTTAAGTGGGTAAATGCAATATGCCATTTACTTTGTATATAGTACCTATATAATGGAATGCGTAGCATTCTTCACGGCTTGTTTAATACTACAATACCAATGAGGCTTTTGTTACTTTTTAAAATAAAGTAAAATGTGAAGTAAGATTATGGAGGAGAGGGGTATAAGAAAAAACCTTAAATTTTAAGCATAAGTTTTTTACCCAAATTTCTCGTATTGTATTGTTTTGGTAAATATTAGGGTCAAATTATTTTTTTGTAAATTCATTTTTTAATTTTTTTAACGTACCTACTTTAGGGGAAAGTATTGTTTTGTACGCAACAATTTTGTTTATTTAAATTATAGTTGATAGTATATTATAGCAAGGATAATTTGAGTTAATTTAACGTAAGATTGAAAACAATGCATTTTTAATTATTTAGTAATGTCATTTTAATTGATATATTAACGTATATCAAGTAAAAATCTTATTCACCAAAACGAAAATTAGAAAAACAAACAAAAATACTGTTTACCTTGCATTGGGCAAATAAATATATCGAAAATATCGTAGCAAAACAATCCAAGTACCAATTTTCAAAAATACTAAAATCTTAATAATAAAACAAGTTTTATTTTCAAGAAAATTAATTAATAATTATGACAGAATTTTTGCTAGTCAGTCTAAATATGATATCTCATTGTTTAAAATACGAATATCTTTAAACTGAATGCATGTAAACTTAAAACAAACAAGGTTTGTCAAATAAACTGATTTTTTATTAGTTGGCGTTTATACCGTTTTTGTTGCATAATACCAATATGACACCTTATCTTATCACGAAAGAGAGTCATCGTCTATCTCTGTCAATAGCAAAAATCGTAGGTAGGATTTATTCAGGTAACACGCCTTTAGTTGTGCACATCATTTTTACTTTTATTTCGATTAGTATATATTTTTTTAAGTTTTAAAGAAATGGTGTCCTTTGATTTAGTATTTGGATTTTTACTTTTATTTAATTTTAGGTGAGTTAGTTTTTTAAAATTAATAACCAGTGTGTTTTATTCAACGAACTAATAACTCTTCTCTCTAGAATAGGCATTTCATTTGTAAAAACTGACAAAAACGTAGCCAACATATACATTTGTCTGTCTTACTCGCACAGCTTTGTTCTAACAGAGACAACAATAACTGTTACTGGTAATTGTTATTGTTTAGGCCTGAATATACCTACTATTTGTTTACAAACGAACCGAGATGTTGGCGATACTTTATATTAATGGTATGCGTATTCTAGAGAGAAGAGTTGTTAGTTCGTTGGTTTTATTATTTATTTCTATAATAAACAGGGCCGTATTATAGGGTTACTCTGTTCTGGAGAACCGGCGTCAGATGGTGTGACTAATAATAACTTTTTCATTGTTAATCTGCCCTTATTATGCCTAATTCCACTCTGATAAAAAGGATTTATTTGGATATGGTCAATTAAATTATTTGGTTGCGAGTAACAAATTTTATTTGAGTCAAATAAGTATTTAGTTCATGTAAAAAAATATTTTAATTTCAAAATGATTTATTAATGGGAACAAAATAGTTTATTTGACAGAAATAAAATTTATTTATCACAACCAAATAATTCAATTGGCCATATCTAACCAAATATTTAGTTGACACAAATAAACTGTTTTATCAGTGCATAATTATTTAATTTCATTAAGACCTAAAATTACAAATCTTTTTTTTTTTGCTTATTAATAGTCTTAGTTTTTTATAATTTGTGGATCCACGGAGAACTGTCAAACAAAATTGTAAAACAAACCCGTATGTCGGTCTGTCTGTCTGTTCACAGCTTTTTTAGACACGATATCTTTCCCAAAGGAATCAAATTGTTATCAGAGCTTGTTTCAACGAACTAATTACTCTTCTCTCTAGAATACGCATACCGTTAATATAAACTATCGCCAACATCTCGGTTCGTTTGTAAACAAATAGTAGGTATATTCAGGCCTGAACAATAACAGTTACCAGTAACTGTTATTGTTGTCTCTGTTAGAACAAACCTGTGCGAGTAAGACAGACAAATGTATATGTTGGCTACGTTTTTGTCAGTTTTTACAAATGAAATGACTATTCTAGAGAGAAGAGTTATTAGTTCGTTGGCTTGTTTATATTAATATTATAGTATTGTATATGGATAATATAGGGTCCATAAGGGGGTTTTGTGAGGATTGTGTTTCAACTTAATTTTAGTTTTTTTTTTGTATTTTTCTGAAAAAATGTTTTTGGAAGTATTTAGGGGTTGCGACAAAAGGGAAACTGCTGAAAAAACGCATTTTAATTTATTTGGAATTTGACCAAAATTAGGGACCCTACATGAAATGACTTTTAATGTCACCGTATTCAGGGACCCTAAAAAAATCAGTTATTTTCTTCCAATGAAAAACTTAAGCTACGGCCTTTTAAATGAATTCTAGGAAACGTATACTAATATTACTATAATAGGATCCTATGGGACTGCTCAACAATTATGTCACCGCTTTAGTCAGCCGAGGGACAAACAGTGACACTGGGGGAGGGGTATCAAGTAAAAAGTTTATTCACTTTTATGGCTTTATATTTTGTTGCATTTATTTACTTTAAGTTTGTGTAATTTTAAACATCAACCCCACTTTACATTATTGGAACATATTGAGAATAAACGGACACTTTTTATCTGATATGTAGATTATTATGTTTGTATAACATTTTCCTCGTATACATATTACTTTCTATTAATGATATTTTTATTATTAATATTATCATACAGAGCGGTCCAAAAGTCACCCCCCCCCCTCCTTAACTTTTGAACGAGTTTAGATATCGACTTCAAATTTAGAACTCTTAAATAAGACAACTTAAACTATCTTTAAGCATAAATTTGATACTTTTAGCTCTTAAAATGTAGGCAGGGGGGCATGGGGCGACATTTTTTTAAATGGAAAGGTGGGTCGTGTGATACATCATTTTAAAGCTTATAAAATTCTCCATTTAACAGTATATTTTTTATTATTTTTTAAAATTTTTTTTTGGGTTTAAAATAGGGTTGAAAATGGGTATTTTTGTCAAAATTTCTCTAAAAAATCCAACAATTTTTTAAAAATGCCTAATTTCATAATGAAAAAAAGTAAATTATACTTTTCAACTAATTTTAATTCACATAAATAAAAATTTCAAAAAAAAAAAACTTAAAAATTTATTTTTTTAGCACAAAAAAACTGAAAAATCAAAACCTTAAAAAAAATGTTTAAAAAATTTAAAAATGTATGGTTATATAGATAATTTTAAAGGTTTTAAAATGATGTATCACACGACCCCCCTTTCCATTTAAAAAAATTGCCCCCCTGCCCACATTTTAAGAGATAAAAGTATCAAATATATGCTTAAAGATAGTTTAAGTTGTCTTATTTAAGAGTTCTAAATTTGAAATCGATATCTCAACTCGTTCAAAAGTTAAGAGGAGGGGGGTGACTTTTGGACCGCACTGTATAATTCCACATAGTTTACCAATTATCGATAAAATTAAAAAAAAATACAGGATGGTCGAAGTTGAAATAATATTCACGGATCATAAAAGATTAAGTTTATAGAAAATAAAGATAAGTGAAAGTTATTTTTTTCACTACTAGCTTTAGAACATACCATTATTTATCATGTTTTCAGACTGTGAAATCAATTTTCTTCACCTATATCAATAATAATATTTTCTCTTCAAGTAGGAGTAAATTTTATATACAATTGCTTTCTGTCACTTTAGATGTTTCAGTTCTTTGTGCAATTTTTACTAATTAACCCCAAGAAAATAGCTTTAAATAACTTTCTATTTATTAAATATAATTAATTATAATTATTACCAATTAATACAATCAATAATTAGCTAAATATTATGAAAAAAAAATAAATAAAAAAAACTAAATTTTTAAACGTCAGTTCAAAGGGTTTATTTGAGCAAATGTCATCAAGGCTACTTTTTCTGAAAATTTCATTTCTGTTAATAATTTATTTTATTATTTGAATAAAAATAGTTAAATAGTGCTAGTAGTGAAAAAACTAATATATAAACCACGGTAGAGAAAACTATTATAGCCTAGAACTCTTAAATCCCTCGCTGCTACGCAGCTCGGGATTTAATACGCTCGGCTATAAAAAATGTCTTTTCTACCTTGGTAAATAATTACTATTAGACCATATTTAGTATTAGATTCTGTGGTGCGTTTTTTTAGAAATTTTACTTTTTTTTGTTTTCCCCTTTGTAGGAAAATCTACACGAAAAAAATATTTTGGCAATAAAAAATGATCTGGTTAAGTAGTTAAATACGGACCAACCATTTTTTTGTGGCTGCAACCATAAATCTATTTTTCTGGTGAAGGCAACTAGATTGTTTTTCCGTTAGTAAAGTATTTTTAGTAAACTTTTCACTACAAAAGCCTTTATACACTATAATAGTGTATGAAAGCACCAAAAAGAGTTACTAGATTTGGCCATAATAGAGAAAACAACAAAAAACAAGCCGTGAAGATATGTAATACTACGCATTCCATTATATGCATTTTCCCAAAACAAAACTTTTCAAAATAAAAAATTAAAAAAAAACATTTTTTTTAATATTATCAAAAAAAAAATTAACAATTAAAAAAAAACTTTTTTTTAAATTTTCAAATTTTTCGTTTTAAAACGAATTAATTTTAAAAACAATAGAAATCTTCCTTTCATAGACCATAATTTTTCCTGAAAATTTCAATTAGGTCAGACGGAGAGACGGAAATTTTTAAAGAGTTGCTTATTTTTTCATTAGGCACCTTTGTATCCAAGAATGTTTGTAGAGTAAGGTACTGGTTTTTTATATTTTTAAAAATTTAACCCATGAACGTAGAATAATAATCTCTCGTCTCCAAATTTCAATTAATTTTTTTTTTATAACTCGACAAAATTCGACTATATATACATAATAATTACTACGTAATATACTTATAATTTTCCCTAAACGTGCCAATATTGATATTTAAAATTGACGAAAAAACTATATTAAAATTTATAAGGCTTAGCATGTGATTTATTTTTAATTTTATATTATTCGTGTAATATTTAATAGAAAAGAAAATAGATATCATAAAAGCAAAAGACGAGATAAATATGTTTAATTTATGATAGATAATACTAATTATTACAACAGCTTCGCTGCTAAGTCAAAAAGCGGTAGCTGCCAATAACACAGCTCCACAAAAAGTTTTTTAATCACTAAATCTAAGGCTGGCCGCAGAATTAAGATATCAAGTCTGGTTTTCGAGAAATCACAAAAAATTGCATTTTCGGCGTATTGAACTAATTTCTCTCGAACACCTGAAGTTTTGGAAAAATTCTGCGCTCGATCGAATTCGAATTCAGCGCCACAAAATCTATGGGAAACAATGTATCACATCCCTGATTTTTTTTTGTGAAGCTCTGTATTACGCCGAAAATTGCAAAAGACTCATTTACATATTTATGTAGAAACACATATTGTTACTGTAAAATTTGAATATTATACGTGTGATTTTCCAGTTTAACAGTTTTGTTTTGCTTTCCCATTTTGAAAATTTTCAAAATTTCAAGTATTCGTGCAAAATTTTCAAAAATTTGTTTTGTGTATTTTTGCTTTTTATGACGTTTTATGTCGATATATCAATTTCGAGCAAAAAAAAAATTGTCGCTCGGTCGGTCGGTCAATCGGTCTGTCCGGGAAATCTTGTGGGCACGATAACTAAGAACGCTTTAAGCTAGAGACTTGAAATCTGACATACAGGTATGTTACCAAAAGTTCTCGCTCGGGATTGTTTTTGGTAAACATTGGGGTGCGCAAGGGGAAAAATACATTTTTTCAGAAAAATTTGAAAATTGCTAAATATGGGGTTTTGAGGTTGCTAAAATTGAATCTGATAATTTTTTTTAACTCCACCCCCATGGAGGTCGGGGGGTAAATATTTTTAAATATTTTCAATATTTTCGTGAAGATTGGTATATAGGGGTTTTTGTGGTCGACGAATATAAATCTGATATTTTTTTCCTAGTTTCACCCCTGAGGGGTGGGGGGTAGTTTTCGTGAAAACTGGTGTATTGGGGTTTTTGAGGTTGCTGAAAGTGAATCTGATAATAAAAATATTCTAAATCCACCCCCCGTGGGGTGAGGGGTAGTTTTCGTAAAAATTGGTTCATTGGGGTTTTTGAGGTTGTTGAAAGGGAATCTGATTATAAAAAAATTCTAACTTCACCCCCAAAGGGGCAGAGGGTAGTTTTCGTGAAAATTGGTATACTAAGGTTTTTATGGTTGCTGAAAGTGAATCTGATAATAAAAAATCCATTTTACGCGCGGAGGTGTAAAATGGGAAAGCTCTTTTACTGGGCAGTGTATTTTTTTTAATTACCTAAATTTTATGTAATATTAATTTATATGTAAATCATCAATTTTACCATATAATAAAAATAAAATTAAATAAAAAATTAAATAAAATGAAACTGATTTAAACCCACTTTTTTACAGTGTACCGCTATTTTCTTTATTGTGGCAGAGTAGATATAAGTAAAATGCACTTTAAAAGTGTACGTGCACATGATTTATAATATTAACCTACTTCCTATGAAAGTAGCATAGCTTATCAATTGATAAATTTTAAATATAGCGCCATCTCATCGTATTTATAACTAGTTTTACGCGGTAGTAGATATTTACTTAAAATATTAAAGATATAACTTTTCAGGCCGTAACTGAGGGGGTAATAGGGGGTGGCATGATTTTGAGCACCCCCTGGCGAAATAGGCTCTAAGCACCCCCACAGGGGGTGCTCAAGTCCAGTTGGTAAAATTGAGTAGCAGATTTCGTAAAATGTATGTTGGAAAAATTGAGGGGTAAAGGGAAACTTGTCAGTAAATTGTTTACTTGGGAAAATTGGAAAGGTTGGGAATTTTTCAGAGGTGTGGACCTTTTTTTGTAGTCATCAAGATTTTATGGTAGGGGTATACTATAGTAAAGCTTTTTTTGAGTTGGGAATTTTTCAGAGGTGAGGACCTTTTTTTTTAGTCAGAAAAATTTCACTGTCAGGGGAAATGCTGTTTTTTGATTTTGATTTACCAAAACATACGATTTAACCCTCACCCTCAAATTATATGGATAATTTGCACTACTTAAACTACCACCTTGTTAAATATTTTATGAAATAGTCGATCAAAATAACCTTCGTGAAAATTAAATTATTAAAAAATTTTGTTACGGCATATCAAAACAAAATTGTCAATAATTAAACTTGCACTAAGGGTATTACTGCTGATAATTTTTGAAAATAGTCACTATGGAAAAAGTTAAGTGTATAACTTGGAAGATAATTGAAAATTGCAATCAAATCAAATAATGTTATCAAAATTATGTATAGAAAGGTAAATAAATATTTTGAAGTTCTCAGAATGAGTTTGTATGTTTTTACAAGTATTGATAATGCATTTACCAGTGATTCACTATAACAATATTATTATATTATTCACAGAGCCTGCGCTAGAATAACATTATACGATAGATTCGAATTTTCAAAAATCGTCTT
>OY294051.1:31600111-31744696 GCA_958510825.1 Brachypterus glaber
CTTCGGTTTGATCGCTGTTAAACTGCTACTAAAGTGAGTCCTAAAATTCCATTTTTTTAGCAGAACCTCCTGAGATAAAAAAGTTACCAGAAGAAGTAGAAGCAGGCGCTGATAAAAAGTTGGAAGCCAGTGAAAAACCTGTAACCGAACCATCAAAATTAGAGAACTCTGAGAAACCTGTAAACGAACCACCAGAAATACCTGCAGAATCAATAATACTAACCGAAAAATCATTAAAAATCGTTGATAACAGAATAGAAGCACCAGAAGAACATGTTAACCAAACGGACATCATTAACTCTACCAAAAAAGAAAAACCTGTCGAAGCTATAGAAAGTACAACCAATCCGGTTGCAGATGTAAAAATCGAGGTTACAACTCCAATAGCAATTACAGAAACCTCACCAGAAACAATAAAAGAAGTAGAATCAAAAAGTCCAACAGAAGTTACAACAGAAAAAACAAAAGAAGTAAAACCAGAAAGACCAACCGAAGTTACATCAGAAAAAGGAGTTATACCAAAGGTTTTAAAAGAGGTTACACCAGAACCTCGAAAAGAAGTCACACCAGAACCTCAAACAGAAGTTACGCCAGAGTCTCCAAAAAATATTACATTAGTATCAGAAAACCCTAAGCCAGAGTTAATACCAATAAAAGAAACAAAAATTAAACCTTCAGTTTTTAGCGGTCCTGCACCAGAATTTCGTAGACCGAACCCGAATTCAGAAAACGTGAATGACTTTCAAAGTAATATTGGTCTACAACTAAATCCAAAAAAAGAAGATTCTAATTTGGAGTTAACCAATGGAGAAATGGAGGGCAAAAAAAGCGAAAACTCGAAAGGTAAGAGTTTAGTATTACAACACCGTGAAAAATCGGACAAATATACTAGGTATTTGACATTAATCTATTACCTGCGATTAAATTTTTACTAATTTAGTTTATTTTATACTCGTTCTCAGACCTGTTGACATGATATTGGACTTTTCATCACCCCACCCATCTTGAAAAGTTCTATATATTTCACTGATCCTTTTTTTTAGTAATTAACTTTTTCTAGAGAAAAAAAATTGTATTTTAGGCTAAAAAAAGCTGTAATTTCGCTACGGCCCTGATTTTAATAAAGCTAATAAATATATAACAACCCCAAATATATGACTATGAAATTATTAACACAATTATTAAACATTAATAAATTGTATATTCATGGTAAATAGATTAAACTTATGGTCTATTCGTGACAATTAAAAATAAGTATTTAATAGAATGTATTTACCACAAAAAGAGAGGTTATTACTTGATTTTGTCCGAAATATTTAAGGAAAACAGATTGTATATTAAAGGTAATTCATCAAATTTACTACCACAATTAAATTGCCAATGCTCAAGCCAATTAAAAAAATATATATTAAGAATAGTTTATTTAACACCAAGATACTGTTTATTTCTGGAGATTAAACTGTTCTTTTCTGCCCTTTTCTACTGTAATATACCTACCTTTTAATTGTGATAATTAATATTTTATTTGCCTCAAATATATTTTTCTCGATGGAATAGTATTTTCAAAGTTTTTAGAGTTTTTAATTGAGAACTATTTGGGTTAGGAACTTTAAATTTTAAATCATAGTAGGCTATGTTGTAAAAATTTTTTTTTACTAGGTAAGCTGTGTTCTAAATCTGAAGTAGTTTTTTAATCATCGTACTTTCAAAATTCGGGAGGCAGTGGTGAATAGTTTTTAAATGTTTACAATAATTTTGTAGGTTTTGTGACAACTTAAAATCAAACTCCAACTCCGGGGGCTACGCAAAAAAACTTATATCGTGAGCTTTTTACGTTCTAGTACCTTTTCATAACTGCATTTTCTTTAATTTTTAGATCCTGAAGCCAACGAATCGGCAAGAACCATAAACCAAGCCAGCAGCAAAGATACCACAATTCTAATCTGCTTATTTGCCGCGGTCGTAGTCATCGGCGGCACCGCTTTCGGTTACAACCACATTAAAAAACGTCGCGCTAGCCGAGGTGCCCCTCCGAACCCGGAAAACGGAAACGTTGTCAAGAGAAGTCTGCAAAATCTTACAGGAAGACCTGTTCCGGAAAATCCGGGACAGGAAATGAAACCTTTGATCAACGGAAGAGAAGTTAAAGACGTGGAATACAGGGAAATCGCTGAGGAAAATGACGAGATGCCTTCTTCTAGTGATAAATTAAAGGCAAAAGAATAGAAAGTTACTAAAAATAACTAGAGACTTTATTGTAGCAAACAAATGTTACCTTTTAGTAAAAGTAACAGTGGTATAAAGCTTTTACCACTTTTGCAGAAACAAAGAATTACACATCAATATATTTTCAATTAACTTAAGTTAGGGTCACTTGATCTTGGCTTTTTGTATTTCTGATCAATTTTTGCTTTGGTTTGGTGATGAAAAGAGAAAAGCTAATTTATTTTGTTCAGTGATAAGTACTTAAAATTAAAGAATGTTTTGCTATGTTTTAAAAAAGAGTAAAAAAAATAAGTTCTAAGGGGACATCCATAAAGTATGTCACGCCTATGGGGGGTCCAGGCGTCTAGAGCAGTGTGATGTCCCAAAAAAAAATATTTATAATGTGATATATCGGAACCTGTAGTGTACCATTTGTATTTTTTAAAGCTTTTGTTTACTTTTTACTATTTATAAATTTATACTTAAAGGCCCTGTTATTTAAAATGTAATAAAAATATGTTAAGTAGGTATAAAATAGTTTTTTTTAGGTGACGTTGCATAGAGGGGGCAGTACTGGTGTGACACTTTGTGGCTCAAAAATAGCCAGAAAAAGCGTGACATACTTTATGAACGTCCTTAGGGTTTCCAGTCCCGAAATTCGGCATCCCGAAATATCGGGATATCCTGAAGGATTTTAAATTCCGAAATCTGGAAAATCCCGATTTTTTTTTAACGAATTTATTAAAATTAATTTATTAATTAAAATTAAATGTTTAATTGTGATTTGCGCGTATTATTTTATGTTTACGATAGCGAATAGGCACCCCTGGAGACACCAGGTTGGGGTCATAGACCTAACGAATTATGTTAATAGTATAAAAAAATATCTTGCTTTTTATAAGAGTTTATTCTTTTAATATATTACTTTTTCTGAGGAAAGTCTTGCGTTAGTAAAAAGATTCGGAAACAAAATTATTGCTTTTTTAATGTTTCTCGACGTTTTAGATCCAAAATAGATGATTCCGTCAAAAAAAAACTCTGTCGGTCTGTCCGGAAAATTTGTGACCACGATAACTTGAAAACGCTTTGAGCTAAAGACTTCAAATTTGGACCATAAGTTGTTTATCCATCTATATCATTAGGCTGGGATTTTTTTTGGTAAAAATCGGGGTGGGGTAAGGGAGTAAAATGGGGTAAAAACAATTTTTTACGAAAAAAGAAATTTGAATAAATTGAAAAAAATTTAACTTTTTTTTTATTTTTATTTATTTTTTTTTTGTTTTTGATTTAAATAAATCTAGGCCTATAGGGGAAGGTATTATTTTGTTGGCAGCAGTATTTTTTATAGTGTTTTTTTTTTTCAATTAAGAAGGTACTGTCAATCAAGGTGACTTTAGACGGTGCAGGTGATTTCGGACCCTTTGTCACAAAAGATGTGGGGTTGTGTGCGCAAGTTGTGGGGTTCAATTACAACTTGGTTCAAAAGGTTTTGCGATAAAGTGTCCGAAGTCACGTACACCGACCGAAGTCACCTCGGGTGACGGTAATATTTTGATATACCGATTTTTTTTTATTTTAATAAAATATAAATTTAAATAAAATATGGTTAATACTCGTTCTTTCATAAGAAGTTTTTAGTTTAAATTAAATTATTTAATTTAATTTATATTCAATAATTAATTTTGATAAAATTAAAGCCTTTTAAATTTCGGGATCAGGGTCCCAAACTTTTTGAAATTTTCGGGATTTCGGGATTGGGATCCCGAAAACTGGAATCCCTAGTCCTTATGGACAAACTGTAACTTTTAAACATTATTTTTAGTATAAAACTTAAGTCTGAAAATGGAATGTTGCATAACTTGATTGTAATTTTTGTAAATAATTTTTTAATAAATATTTTAATTTTGCAAAAAGTGTAAGTTCTAAAGGGTCTACGTTCCAAAAAAAAAAATAAATCGATAAAACCTTTACAGTATTGTTACAGTATGTATATATCGTCATACATACATACATACATACATACATACATACATACATACATACATACATACATACATACATACAAACAGTATGTATATATCGTCACTTAAAGTGCAAAAGGTCGTATGTTAAATTTTAGTTTGTTTTTCTAAATTGTAGGAAAGCTAAATGAAATGACATTAAACTTCACACTTAACACAGTTTAAAGTTTAATGTCCACTCTATTCAGAGACCCTGCTGAATTGTGGCGATTTATTAAAATGCCGCAATTTAGCACCAAAATAAAACAAAGTAAAATTTAACATAAGACAGTATTCTAAATGAAACTAAGCGTCTTATAGTTCCATTTTGTAAACTTTTTTCATTACAAATAGTCCACGATTATGTTTTTGCCACCAATAACTCATTGTTTTTTTAAGTGCAGATGGTGACTTTGGATCCGGCACTCCTTATTTGTGTTATACATACTGTATGCTTTCAACTCAGCAGACAGAGATTAACAATTTGTTAACAACACACGTAAAAAAATTAACAACAAACATTAAAATTGAATGTAATAATAAATATATTTATTGGAAATTGCTAATATATAAATATCATAATAATTTATTTTTATTATAATGTTTTTAAATGTTTTATTTATTTAGGAAAATCTCCTGCTTTATGTAAAATATTTAAAAGCCTTTTGTTTAAATTATATTTTAACCGTATTTGTGTAATACAAGTGTAATTTTTTATTGTTGTTAAGTATGTAATGTAATATTTTATGAAAATCAAAATAAAAATAAACTAAATTAAATTGTTTGATATTTACAAATTTAAAAAATCTATATAAAACATTTTACTATTCCACCGTGGCATTGATTAATCTGCCCCCTATCGACAGCGTGCAATAGGTTCTTGAAACCAATAAGTGCTTCCTTTTTTGGACTGTCGATAGGTTTATCCAGTCTCTGTCTCCAGTCCAAACGATTTTTAAACTCTATATAGAGATATATGGAAAGGATTTGATTTTCGTAGTTGTTCCTACTATCGATATTTGGCTCTGAAGAGTGCTAAAAAGCACGAAATCGATCAGTCACTTCGGAGGGACGACTGCGTTAATCAAACAAAACTCGTTTTAAGGAATAGTAAAATGTTTTATACAAAATAAAAATCTTTAACATTTTTAAATTCAATATTTTTTCTTTTTATGGAAAAATTCCTAACAAACCATTAAACTATAGAGTAATCCCAGGGCTGGCATGGTTTTGACCATGGCGGTAAAAACCAGTGGTATTTACCGGTTTTTACCACTGAGCAAAATCCCGGGTGGTAAATACCATTTGATTTTTACCTGGTAAATACCGGTATATACCTGTAAAAACCACAAGGAAAATCCCACTGGGATTTTGTGATGTGCTAGAGTGAGAGCTAAACAAATATTTTTAAATAGATTTCTAATAAATACTTTTCGCAAAAAAAATGAACCGACTTCTATGTCTCTAAAAAGTAAAAAATTAAAAATACTTAAGTCGGTGCCAATTTCACCATTCCCTAAATTAATTACTAACAATTTTTTTTATTATTATTGTTTGCACTGAAATTGGCACCGACTTAAGTATTTTTTATTTTTTACTTTTTAGACTTGTAACGTCATCTAAGCTAAATTATAGTTGTCCTTCTATCTCGGCAATTTGCACTAAAACTGCGTTGTGAAGTCACTATCTTAAAGATAAATTTCTAAAAAATAAAAGTAATATTTTTATCTCATCGCCCAAGTTGGACTCCAAACCAACCTTATTTGAAACGAAATACTAAAGAAAATCTTGCTAAAATTTAAGATTTTCAGTGTGCCGTAATATTCGAGTGACCTCTTAATCAAGTTATCCGGCTTATCCGAGTTTTCCGATATTTCTCTAAAAATTTGGTTGGTAGAACCAAATTAAGCCGTTTTTAAGTGAAATTGCGTTAAAATGGTTAGATTTATCCTAATTATCCGGATTACCCGGCATTATCCAGGCGTCAAATTGAAACGGGACCACCACCCTCTTTAAGTTGCAAAAAGTTTCATCAAATTTCGTTCATGCGTTCCAAAGTTATGCGGGAACAAACATAAAAAAAAAACAAAGTCACACGTCGAATTGATAACCTCCTCCTTTTTGGAAGTCGGTTAAAAAGACTGTGATTCTCAGTTGTGTTCCTAGTAACTAAGTAGGCGAGCAAATTTTAAAACTTGGTTGTTGAATCTACGAAAATTAAAGGTATTGTATTTAAATTTTTTTACTAAAAATGTAAGTTTTTCCCAATTTTTCGCGGTTTTTTACCCTGGTAAATACCGGTAAAACCCACTTGATTTTTCCCACCATTTGGGCAATTGTGGCCTGGTTTTTACCGGTTAATACCCTGTCCGGGATTTTCCGGAAAATCCCGTCTTTTTGCCAGCCCTGAGTAATCCACGTAGTATAAATTAGTTGTAAGTGATTGGTACTTGGATTGGCATCTGGTTGCCATCTATAAAGGAATGTATATTTCGTAAACTGCATTTTTAACTTTTTAACCCCCTCAAAGAAATGTGGAAAAAATTTAAAAAAAACACAGACATTCCATACCAGATATACCGATCACTGATGATGGACGGAAAGAAGCGAATATCTAAAGCCGCGCGTCAGCCAGCCCGTTTCTTCACTGCTGGGAAGAAATTCACGTAAATTTTCCACTGCAATAACATGAATAACATGTTTTTTGAAATTTAATTTTGGTGTGTAAAAATTGCGTTTCTCTGAAATATTATAATTTACGTTTATCATAAAATTAATCATTTAACAAAATTGTTTGATATATTTAAATAAATTTTGACAAAAATTCCTACTTCTAATACTTTTTAACCCCCTCAAAGAACTGTTGAAAAAAAACACAGACATTCCATACCAGATATACCGATCACTGATGATGGACGGAAAGAAGCGAATATCGAAAGCCGCGCGTCAGCCAGCCCGTTTCTTCACTGCTGGGGAGCAATTCACGTAAATTTACCACTGCAATAACATGAATAACATGTTTTTTGAAAGTTTTGAAATTTAATTTTGGTGTGTAAAAATTGGGTTTCTCTGAAATTTTATAATTTACGTTTATCATAAAATTAATCATTTAACAAAATTGTTTGATATATTTAAATAAATTTTGACAAAAATTCCTACTTCTAAACTTTTTAACCCCCTCAAAGAACTGTTGAAAAAAAACACAGACATTCCATACCAGATATACCGATCACTGATGATGGACGGAAAGAAGCGAATATCTAAAGCCGCGCGTCAGCCAGCCCGTTTCTTCACTGCTGGGAAGCAATTCACGTAAATTTTCCACTGCAATAACATGAATAACATGTTTTTTTGAAATTTAATTTTGGTGTATAAAAATTGCGTTTCTCTGAAATTTTATAATTTACGTTTATCATAAAATTAATCATTTAACAAAAATTGTTTGATATTTTTAAATAAATTTTGAAAAAAAAATCCCACTTCCAACACTTTTTAAAAAATAAATGTTGAAAAAAATAAAAAAAAATATGGCTGAATAGAGATTCATTAGCTCTAAAATGATGTATCACACGACCCTCTTTTCCTAAAAAAGAAACATTGTCCGGCAACCTCCCCCTAAACATACCAAATATACAAACGTATACAAAAAAAATAATCGGGTTACGTTATTTACGTGTTTTCAATTTTGACTTGATATCTTAAGCCGTTTAAAAGTTAGAGGGGGAGGACTTTTGACACGCACGGTATAATAATAATAATAATAATAATAATAAATTTATTGTTTCAAAATGTTACGTATACATATGTTCACATAATCCCATAACAGACAAAACAAATAGTCACATCTAAAAAAAAAGATAAAAATAAATATCTAAAAGTTCGGTAATGTGTTTGAGTTAAAGTTAAAAAATTCATCTAAAGTATATGGTTCACAGCATAGTAAATAATTAAAAATAAGTTTTTTATATACACTGAATCTATTTACATTTCTAATGTTCTCAGGAAGTTTATTAAAGAATCTAATAGAAGAATAAAACCACCCTTTTTCAAAACTCACTAGTCGGTGCCGAGGAAAATTAAAATTTTGAGTACGAGTCCTATTGGTCGCTTTTAGGTGATCAAAATCTCCAATGTTCTTGAACATAAAAACTAAGACCTCAAATATATAAAGACCAGCCACTGTTAACAACTCACTCTGTCTAAACTTACCTCTGCAGCTTTCATTAAATCCTAAATTTAACATAGTTCTAATACGATGGTTTTCAAATTTCCGAATTCGTCAAAAATTACTCTAGATCGAAAAATGTTATATACAAAATAGGGTCACTTTATCTTAGTCTTACTTATTATTATCGTTAGTTTGCGGTTTTTAGACTTGTCTTTTCTCCTTTCGGGTAGCGACACACAACAGATGAGCATCGCACTTTCCCTCGATTATCCTTAAGCTTAGGGGTACGACATGCGGATTTTTTTTGCGAAAGTACCGCAAATTTGTTAAAAAATCATGACGGAGAATAGCACAATTCCTTGAAGAAAGAAATCCAAACCAGAGCAAAAACAGACCAAGTACAGAAGAACAAAGTAAACCCAGATGAAGTAATTTAGGGTCACTTCATCTGGGTAGTTAGGGTAGGGTCCCTAATACAAAAGTTTTGAAACTAAATATTTTTTTAATTTAATAGGGGCCTAATTTGGAACCTAAAGGCAGGCGATTTGAAAATTTCCTGGATTTCCGGTGGGCCACTATACTGCCCTGATAAGACAAGTTGTCCTATCTGCAAAAATTCACTTTTTGAGATAAGCACACCATTGTATTGCTTTACACTAGCCCCATGTGTCTACTAAAAAGAAATGTCTTATCTAAAGCCCAAATCCTAAAAAATAGCCTAAGATGTTTGTCCTAAGTGGAAAATCTTCAATGTTTTCTAAATAAAATTGTCCTAACTAGCATTTACTAGACGAATAAGTCAGGACTAGGACTAACTTTAGAGATCTTAGTAATTTGATTTGACTTTTTAGATCATTTTGTCCTAACTTTTTCAGATAGAACAAATGCATTTAGTATGACAATTTATTTTTCTGACAAAAAAAAATATATTTTATCCAATACATACAGATAATAAGACAATTACCAGCTTTATTTTAAATAGATAAACTCAATAATAACCCCCGCGTGGCTTTTACTTTATTGAGTGGATAATTATTTATTTTACCCACTCAACTGTCACTTGTCAAATTATTTTATTGTAAATGTCATTAAAATTTTTAATAAAAAAAAAGGAATTCCTACGCTATTTATTCGATAAAACCTTGTATGGCACTCATGGGTAAAACGATATTGCCCTCTCGAAAATTAACCTGCGAGGCGTCCGAGGGGTTTATTTATTGGACAATCCTTGTACACATACCCAACAATCTTCTACAATCCTTGAAAATTCCTGCTTTCACAATCATCTGCAATCCTCCAGAATCCTTCACAATCATCTACAATCTTCCACAATATCTGAAATCTTCCCACAATCTTTAACAATCTTCATTAAAATTTTGTACAATCTTTTTGACAATCTCTGACAATCTTCCACAATCTTTTGATTCTCACAATCCTTGTACACTTTTTTTCAATAAATAAACCCCTCGGAGGCGCCAGAAATGGGCAATATGTTACTTTACCCACTGTACCATAAATAACTATTTTTTTTGAAAGGATTTCACCTATTTTTGATTTAAAATAAAGCAGAACGCCATATTTATTTAAACATGTTTTAAAAAAGTGCAAACAAAAACAATAAAACTGGCCATCTCTCAAAACATCTAATTTGCAGACAACTTGTCTTAGCAGGGCAGTAAAGGCATACACAGCTGTATGTATTCTATTACATATTACATTAATATTCTCTAAAAATTTAATACATTTTAATATCCTTATTGTGGCTACAATAAGTTGCTGCATCCTTGAATTTAATTAAAATCAAAATTTAGAAATTTAGATTTGAATTTTGCAAGGCTAAATAAACATGTGTAGTATTTTTGTCTACTTGGCATTTCCTTTAAAATGTAGAGAACAAAAAAAATACACTTTCCCAGTAAAACCGCTTTTCCATTTTTCACCTCCGCGCGTTAAATGGATTTTTTATTATCAGATTCACTTTCAGCAACCTCAAAAACCCCAATATACAAATTTTCACTAAAACTACCCCCCACCCTCCATAGGGACACTAGATCTAGGTCTTAAGTTAGCAAGGCGACAGACTGTCGCTAGGTCGGTCTGTCTGTCGCTAGGTCTGTCTGTCTGTCTGTCGCCTTGCTAACTTAAGACCTAGATCTAGTGTCCCTGACCCTCCAGAGGGTTGAGTTAGATTTTTTTATTATTAGATTCCCTTTTAGCTACCTTGAAAACCCCTTTATACCAACTTTCACGAAAACTACCCCCCACCCTACAGGGGGTTGAGTTAGAATTTTTTTATTATGAGATTTACTTTCGGCAACATCAAAACCCCCTATTTACCAACTTTCACAAAAACTACCCGCCACCCCTTAGGGGGTCGAATTGGAAAAATGTTATTATCAAATTCAGTTTCGTCGTCCCCAAAAACCCCTATATATCAATTTTGACGAAAATATTTAAAAATATTTACCCCCTCACCCCCGTGGGGGTGGTTAGAAATTTTTTATTATCATATTCGATTTCAGTAACCTCAAAAACCGCTATATAGAAATTTTCAAATTTTTGTGAAAAATTATTGTACCCCACCCCAATTTTTACCAAAAACAATCCCGAGCGGGAACTTTTGGTAACATACCTGTATGCCAAATTTCAAGTCTATAGCTTAAAGCGTTTTTAAGTTATCGTGGATACAATATTTCCCGAACAGAACGATCGACCGACCGACCAATATTTTTTTTTGCTTGAAGTTGATTTATGTCAACATAAACCGTCACAAAACGCAAACATACGCAAAAAAAAAATTGAAATTTTTTGCACGAATACAAGGCTTTCCGAAATATTAAATATTTCAAAATAGGAAATCAATTAATGCGAACTTTCTTATTTTTATCTCTTAGGTTTTATCTGCAAATTAATTAAACATATTAATATTTAATTTATTAAATGTCAATGTTTAGATTTAAATTTAGCAAGGTCAAAATTTAGACATGTGTAGAGTATTTTTTTAGATATAAAGTACATAATATTAAGAGTTCACTCACCTCCATAACCAAATATACATTGTTGGGTGATTCTTTGCAGTCCAAGAGAGCTACCACATTTTCATGATGTAATTCGGTCAGTTCCTAAAAATTAAATGAACATTTATAATCACAAATGTAGAATTATTTTTGTATCAAAGAGACAAAAAGTGCTGACCATATGTTTAAAATATGAATGACCATATCTCAAAATGTATGAATTAATTCATGAAGCTGAAGTTAGTCAACGTTTTTTTTTGCATCGAAAATTCAAATAGTAAATTAAAGCACTTATTCCATTAGCGCACTAGTACTTTAGAAAACTCGACGCAAGCGGCTTGTTTTCTAAACTTGTACTTGTGCGCTAAAAACCAATGTTATGAAACTAGTACTTTAATATACTATTTCTATTTTCGCTGCAAGAAAATGTTGCAAACTTCAGCTTCATATTAATTCAATTTATTTAACAAACAACAACATACTATGGTCACAGTTACTGTGGCACAGTATAGAAAGAGTCGAGTGCCTTTTTCTGGAATATGCAGTCTTTTTCTGAAGGTTACATTCTGAAGAAACGCTTTTTAAAATTTACAGTGATTTTCAAAGATGGATAATCTTGTCTATGAACTTAGTAACCAAATAGGCAGAAGGACTTAGGACAAAAATTCCTGGACAAAAATGTATTTCTTCCTTGTTGTTTTCTTACTGTAGGTTTTTTCAACTAGCCCAGCATGAACAAAACTAATATATTTTTCATCACCTTTGCTATTCTGCCCTACTAGGCTAGAAAGCAGTAACTCCATTTGTCACCTAGGGAATGTTCAAGTAGTTTGCATCACGTAATACTTGAACATTCCCCTAGCGACATTTTGAAGTCAACTCTATTTAATATTTTGAAAACGCTGCTAGGCGACAAATGGAGTTACTGCTTTCTAGCATAGTAGGGCAGAATAGCAAAGGTGATGAAAAACATATTAGTTTTGTGCATGCTGGGCAATAATATTAACTATATTTAAAAAGCTATACAGGATGATCAGTAACTGGCATATCAAAATTTAAGAGTTTATTCTATATTCAAAAATATCAAAAAGTTCCTATAAAGGTTGGTCCAGAAATGAGCCCTAAGAAAGCTATGGCCCCTGTACTAAGGTTTTTAATTAATAACTCAGGTACCTTTATGCTAGAGCAATGAGGTCTTGCATGTATACTAGTATTAATAAGGGCAGTTAGTTTATATTAATTGATTTTTTTGAATATATCCAGATGTGTGCCTAGATGAGAAACCTTTTTATGTATTTTTTTTTTGATTTTTTGTAAAAAAAATACGAAAAAATATAGATTCCTTGAGTAAAAATACATGAAAAATTTCATAAAGGGTAAAAAATGCAAGAGGAAGTAACATTTTATGCCACCAAAAATTTTATTTTTTAAAAGGCTATTACTCCTTTTACCTATATTAAATTTAGGTGTTTCAGTGAAGAATACTTTTTTGCTTAGTTTTAAATGAAGAGTCACCCTGCAGCATTAAAATTTTATTGGTGCTTTTCTTGTTCCCCATTTAATATTTCCTTCTTTAAAGGGGTTAAAAAATAATAAATTCAAAATATTTAAAAAACATTTTTTTTTCTGTAATATAAAACATAAAAAACATGTAAAGGTGTATCACCTTTGGATTTGATAAAAATCCATCCCCACAAAGAGGGTTAAACTACCCCCAAGCACCAAAAAAAGTAGTAAATCATAAAGTATCTCAAGAAAAAATGAGTTAATGGGATCCAGTCAGTTATGTTTAATAAAATGTGAGAAAGTTTGCTATAAAAATCAATTCAAGTACCCCTCGTTAACCCTATGTTTAAGGGGATGTTTAGCTTCTAGAACAATAAATCTTGCTTTTTGCACAAGTTCATGACCAGACCAGATGAGCACTGATAAGTTACATTTTATCGATTTCAATCAAAGTTACAGATGTTTGAAAAAGAGGCTAAAAAACCTCTTTTTTTGCGGTCACTCTTTAGACCCCAAATGAAAAACCAAGCTGTACCAATACATACCTTTAAAATTTTTATCTCTTTTCCTAGAAGATTTTGTGATTTGGCCAAACTTTTCTTTGTTATACTTTTAATAGCTACAGTTAATGCTGGACTCTGTAAAAAGAAATAATAAAACGTGTTTTAAAACAATATGAAGTGTTTGTTTAGTATAAAGGAAGTGAAAATGATGTAAGTTTACTGACCTTTTTATGTCTACCCTTAAAAACAACAGCGAAAGCGCCATGTCCTATTAAATCCTTAGAATTATACTCGTATTCACCCACTATTTCCATATTTGCACGTTTTTTTTAATCACTAGACAATATTAATTAAATAAATATTTATTATACATTTGATACAACACGACTAATTTAGTTTTAAGCACTATATCACATTATTCTACATGATTGCACATCTGTAATATACCGTTTTGCTGGCATAAACATTAATTTGTTATTATCTTTTACCGTTTTTCTTTATTCTTACATTTCTTGTTCTCTCTACGCAAATAAACTTTCTGTCAAATCGCCATAACACCAAAATATTGATTCTCCTTCTCTCTCATAAACGTAATAAACTTTATTAAAGTAATCTGCGCGTGTGTAGTACTACTATTGGTTAAAAGATGTCACTAAAAGAAGTAAACTTTAATAATGGTAGTTCTAGAGCACTTCTTTCCTGATGCATTTGAACTACAACTTATTTTAAAAACAGATTTTAAAATTACAGGGAAAAGCTGTGCTAGCACATCTAAAATATATTATAAATTTACGTCAATTTTAATTTAAAGTCAAGGATATAGTGACTACATAAGATTTAGTGTTACATTATAGCAGCAAGAAATAAAATCATCACATAGAAATCAGGGCCATATCAAAATATTGTTGAATTATTTTTTTACCAGTAAAACACCTTGTTCAGGTATATTCTTTATATTTAAATTTTGATAGATTAAATAATTACATTTTTAGATGCAAACAAAGTTTATGGAACGATGCCAATAGTTTCTCGAACGCGTGCGTTAGCCGACAAATATTCTTCGGCAGTGTGTCATATCAGTGGTTTATGATACAAGGACCTTGTAACGAAATAAGTATACTGTTTTTTAGGGCGATTACGGAGATTCCCAGCCGAACTCGGAGAACAACCATAATCGCACTAAAAACAATTTAAGTCCTTGTACACGATTTTTTTTATTTGATTGTAATCATCTTCATAATTTTTTATAAAAAAAATTGACGTTTCAGTTCAAATGTCATCAGTTTCAATATCATTCAACCAATTGGTTGATTAACCAACGCCGACTATTTTACTTTTCGCACTATTACGAAAAATATCCAGTGGATATTCTGGATTGACAGTAGATATCCCATGGATATCCAAATGTTTACATAGGCGGACATATGACCGCCTATGTCCAGGATATCCACAGATATTCGTGGATATTTATTTTTTATCTGGATATCCATTAGAGATTGATCATGGACTGGATGTTCAGTGGATAAAGGGTTGTCTAATGGTTATTATGTGCTGTTTGGATTATTATACAAAAAGTGGCGCTTTTAGATACAATCGAATAAAAAATATTTTTTAATTGATTGTAATGAATTTATTATTTTTTTTCTATTAATTAAACAATTAATTAATCATATATTTATGAATAAAGTATCTTATTTTAAAATGTTAAAAATTAATAAATTTTTAACACAAAGCTAATCAACATCGATGTTCAACAATTATGTCACAGCAATTTAGACATATTTTAAACTTCTCCCCCTTGTGTCACCTCTTTGTTTTTGCTTCTATCCCTAAGAAAATACGTCATTTATACAACTACCCTCCCCCACTCAAATGATAAACACATAATTTGAAAGTTTTTTAATCAAAATGTTGTAACAGTTTTAAATAGGCATTAGTTTGTAAGAAAAAACTTTTTTGGACACAACAAACAAAAAAAAACGAAATTCCTGTTTATCTGTTATTCACTTGATACCGTCAAGTGGGGTGACTTCGGACGGCGTGGGTGACTTCGGACACTTTTTCGCAAAGCCCTCTGAACCAAAGCAAGTGCGCACAAGTTATGGGGTTGTGTGCACAAGTTGTGGAATTGAACCTCACAACTTTTGCACACCGTCCGAAGTGAAGCAGAAAGTATTTTGGAATTGGGCGCCTTTGTGGCTTTGAAGCAATCTCGGGGATTGTGGGTTTTTAAGAATACACTGATTTAGAGAGTGAGAGAGTTTTATTTAGAATACCTAGAGAGCAAAAGGACATATTCGAGAGGTTTGTGCACGCACAAAACAATACTATAAACTATAACAAATTACAATTAGTACATATAAAACAGTCAGTCAGACAGCTAGATAAACATATTTTTATAACAATAACTTTAAATGTACTTATATATCCAGAGGATGAAATAGCTCCCATATGTTGCACATGAAGCATGAGTACAAAATGGCACTTCCTGTACAATTCGCAAAAGGATATTATGTCAGAAGGTAACGTGACTACGTCACGATGTGACGTCACAAAATTCAAATAATCTGGTGCAATGATGCAACCCAAAACAGGAGCGCCTATGTGCCGCGTTTTGATAAACTGCGCATGCGCTGACCGTTTTTCAATATTTTATTTTAAATAAAAAACATTTTTTTACAAAAAAAAAACACCAAACAGACGCCAAATCAACATTAACGTAAACCAAGGCCCCCTCATTAAAAAAAAGACCAAACAAGCAAAAACCAAAACAAACTCCTGCACAGAGAGCTGCAATGGCGATTTCTCCCGTTAGATTAGACAGGGACAAAAGTTCTACCCAAAAAGGATAGAAGACATACATACACTCCCACTTCCACCCAACCAAACAAATTCTGTATTTGTTTTGTTGAACAAATACAATATTTACTTGGCCGGGCGAAAAGTGTAACTATAGTATTTTTATTAAAGAAATTACTGGCGCCATCTAAATTTTAGTAGAATTATCTTATTCTACAGATTCAGATTAGCTATGTTCGTTCGTGCCGCTCAGTGCTATACTCTCCGGCCAACCAAATAAATACTGTATTTGTTGTATGAAAAACAAATACAGTATTTATTTGGTTGGCTGGAAAGTGTAGCACAAATGAGATAGAGATACGGTAGAGGTCTTTTGTTTCATAATTCTAGTTGTAGAGAGCTCCATTAGGCGCTTGTCCCAAAACACGGTGTATAGGAAAATGAATGAGAACTGAAAACCTTATTAAGTACATTTCCTGTAAATATTGTTTTGTTACAGAAGGCACCCCCCTTGACGGTACCCTTCCCCCCATGTGTCACTTTTTTTCACTCAACCTCGGAGCGGTGACAAAAATGTTGAACCTTCCCCAAGTTTAATCATGAGAAAAGTGAAATTCAATGGCAAACTAAAAATAGACTATGAAATTATCAACAAGTTTACTTCAATTAAGAGCTAGACTGAAAAAAATTCCCACATAGCTATCCTAAATAAAAAGTGTCACTTTTTTATACTTTTAAATAAAATATATTATTTTATAAGAAGAAAAAGTTACATTTTCAATGGAAAGTTTTGTTTATCAGCTGAGGCGAGTCAACAGGCTCGCATAACGACAAACATAATGTTATAATATAATATGAGACTGCGCACAAGACCCATTAAACCAATCACGAAACAGTTGTATGTTATGTAATGTGCCCTACTAAGACAACTTGTCCTAACTGCAAATTAGATGTTTTGAGTTATGGCCAGTTTTATCATTTTTGTTAGCACTTTTTGAAAACATGTATAAATAAATATGGCGTTAATTAAATAAACCCCATATTCATTTAAACATTTTTTCAAAAAGTACAAACAAGAATGATAAAACTGACCATGGCTGAAAAGATCTCATTTGCAGTTAGGACAAGTTATCTTAGCAGGGCAGTCATGCGAGCCTCTGTTATGTATTATTCTTCATTTCATTCCATCAGTCTAGATACTAAGTCTAAATGCTAAGTATCTAGACTGATGGAATGAAATTCGAATAACTATGATTGAACTTCCTTACAGGTAAGTCGTTTAGTCTTAAATTATGTACGGTTATGCGAGCGTCTGGACGACACTTGTGTGCCTACTCACATTATGTTTTATGTTCTTATGCAAGCTTCAGAATAGGCCTTGAACTTACTTACTATGGCCTGTTTCTTCAAGCAAGATAGTAAATAAAAATCGCAGAGTAAATATTTTTAAAACAAATTCGAATATTGGATGTGTGAATATACTGCGTAGTTTATTTTATAAAACATAACTATATACTAATCAAACCTGTTGTAAAAATATTTACTGTGCGATTTTTAATTTACTATCTTGCTTGAAAAAACAGACCATAGTACAATTAAATAAAAAAACAGTTAAAGTAATACACTACTAAAATTAATATTAAATTACGGAAAACTTTATCCTTAACACGTTCGCTGCCAATGCAAACATGGTAGATTTTCTCGTGAGCCAACACTTTTTTTAAATTAAATGGTCACAAAAACTCAAAAAAAAGAAAAAAAAAATCTGAACCGCGTGCACTTTTAGGTTTAACGTACCTTTAGTCGTATGCCTACCTATCGATGTTTACTCAACTGCAAACCCGACAATACTGGCTTAGTTAAATACAACTAAGCATGCCTTGATGCTTATAGTGTTATTGGCAGCGAACGTGTTAAAAATAATTACATAAATATAATATATGGCTATTGTGCTGGAATAAATAAATTATCTTTATTCTATTAATAAAATTAAGGATAAACTCTTATCAGATAAAATACGTTCATTCAAATATTTTTTCTTATTGCTCTGGAACTGAATGTGATACTTTTTTAAATTATCTACTCCTTCTCAGTTTACTGGAAAATAGAAGAAATTATTTAAGATATAAAAAATTAGTTTAGTTATGGAAGCATTTTTAGTATATAAATACTGCTTTTTAAGTACTTTTTGTCATCAGTAATAACTTTCGAACGTTTTGATGTAGAGGAATTATATTAAAAGTAAGTTTTTTAAAATAGGGTACAGTAGGATGGGCTAAATGTGACACCCAGGGTAATTGTGACATGTCCTGTTATAATTCTTCTAAGCTAGTTTAGATCCAATCCAACCCTGGCATTAGGTTTTTGACAGTATTAAATATTGCGCGTAAAATTTCGATTGGATTTAAACTTGTTTAGAAGAATTATAACAGGACATGTCACAATTACCCTGGGTGTCACATTTAGCCCAACCTACTGTAATTACTTTTTGTGTCATTTCTCACTTAAATGGGAAAATTGTTTGGTTGAGAAACTGGTAGAGGTGAAAGCCTTTTTTTATTCTTTGGTCAGTAAACTTAGTTAGTTTTGAAAGCTGGAGCGGTACAGTTGGGAAGTTTCTAGAGGTGATGACCCTTTTTTAGTCATCAACATTTTCGGTCAGTGGTAAAGCTTTTTTTGGAGGTGAGGACCTTTTTGGCTTTTTTTAAATTTTAGTCATCAAATTTTCCGTCAGGATAAAGCTTTTTTCAGCAGGGTTAAAAGTAGGAAATTCGTTATATTTAGTCAGAAATTTTTTGATCTACCCCTCACTATGATAGTAATTATTTTATTTTTGTAAGTTTCAGCATGATTATCCGTTAAAATTAGTAATATACTTACACATTTATACTCCTTTCCTTAAGAGACCCTGGCCTGGCCGCTCTTTTAGGTCGTCCACTAAAAAAAAAAATAAAAAAACATTAATTGAAAGAATTTTTTGAATCGATAATTCTTAACGTAATTATTATTCTGTTGCGATAGAGTTAGTAAGTTATAAAAATAAATATTACCTCTCTAAAAGTTTTTTAGGCGTTGTACATTTTACCATGCTAAAAAATAAATGAAAAGTAAACAACTGATTATAATTATATATGGTCTGTTTTTTCAAGCAAGATAGTAAATTAAAAGTCGCACAGTAAATATTTTTACAGCAGGTTTGAATAGTATATGTTTGTGTATAGAATATAGTTATGATTTATAAAATAAACTAGTATATTCGCACATCGAATCTATTTTGAAAATATTCACTGTGCGATTTTTTATTAACTATCTTGCTTGAAAAAACAGATTGGATCCAGTACATGGACAACAAAAATTTGTTCACACTTTTTAACACTATTTCAGAGGTACAGAAAAAAATCCAACAAAATACAAAAAAAACATGACAACTAATTTTATTTTAGTTATTTAAATCATAAAGTAAACGTTAATTTAGACTTTCGGATTTTCATTTTGATGCTTTCATTATTTACTTATGAGTGTCCGAATATGACCATTTTTAGCAAATGTAGAAATTTTAAAACCATATTTAACTGGCCCGTTTTATCAATGTGCAGTTAAAATTGTATCTAACAGTTAATGTCTCAGTTAAGGACAAATTCTGGATTTTAATTGGAGTTGCCATGGCAATTATGTATCAATTAAATTTACCTGCACATTGATAAACCCAGCCTTAGGTATAAAATACCTATTTGTTAGGTCCCCGTATGACAATAAATCTATCTATCTATCTATCTATCTATTTCTCGAAACTGACAAAAGCTAGAGATAATTTTTAAACAAATTTGTTATCAGAGGAAAAAAATACTATAAGATTAGTCAAATTAACGCCCTATTCTGCGATATTTTTTTAAAATGTTGGAATATTTTCGGTACTTATTTTGGTTATTATGTGTAAAGGCTCTGAAACTCTCTACTAAAGAGCTTCAAAGAGTTACCTATGCTATTGTTATTTGTTTAGCGTATAGTTGGATCCAACAAAAACAAGATAGAAAATCTAGCTGTGTAAATTGAATAATTGTTTACAAACAATGCAGTTGTCAATGTTGACAATATTTGTCAAAATTATTTATAATTATTATAAAGTACATAATCAATAAAGGATTTAATTTAATTAAGTACATAATTAGAAATTCATCAATTAAATGATTAAGAAAGCTCAAGCTATTGGGTTATTGGAAGCAGGATGTGAGCAAGTGGACTGGGCAAAGTTTAATGATTCGGAGAGTTTTGTTAAGATTGGAGAAAACATGGATACAGGAGGAAACGGTTAAAAGGCGTGCAGGCTCGGGGAGAAGGAAGTGAAAATTTACTTAATTATTTAAGAGAACACCGTTTACGAGACACGGTGCAGGCTATAAACGATAAAAATTTTGCTGGGTCGAAAACCACCGCCTGCCGCCGCGTCGATAATTCCAAGATTGGAAATTTTTATGCAGCAAAAAAAAAATTTTAAACGAAAATCATAATTTTTATAAAATATATATATCATTACTAAGGAGTTCAAAGTTTTATTTCCCATAAGATTTACTAAATATTATGTTTAAATGTTTTATATGATTAAATATTCTAAATGTTTTTTCAGTTTACTATTTATTAGGTATATCTGGACCCCGTGTCCAAACGACACCATGTCACAAAAACGTAATTTTTCAGGAGAGCAAGTTTTCGCTTCTTTTTTAACATTAAATGCGTGTTCTAGGGGCTCTAGGGGTTCATTATTATTTTGTAAAAAGAAGGAATATTAACATAAAAATAACTATCTTAGGGAGACTTCTTGCTTCTGCAGGTCAAGAACCTCTATATTTGCTAGTTTTTTTATTTCTTCCAGCTTCATATACCAGCAGTTACTGTTATTTAACATTATTCGCATTCACGCATTATCTGTAATAACTTATTAGACACTACTAATAAATTTAAAGAAAAACTGACAATATGTCAAATTAGCACAAGCATATGACTTATTTGGGGCTCTCCATGACTTTGTGTATACTATGAATAAATAAATAAATATTCTAACCTCTTTCTTAAAATCTTACTTAAACTATAAAATAATAAAATTGACATTTTGGCATATTTAAAACTTGCATTTTATGTGGGTCCAACTGTACTTCATGGAAATAGAAAAATATGATTTTGTTTACCTTTCATCTGCACTTTTAACTTTTGAGTTTGATTGTATTACAGGCACCTTTTTCTTAGAACCCGTCTTTTTGCTTTTTATTTTATTTTCTTTTTTGTTAGAATTTTCGTTTTCTATATTACTTTCTTCATCGTCGGGGTTGCCAACAGGTTTTATAAAATTGACCAGTTCATTGTCGGCCGACGTAAACGATTCAATCAATTCTCTTGACAGTTTTCTTAGAACTACTTTTGGTGACTTCACAACTTTATCTCTAGAAAAATTAATTTAACATTTTCTTAGAAAAGGAACAAAATAATGCCTTAGATTAGGGTGCCTTAAGGAGCACAAAAAGTTTTTGTCCAAAAAATAACAAAATGGCGGACGTTTTTTCTGAAAATGTTTGAAAATTTCATACCCGACTTTATACCACATGTGCACAACCTTGTTTCAAAATTTATAATAAAACAGAATAATTTCTTTATACAGGGTTATTTAGAAATAAGTTCCAGAAATTTAAGGGGTTCTACGTTAAAAAATATGAAAAAAAGTTCCTATAGGTTACTCCGGAAATGAGCCCTAAGGGAGCTGCGGCCCTTCGAAGATGGACATATTAAATCGGGAACAAAAAATAACACCAATAAAATTTTAATGCTGCAGGATGATTCTTCATTTAAAACTAAGCAAAAAGTATTCCTCACCAAAACACCTAAATTTAATATTAAAGGAGATATAGCCTCTTAAAAAGCAACATTTTTAGTGGCACAAAATGTTACTTCTTAATTGCATTTTTTTTTTGAAAACGGTTGTTCCTACAGTGTTACACTATATGACATTTTTTATGTATTTTTACTGAAGGAATCTATATTTATTACAAAAAATCAAAAAAAAATTACATAAAAAAATTTGGGGCAAAATTATTAAAATGTTTAGCCTCACATATTTCGTCCGTCTAGGCACGCCTCTAGATAAAATAAAAAAATAATAACATTAACTTATTGCCCTTAGTATACATGCAAAAGCTCGTCGCTTTAGCTTAAAGGGTACAAGAGTTATTAAGTAAAAACTTTATTTTTATTACAATTTTAAAGAGCCGTATCTCCCTTAGGACTCATTTTCTTTATATGATTTTTTTTCATATTTTCTAACGTAGAATCAACTCCTAAATTTCTCGAACTTATTTCTGAATAACACTGTATAAATACTACGCTTTGATTCTTTTAGTACTGTTGGCGACATTAACAATTATCCCACGAGACAGCATCAGCTACTTTATGTTCCACGTTGTAATTATGAGCAAGTTAAGAGTAGCACAAGAATAACATCAATTAAACTATACAATACATTGCCTTTAAGTATTAAAACGGCAGATAGCTTTAAAGTATTTAAACTAAGAGTTATTTTTTTTAAACAAACTGTTTTTATTCAAACTCTATATTTATTTAAGTTATTTTAAAATTATTTTTGACTTACTTTTAACTGTGTATTTAATGATTTAAACTTTTAACGACTTTATTACGATTATGTAATAATGTAATATTATATTGACCATATCCGATACATTTTTGTCAAATGGATTTATATAAAATAAATAAATAAATAAATAAAATATTGTGGTATAGTCAGGTATACTCGGCGCATTATCTATCTGAGTAACAAATTGGATCAAGGAAGCTATGATTAGTGGTTTAAAAATGACTTTTAGTAATATTTTTGTAGCCCATTGTGCTTTTGATAATTTTTAACATTTAGGTTAAATTGACTGTCATTTTACGTCTTACAAATAATAACAAAATCTGTTTAAAAAGTAAAACTTTTTTCAAAATTATAATAAAAGTAAGTTTTTATTCATAAAGTGCTATTATAAACTTAAATTTAACATTACCTGAATAAAATTACGGACCAGTATTATTTTAACCAAAAAATTCTGTTATAGTGTTTACTTCAAAAATTTATAGAGCACTGCATTATATTACTTCATTTAAACAAAATGTTTATAGATTGATGCTTTAGTTTTTTTTTATGCACTTTTCTTGTTATTTCTTCTTGCTAAAGCAAATTATTTGGATTTTTTTATAAATGTCAAAATAATGTCTTGATTGACAATAAATTTTAAACAAGATGAAAACCTTACATAAGGAACTAAATATATTCTGCCAACCAAATAACAATAAACAAATGACCATCAACTCAGATATATAATGCGCGGAGTTTATGAATTACTCTGATTGTTTATGATACTATACTACTATAGTAACTATAACAGCTTAATAATTCAATCAGACCTTTATTAATTTTAATACTTACATTGTCCTTCTATTAGTTACACGTTTACTTAGTAATGATTTTTTAGAACCTCTTGTATTAGGAGATTTTACCATCATTGGTGTGGATCTAAAAAATAATATTCCTATTTGAGATAGAAAAATAAAAATAAAGATATTATTCCTAAGAATAACAATTTTTAAACAAAAACGTATTATTTCCAGTTTTTCTGGAACTTTAAAATTTTTAACACTGTATGTGTTTTAAATAGTTGTATTTCAACGATATCACATATAACCATTTAAATTCCTTTCCTAACAATATATCACAAGCTTTTGTTTTTAAAATGGTGTCTTGGGCGCCTATTTTTAAAACCAAATACAATTAATGTATTGTATTATACCGTCACGTGACGTTAGCCACGACTATTATAGTATAATTTGTAGTTTAGCATATTTAAGTATGTATATAATTGTATTTATAAAATTTAATGTATTTGGATAAATAGCTGTAATAGCTAAATAAAGAACTATAATAATAATACCCATATAGTTTTTAGTCAATATCATCTGCAGAAACTACAATTTCGAACGAAAAAAAAGTCCGTCCTATTTTTGAGAGATCTACCGTAAACCAAACTTGAAATTTTTCTCTAGACTTCAAATTAAAGGTAACGTTGCTAAAAGATAAGCTTTTAAAATAATGTAAGATTTATTTAAATAATTTTAAAGTCATGTATAATAGAAAATAAATTAAAAATGTTCTCACTTGGTGCCATACTCCCCTACCAACAGGTGCGCTGCTACTTGACTGAGCCATTAATGAGCGGACTATCTTGTTTTTCTGCGATCCAATTATTAAAGTTGATACTCGTGTAGGATTATTTGCGCGTTTGCTTTCAGAAAGTCTGCTATTCCCATTCTTTTGATAAATGTTGTTTTGTTTTCCGTTGTCTATAACGCGAAAATCTTGGTACCACCCTCCTCTATCAGCTGGCGCGCTGGTACCTGCTTGAGCCATTGAGCCGACTTGGTTGTTTTGCTGCGATCTGTTATATGGAGTCGATGATCGTGCAGGATTATTTGCGCTTCTGTTTTTAAACAAACTTCTATTCATTTTATTACAATTGTTGGTTCGTATTAAGTTATCTACAACGCGGAAATCTTCAACGACCTTGAATCTTCTCAGATATCTTTTTAAATTTGCATTTATTTGCAAATTTTTATTGAATTTGTAGTATTTCCGAAAACCCCAGAACTTTTCAATTCCATATAGTTGTCCTTTTTGATAATCCTTTACAGTCTCCACCTGGAAGTCTTCGTACAATTGGGGCCTAAAATTCACTTCAAGTCCATAAGAATAAAACCGGAATAAGCATTCCAAACCGTATCTGTAACCTATTTCGGCATCTTCAAGAGCAAGGGTTTTAAATTCACTATACATAGTACGATAAAAGTGTTCTCTTAAGAAGTATGACCAAAATCTGAATAGTGTGTTCATTTGGTCCGATATTCCCATTCCAAAACGTCTGCGATGTTTTAAGCACTTTTTCCTGAATTTGTGGTAAGCCTCTGGTGTGAAGTTGTTATCCTCAAGGAGAAAATGCGAAGGATGCTGTAAGGACGCAGGAGCTTGAGGTACACTAACACCACTGGTACTTAGGTGAGTCTTACTGGGACTGCTTCCAAAGCTACTTTCAGTGGACGTTGTCCTTATACAATTTTCTTTGTTGTCCATTATCCATCCGGCATGCTGTTCTACCGGTGAACTGGAGGATTGTCTATTTTTGCGTATTCTGGGTGTGGTAGGGTAGGGTAACTCATTTTTTACAACGGCATATAGGTTCTTGTTCCTTCCATTTCTGCTCAAACCACTGTCTCGTTGTTGCTCTTGTTGTTTGTTGTCAATAACTGAAAAAACTTCAGCATTTTGTTTCTTATGTGCAGGTGGTACAATCCTTTGAAAAGTTTCTTGACTTATAACATTGAGAGTTTTATAACTTCCACGATGGACATCTAAATCGGCCAACAGATCCTTTTCATAGCAGTAGAGACCATCGTTGATAGACTGCTCCAGATCTCGAGTAATTTTGATTCTGGAGGTCCAGTTTCCGTTCATGTTTTAGCGATTTTGTGGCCGGGGCAGTTTGAGTTACAATAAAGAGTGACATATCTGTCATTTAACTTATCTGACTCTTCTTCGACCCAATCAGTAGAAAAATTATTCTGTCATACAGTTAGCATATCTTGGTCTTATTTCCTCATAGAAATAAAACTAGAGAAAACTTTTAAAGTTAAAAACTTTTATTTTTACACTCTATTATTCAGTACTCGTAAGAAATCGGGTATTTGCAGGAGGCATAAGGAATCTAACTTTTGATATAAACCATGCAGCTGGAGTATGGGAGGATTGGTGTAGTGGACTACCGCGTCTGACATGACAAGTCTACTACAACTAGCGTGAGTTCGATTCTCACTGGCGCCGATTTGCCTTTTTCAGTTAATTAATAATTGAAATTTGGCGTGTGTGTGTGTGAAGCGGACACACACAAGTCCTGGACTTACGGGATGCTTAATTAAGTAGAATAGTACGAGGTTAAAACAAACAAACAAACAAACAAACAAACAAACTATGGCTGTATGAGCAAAAACTACACTTGGAGCCAATGACTTTTTTTGAAATATCATATTTAATAAATATATAATATATCCGCATATTATAAAATTTTTTTCAGTGTATGTTTAATTTTTATTACGGATATCGAGAGTTTATTTTTCTTAGCAATTTTGCAAAACATATTTTATAATTTTCATTTGTTTTTAAGAAATTTAAATTCAAAGTTGGCAAATCGCATTTTTCCTAGGGTTCCAGTTTACCCTCACCAAATTTTATCCAAATCAAATGATATTAATACTTGATGTTAAAGTTTAAAAAATTGACCAAAAATGGGACTGGATGTTTTTTCTTCAGGAGTCAAGCTATTTTAAAGACCTAAATTTCTTTCTTTCAAAGGACAATTTACTGCTGTATATGTCAAAATACCCCCCACAACGCGACCTAAGTGCCATAATTTCCTCAAAAATAAGTTTTTCATTATATTTTTTATTTGGGATGCTCTAGATCCCTTCAGGCATGCGTAATCCACCCCACAAGTAAATAATTTGATCAAAAAAATATACTTTTATGTTATGTTTAATATATTCAAGACTTTTTATTATTATACTTAATTATACTTACGTTATCATAGATGACTGTTCTTCCGTCAATCCCAAACCCTCAAGGACCGACAAATTCTCTATGATCCTAAAAATAAAAAAGTATATATATATATATATATATATATATATATATATATATATATATTTATAAAGATTTTTAACTTTTATTATAAGATTACCTTTCGTTATCATTTTCTGGGGAACGCCTTAAAGTAGGATTTCTTTTTGGTCTGACTGCAACCTTAGGCAATGCAAGACTTACATCTTCTAATGACCTAAAAAATAAAAATTTATTAAATTAAATTATTTAGTTGAAAATAGTATTAAAATATTTTTTAGTCACAATTAAATAATACGAAGTCGTATTTTTTATATACAGTAGATGAATAAGACTTATACCAAACCAATTGGAATAAAGTACCAAGCACAAAACTTAAGTATAAACTAGGGGCAGAATCTATATGAGTAAAAAAAATGGATCAAGACAGCTTTGATTAATGGTTTAAAAATGACTTTTAGTGATATTTTTATGATCCATTGTGCTTTTCATAATTTTTGTCATTTAGAAATATATTGACTGTCATTTTACGTTTTAAAAATAATTACAAGAAATTTTTTTTAGAAAGTGAAAGTCTGTTTAAATTATAATTGCCTGAGCTGACCAGCTCAGGCAATGTAAAATACCTAAAATATTTTTTTTTAATATAATTATGAACCAGTATAAAATTTATTTTAACCTGCCTAAAAAAATTCTGCTACATTGTTTGCTATAAAAATATTATTGAGCACTGCGTTATAGTGCCTTATTAAAAAAAAATGTGAATTAATTTATCTAATTTTTATTTTTTTTTCAGATTTGGTACTTATTAAATATAGGTAGGAGCTTATGTATTAAAATGACATATCCAATCTATTGTAAAATAGCTTAATGGACGAATAAAGTTTTTATTTTATTTTATTTTTTATAATACTTTAGTTTTCGTTATTCAAAAATTATTTGGATTTTTTTAAATGCCAAAATAATGTTTTGATTGTGAGTGAATTTTAACAAAACCTTACATTAAATATCTCACTACCGAGATATTTACCTTAAGTAGGGAATTAAATTTATTCTGTCAACTTTAAAACAAGAAAAAAATGGGAATTAACTTTTTGATGGATTTTGCGCTGAGTTTATTTATGCCTATTATATACATAAGCCTATAATAGTGTGCCTATTATAGGCATAATCTTATAATAGTGTTCTTTATAGACATAATCCCATAATAGTGTGCCTATTATAGGCATAAGCCTATAACAGGCTTACCCAAACTTGACTAACACATTTTATTTGAAGGATTGCCGACCAAGAACGCAATAAGTTAACTTACCTATTTGCACAACTTTCTTGAGCTGACTCATCTTTGGAGTAACTATTCTAAAAAAATAAATATTTTTGTTACTACCTAACTAAATCAATTATTGCTAAAACACACTCAAAAACCGATATTTAATAATGTGCTGTTTAAAAAAAAGAAGAATTTCAGTAAATACTTGTTTAGTGTTCAGTAATTGTTCCTGCACACTAAACAAGTGTTTACTCAAATTCCTAATTTGAGTAAATACTTTTTTAGTGTTCAGTAACTGTTACTGCACACTAAACAAGAATTTACTCAAATTCCTAATTTGAGTAAATACTTTTTTAGTGTTCAGTAACTGTTACTGCACACTAAACAAGTGTTTACTCAAACTCCTAATTTGAGTAAATACTTTTTTTAGTGTTCAGTAACTGTTACTGCACACTAAACAAGTGTTTACTCAAATTCCTATTTTTTTCAACAAATCATTTTTTATGGAATCACTCTATAAAATTAAAAATAGTAGTCTTGTGTCTAGATGTCCCCCTGCGGTAAGTGTCGGACACTTAGTGTCCTTTGCGCGGTAAATTGTTTTTTCTGTCTTTAGTTACGGTTTAGTTTTGTATTGATTTCATATATCACTAAGTATGCTTGATATAGTACTTTCCGTTACTGTCGACTTTTTAATTAAGTAATGTCAACTTACCTAGTTGGTAGTGAGAAATAATATTTTATGCACCTATTATGCGAACTAAGTATTTAGTGTCCAAGAATGAAGTTTTTTTTGCTGAGACGCAGTCGAGGCAAAAAAATCAGTCGACCCCAATTATTTCGGACTTCTCTGAGAGGTCATTACATTCTTCAAATTTTATCGAATTTGCCCCCCGATATTTTATACCGACGCGACGGCACTGCTGTTTTAATCTTATTGTAAAATCTATCAAAAAAATACATATCTTCATTTCAGCTTAACAAACAGGTGTTGCATAAAACATGTAAGGTAAATGTGACTCTCTTAGTTTTGTCGGGCCTCCTGCCCGGGAAAATCAAAATACCTACCGCTGAATTATTTTTCTCAGTTTTTCGTATAGTACTTGACTTATCACTCTCCTCCATTTGCACAGCCATTGTTCTAGTCTTTTTCCTTAAAGGTAAAAAATTTTCGTCCCTTAATTGACTATAAACTTCACTTAAACTTTCGCTAAAATACCGAAAAGAAGAATTAGTATATTGTATAATTAGAGTGCCTTAATATGACGTTTTCTGTCAAGAAAACGTCACATTAAGGCTCGCTCGCTCTATATAAGTGTAGAAATTACTGTAAATATTAAATATGTAGAGTAAATTTTAATATGCGTGTGTAAGTACACTTAATCTGTAAACTCTAGCCTACTAGTGGCGGCGCAACCGATCTAGTGTCCTAACTTTTGTGTCCATACAGAGTCGAAGTTTTTAACTTTCACTTAAAACGAGAATTATGCCTCCTCCCATTTGGGACAAAGCTTCTCTGGGAATGCTACGAAGCCCTCAAATAACTGGCTGAAACAAACAAGGTTTCCTTAATCTGGGTGCCAGGGCATGAGGGTGTTGAAGGCAATGAGGCCGCAGACTTTCTCGCGAGAGCAGGAGCATGCACTCAATTTACTGGCCCTGAACCTTTCTGTGGCTTTAACAAATGCCATCAGATACAGGCTATTAAAGAATGGGAAACCAAAATCAAAACTCAACATTGGAAAGACCAAACCTTAAGACAGGCCAAAATATTCATAAATTATGAACCGGAACAAAAAGAAAACTACTCAATCTCAGCAAGCCGGAACTAAATACCTATACAGCGCTTTTAACTGGCCACTGGCCTAAGATATCATCTTAAAAAGATGGGCAAGTCTGAAATCGACACCTGCCGTCTATGCTCAGAAGTACCAGAAACTGCCGAACACATTATCTGCTTCTACAAAGCCATGGTTCGCAAAACATCTCGAACAGGTATACCCAAGACCTGCAGATATATCCCAAGTAGCCCACCAAAAATTCTTGGGCTTCTTTGAAAGCATAAAGTCTGATGTGGACTAAATTACGAAGGGGATTCACAATAGATCTCATTGATCGCAGTGATTTGAAAGGAACTACGTTGCCTTACAACCCCACTTGTATTGTATTGTATGCTCCTCCCATTGCACATTTCACGTGTCATAAGATTACTCTACTTCGCTTATTCAAAAACTTTTTTAATTTTTTTGGGATAATTTTATAGCTTAAAGTATAAACATACATTATGACTCCTAATAATTTTTGATTAATATAAAATTGCCAATTGACCATGACAACCAAAAAGGACCTTTTGGCATTAGTATATTATACAAAAATATAAATAAATATATTTATTTACTTTATATCTTCTTCTGTCAGTGAGTAAGTTGAACCGTCCAATTTTCTACATATCCTTTTAGGCCTCTTCTTTAAAGGTTCAAAACTGCTGTCATTTTCATTTATTTTTCTGTTACTTTGATTTGGACTTTGAATGTTACTTTCATTTATACTTTCTCTATCGCATTGATTTGGACTTTGACTGTTACTTTGACTTGGACTTTCATTTGTACTTTGATTTAGACTGTTACTAAAATAGAATAAATATACAAAATATAAACTTTATTCTATTTACCTTGCATAGACCTAAAGACACTACCGTGCAAAAACATTTCTGATATAAAATGGAAGAAAGCCTTTTAAAGGTCGTTTATGCTTGACAATAAATAGAGACCCGAAAAATTGATTAAAACGTTTTTATTAGTGCAAAGATGTTCAAAAACTAACATATACAAAATTATATATATTTAGCTCAGTTCTAAACTGTCGGATCTCAAAACTAACAATTCAGCAAGCGGCTAACGGCTCCCCACCCCTGGGGTAGTATAATACTACTATCGCTCTCAACGCTCTGACGACTTAAAGCTTTATTAAATTGACCTAGAATAGGGTCCCTCAATTAGCTTGACAGTTTTTACTCCCACCTGTAGAAGTAAAAACTGTGAAACTGATTAAGGGACCCTAGTTTCGTGTTACAACAGTAAAACTAAGGTACCAAACATTTATTTTTAATTTTCGTCATTTCGAGATTCAAGATCGGGTCCCAAACACCAAAAAACATTCCAGATGAAGAAATTTCGGGATTGGAAATTATATACTGACAGTATACTAACTAATACAGTGTTTTCTTGGGGTTTATTATTATTATTATTATTATTAGTTAGGTTTTTATACAACAGAATCATAGAGAGCCCCAAATAAGCTTTAAGCTTGTGGTAGGGACTCTCCATTAATTTTGAGCAAAAAATATCCTGGAATAATGATGATCTTCAATACATATCCACAAACCCAGCAAGCCGGCGCGCCGCGGCGTTTTCTTTATACATATATTGTATATTACATTATATCTTTAAAATATAATCATTTTTCTTATTTTCGGCGCCTTTTTATGAAAAAAACAATTTACATGCTTATGCATGAGCGATACTTGGTTATTTTTTAACCAAGAACCTTTTATGCAAATTAAAATGTATTTTTTACATAAAAATATGTATTTGTGATCAAACAAATGCATTACGCGAAAACACTAATTTTATGTACAGTTGGATCCGAAAAAAAAATAAGATTGAAAATTTAGTTGCGTAAATTCAATAATTACAATACAAACAAAGCCGTTGTCATGTTGACAATATTTGTCAAAATTACTTATAATAATTATAAAGTAATTAGAAATTCGTTAAGAAATGTAAGAAATCTCAAACTATTAGTATATTGGAAGCAGGATGTGGCTAGTGATCTCTATAGAGACCTTTAATTGTGGCAAGGTTATTTAGTGTTTCGGAGAGTTATGTTAAGATCATAGAAAAAAGAATAATGGTTAAGATTGAAGAAAAAATAGATGGGGGAGGAAAGAGCGTGCAGACTCGGAAAGAAAGAAGATATTAAATGAAATACAGGATGAAAATTTACTTAATTATTTGAGAGAATACTATTTACAAGAAGCGGTGCATACTATAAACAATGCAAATTTTCCTAGGTTAAAAACTATCGTCCGTCGCCGCATCGATAGTTCCAAGATTAAAAAAGCGAAAAAAAAAACATACGGAAAAACTTTTTTTTAAACGAAATTCATAATTTTCATAAATTATATGTTTGGTTAGTAGAGTTCAAATTTTTATTTTTTCATAAGATTTACTAAATATTGTGTTTTAATTTTTGATTTGATTAAATATTCTAAATGTTTTTTCAGTTTATTATTTATTATTATTATTATTTTAATATTCGACATTATTCGCATGTATTTTCTGTAATAAACTTTGAAAAAACTGACAATTAATTGTCAAATTAACCTAACCTATTTCTTAAAATCTTACTTACACTATAAAATAATTAGTAAAATTGACATTTTAGCATATTTAAATCTTGCGTTTTTTTGTGGGTCCAACTGTAAAAATATTATTTATCATGTGATTTAACAGATTACATACATTTCTTTATTAAATTTATGTATGTATCTAATAATATATGTTTTTAATTCTGTGGATTGGCCCTTTGAGAAACAAGCCATAGAATTAATATATGTAAAATTACATGAAACATGTGAAATTCCATAATATTGCTTAGTGCGCCTAGGGTCACTTTATCTTAGTGTTACTTTGTTCTTTCGTTCTCTTTCGTTAGTTTTCGGTTGTTGGACGAAAACCAGTGCAAAAACAGACCAAGCACAGATGAAGTGACCCTAAGAGCACCCATGTATTATTAAATCTATCTATAGTATTTGCAAACTAAAGTGACGTCTGCGTCACTTATGTCCTCAGTATCTCTGGCGGCAGGCAAAGCCATACATCTCAAGGACACGTTAAAGTGCCTCAATGTGACGTCACATCAAGGCACTCTAGGACACGCCATTTCAAATTGCGAATGCTATATCTACATACCCATACCTGAAATTCCTGGGAGTAATATTTTTTCGCCTATCGCTTACTTTTGCGTCCCTTAAATTAATCAAAGGCGTCACACCAGAGTCATTTAGATTAGATGAGTCCTTTGTAGAGTTTTGTGAGGAGTCTTTTGTAGAGTCCTGTGAATAGTCTTTTGTAGAGTTCTTTGAAGAATCCTTTGCAGGTTCTTTACTTAGGTTTGGTTGATTCGTTGTTGTTTCGTTCTCTAGCCTACTCATTTTTTGTGATAAATACGATACTGATATATCGTTCAACAGTGATTGGTCAATAAAACTTTGTGTCACGGCAACGTTGGATATTTCCAGGTCAGAATTGTTGAAACTGGCTCGAGTTAGGTTTACTCGTAGCTGGAAACAAAATGAACAAGCTGAAACGGATAGATTTTCTAGACAGAAGGCAAAATCTTTAAATCGCAAAATCTTGAAAAATAATAGTCCCAAGACAAAAATGATGTTTTTTAACTGAATAATTATGTTTAAAATGCTTTGACATGGATACTTGAAACTTTGACCAAAAGTTTTTTGCCACATTGAAAATCTTTAATCCATTTAAGCGTTCTTGAAATATATTATTAATTTAAGTGTAAATTAAAATAAACAGTATCCCAATACCGCTTTTTTTGGTAATTTTAATATTCTGTGATCTTACCAATATAAACTTTAAAAACAAAATGGTTTTATTGAAAAAGTATCGCTTATACATATAAAACCTTGCCACTAAATGAATGTGGCAAAATACCGAGAAAAAAAAACTATCTAAGACGGAAAAAAATAAAGAAAAAATATTAAGAACTTACATCTTTTACTGGTATACTGTTCCTGCTCAAACTTTCTCTTTCGCTTTCTTCTTCTATATCAGATAATCTCCGGCTAAAAAATAAATATTTTTTATTTTTTTTTATTGATTAGGGTACGTTCAAGTATTACGTAAGGCACTTATCTACTTATATATACGGGATCCCATATGTCTAGATTCCAAAGATATTATTTTTGTTACCCTTTGAATAAGAGTTAATGGCTGACAATTGTTAATCTTATTTTGAATGCAAAAATTCTACGCTGAACTCTTTTGAGGGTTTCCTTAGCTTTTTGAGACCACTTTGGATACCATAATAAATGACAATACTCTTACTTGTATCTACCCACCCAAAGATTTGTAAAAAGCTTTTATAGTATCAACACATGAATCCAAACAATTACGCGTTAGAACCATTTTTTTTTTGGCAATTTTTAACCTCCTTCCTCAAATGTAACGCACTTTTCCTATACCAACAACACTAACGTAACGCTATATGTAGGTTTGTTACGTAATACTTGAAAAAACCCTTAACCTTTTCAGACCCAGGCGTAAATATTTAAAATTCGAAGTAGCAAGTTTGGCCAAAAAAATAAGTAATTATAATATAGTTTTATTACGTAGCTATTTTAAAACTTTGTTAAACTCAAATCGTTTTCAAAACAATATTTAAAAAAATCTTTTGCTTTAGAAATTTCGCCACGTTTGGCGAAATTTGGTATAAAATCACAAATTCCTCATTTCGCCACCGAAGGCGAAATGGGTCTGAAGCGGTTAATAATATAATATAGCAAGCTTACCCTCGATATTTCTCACTTTCAGGCTCACTTTCATCTTCATCTAAAACAATAATTTTCCTTATAGTTTAATTTTGCAAAAAATGATAAGACAATGCAAAAAGTTTTTCAGAAAAACGAAATCATGAATTCATAGGAATCACCATACCGGGTGACTTATTTATGTCCACCCCTAAAATTAAGATTAATTTTTATTCGATACAAACGAAACTTTGGTGATTTACATTTGCTATAAAATGGAGGATTTTTTTGTTTTGCTTGCGGTTTTGCCGGAAGTGGCATAAATATGTATCTTTTTTTTTAATGTAACTTTTTGCATTTTTGAATTCAGCCGAAAATTCTATGTAAAAAAAATTATTGTGTTTTTTGTTCACTTTAAGGGGAATTGTTGTCGTTTTTTGTTCGTTTCTATTGAATAAAAAGGAGATATAAATAATTTACCTTCTTTTTACATACGTAAGCCTAAAAAAATATAAAAATAATATTACAATAAAATACTGACGACGATTTAGAGCTAAAAGAAAAACGGGGTTTTGTCCAAAACTACAATTTGAAAAGATAAAAACAAAAAGTAAAAAAATCTCCTTAAAGTAAAACAAAAACAATCAACTTTTTATGCATATAATTTTCGGCTGAATTTAAAAATGTAAAAAATTACAGGGTGTTCCATTTAAAAAAACATATTTATGTCATTTCCGGGGAAACCCAAAGTGAAAGAAAAAAAAATAAATCCGCCGCTTTATATCCAATGTAAAATATAAATCACCCAAGTTTTTATTGAATGAAAATTAATCTCAATTTTAGTGGTGGACACTCGGGTGGACATAAATAAAACTCAATACGTGGTTTGTGAATTTCTACAAATTTCAGAAAATAGGGAACCACCACGCAACATTTTAGTATTTAATTTTTAGTCCTCGAAACTTGAAATTGCAGCTTCAAATAAATTTTTCTCGAAAACGGTTAATCCTACAGTATTACAACAAGTGTACCTTTTTTATGTATTAGCACGCCCCTGGTCAATATAAGTAAATGAAAATAACATATGAATATGGGCTTTTATTAAGGTTAGTTCACAGGCAAAACCTCGTCGCTCTATCTCAAAGGGTACCAGTGTTATTAACGACGGGTTTATTTATTGAAAAAAAGTGTACAAGGATTGTGAGAATCAAAGGATTGTGGAAGATTGTCAAAAAGATTGTGAAAGATTGAACAACATTTTAATGAAGATTGTTTAAGATTGTGGGAAGATTTCAGATGATTGTGGGAAGATTTCAGATGATTGTGGAAGATTGTAGATGATTTTGGATGATTGTGGAAGAAGGAATTGTCAAAGATTGTTGGATAGGTGTACAAGGATTGTCCAATAAATAAACCCCTCGGTTATTATTCGATGGGAGATTTAGCTCAGTGGTCAATGGCATCGATATAGCCTGACACTGATCTAATGATCGTGAGTTCAAACCTCACTGGCGCCGATTGCCTTTTTCAGTTAATTAATAATTGAAATTTGGCGAAGGCGTACTCCCTAGATATATTGGTTCGAAAGTCAATTAAAGCCGGTGGTTCCCTCTACTACTAGCCCACACAAGTCCTGGACTTAGGGGATGCTTAATTAAGTAGAATAGTACGAGGTTAAAAACAAACATAAAAAAAAAAACATTAATTAAAAAGCTTATTTTTATTACAATTTTAAAGGGTCATAACTCCCTTAAGATTCGTCCAGACCTATGTTCCTATAGTGGTTTTAATTGTTTTTTGATATAGAATCATCTCCTTTATTCTATGACGTAAGACTACACTGTGTATACATACCTAACTCACTTAATTCTTTGCTCCTGTCTGATTTATTTATACTTGAGTCTGATTTATTTATACTTGAATCTGATTTATTTACAATATTTGAATCATCTTTCTAAAAAATATGATTTATTATTTTTTTTTAAATATTTTAATAATTAATAGTGTCCGACCGAACCCTTTTTTGGAACCATTTTGGGTGGTTTAGAACGTATTAATAACGGAAATTTAAAAAATATTTAAAGTTAGAATAAGGTTAGAAAAAGGTTAGAATTTAGTTAGGAAACTAACGTTAGATTTATGTATTTTATAACGTTTTTTTCAAACGTTAGTCTTTAAGGTTAGAGTTATATATTTTACAACGTTTTTGTCAAACGTTAGTTTTTAAGGTTAGATTTATATATTTTATAACGTTTTTGTATAAGGTTTGAGACTAAAGATAAAAATTTACCAGGGTAGGTACATTTTTATTTACCTCCATAGGACAAGTGCTATTTGGACTACTAAAAGCATCACTTCCAGAATTGTTTGGCGACAAACCCTTATTATTATTTTCTGGAGGGGTCTCTGACGGTGTATGACTACAAGAATTGTTACCTTCATCCACCCTTGGTGGATTTACAGTTACTCTTGGAATTCTTACGATAGCATTTTCGACACTTTTGGTACCTGAAATTTATATAATTTTTTATTCAACATTTTGACTTTATTTTCAGTAGTGAAGTCACACTTTCTCAATAACAAATATCTCACTCTGCGCTGGAACCTTTTTTTTCGAGTTTCTAATATACCCATAATTTTTATTTCATAATTCGTTTATGTGAGTTGTATGAATCATTTTGGCTTAGTTTACACCATACCCAGTAATGGCCCGTCAGTCAGTGTTTTCTCTGTAGGGACTAAATATTTAGTTCACTTACTAAACTGACTTTACTGGACCAAAATTAAAAAATCTTAACTCATTTTATGTGGTAAAGCTAGATTTTTATTTCTTTGATATCAATTTGGTATTCTGACTAAATATTTAGTCCCTATGGTAATAAAAAAATAACGTTTATTTATTTAGCAAGTTTAGTTATGTTGTTAGTTATATACTGGAAATGGGTGAAAAATAAATTACAACATTCGACTTAAACAAACAAACAAACAAGAAAGTGAACTAAATACCTGGTATTATAGGAGCAGTTGCAAATTCTGAGCATGTATGAATTATAGTAAAAAATTCTTCAGATATTTCATTTATTTTATTTAAACATTTTTTTGATGCTGGGCCAATAACGTTTATTGCACGTCGAATTTTCTAAAAAAAAACAGTTATTTATGAGTCACGAAATATGATACAAATTGTCATAAATTATGAACATAGTTATTTTCTTAACTAGTGTATTAAGTGGATAAAATCACTTAATACACGAGTTGAGAATTAAATTTTATCCAACACCTTTTAATTTTAAATAAAAATCTTTAGTTTAGCAAAAAATTGTTAAAAAAATATTAAATTTTCTTAATACGCGTATTTGCGCGCAAAAGAGTGCGCAAAACATTTTTTAGTCACTAGTGGGAAAAACTTAACTTTTCATATTTAAAATAGTGCTAAAAACAAGTGTTTCTATGAAGGTGTTGGATAATATATATTTTTATATTAATTTCTTGTTTAATATATTGATAATCGAGGCGTTTAACCGAGATTCGCAACCGCATACAGGAATACACAAAAAGCCCAGTAAAAGAGTTTTCCCATTTTTCACCTCCGCGCGTGAAATAGATTTTCTATTATCAGATTCACTTTCAGCAATCTTAAAAAAAAAACAATATACCAATTTTCAAGAAAACTATCACCCACCACTCAGGGGGTGGATTTAGAAAACAAATATTTTTAGATTCAGTTTTAGCAACCTCAAAAAGTCCAATATATCAATTTTCAAGAAAACTACCCCCCGCCACTCAGGGGGTGGATTTAGTTTTTTTTTTATTATCAGATTCACTTTCAGCAACCTCAAAAACAACAATATAACAATTTTCACGAAAACTACCCCCCGCCCCTTAGGGGGTGGAGTAAGATTTTTTATTATCAGATTTACTTTCAGCACTACCCAGGTAAACATATCATAAATCACATTTGATTCATGGGACTGTCAACGTGTTAATTAAAAATAAAAAATCAACATTTTGGTGGTTAAAAAAAATTTACCAATGAAAATTTTCCAAAAAAGCAAAGAACAGGCAAAAGTTTTTATGAATTTTAAGGTCCACTTGAAAATTCCCTGCATATTTTAGCTCATTTTGAAACACTTTACTGCATGTTCTTTTCCCTCCCTATGATAGTTACATATATACAGGCTCAAATAAGTACAAAATTATTTTTTGTTACAGTTAATTTATGTAAAATTTTCAATTAGACAAAAGCAATAAAAGTGGCAAAAGAGTTACAGCCATGGGCTGGCTTACCATGGGAGATTTAGCTCAGTGGTCAATGGCATCGATATAGCCTGACACTGATTTAATGATCGTGAGTTCAAACCTCACTGGCGCCGATTGCCTTTTTCAGTTAATTAATAATTGAAATTTGGCGAAGGCGTACTCCCTAGATATATTGGTTTGAAAGTCAATTAAAGCCGGTGGTTCCCTCTACTATTAGCCCACACAAGTCCTGGACTTATGGGATGCTTAATTAAATAGAATAGTACGAGGTTAAAAACAAACATAAACAAACATAAACAAACAAACCAGCATAGAGACCTGTATATGTATTCTGGACTTTCAGGGAGTAGAATGACTGATAGAACAATACTTAAAATGACGCATAGTGTTGAAACCAATAGAGTACGATCACAATCTCAGACTTGTTTTATAAGTCATTCTACTCCCCGAACTACTCTTACTATATTAGTAGTAAAAAAAATACTGTATTAGATCAAGATAAAGCAAAGCAAAATATGTAATGTATCTTACAAAATAATCCTCAGTTATGCGTTGATTCTCTCTTGCCATGGAGTTGCATCGAACCTGAAGGTCCGCATTTTCTTTTCTTATTTCAATGATTGTTTTTACGAGTTCTTTATTTTTTTCACTTATCATAAAATTTCCTAAAAATCAAAGTACTTAATAATAAAACTTAAAAGCTAATTAGGTATTAGATTTATTTTTAAATAAATACGTACTATTTTCTAGTTCGAGTGGAGTTAATTCATTCGCAGTAGATTTTTTCTTCACCATTTTAAATGCACCAGTATAATTCACTATTAATATACTATTTAAACTACTATTTTATCAAATAAATTGCAAAATAAACACTTCTCTTCATTACACATTACAAAAAATGCCAAAATCCGTTAAAAGGGTTGCCAACAGTATGAATTGCCAACGGTAAAGTAAAGAATTCTGTTTTATCACATAAAAATTTAAAAACGTTTGTTTTAAAGTTCATCAGTAAATATTAGATAAAAAATGCAATGATTTATTTCTTAAATTTTATACTTTAAAGTATTTATAAATAATTTATAATAAATTAATTTACTGATGTTTAAACTTCTATGTTAATGTAAATAATTCACAGTAGATGTCGCTAAAGGTTTATATATTAAATTAATACCTATAGAGAACTTCAGATGTCGCGGATGTTGTTTCAAGCTAAATTGTGCGTGCGTGTTTAAAATCGTGTTTTTTTGTGATTTTAGTGGTTTCTAAAGTAAAAATTGTGCGATTTTTCGTGAAAATCGTGGGACAATGGCCAGAAGGTGGTGAAAAGTCATGTGAGGTAAGAAAACATTAATTTTCATTGTTAAACAGACGATTATTCATTTTTTTTACAGGTGTTTACAAGATTTCCATAGCCGGTGAATTCATTTAAAGGTAAGAAAACATTTTTTCAGTGTTAAATGGACATTTATTAACATTTTGTTACAGTACAGTTTACTACACAAATATAAAAACTATAATATAAAATACGAGTTCTCTACGATCGTTAAAAAAAAGCTTGTAAAATTTAAGTAGCTTTTTTTGATGTTCCTTTGTTTTTGCCGAGATTTTAGCTTACTTGATTAAAAAATAAAATAAAACGCATTCGTAAAAGAAAAAGTTTTATCAAAAACTTTTAGGTTTAAAGTTTTTGTCTAAAAACTTTAAAGTTAAAATAATTTGCAGTTTCTTTGTGTCGGGTAATCCAGAGACTAATGAAAGTAACTAGACGTACACCGGGAGTACGCCCATTAAACGTACATCAGTTGTATTTATATTAGCTTTTTTTTTTGTTAACGTTGGTTGATTTGGTTTTTCGCTGGTTTGGTGTTTTTTTTTTAAATTGATAGGCTAAATCATCTTATTTCTCAAAATTTTTATTTAACCTCAACTAATAAATACTTAAATAAAATGATGTACGTTTATTAAACGTAATGCCGGTGTACGTCTCGGCGAAATTTAATTTCTCCATATAGAGTTAGATCTAACTTTAAGGGAGTTATAACCACCGGTCGGATCAAAGTATTCACTTACTTTGGGCAATTGCCCAAGTAACGATTAGAATTAAAAAATATATATTTTTTAAAGTAAATACATATATGTATAGACACTTTAAAATACATTTAACTAACCGGACTGTCATGTCGACGCTGTTTTTACATAGTGATTCACTTGGAAAAAAAACAATTTTTATAAAAAATATTTTTTTTTATTTATTTTTTATTTTTTTTTATTTATTTATACTGTCGTGCTATAAAAGGCCCCCGTATCTCCATTTGACGCATAGCAACGTTTTCACGTCAACTCGGTGTAATATTTTGAAAATTCTGGTATGCTACAAATGGAGATACGGGGTTCTTTCATAGCACGGTAGTATACAAGTCTTGTATCCAACCAGTGGTTATAACAAAAATGTATAAAACTTAATTCCTATTTATTTTTAATGAACTTTATAAGTGCAAGAATCTTTTTTTATCCCATGGGATAATTAAAAAAAAAATATATTAAAAATTGTGGGTGCACTCATAATGGGTGCCCTAGGGGGGCCCGAAAACTTAGCATAAAATTTTACATATAATTTATATTGTATTTTAAGCATTTTAGGGACAAAACATGTACAAAAATTGTCCAATAAATTACCCCCTTGTAGAAGTGCTTATACTAATGAACACCATTCTAATATACAACAACAAATTAAAATTATTTTTTACTAAAAAACAAAATATAAAAATATATTATATCTAAAATCTATAAAATTAAAATTATATTATTTTGCGTTTTTTACATTGTGGACCACAATTGTCAATTTGTGGTTATAGGTGAAATCTATCCATAGATTCTGGTACCAGAATCTATCCACCATGGTGGTTGCACATATTTGGAGATGACAGAGAAACAGTCCTAGAAATCTGTTTCCCCTAGTTAGGTTGCTATAGAGTCCCTATATAACCACGGATTGTGCTATTCCTATAGTCTGTTCTATAGTCGGATTCAAGTTCAAGTTTTAAAAATATTTTTTTTTTAAACATGTTCTTTTTATAGAAAGAAAAAAGATATCATTTTGAAATTTTGTAGGTATGTTTATTTATATTCAAAAAGTACAAACCATTTTTTTTAGATTTTTAAAGTGCCATTTTTGGACCATAGAAAATAAAAACAAAAAACAGTGGTTGCCATGATTCCGGCCGTTTGTTTGGAATCCAAACTTTGGATCGACTGAAAAAAAAAACGGAATTATTCAGTATTAAAGTCGCTATAGCCCGAACTAGAAGAACATTTTTTGGCCAAAAGATAACAAAATTGCGGAGGTTTTTTTTTTTGAAAAATTTTGAAAACTTTTAAAAAACGTCCGCCATTTTATTATTTTTTGGCCAAAAAAATTTCTTCTAGTTTGGGTCAAGGTTCGGGCTATAGCGAATTCAATACATACTGAATAATGTCCCGTTTTTTTTTTTTCAGTCGATTCAAACGCCTGGAATCATGGCGACCACCGTTTACCGATGGCCAAAAAATGGCACTAAAAAAATCTATTTGTTTTTTGTATTTTTTTAATGTAAATAAATTTATTTACATGTTAACATGCCTACATTCATAATATCTTTTTTTGATTCTATATAAAAAAAATGTAAAAAAAGATATTTTTAAAATTTTAAGGTAGAGGAGACCACTTAAACCATGATATTTTAACAACGCCTTAACATTTGGACCAAAGATTTTTTACCAAAAAGAATATTTGGTCCAAATTTCAAGTCTATATGACTTATAGACTTGAAATTTGGACCAAATATAGTATATGTCAAAGCGTTCTTGAAATATCGTAGTATCGTATAAAATTTATTTGCAAAGGGCTTTCAGCTTTGCACAAACTATATGTGTAAATTTTTAAGTCTGTGCTACATATTAAATTAAAAATCACATTTAAAAACATCAATTACATATATCTATATTTTATTTTTATTTTTTTAGACCAAAATTGTTTTACTTTGAAATTTATTTTAACAGTTTCGGTCTTATTTTTTCTTTTTTTTATATCTTAAACTGTATTATAAAAATGTATCTGCTTATGGTATGGACACTTTACATAAAATATTTTGTATTAAATACACTGAAAATCGGTTACTGTAGTGCATACTAAACGTTTTTGCATATATGGAACCCCACAAAATTTTAGTGGACATTCAGTGGTTGTTGCAGTTACCAGAACAACGTTAAGTATTACTGTAACAACCAGTGAATGTTAACTAAACTTTCGTGGGGGTTCCATATACACGGTGTATTTGAAATAGCGTAGGAAATTTTAACAGATGATTATACATTATAAAATATGACAAAAAGTTCCTATAAACATATGTCTAAAAATGCGTCATAAGGGAGCTACTCCCCTTTGAAAGTGGCTAAAAAAATCGGTTTTTATTTAATAACTCAGGAACCCTTTGAGATATATCAACGAGGTTTTGCACGTCAACTAATTCTACCCAGGCCCGTTTGTGTGTGTTATTTTCATGTACTTATTTCAACCAGGGATGTGCGAAACGGGGGGGGCTTATCAGTTTTTTGTCCCAAACTTTTTTCTGTGTAACTTTTTTGCAATTTTATTTTTGAAATATGATTCCTCAGGTCAAAATACATAAAAAAGGTACTCTTGTTGTAATACTGTAGGATTTACCGTTTTCGAGAAAAGTTTATTTGAAGGTGAAATTTCACGGTTCGAGGACGAAAAATTAAATACTAAAATGTTGAAAACCAAAATTTTAATGATGCAGGGCGAATGTACATTAAAAACTAAGAAAAAAACCTCATATACAGGTACTTCCAAAAATCAATCCTAATGGAGCTTTGGTCTCCTAAATATGCACCATTTTTAAAGGGCTATGGTAGCTTTAAAAGCGTTTTTTCGACCTACATGTATGGAAACTTTTTTTCTTAGTTTTTGATGTAGAATAACATTGCATCATTAAAATTTTGGTTTTCGACATTTTAGTATTTAATTTTTCGTCCTCGAACCGTGAAATTTCACCTTCAAATGAACTTTTCTCGAAAACGGTTAATCCTACAGTATTACAACAAGAGTACCTTTTTTATGTATTTTGACCTGAGGAATCATATTTCAAAAATAAAATTGCAAAGAAGTTACACAGAAAAAAGTTTGGGACAAAAAACTAATAAGGCTCCCCCGTTTCGCACACCCCTGGTTTAAATAAGTACGTGAAAATGACATACAAAGATGGGCCTTATTAGGATTAATTCACGTGCAAAACCTCGTTAATATATCTTAAAGGATTCCTGAGTTATTAAATAAAAACCGATTTTTTTAGCCAATTTCAAAGGGGCGTAGCTCCCTTATGACGCATTTTTAGACATATGTTTATAGGAACTTTTTGTCATATTTTATCATGTAGAATCACCTGTTAAAATTTCCTATCCTATTTCAAATACACCCTGTATGCAAAAACGTTTAGTATGCACTACAGTAATCGATTCTCAGTGTAATTTTCTCGATATAACTTATAAACTTAATAGAACCGCTATTATATAGGGGTTCTGTTAAAGGTTAGGTACTAGATCTGTGGCGCTGCCACCACTGGAAAATGAGCTAGGGTTCCTAGATCTAGTGTCCTGGCTCCTGTTATGATAGAAAAACTATAATAATAGAACCCTTAATTGTATCGTGTTATGCAACAGTATGTTAACCAACATTAATAACTTTTAAACGTTTTGACTAAAACACTTAAATTTGCTTTACTTGTTTGTGTATCACAACATGTACAAAATATGTAGAAAATATTTATCTAATCTTTAATTCAATTTCTTTAAAATATATTAATTAAAATGTTCTGCAACCAAATCTTGAATCTAATGTCATTTTACAATGTGGGTTAACATTTAATCGCAAAACACAGTCCAACATTATTTCACGATATTTATTTTGATTTAAAATCTAAATAATACACATTGTATACATAAAAATTCTATAAAATTTTACGATTTACAGTCGAGTAAGTTAAATTTAGTGCCTAAAATAAATTAAAAACGAGATGATGGCAAAAGCAATTGATAGTGATGACGTAGAAATCATATTTCCTGAATTTCCATTGCAAAAATCTAGATTGCACTGTTCTGCAACGTATCGGAATTTATTTTGGAATGTAGACCAATTACACAGTCCCACGGAACAGTCGGAGAACTCCACTGGAACCTCGTTCAAAAAGAACATTACTTTGTGGGATTCTTGACCTCGGCACCTGAAAAACGCCCATGTTAATGGTATAGGAAAATAGCGTTACAGGGGGGTCCAAAATGATCAAAATTTGAATCCCTTGTGTGGGCTAGTAGTAGAGGGAACCACCGGCTTATACTGACTTTCGAACCAGTTTGTATAGGGATCGTCCGCTTCACTTATCGCCTTCGCCAAATTTAAATTATTAATTAACTGAAAAAGGCAAATCGGCGCCAGTTAGAATCGAACTCACGAAGTTGGCTAGTTGACTTGTCATGTGGACGCGGTAGCCAACTAAGACAAACCCCCCCATGATGCCATACTTGTTTAAAGGTCAAGAGGGAGGGCGACTTTTGGACCATACTGTATATTTATATAGACTTTCAATGGTAACTAATAATTAACATTGATAAAATATGCAGGAAAAACTAAGTTCGGGACGTATTTTTGGTTTAAACTTTTTAAAAGACAAGATCGGGTACCATTTGAAAACCTAGTCCAGAAACACCCTGTATAGTTTTTTTTACTTACTGGTATAAAACAGCGGCCAAATTAGCAGCAAATGGTACATTGTTGGACGATTTCCAATGCCTTTTTGATTGTTGATAATAATTATCTGCCCTCAAAGGTTGTTGATCTTCCGCAATTCCCATGGCGGTTAGAAGGGTGTTTATGGTTGCTGCATGGGTGAAGTAAAAGGAAGCTTTGTTTCCATCAGAACCGCCTAAAGTAATAAGCATTATAATAATAACATTTTTGTCTAAATTATGTAACTACATCACAGCCTGTGATTCACAGCATTGTCGGCGACAATTTGTCGCTGTTTACCGACTGCGCCAACCCCATAGGATCTTAGGATAATGAACGTACATGACGATATTTTTATGGATCTTCAATTTTAATTCGGTTATACTTATAGTTACTCACGTTTTCTTGCAATAAGTTGGCGGATCCACATGTTTTTATCGATCAACTAAAATTGACGACCTACCTTTTTTGTCAATCGTCGATTTTTATTTTGTAGGATCCACATTTTTTAAGATGAACATTTTAATGATATATATTTTAACGATGAATAGTTTTTTGACGATTGTCAGTTATTTAAGCCTAGGAGTTACTTAGCGTCGCTGTAACTACCTATCTTTCTTTGACCGTCGAATAAAAAATATTTTTAAAAGTAATATCTTTCCACAAGTTATGTATCTAAAAAAATCTCGGCATAGGGGGTAAATTAAGTAAATTGAATGTCAGAAAACTAGATGAAACGTTGTAAGCGCCCTGTCAAAACATCGGCACTATTGGGAAAACTAATAACATGCTATTAAAACAGGGTAGCATAACATAATTACAATTTTACTACTACTCCTCACTGCACAAACTAACTTGTATAATATTTATATTAAACTTTAGCTTTTATTGTACACTTAATATATAATTAAAATTAATAATAAAAATATATTTTTACTTGGATGCAAGTTGAACTTATTAATTACAATTTTTGATTGATTTTAAAAACAAATGAATGGAAGCTTAAAATTTGTACACTAGAGCCATCTAGTTTGCAAATTTCAAACTATGTGTTTTGTTTGATTTTAAATTCTGTATCTTTAAAACATTATATTCTAGCAAAAAACTGTATATAACATTTTTTATAGGGTTTAAAAAGAGCTTTTATTTAAAATATAATTTTTTGAAATCCAAAACCATTTACTGCTTTAAACGCCAATATCTCGAAAACAATGCGTTTTAAGAAAACTTTGTTTATAACATTTTTTGACCAATTTAAAATTATCTTTTATATAAGTGCTAAATCAACCAAATACAATAATAATTGCCTTAATTATAAACAAAAAACGCTAAAAATAGGAGTTTTACCCTATTTTTACCCCCTTACCCCCAATCGTTTACCCCCAAAATGTAATCAGCTCTTTGGAATACGATAAGAAACAATATGCAAAAAAGTCGATATCTCATGTAGAAATGGAGTTAGAGAGTTTACACCCAGACAGACAGACAGACAGACGCTTTTTTTTTACTGATTTCGACTCAGAATGGTCTAAAACGTGGAGAAATGTGAAAAAACCGTGGTCAAAGATTTTGACTTTTCGGCGAAGATTTCAATACATCGGCACTCTTAGTAGCACTAAGTGCCGATGTAAAACTGTAGAAGGTCTTGTCTGCAAATCCCAATCGGGACCGCGGGGAACAGTTTTTTTTTAATTTAATTTACTTACTTTACCCCCTGTGGTAAAATTTTTCTTTTAGATGACAAAATATATATTTACCACTGACTGTGCGTTCGAATTTATCATAGAGGTCCTTGACCAAAGGACATCCAACTTTTTTGTTCAATGGATTACCATATCCTTCGCTGTAGTATGATTTTAAGTCTTCGCCATATTCGAGCATCTTCAGTTGTTCCTTGTTGAATGCGATACACCATGGGGAACGTTGTTCCAAATGCCTAAAAACATTATTTGTAAGTTTTTCGAATTATTTTATTTATTTTTTATTTATTTATTTATTAATATACAGCCGAAGCCAATTACAGGGTGAGAAAAATTCTGTTATCAGAATATACAATAATATAAAAACATAGATAAATTTAAAATTTCGGGTTGTATAATATTAGATACATGATTACAGTATTTTTAGGAAATATACAATTTAATAAAATTTGATAAAATTTGATAAAATTAGACAAACGGAATGTAATATTAGTTCACGACGGCGAACTTATGATTTTTTATTTTCTTTGTAGAGCAATGGAGCTCTCTACAACTAGAATTATGAAACAAAAGACGTCTACCCTATCTCTATCTCATTTGTGCTACACTTTCCAGCCAACCAAATAAATACTGTATTTGTTTTTCATACAACAAATACAGTATTTATTTGGTTGGCCGGAAAGTGTAGCAGTGAGAGGCACGTAGCTAATGTGAATCTGTAGAATAAGATAATTCTACTAAAATTTAGATGGCGCCAGTAATTTCTTTAGTAATGCACTTTTCGCCCGGCCAAGTAAATATTGTATTTGTTCAACAAAGAACAAATACAGCATTTGTTTGGTTGGGTGGAAGTGGGAGTGTATGTATGTCTTCTATCCTTTTTGGGTAGAACTTTTGTCCCTGTCTAATATAATGGGAGAATTCTCCATTGAAAATATCTAAATTATCCTGAAGTGCGTTGTAAGTTTCACATACAAAATGTTAGGGAGAAAACTTTAAAGCATTCGTTCTTGGTCTGTCTAAATAAAAAATTGATGAATTACGGATACCAGGCCTTGGAAGGTGAAATGTAATTTTTTCTAATATGCTTGGGCAGTTTACTAGATAATTTATAATTTTATATAGAAAAATAAGACCTAAGCGTTTCCGTCGGTTTTCTAAACTATCGTAATCGAATTTGCTGAGTAGCTGAATAAGAGGGTGGCCAATTGGTGGATAAACTCCTTCTATCTTAAAATTTAGTAATTTTAAAAATCTACGTTGTATGCCCTCTAAAAGATTTTCATGTACGGCGTATCCTGGGTTCCATATTAAACATCCATACTCAAGTTGGATCTAACAAAAGTATTATATAATAATTTTAAAACAAATAGGTCCGAAAATCCAGATGAGTTCCTCATTACAAAACCTAGTTTTTTGAAAGCATCCTGTGATATTAACTCAATATGTTTGTTAAATGCTAATTTAGTATCAAAAGTAATGCCCAAATCTTTGACATAATCAGGACGGCTTAATGTTTTTTTGTTGATTTTATAATTAAATATAATCGAATTTTTTTTGAGGGATGTCCCCAAAAGTTGCTATACAAAATATATTTTTTTTCTAAAAGTACTCGCTTTCCTGAATTCAAAGATGTATCACACTTTTAATTCTTTACCATGTATTCAAGGAAAAAGTACATTAAATTAAATTTTAATATAATACCAACTTATGTCCTAGATTTTGATTTACTATTTAGGGTTCGTCGAGGGGTTCGTTCAACTATTAACGCACATGGGGGGGTTGGTAGCTCCAACATTACCTTAATGTTTTGGTATGGGAAAATATAATAAAAGTACGTTACATGAGAGGGGTTTAAAATATCCCAAAAAGTGTGTTACACAATACTTGAGCAGATTAATTTAAAAAGTCAAAATTTTGTGTAAATATGGCGCCATTTTGTTTTTAAAACATTAAATAAGTCTCGAAATACGTGGAAGCAGGCCTTTTGAGAAATATTTTATTATTATTCGAGGACTTAATAAATAGTCTCATGGAACCCGTTAATTTTTTATACAAAGTTAAACATGTATTGTATTGTTTGTTTTTTTCTCATTTTTTTAGTTTGCCGGGCCCCCGGGAATACGAGCCCTGCACATTGTACCACCCGGGCCTGTCTGTAAATTTTACTTACCATGCTTTTTCGTATCTGCACATTTCGTAAATATCGTAAATTATCGTCGAATTCAGGCTGAATTTGAATCCCAACCTTCTGAACACATTTCTGACCATTTGGGCGTACTCCGGACGTTCTGTCCACCTTCTGTACTCGTCGTACGTGTTGGGGTTGTCGTTTACCTGGTCTTGCCATGTGTCACAATGCTTATAGGGCTAAAATAAAAAAATAAAAGCAATTAATATTTAGCAAGCTATCACAAAAATTATTAGTTTTTACCCTTGCCTCACCCAATTCTACAAAAACAATTCAAGCTAAGAAATTTATTAAGGGGTTTCATTTTCGAAAAATGAACCCCCTTAATAAATCTTGTCTCACTGAAGTAAAGAAGATTCACCATTTTTGTTATATTATTTTGTTAAACCCTTACAAAATTATTGAAGAGCCTCTAGCATAAGTATAAGCCTTTTTCGGCTGTCTGTGACTTTCTATTTATCAAATTACTAATAAATAAATAAAAATAAATAAATAGTTACCTTAATAAGTCTGTCATTATATATATTGGCACGAACATTATATGCTTCTCTTTCAAATAGACCTTCAATGTAAGCCTGGTAGCTGTCTTGAGTTCTATCAGTGTCTGTGTATTGGAACTGAAATTTTAAAATAAGATACAGTTAGCTGTAAAGTGTAATGTAAGCCTGGTAGCTGTCTTGAGTTCTATCAGTGTCTGTGTATTGGAACTGAAATTTTAAAATAAGATACAGTTAGCTGTAAAGTGGCTATAACCGCGCTTCCACAGTCAATTTAGCTGCGAAAGCTTTTTATAAAACAGTTTTAAATCACTCTGTAAAAGCAGTATGACTGTAGCTGTATTCTGGCTTATTGAGTGGCTGGAGATTGGAAAGTACAGCTATTTTATGTGTAAAAGCTAACCGTGTTTCTTGGGTTAAGTAATTATCATAAAATATTCAGTAATATTCTAATTTCTAAATAATTTTTATTAAGGCTTACATGATATAATCTATCAGAATAAGGTTCCCGGAACAGTTGGGCAAATCTGGTCTTGTACCTTCTGGCCAAACGTTTTAGTTCACCAATACCTTCAGCTGTTAATGCGTTGGCTTGTCTTTCTGTGATTGTTTCGTTCCAGCGCCACCTAAAAGCAAAAATGTAAAAAATTAAATATACGAAGAAATTTTACAATGCGGCGTTTTATAGTGTTTTACTTTAACAGTTATACCAGCATACATTGATTCATTCATTTTTATCTACTGTTTCATTAATTATCCAAATATACAAACCCTAGTGGAAATTTAACGTTAGAATAACGTTTTTCTGTTAGAAAACTGTATAAAAGTACGTTATAAAATATGTGCAAATGTCCCGCTTTTTAACGTTAGAATCAAACGTTAGTTACAAACGTTAATCTAACGTTAGATTTTTAAGTTAGAAATACGTTATAAGTACGTTTAATTTCTAACTTTGGGAGGGGGCGTGGCAAACTAGGAAATTTCTACCTGTATCATAAAATGGCAGCTGGAGACAAATTTATTTATATAAATAAATCTTAATATATTTTAGCGATCATAATATTTTTAAACATAACCGTTAAATTTATTTATAAAATAGCCATCTTTTTAGGTGGCCCTAAATATTTTTCGTGTAATATCCTGTTATACTTCGATAAATACGTTTACCTCTCAGAAAAACTTTATATTTAGTTAGTTAATATTTATTTATGCATTCAGAGTCTTAAAATATGTTTTCAATTATAGTACAGAGTTGCCAGACTTACTATAATTTTGACTTTTGGGGGATATTTTTTTAAATTTATTATAGAAATAAAAAATAATTATCAAACCTATTCACATAGCTGTCTGAAATGAGTATTTTCTACTATAGCTTACGTATTAATAATGGAATTTTAAAAAATATTTATATTTATAAGTTAGAATAAGGTTAGAAAAAGGTTAGGAAACTAACGTTAGATTTATGTATTTTAAAACGTTTTTGTCAAACGTTAGTTTTTAAGGTTAGATTTATATATTTTATAACTTTTTTGTCAAAAGTTAGTTTTTAAGGTTAGATTTATATATTTGATTACGTTTTTGTATAACGTTTGAGATTAAACATAAAAATGTCACTAATCTAATGTTATGTTAAGTTAGATTTATGTACTTTTCTACTAGGGAAGTTGGTAGCCCACTGCCCACTTAATTAAGGCTCTATTTCGGTAAACTGTATCGAGATGTTGGGCCTGAAAATTTTTTTTTAAAGTACACCCGAGTACACTCGAGTACACCGATAGAAAAATCTAAAAATGGTACAACCAAACGTTGTTGTAACAAGTTTGAGGTATATAATACCATTTTTACGATTATTCTAAAACATTATAACGTTACACTAAATACACTTTTAAAATTTTACATTCATATTATTAAATAATACAAGAACTTTGTTTTTACTATAATAGTTTTTTGAGGAAGGATGGTTAATAAAGATGGCGACAATCAGCTGATTCCAATAAATGTTTTACCAAAATATTGAAAGTAGGCATTTTGGGCTAAAATGCTAAAATGTGCCCAACGATAAGCATGTACATGTACATGTAATTACATGTGATATGTATTTTCTATATTTAAAATACATTAAACCAAATTTGTAAATGCAGAAGAGAGTCGGCCAGGATCTCTGTTAGCCAGCCGAACGGACGGGTCAGCTGAATTACCTGCGTTTTGAAGCAAGGATCGTGACGTAGGAAGCAGCGGCGATGCGACCCTGCGGATTTGCAAGCCACGCCCACCCAGCTCTTTGCGAGGCAACCAAAAATCTGATCGCTTAACAGTTTGTTGTCGTAAATGAAACAATTGCACTAGTTTGTAAATACCGAACACGTTTACTTTTTTGTTGTTGTATTCTATGCAATATATAGTGGGGGGCGCATATACAACTATTTATTGTTGTATACTATAACCTAATTACGTTAATAATTACGCTAGTGTTCTATCAGTGTAGAGTACTTTACTACGGAACTATAGCTCAACCCACTATTACATATTGTTCCCAATCGAGAGAGGATACAAAATAAATTATTGCGATTTCTGGCTTTCAAGAATAATATAGTTATTGTCGACCACAATTATGAACTAATAAGAAAATATTTTAATTTAATTCCTTTAAACTTGCGAAGAGAATTTAGTGACATTATAATCCTATACAAGTTATTAAACAACATTATAAACTGCCCAGAATTATTATTAAAAATAAATATACATGCTCCATTGGCAAATGTCAGAAATTACAATTTGTTTGTGCTACCAAACAGAAGAACAAATTATACCGATAACTCTTCCATTTGTGGGATGTTAAGATCCTCAAATGTTCATTGTTCAGATATAGACATGTTCAGTATTTCTTTAAACGCCTTGAAAAAGTATTTAAAACGCTCTGTAAACAATTTATAAATTACTTTTCTTTCTTACACTATGTATAATTGACGTATTTTAAGCATGACGTTACATTGTTATTTCTAAGAGGTTACTACCTTTGGGCTTGTTCCTGTTTGTAACCCTAATTAATTAAATAAATAAATAAATCGGGAAACTAGAAAAGTATTTAAGTATTTTGCGGTTAAAACCGAGTATTTTCTTATTTTAACAAATATATAAATTTAAACATTTTGTGAATTAAACGAAAAGCATGCTTAACTTTATTAGTCACTGCGAGGCATGCCAGATATTTAGATTGCATCCTTGTCATTTTACAATCATATTGGGAGATATTATTTACACGTACTGTATCCTTAAATACTATGTTCCCGATTGGGAACAGTATGCAAAAGAGGGTTTAAATATTGGCTTCAAGGCAATAATACGTCGGTTACACTGAAATTGTCTATTACCTTTTGATTAAATCGAAATCTCTTGCACACAACTTTCCTCTGTCCGGAAATGAGCGTCTTTGTTCGTAGTTTCTCACAATTTCTTCCTGAATCCTATTTAAGTTTCTCAAAGCGGCCATTCTTCTGTGCCCAGGGTATCTGGTTCCATGACGGTTTACCGACCAAAACTGTACGGGTTCACATTCTAAAAATATTCAAAAATTTAGTTAAAAAATATTGAATTGACACTAATAAATTTGTGACGGCAGTGGTTGTTCAAAGGGGTAAACCTCCCTGGAATTCATTGTGCAGACCCGAGGAATTCCTATAGGAATTCCCAAATTGAATAAAACATATTTCGAGCGAGGTCCCCCCCCCTCCCCCTTTGTACTAATTTAAATTAATGCACCGTGAGATCTCACTATCGATGGTTAACATAAAGAATACAAAAATAAAAAAAATAAATCGAAATGAAGAAATTTTTACAAAAAGGAATAATTATTTCAAAGCTCCATTTGCTAAAAATGGTTGACAAAATTAAATATATTGCTTCAGGTAGCAGTTTTTAATTTGTTTTCAGGATAAAGTAGGTGCATTTAAGTACCGAAATGAAAATAAGAAAAAATCTGTCAGCTTAGCCTAAGGGAGCCACATATCATTGAAGAGTTCCAAAAACTCACCTCTTATTTTTAAGTATTAAAATAGAAACATTAACTTCTGCATGTTTTCCAATGTTGAAATTTGTAATTTTAAAATGGTACACCCTATCAAAAATCTCGCATAAAACCTCATAAAACCTCATATTTATGAGGATTTATGAGGATTTAAAAAATGATTTATAAATTTTACGAGGTTTTGCAAGGAAACTAAAATGAAATTCAGGGACGTGCCAAACGTAGTGGCTTTGTGAGTTTTTTGCTTAATATTTTTAGGGGTTTAGCGTATGCTCTATTCCCTTTTGAAAAGTTACTCCACAAATGATGTGAACTTGTAAAGACACATGCAATTGTTTTCACGGCCTACTCAACCTTTCATTATGTACAAAATGAGTCATATACATTATTAATTGTGATTAAAATAACAAAGTTAATACATGCATTCATCATAAATGAATATTTTCTTATTAATAGGGGTCGGTTATACGGTTACAACGAGACGAGACAGAAAATTTAACTTTTTATGATCCATCTGTGTGAAATTTTACGCAAATATTTTTTTTTTATTATTTTTTTATGGTTAAGATTTCGAGAGGCGCCTAGAATAACAGTGGTGGGGTGATTTCTAAACTGTCACTCTAAGTGGTAGATGGAGTGGCGAATATAATTATAAATAAACATTTAGACCCTGTTATTGGGGAATTAATCTTTATTTTTGGATCGGAGGACACTGCATCCAGGGATGACGGGAGGTGGAGGTGGGATTAGTTGGGAAAATTTTATTTATGTCCCCCCACAAAAAAATAGCGGTTTAGGGGCATTACTGACTGCGTTCCAGCTATGTAACGAAATTTCAAGTATGGCTTTCTAAAAAATGTTAACCCCTTTTGAGATGCCTCTGTCGTCCCTTATAAAATATCAAAATTCAAATATTAAAATTGCTGTCATTGCATTGTCAAACTGACAATGCTTTGATAGAAGTTGATGAACTAAGTTTTCTGCCACTGCTTATCTCGTTCGCGAGTTATTGCAAGATAAAGACTCGGATTAAATCCTAGCTCGGAAAGCGCCTCTACTTTTCTAAATTTAAAACGATTTAAATTTTTTGTGATCCTGACATCCAGGCGCACAATTTAAGGATGTACTTTAAGTACTCTGACTTAGTAACTAACTAAGTCAAATTCGAGGAATTAACATTTTTGTTTTTCCTTCATTTAGCCGATCCCTATTTTTAAATGACATAAAATCTACACAAATTAGTCATGCATTAGAAGTGACGATCATAGAGATGGAAAGAGAACCATTAGTCCAGCCTGCGCAAGATTATTTTGTGACAGAACGGGACAGCGAAATGTCGTAACGCAATATATCAGACCTTGCGCAGTACGCATCTCTATCAGCTGTGAAATGCTGTCGGTCGTAAAACAATTCATCACCCCAGTATTCATTTGTATTATCTCCAAAAATCCCCCAATAAAAATCTTAAAATGTCCAAAAATAGACATATGGCAAACCAATACTGGGGTGACGAATTATTAGTAGTTTGTTTATACTGTCAGTACTGTCAGATCGTCGTTTGTTACTGTTCATTTTTCGACTTGTACTTTGTTTTAATTGTTTTTTTGTTGCATTTGTTTATAACTTTAAACCTAACCTGTATTGTTGCTTTATGAAGAGGAAACGGTCAATCCCTGGTGTACTCAAAGTAGATGTACAAAATCCCGAAACTCAAACACACCTCGAAAAATTCTTATAAAATAATTTTAAAAAACTATTTCGACGTTTCTTCGTAGACATTTATTGTTTTTTGTTGATTTTTTTACAATTTTTATTTGACACACAAAACTAAGGTTAAAAATACTCGTCAAAAACAACAATAGTAGTGCGCATGTGCAAGTTTATCTCAGATGCGCTAGGCACGTTGATCACAGTATTCCGCAACGGCTTTGGAGGTCTTTCCTTGTCTATGGTCACGATATAAAGATTCATAATGTCTGCAAATAATATATATATAATTTATTTAACACAGGGTGTTTCAGAAATAGGTTTTAAACGGGTTTAAAATTTCAAATGGTGATAATATAAAAATATATGAAAAACACTTTCTCTAACATAACAACGCTTTCCTATATTTTGCATAGCTTCTTAAGAGTTAGCTTTAAAATGATACCTATGTGAACTGATAAGCATTTTGATATATAGGTTTTGATGCAGAATCACAATTTTAAAACTTATTTCTGAATCATCCCGTATTTATCTGTTTTATTTTTATGAACATCCTGTGATTAGGGCATATTTTTGGCACTGCCTGTTTTATGGTTTTAGGAAATTTTAGTATTTTTCTTGTGTTTTTTTTTTTTTTTTGCTGTCGAGTCGCAACAAGTTTTGGGGATTTCGAGAGGGATTCTACGAGGGGTAAACCGCTGACAAAACTTTTTACACCCCTTTAGGAGGAAATCTTTAAAGATTTTCTCGTTACCTTCAAAGATTTCCTCGTAACCTTCAAAGATTTCCTCCAATTTGTACACCTGGATTCCTCTGCGGTTTACCCCTTGGGGATTTCATTTAACATTAAGTTTTTGAATGACAATATTAGGCCACAGAGATTATGGATCCTTTATTATTGCTAATAATACCCCGCCACAGTTGGAGAACTTTTAACAGGCAGTCCATCTCGGCCGGCCATGTACCACAAGATAGTAGTGTTAAAACTGCAAAATAACGGTTAAAGAGCGAGTCGCATTTATTGATAAGCAGTATTTGGACGGCCGAGATGTTTCTTATCTGAAATTACTCCGACTTTGGCGACATACTTTAGAAACTAAAGTTATTTACAACAAAAAATACACAATATTTAGTAAGCAGTTAGTCAGAAACTAGACATTAGAAAAAAAATAGTGTTACAGTAAAAATTCACACTAAATTTGAAATTACTTGCTTGCCATAAACTGGAAGGGACTGAAAAAGAATACAGAGCATGTAAGAAAATACAGACCAAATCACCATAATTATAGTAAGAAATATACAGGGTGTTTAGAGAAATAAGCGCATATAATATATGCATTTTATGCTGTATTAGCATGACAGATATTTTAATATCAACTCTCTGCGGCGCGCCGTTTAAATTGTATAAACGGCGCGCCATTTTTACGTTAATAAAAAGTTATATGCGTTTATACAGTAGATTTCTTTTTATACCGATCTCGTATAGTATGCATAAGTTACTGCGAAGGCACGTTGTATACTATCCTAAGGCTTTTACCATACAAAGTATGGTGAGATTGAAGTTTGAGGTTTTCTTCGAAGATGATCTAACCTAAGATTTAGTGTTAATGGAACGATCGCTACCACACCTTTACTTTAACTCCAAAAAAAAAGGTCTATCTTTTCGGTCTGTTTTTGGCAATAACTTGCTTAATAAGCAATAATAAGTTTAAGGCTTTAACCTTTTGTCATTATTTATTAATTTTAACAGGATATTCATAATTTGATCCTGCGGTAATTTCTATATATTTTTGATCGGTACAAAGTCAAATCTTCCGTACAGCAACACTCTGTATAAAAAAACTTCAAAAGAAAACCCAAAATATTACAGACCTGGTATGCTATGTTGTTGTCCTGATCTTCTGTTGTTATTAATACTGTCATAAGCAGTTTTTGATCCAAACTGGATGTAAGGTTCTTCATCGCTGGCATAACAGTACTCCTCGCAGCAGTTGTCATTATCGTTATTTCCATAGCCGCCAGGACTACCATAGTTATTATCCGTATTTCCAGAAGGTAGATCACCAAATTGAGTATTTGTGTCGTACCGTGTGTTTGGGTTATTTGGATCAAATCTTTGGTTGTTTCGGTTATAGTTCGGGTTGTTTCTGTCATAATTTGGATTGTTTCTGTCATAATTTTGGTTGTATCTATCATAATTTTGGTTGGTTCTGTCATAATTGGGGTTGTTTCTGTCAAAATTGGGATTATTTCTGTCGTAATTGGGGTTATTTCTGTCAAAGTTCGGGTTGTTTCTGTCAAAGTTTGGATTGTTCCTATCATATTGACTATTATTGCTGTTATATCTGTCATATTGACTATTATTATATTGAGTATTATTATAATTAAATCTGTCATATTGATTGTAATTAGGATTGTTTCTGTCATAGTTAGGGTTATTTCGATCAAAATTGGGATTATTTCTGTCAAAGTTAGGATTATTTCTGTCAAAATTTGGATTATTTCTGTCAAAACTGGGATTGTTTCTATCATAGTTGGGATTATTTCTGTCGTAATTTGGATTGTTGGGGTCATATCTTTGGTTATTTCTATCAAATTGTGAATTGTTGCTTCCAAATTGTGATTGGTTGCTTCCAAATTGTTGGTATGGATTGTTTCGATCATAGTTTGGATTATTTCTATCGAAATTTGGATTGTTTCTGTCGAAATTTGGATTGTTTCTGTCAAAGTTTGGATTGTTTCTGTCATAATTGGGATTGTTTCTGTCATAATTTGGATCATTTCTGTCAAAATTTGGGTCTATTTGTGCATGAGTTGCTGCCATAGCAAACAGCAGACATGCTAGTCGAAGGTTTGGCTTCATTTTGGTCTGAAACAATAAAAAATGCACTATTAATTTAGTATTAAAGTTGGTTAATTTCTATTTGGGGGTAGAATTAATGAGAAATTTTGGATCAACCTTTAGTTTTTTTAAATTAACATTTACCTTTGGGAATAAATATTTTTTGTGCGGTTTTATAAATTTTTAATAATAAGACTAAATACACTTGCGCTAAAAATGCAGTTTAACAGGAATATACTAAATGGTAATTGTGAAAGTGAATAAAGTTCTTTATTTGTAAATAAGTAGGTAAGTATGTGCTAAATACTTAGTAATTAAATTAAAATTTAATTTTTTCAAAGATTGTGGAAATATTAATTTGCTTTGTTATTAATTATTTTTAGGTTCATTTAATGAAGATCCCCATACACGGTCATTCCTAACTATCTTTTCTTACAAATCTGAAAACATTATAATAAAAGTCCAAGACCCAATTGGGTCTATATTAAGGATTTTTGAAATTCTGCTCAAAATATAAGATAGAATAAAATTTTGATAGTATCTGCGCAGTAATGTCAAAACTCAAAAAAGAGTCAATTATGAAAGTATGTTATCCTAAGCAGTGCTTAGTAAGCACAGAATTAGACAGTGTCTTGATAACATGAAGACAAAAAAAAAACAGTTTGGAAAGAATGTGCCATAGCTCCCAAATAATTGAAAACCTCGTTGCGAACCTTACCACCATTAGGAAGATGCTTTACAACAATGTTAATTTACATTAAGAACAAGGGTCCCAAAATTGAACCTTGCGGTACACCCGTGGTTATGTTTTTTTGTTCAAACAAATGGACAGTTTTCCGTGAACTAATACGAACTGAGATTTATTTTTAACATTTTCGGGACGGGAAACGACCGGCAGCAGATTTACTTCGTCCAATCTGTGCTTTTTTAATGAAGTTTATGATGTTAGCACTAATTATAGTAATAATTTGCGCTATAGCCGAGCGCGTTCTTAACTTTACGCTTTAGCCTTTTTAACGCAGGATGCGTGCAAGTGAGAGGCGCAATAGTCTATAGTAATTGCTCCGGCTTTAGTATTGATTGAATTTTTTTCGCAATGTTTTATGAAAAGGGGCTGTTGATGAAATCGGAGGAACCATCAAACACGTGTTGCAACTCAAGTCGTATCCCGTCTGACTGGCAAGAAAAAAATATGCAACTCCGGTCGATTCCTGTCTCGAAAAGGTTAAGATTCTAATTCCAACTTGTATAATAGGTTTCCTTGATCAACACTTGTCCCGTAATTAATACGTTCACTGCCAACGGCTAGTTTTGACAGCGGAGCAATGGGTATGGGCAAGGGAAAAATAGAAAGAATTGATTAATGTTGTTAGGGGCGCCAGTTACTTTAGCTTTTACTCCTTTAGGTAAGTAACAACCTAGTGTAAATACTTAAGCTTTTCAGTTTGAGAAAATATAACCCCTAAATAAAATAAGATAATTCATTTGAGAAATTTATTATAAATAAACTTAATGAAAGCACATCAAGTAATGTATTAATATATATAAAAAATATGTGTAATTATATTAAGATATAATTAAAGAAATCTTAATAAAAATTACTAAATTCAGAAATCATTCGACTTAAATGTATAAAGAAAACATGAAGTTCAGCAAGCACCAAGAAATGTATGTAAACAACAATCATTTCTTGCAGTGTATAAAAGTCATGCTTAAATTAGAAATCATTTAATCAAAAGTATGATATTTAATAATTAATAAATAAGATTAAATGTTTTAAAAAAAATAAGTACCTAAAAATGAACAAAAGCCAGAAGGGCATATAGTATTAATCAATACTATATCAGATCTGATAAAGTTTACAGTTATAAGAATATTGAAATAAAAGAATTTAAAAATATGAAATATTGCTTTCAAAAGTTTTCAGAAAGAGTACTTAGCTGGTTTCTGCAAAATCCATGAGGTATGAATTCCATCGTCTCCATCTGTGCAAGTCTCCCCTATGCTGATGAATTCATTTCTCAAATGAAAGAAAAAAAAATATAGGCTGTCCCATCTACTTTGGAAAAATTATCTTCCAGGATAAAATGTACGATTGAAAATGTTGTCCGGGATTAAATATGCTTTTGAAAATTATGTCCAATATAAAATTGTCTGCTAGACGGTCATATAGAATTTATCTATGCCGAAAAATACAGAACCATGTTCCAACAGAACATCACTCCATGCGGAGAACTTGTATATCAAATATACCAAAATAAACTTCAACTTAAATTAATATAATTCCATATTAATGGTATAGAAATGGTGAGTAATTAATGGTCTAGTGATTGTGCTTAATTAATGGTGCTAAAACAATAATTATATCTCAGAAATATTCTAAGAAACAGAAAAACTTAACTTACGTCTCATTCTAAGTCTTCGATGTCCATCGAAACGTTATAAATGCATAATTGTATAAAATAACCGTTACAATATCTTCCGCATTGTTTAAATATTCATTTTCACTAACTTTAAATAAAAATACATGAAGGATTACTTCGATGATTACAGAAAATAAACACTCGTCAAAATGAGACCACCATTGTACAGAGTTGCGTCAAGAAGGAAGCGAAAATCGACCTTATCAACCGGTATGAACCCTTTAGGTAAATAAAATCCTATTTCTGAACTATTAGCGACATCTATGCAAGTCATTATCAACTACAGTTTTACCGTATAGGATTCCTAATAAAGGTAACTGAAACTACATCAAAGATAACAACCAAAAAGACTATTTCCTAATAAATCTGTATTAGTGATATCTAACCTCAAAATATTACTCTAAGAAACAAATATAAACAATACTTATTGTTTATCAGCAAAACTAATAAAAATACGAACAGAATACTAAGTGTCCTGTGAACTAAGTATAAACAAAATACTGAATCTAAGTGAGCAGTTCCAGCAAACTATTTTCAACAAATTCTGGATTATCCCGAAGGGATAATCATACACAACTTTCCACAAGAGAGACAAGCTACAAATGAAAGCCAGTGAAATCCAACCCTCAATAGACTCTGAAACATATAAAAACCAGGTAAGTCCATAGACAAATGCACTATAGAGAAATAAGTCATATGATTCTTTATTATTAAAAATCATATTCTAATTATGTTTTCTTTATGTTATTTTCAGGTAGAACTATGGAATAGAGACTTATATGGTTAGAATTCAGTTCCTGCTACAAAATAGTCCCAGATACAAAATAGTTCTGTACGTACGTAACTATTTATATACAAAATAAACATAAATTATAACGTAAGTAAACGAATAGTTTAATTAACCCTTGCTATATTACAAAGTGACGATTTATGTCGTTACACATGCCCCCTCCAAAAATAATAAAAATATTTAATATACAAAAAATATTTTTATACCAAACTCTAAAACTATTTAACTTAAATAGCTAAAATATATACTATATTTTATTTAATAAATCAACAAAAAATACAATACTTTATGTAAATCATTTGAAATACTACTTGATAATTAACAATAGCTAAGCTTGATAACTACGTGTATCATCCGCATACTCTTATGTAGAACATAATTTTGGGACTTTATCGGTGTGTGTCATAAACAGGTAATTGTCATAATCAGGTAATTGTCATAATCAGGTAATTGTCATAATCAATTTTGTTTTTCTTTTTAGCTAAGTTTTATCAAGATAAAAAAAAAATAGAAATAAAACTTGACTACGCGCATCAGAATCCTCTTCTACAAAAAATATATTTATATATTTTTTTTTTTACTATATACAAAAGTTTTGGGTACCCTTTAAATATTTTCAATACATTGATATTTTTTTAAATATCATTCCGAATGATACTAAGAAAATATTCTTATTTAATCAAATCTAGCCAACTGAAATGTCACTATTCGATCCAAAATATTTCTTTAGATCTTTAACATGCCAGTCGCCTCTATGACCATCTGCATTTTCCAAAATATATACTAACTTTGACTTTTTCGCAACAACTTTGCAAAGTATGTACTTTGGAGCAAGTTTTGCAGCAAAACTTTTACTAGCATCTGAGAGTACTTTGTTTCGTCTCCAAACTTTTTCACCTATATCAAAATTTACTTCACGCTTGCGCAAATCATAAGTACGCTTATTACGTTCATAAGCTTCATGTAAATATTTCTTTACATCAATAAAAATCTCTTTAAGATTTCCCAAGTCTTGCCTATACGAGTCTCTGTCACAAGGTTCTAATTTAACACCATCAGTCGATGTCATTTTGCCATAATAAGTTCCTGTGATAGGTACATTCCTCCCAAAATTAAGAAATGCCGGCGTATACCCCGTAACTTCATTTACAGACGTTCGTAAAGCTAGACCTATTTTTGCTAAATTTTTACACCATTCATTTTGATTATCTTTTATATATGATCTTATAGCAGTAGAAATTGTGCGATGTTGCCTTTCCGTCGGATTATTTTGGCTATGGTAAAGTGCATTAAACCAAATTTTCTGTACATTATATTCATCTGCTAATTTTTTAAAAACTTTACCAGCAAATTGTTTTCCATTATCGACAATTAAAAATTGACAGACTCCGTAAACTAAAAAAACTTCATTCTCAATGAATTTACATATTGCATTTGCAGTAGCTTCCCTTAAAGGATGTAATAATGTATACTTTGTAAACCAGTCTGACACAACTAAAAGATAACAAAAACCTTTAGAACTTCTGGGAAATGGTCCCTGCAAATCGCATGAAATAACTTGCCACGGATAATTTACTTCTTTTTCACGACCCATCAATCCAAAACGTGCAGAATTACTAACTTTTTGTGATTGACAAATATTACAACATCTTACATACTTTAAAATATCTTTACGCATTTTTGGCCAAAAATATGTTTCTGAAATTCTATGAAAAGTTTTAAAAAATCCCATATGAGAAGCTAATACATCGTCATGACATTCTTTTAGTACTTGTTTACGACATTTTTGAGGCACTAACAATTTCCACTCTATAATATTACTTTTTACTTTTGTCTTGGTCGGTATGAACTTATAAATATTATCATCAATAACTTTAAATTGCGGATATGAATCTGGACTCTTAATAATTTTTTCCCTCAACTGAATATAATATTTATCACTATTATAATCATTTACATTAAAATTAATTAAATTTACATCTGGAAAAATTGATTTTTCTGGTTCTATTCTATCAAAAGCTCTGGATAACCCATCAGCTACTACATTTAATTTACCTCTACGATATACGATATCCATATCATATTGCTGTAATTTTAATGACCATCTAGCCAAGCGACCAGAGGGATCTTTCATATTACTCAAATATTTTAAAGAAGAATGATCTGTAATTACTGTGAATTTAACACCTTCAATATATGGTCTAAACCTATCTATAGCAAACAAAACAGCTAAACATTCCTTTTCACCTACAGAATATTTTATTTCACTACGTGTTAAAGCTCTACTAGCATAAGCTATTACTTTTTCTTGACCATCTTGCGTTTGTGTTAATATGGAACCGAGGCCAACTAAAGAAGCATCACATTGTATAACAAATGGTAAAGAAAAATTGGGACTTGCTAAAGCTGGAGCATTTATTAAAGATTCCTTCAACAATAAAAAAGCTTTTTCTGCATCAGTATTCCAACTAATGGCTTGTTTTTTACCTTTGCCCTTTAAAAGTGAATTTAATGGACTAACAATTGTTGAAAAATTCCTAACAAATCTACGATACCACGAAGCTACACCTAAAAATCGTTTTATTTCTGTACTATTTGTTGGTCTAGGATAGTTTATTATTGCTTCTACTTTTTGCGGATCGGTTCTTAAACCAAAATTATCAATTACAAAACCTAAATACTTAAGTGATTTTCTAAAAAAATTACTTTTTTCAAAATTTATTGTAAGATTAGCAGATTTTAATTTTTCATGTACTATTTGAAGTAATTTAATATGTTCCTCAAATGTTTTTGATACTATTATAATGTCATCAATATAAACAAATATATTTGGATAAAAGGAGAAAGGAAAAAGTTTATCCATTAATCTTTGCTGACTTTGTGTTCCATTTTTGAGTCCATAACACATTACATTAAATTCAAATAGTCCCCTACCAGGTACGGAAAATGCAGTTTTTTCTTTAGCAGTTTTTGTAAGTGGAATCTGCCAAAAAGCATTTTTTAAATCTATACTTGATATATATTTTGCATCGCCTAATAAACTTAAAATGGAGTCTATCCTTGGTAAAGGATGTGAATCACCTTTTGTAATAGAATTTAATTTACGTCCATCAAAACAAAAACGGTATGTACCATTAGCTTTTTTTACTAATAAAACTGGTGAATTAAAATCAGAATAAGATGGTGAAACTATATCATCTTTTAACATTTTATCTAACTCTTTATGTAAAATTTCTATTAAATAAGGTGACAAAGGATATTGACGCATTTTAAAAGGTTTATTATTTCCTGTATCTATATCATGTTCTATTAAATTTGTTCTACCTATTTTTTCGCTATATAATTCTTTAAATAAACTAACAAATTTATCTGCTATCTTTTTCTGTTCGTCTGTCAAGTCACATAAGCCTACTGAATTATCTTTATTTATATCCTGACTATCACTGTTACTGATCACATTCAAATTATTAATTTTATTATTCCAAGATTCATCAGAAAAATCCAGAGTCACAGAAAACAATTGTAAAAAATTCACACCAAAAATAAAATTTGTTTCCAAAGAAGGAACAACCAAGACTTGTAAAATCTTAACTTCATTATCTACTTTAATAGGTAAATAAACAACACCAGTTACTAACTGTTTAGATTTATCAGCTGTAGTAACATGCGGTATAAGACATTTATCAATTTTTAAATTAAATTTTTCTAAAATTTTAATCGCGTGACCACCAGCCACTGAACAATTTGCACCTGTATCAATCAAAGCTGTTATATTTTTATCAAAAATATTTACTTTAATATATGGACGGTTATCTTTAGGTAATTTAATAAAAGAATTTTTATTAATTACAGACAAACTATACGGTTTATAAAAATTTTTAACTTTATCCAACCAATCTTTCCATTCATTCAAATAAAAGCGTTTATTTGTTTCTGTTACACTTGATTTTTGTAAAGAATTGATATTATTTTTATTATAATAAATGTTTTTACAAAAAGTAGTTTTGTTATCCTTTTTTATCTGACTGTCATTATTATTTTTAGCCTTTTTATTAAGTGAATGCCGACTAAAATCATCCACTTTCCTATTTAGTTTTTTGTACAGGAAGGGCAATTTTTAAAAACTACATCTTTATATCCACATTTATAACAAAACTTTGTTCTTTTAGCTAAACATTTGCTAAAAATATGATTTGGTTGATTACAGTTATAACAAATTATTTGTCTAATTTTATTATTACTACTATTACTACTATTCTGTGTATTATTAAAGCTTTGATTGGTACTTTGACTAATTTGAGAAACTTGACTACTATTACATACTGAACTTTGACGAGTAGAGGAAGATGGGGTAAGTTTGGACACTGTGGTATTATGACTACAATTACATTTACTACTAAAATTTTGATTTATATCCGAACTTAGGACATTTACTTTATTAACTGCTTTATTTTTTGCCACACTTTTACCTGCTATGCTCTTTTGTTTTAATTGATAAGCTTCATCTATTCTTTTACAACTGTCCTTTAAATCTTCTAAATCATTTATTTCTATAAGTGATAATGGTGTAAAATAATGTGGTAATATTCTTTCTCTAATCGTCTTAAGTCTAGTATATAAACTTGCAGCATGAATTAAACGTTTAAACAAGGTTTCCATAGCACCTATAAAAATTGCGATAGATTCATCGGGATTTTGATATCTAGAACGGATATCATCCCATGTTCTATCATCTATGTTAGCTGGAAGAAAATCTTTTTTTAATGCTTGAATTATTTGAGACCACGAATTTAAATTATCTTTAATTGAGAGAAACCATGACAATGCTGGTTCTTTGAATAAGTCATATGCGGATTTAAATAACATTTCGTCTGTAACATTTCTACTTATTTTCATATATTCAACTTGCTCAATAAAATTTAAAACATTAGACTTTCCATCAAAATTAATATTCCATTTATAAACTGGTACTGATTTTAAATAATCATTATCTTTTTTACTAGAAACATTAGGACTAAACTGTGTACTATTATGTAATGAAATATTATTATTTACTTGAGTAAGTTCTGAATTTTTACCAGATTTTTCATAAAGATCTAAAATATCTGCTTCTATTTCTAAACAAGTTGCTTTTGTTATTTCTAAAAATTGAATACGCCTAACTTTATTTTCTTCTACTTCAGGAAAACGTTGCAGACGATTTGTTACATGTACTAAATAAGTTTTTTATTTTCTTAAATCGGCTAAACTATAATCACCATGATATTCTACAATTTCTGAAGATATACTATCTAAAATTCTATTAATATTTTCCACTTCACTGTTAAAATTAAAAGTCGGATCTACATATTTTACTTTAGGATCTTCCCTAGCTATGGCTCTACCTAAAACTTTAATTCTAGATACTCTATTATTTTTTGCTGTTAAATGTCTTATACGAAGTTCATAATTTACCATTTCTGCAGTCAAAAATCGAATTTCCATTTTATCTAAATCTTCCATTTTGAATATTTATTTTCAAAATTTAAATTTAATTTACTCAAAATATTTATTTTAATAATAAAATATTTATACTGTACCACAAATTATTTTTTTTTTGTGTACACTGTTCAACAAAGTTTTTGCATACTTTGGAAAATTTCCCAAATATGTCAAAAAAATACTAAATTATTATTTATCTCAATTGGACAAATTAATAATTATAAATAGTCTCCAAAACTACAAAATTAGCTAATATTTATTCATATCCTTCGCATAAATAAATACCCTATTATCCATTTATTTCTATTGAATAAAAGATAATTTCTAGAAAAACTGAACCCACGCCAAAATTTCTCTATTCCATGTTATTCCATAAAATTCAGAAAAAACATAAAAAACACATATCTGATATATCTTATCAGATTAACTCTAATTTGACTTAATTTTCAACAAAAAATATTTTATTCAACAGTTATATGTAGGTTTTCTCAAAATGAACTTTAAGTTACACTGAAAAAAATAAGCTTTAGATTTTTATAAAAAATACACTGAGAAAAATGGAGTAAAATTAAAAAAACAAGTGTTCTATCTATCCAAATACCACGTTCTTGGGCGCCAATATTAGTGTCCCGTAATTAATACGTTCACTGCCAACGGCTAGTTTTGACAGCGGAGCAATGGGTATGGGCAAGGGAAAAATAGAAAGAATTGATTAATGTTGTTAGGGGCGCCAGTTACTTTAGCTTTTACTCCTTTAGGTAAGTAACAACCTAGTGTAAATACTTAAGCTTTTCAGTTTGAGAAAATATAACCCCTAAATAAAATAAGATAATTCATTTGAGAAATTTATTATAAATAAACTTAATGAAAGCACATCAAGTAATGTATTAATATATATAAAAAATATGTGTAATTATATTAAGATATAATTAAAGAAATCTTAATAAAAATTACTAAATTCAGAAATCATTCGACTTAAATGTATAAAGAAAACATGAAGTTCAGCAAGCACCAAGAAATGTATGTAAACAACAATCATTTCTTGCAGTGTATAAAAGTCATGCTTAAATTAGAAATCATTTAATCAAAAGTATGATATTTAATAATTAATAAATAAGATTAAATGTTTTAAAAAAAATAAGTACCTAAAAATGAACAAAAGCCAGAAGGGCATATAGTATTAATCAATACTATATCAGATCTGATAAAGTTTACAGTTATAAGAATATTGAAATAAAAGAATTTAAAAATATGAAATATTGCTTTCAAAAGTTTTCAGAAAGAGTACTTAGCTGGTTTCTGCAAAATCCATGAGGTATGAATTCCATCGTCTCCATCTGTGCAAGTCTCCCCTATGCTGATGAATTCATTTCTCAAATGAAAGAAAAAAAAATATAGGCTGTCCCATCTACTTTGGAAAAATTATCTTCCAGGATAAAATGTACGATTGAAAATGTTGTCCGGGATTAAATATGCTTTTGAAAATTATGTCCAATATAAAATTGTCTGCTAGACGGTCATATAGAATTTATCTATGCCGAAAAATACAGAACCATGTTCCAACAGAACATCACTCCATGCGGAGAACTTGTATATCAAATATACCAAAATAAACTTCAACTTAAATTAATATAATTCCATATTAATGGTATAGAAATGGTGAGTAATTAATGGTCTAGTGATTGTGCTTAATTAATGGTGCTAAAACAATAATTATATCTCAGAAATATTCTAAGAAACAGAAAAACTTAACTTACGTCTCATTCTAAGTCTTCGATGTCCATCGAAACGTTATAAATGCATAATTGTATAAAATAACCGTTACAATATCTTCCGCATTGTTTAAATATTCATTTTCACTAACTTTAAATAAAAATACATGAAGGATTACTTCGATGATTACAGAAAATAAACACTCGTCAAAATGAGACCACCATTGTACAGAGTTGCGTCAAGAAGGAAGCGAAAATCGACCTTATCAACCGGTATGAACCCTTTAGGTAAATAAAATCCTATTTCTGAACTATTAGCGACATCTATGCAAGTCATTATCAACTACAGTTTTACCGTATAGGATTCCTAATAAAGGTAACTGAAACTACATCAAAGATAACAACCAAAAAGACTATTTCCTAATAAATCTGTATTAGTGATATCTAACCTCAAAATATTACTCTAAGAAACAAATATAAACAATACTTATTGTTTATCAGCAAAACTAATAAAAATACGAACAGAATACTAAGTGTCCTGTGAACTAAGTATAAACAAAATACTGAATCTAAGTGAGCAGTTCCAGCAAACTATTTTCAACAAATTCTGGATTATCCCGAAGGGATAATCATACACAACTTTCCACAAGAGAGACAAGCTACAAATGAAAGCCAGTGAAATCCAACCCTCAATAGACTCTGAAACATATAAAAACCAGGTAAGTCCATAGACAAATGCACTATAGAGAAATAAGTCATATGATTCTTTATTATTAAAAATCATATTCTAATTATGTTTTCTTTATGTTATTTTCAGGTAGAACTATGGAATAGAGACTTATATGGTTAGAATTCAGTTCCTGCTACAAAATAGTCCCAGATACAAAATAGTTCTGTACGTACGTAACTATTTATATACAAAATAAACATAAATTATAACGTAAGTAAACGAATAGTTTAATTAACCCTTGCTATATTACAAAGTGACGATTTATGTCGTTACACACTGTCAAAAGCTTTTGTGAGATCTAATAAAACCGTTAGATAGTATTTCCTATTTTCAAAGCAAATGGCAGTCTAATATTAAATGTGCAGTAGTGGAGAAAAAGTTTATTTTCCTTAAAGTAGGTATTTTAAAATTCTGGTTGCTAGAGCCTTTTAAATAGTTTTAGGCCTGTAATTGGCGGTTCAGTTTAACTAAACTAAACCCATTATATGGGGGCCAAAAGAGTATCAACACTGTTTTAAGCAATATAGATCTATCGACACGGATATAAATATAGTTCATATTCCAGAAATTTTAATTTTGGCGTGGTATACTTTTAATATTTTTCTGCAGCGGATTCTGTCATCACGTACAACTTAAGTGGGTACTGCCTTCCTATCTGTGTATGTTAAACCTATATAGATAGGACCTTTCAGCTAAGCACGGCAGGGTAATAATCAATATTAAAATTATATTATATACGATTAATTAGGGTGTAGGTATGACATCATAATGTTTATTCAACTGCGTTATTTTGTAGTATTAAAACCGATATACCACATTTGTATGCATTCCTACCAACTGAAAGTAAACAAAAGAGATAGGTGTATGCTTGTCGCATCACAAGTTTTAAATAGAATCAAATTCCACCTATAAAGTACCGTTGCGCTTCTAAAAACCTGCTTGACTTGTCGTTTTCGGCTACGCCTTTTATTTTTAAATCGCAGCTCGAAGCCGATCAGTACGTAACGCCTAGTTAAGTCAGTCACGTGGTCACACGAAAACATCAAAACATCGGTGGTTTTTGTAAAAATAACGAGTTCCACGCATTGTTATATAACAAATCAAGGTAAGCTATGGCCACCTGTGTGCAATTGTGACGTTTCTTGCGACATAACTACTTAAGTCAAGTATGTTGTGATTTTTTTACTTTTCTGCTTTACTAAGTGAACGATCGGCATTTAATAAATCTACTTGTTTTTGTACAAATTGCGCTAGCTATTAGTTAATCTTAAATTGATTTTTTGTGTAGACTCAAAGGCCAAGTTAAAACTAGGTAAACCTTCACGGTTCAAAATCTACATGTGTTATTTAGTTAAAGATATATAGATAGCATAGAGAATCAAGTATTTGTTTTCATTGGTATTTTTACAAATGAAAAAATATAAATAAATAAATTTAAAATCTATTAGGGTGGTCCTTTATTTATGCAATGTATACCCCAAGTCTGGTGTCAGACTGGTTCTGTCAGTTATTTATATTCAAGTGCGAATTGCTCTAAAACTAGCATTGCTAGTCTAGCAATAACTAGCAAAACTAGCATGGCTAGTCTAGCAATAACTAGCAAAACTAGCATTGCTAGTCTAGCAATATGATTGGATTTATCAAAAAGTTAACCAAATTCACGGAAATTCAGATTCATATGAAAACTGTCAAACCTACATCTAAAATCCGTGTCCGTAGCGCTTTAAAGACGAATTTTTGAGCTCTCAAACATTTCTAACTAGTTTCTGAGATATAACATTAAACTAGAAGTTTAGGCGCCCCCTATAAAGGGCAGATAGTCTTTCTATATATTTATTTTCCAGATTTCTCAATGCCAAAACCGGTCGAAACCCTTAAAATTTGTTAAACCATTTCACATAACTTTATGTACAATAGAAAAAAGCATGCATGGACCACCTAGTGCATAATATGCCGATCTTTTCTTTAACTTAATAATTCATTATAATTAGATCGACTTAAAATTAGATTTATGCTGTCATTTTGCTCTAATTTATACTTAAAATTCGTGTTTGTATCAAAATTAAAATATTGAATACATATTTTATAATAAAATATTTTTTTTAAACAATATTAAGTATAATATTAAATAATTTCCTGAAACTTTTTTATCGTTTGTATTCTGATAATAAATGTTTATCAGAATACGTAGGTTCAAATAATTGTTTTAAGCCTAATATAATAAAATTCGTTTACAATAGGCCAAAGTACAAGATATTAGTTTAGAGAAAAGGCAATAAAAATTTTATAAAACATTGCTTAATTTGCAAAGGCCCTTTTATGTAAAAATGCCCTTCAAAAAATGCAATAATTGACCTCATATCTTAAAAAGCCGTCCTAAGTTAGGGCCGGCCGGTATATTAGCTAGAAGTTCTTATTTCATATGGGAAATGTGATATTATCTAGGATGTCATATTGAGACTTTTTACCATATTATAAAAACACCCTTGTTTTATTTTTCCAGTATACTAATATACTTGTAGGGTTTTAATAGTTATTTATGGTACTAGTGGGTAAAGTAAGATAATGCTCGTGAGAAAATTAACCTGCGAGGCGTCAGCCAAGCAGGTTAATTTTTGAGAGGGCAATATCGGTTTACCCATGAGTGCCATACAAGGTTTTATCCAATAAATAGCTTAGGAATTCATATTTTAATTAAAAATTTTAATGACATTTACAAGAAAATAATTTGACAAGTGACAGTTGAGTGGGTAAAATAAATAATTATCCACTCAATAAAGTAAAAGTCACGCGGGGGTTATTATTGAGTTTATCTATTTAAAATAAAGCTGGTAATTGTCTTAGTATCTGTATCTATTGGATAAACTATTTTTATTCAACTATACCGTCTACACAAAATGTTTGTGTTCTTAATTATTATTCTTATGCTAATATGGCGTAATAATCATAATTAAGGCCATATGGGTATTTCTTGTAACAATTAACGTTCAAGAAATATAAATGGGTATATTTAAAAGCATTTTATATTGTGGAAATTATCTACTGGGTGTCACAAAAAAGTGGACCACCACTATAAATTGGTAACAAAGCTTTTTTATTTTCATACATAACTATATTAAACTCCGCCAGCCTTAAAATATTGTAAAAAAAATTGTTTTTAATCACATAATTTTACATCACTTCCGATTTTAACGTCATTCGCCTTAATCCTTTTCAAGGAACACCGTGTGCGTATATTAAACTAAATTTTAAAATAAAAAGAAACTATAGGATATAGTTATGCATAATACGGGGTTATTCAGAAATAAGTTCGAGAAATTTAAGAGGTGATTCTACGTTAAAAAATATGAAAAAAAGTTCCTATAAAGGTTGGTCTGGAAATAAGTCCTAAGTAATAACTCTTGTACCCTTTAAGCTAGAGCGACGAGCTTTTGCATGCATACTAGTATTAATAAGGGCAATAAGTTTATGTTATTTTTTTTTTATTTATCCAGAGGCGTGCCTAGACGGACAAAATATGTGAGGCTTAACACATTTTTGCCCCAAACTTTTTTATGTATATTTTTTTTGGATTTTTTGTAATACATATAGATTCCTACAGTAAAAATACATAAAAAATGTCATATAGTGTAACACTGTAGGGACAACCGTTTTCAAAAAAAAAATGCAATTAATATGAAGTAACATTTGCCACTAAAAATGTTACTTTATGCTTCCTTAGGGCTCATTTCCGGACCAAACTTTATAGAAACTTTTTTTCATATTTTTTAACGTAGAATCACCCTTTAAAGTTCCCTAACTTATTTCTGAATAGCCCTGTATAGTCAAATGTAATATTACACTTTTTATGCAGAGTGTTCTAGATTAAGTTAACTTTTGCACAATAGCAGTTTTTTTCTTGAAAACAATATTTATCGAAATTAGTTTTCAAGGTAACAAAATCTATTATAGGAACTGTTATTACCTATTTTCTTATAATTCACTATTAAATACAGCATTCAATCGTTTTAAATTGACATGTTTTACTAATAAAATTATTGTTGTAATATATATATTGTAATCATATTTTGTGATATTAAATAACATAAATATTTTATGCAGTACAACAACATATTGTGTATCAGTCTTGAGTTGGGAAAAACCACTCTCGAATTAAGAAAATTATATAGTATATAATAAAGTTAATGACCTTGTTTTTAGTCCTTAACTTTTCATCGAAACGTAAAAAAGTTGTAGGAAAATCGCAGTCTAAGTTCGGAAAATAATTAATTTTTGTTTCTGCCCCCTCCCCCCAAAAAAATCTAGCGGAATCACTAAGTAGATCGGTGGCGACTAACTACAGAAACGGCGAGGTTACAAATGACTATCGCGTTGCCAGGGATTGTTTACTGACAGAATATACTGGTCAAGAAGACTTTACGTGGTCATCTTGCTATTAGTAAAGTAAACTAGACTTAACAGATCTAGGAACCTTAGAAAACACTGGTGAACTACCGCAATGATATGGTTAGTAACCTTTGGTTACCCACAAAAAAATGCTAATTAAACATTTTAAAATATATAATATAATATCATAGGCATCGAGACCGGATGGGCCCGGGGGCCATGGCCCCTCTAGATTCATTACACGGGGGCTGCCCCCCCTGGAAAATTGTCTATTCCCCCTATCCCCCTCCCTTGGGATTTTGAAAAGTCGGCGCCTATGTATAATATTAATATAAAATTTTATGAAATGTATAGTTAAATGCTAAAACCACTTTAAATTTGGCCTTAGAGTGATCGTTGCGTCTTTGTAAAGTATGAAATAAAAAATGGTTTGATAGAAATTTAATAAGAAAATATTTTTTAGATGGCAAATATCCTTATGTCAATAATCTGGTTAATAGTATTAATTCTTATTTCGTTTTGGATAGCAATATTTTGCGCAGGATTTTATATTATCGTACACTGTTTGAGTGTATGCATACCTCCGCTATCTGTAAGTATTAAAAAAAAAGTTACTTAGGTCTTTATTTGAAAACTTTTATATAAACACGTAGTGACAATTCCATAACTGCCATAAGTTTCCTCGAAGCACGTAGCGTTTTTAAACTATGGAACCGAGGAAGCTCTTTTGCAGCCAAAATTTGATTTTGATTGATATTTTTGTGTAAACTGGTATCTAGGACTTTTTGAAGTTACTGGAACAAAATCCATTGTTAAAATTTTTAAATTTCGGCAAAATTTCATTCAAGAAGAACTTTTTGAGGTCACTTCATTCATTCATTATTGAAAATTAAATATTCAGAATGGCCAATGCTCAATTTAGTTTAAATTTGTTAATTAAAAAATCTATCCGCTAGTTTTAATTCGCCATTTTGAATTTAGCAATTTTAAGTATAAATTCCCAGAAATCAAATTCTATGTAGGCTTGTTTTATTGGTAGCCAGCGGTTTTTGCGATTAATTGGGTCACAGCCTAGAGTGATTGTGCTCAAGCAACCTATAAAGTCCTGTCTTTGTCTTGAGAAAATACAAAAAAAAAGTATGCTTGCTTTTACAAGTACTTCGTAATTTAATATATTTTTCTGGCACAATATTAATCTCTCGAATTACTTAAATCATTATAATATCTATAATCATTGATTATTGACCCTTCCCGCTCCATTGTATCCACGTATGGTTATTTTGAGGTATAGCAAAATCTACTACAATATCCACAGTTGGATATTCGTATACGGGATTTTCCATAAAAAAAATAAATCTGGTAAAAAGTCCCTATACCTTGAAAAACCGGCTAGAGCGGGTGGGGTTAACCACTATACTTTTTTCTTGGTATTGTACAAAATAATATGTAATTTTTATATCATTTTTTAGGGATATTATTTTATATTTTAATTATTTATTTTTTTAGTCTTTGAGTGAACTTCTACTGTCCGGAGTTCAATTTCCACATTATTGTGCACAGAAAATGATGAGTGGTGGATCATTAAATTAATTTTAACGAATATATTTTTACTTAACAGTAATTTTTTAACATGTGTTCATTTTTAACAGAATTATTTATATATTATAAGTTAAGATTTATATATCGTCAGCTGGAAATACTTTAATCTCAGGTAATTTTTGATCATCCCTTTTTTGAAGTCAGAACCTTTTTTGAAGTCAGAAAAAGTCCAAAAGAATTTACATAGGTTTTGGAACAAGCAAAATCAAAAAATAACTTATGATCAAAGTATACCCTGGAATCAAAGTTTCCCCAGTTAACGGAACTGTATTTAAGTTCTGGATAGAGTGAGCGTGATCAGTGACATCTCCAATACTTAAAAGTCCAATACTGTTTGAAAAAACAAGTTAACTTAATTTTACTTCATCTAAACTTTCTCTGTTCTTGGTCGGTTTTTGCTCTGGTTTGGCTTGGAGAAGTTCAAAAAACAAAAACAGAAGACCAAGAACAAAAAAAAAAAACAAAGTAAGTGACCCTTAGGTTTTTATAAGTTAACTGAGTAAAATTCTTAACATTTAACAGATGTGTTTTTGTTTAGATTCACTCTATCTTGAATTTGAACTAAGTTTAGGTTAATTATAGATTTATTATGCGTCTGGCTGCTGTATCAGGGATTGTGGGTTCGAGTCATCCTCAGTAGTTTGTTTGGATCTTTAAGAGACAGGCTCAGTGCCTATGGCTCATTTGTCTAAAATAGAATTAGTATGAATGGATAATTGGGGGAGTGAGTCTCTGCTCACTGAAGCTGGAGTTGCATCTATCATGTATTGGCGATGGTGGGCGGGGAAAGGGGTGGGAGGTCTCACTTCAGGCATGTATTTATAGTAGTCTAGTCGGTATATGGAACCACGTTGCGTACTGTAATGTAGCTTGCAGGGGAAACTGCAAACGCATTTTAGGGGGATGCGTGTTTTGGTTAGGTCCTTAACTTAAGGACCTTGCCTTAGGGACAAGTGAAACTGTCGGTCCCGTCAAATTGGCCATATATAATATCAGCGAAAGACGACATTTTTAAGACTAAAATCAATAGCAAAAAAAAAAAACTTATTAACAAGAACTGTTTTTATACAAATTATATATTTTATGATATTTTTATCAATTAAGTAAATATTATGTATGGATAATATTATTCTTGTTAAATTTTAAGCATAATGAATATTTTTCTGATATATTTATACTAATATAATAAAATTTTATTTATTTTCTTGGGATTAATTTTGTTTACTGATATGCAGTGCATTGGAAATTTTCCTGTTTTATTTTTGTGTCTTGACCCTTAACACTGGCAAAAAATAAAATAAAATTAGTACTTACTTTCAAGAAATTGGTATTGTAACTATTTTTCATTATTATTCTTAAAAAAAAAATAAAAAAAAATATTTTGGCTCTTCTAACAAAAAAGTGTATTTAAAAAATATTAAATAATATTTAACAATATTGTTGTCAAATTTTAAGCATAATGAATATTTTTCTGATATACAGTATACTAATATAATAAAATTTTATTTATAGTTTTATGTATTTTCTTGGGATTAATTTTGGTTACTGATGTGCAGTGCATTGGAAATTTTCCTGTTTTATTTTTCAAATGTCTTAACCCTTTACACTGACAAAAATTTAAATAAAATTAGTACTTATTTCCAAGAAATTGGTATTTGTACTATTTTACATTATTTTTCTTAAAAAAAGGAAATAAATTAACAAAAAAACTATTTAAAAAATATTATACCCGGACTAGATTCCTAGGCTAGGTATATAGTTCCCAAAATAAACGGCTGTGACAGAAAACCGGATAACCTAGTGATCCTATAAGGGTTCCGTTTCAATTTACGAAACCCTAAAAAACACCATTAAGGTGAGAAAGTAGTCTTAACTTTGCCCATAAGCGCAATTTCTCCTTATTAAAGGTTGTTAGCGTTTCGATATTAATAATTCAAAATAAATCAATTGAATTGACGTCCATTGACCTTTCTGTTTCATTTACGATAAGAACTACTAATTTATTAATGAATCACTTGAACTTTTCTAAATTGAAAGAGAGGAAAATTATATTAACGTATTTTTCAAAAATTAGGTCAGCTATAGTTTAGCTGAAAAATTATTACACATTTTCTTTTTGAAATTCAACTATTAGATTTATTTTTATATCAAAAATGTAGTGTAGATAAAACTACCGAGCCGAAATAAAAATGGTATTTTTTCTACGACTGCTTTAGAATGTAAGCAAATACACACACTTTCAAACACAGAATGAATCCATTCTAGCTGTAGATACGGTATTAATATTCCGTATCAAGTGTTAGAATGAGCACATGTAGTGCCATCTCTTGTTTATAAAAGTAAAGAAAATTGTAACAAAATTAGCAAAAATATATATATATATTTTACCATGAAATATTGAATAATTTAATATCCCTCTGTACGATGATTAGAAGATAGATTGATGGAATAATAAATTGAATAATTTAATGCAATTTAAAGTTTTGCGTTAAAATTACATAAAGTTTATTAGTTTTTTTAATATTTAACCAGTTTTTTATCAATTTAGTTCAAAAAAATAAAACTGCTCCATTTAAACCTAATATCTGTCACAATAATCTGACATAAACTTCAACAATTTTTGCATTATAATTTGTAAATATCGGCTAAAATTAAATAAAAATCTTTTTTAAGTACTTACTGATTTGATAAAATTATTAAATAACATTAATTGCTTTATTTAAAAATATGTGTTTTGTTGCATTTTCAATGTCGAGTCTCAAAAAACATTGTTTTTAACCTTGTCCGCAGTTTAAATCCATACAGTGTTTCATATTTGCAGTCGAAGAAAAAGTATCGTCTACAACACGTATGGAATAGTCATTCCGCGCTCACGGGACCGTCATACTCGCCTGACGGCTCGTATGGCAAACTTTCCGCTCGCGCGGAATATTGTCTATTCCATACTAGTTATAGAATATACTATTTTTTGCGGGTGGCGAAAATTCAAAATTCGGAATGGCCAACGGTAGATTTAGATTAGACAAAGAGAGAAGCTCTATAGAGAGATAGATGATACATACATATTATTATGTTTTATAATAAATTTTTGCATATTTTAGCTAAAAATAACATTTAAAATTATATTTTAAATCACATGCAAAAGTCGATTATAAGTCTTTTCCTTATTATACTATTCACAGCGCCTGCGGTAGAATAGTATTATACAGTAGTTTCAAATTTCCTAAAGTCGCCAAAAAACGTCCTAGATAAAAAATTCTTGGATACAAATGTGTTTCATGAAAAAAATAAAAAACTTTAAAAATGTCCGTCTGTCCGATAACACGATAACTCAAGAACGAATAATCCGATCGACTCCAAATTTTCATGAAAAATCAAGTTCTATGAGGGGAAGATCCCTATTTTTCAAAGTAATCCCCCAAATGTTATGGGGGGGTTTCACTTAAAAAAAATAGTTTTTTTATATTTTTTTTCTTGAATTTTTTTTTATTTTTCATTTTTCGCAAAAAGAAAATAATTTTTTTTTTAAAAATGTTAAAATTTTTTTTTTGGTGTCTTGTGCGTGAAGATTTTGTACTTGTTTTTGTGTTTAGTGAGCTGTTTAGGTATTTAATAATTTTGCATATAAGGCACACGTTTTTTTGCACTGTGATAAAATCTCAATATTATATTTTTAGGATTTTTTTTGGTGGTATTGAAGACACAAATTGATGTTGTCTTATAAGTAGATATATTAATAAGATATATCTTCTTTATATTTTATTTCTTAGTATTTCTATTTTTAAAAAGCGAAATTCCAAATATTTTTGTTTTATCATATCTCTGTTATTATTAAACAAATGTTATAAACAATAGTGCATTTACGCATATAATTGAACATGTATTCTATAGCCACCTACATACTTCTCATGTTAACATCCAAGGACTTTACCTGTTTTGAATATGAGATTATTTCTGAAACAATGCGGTGCAATAAACTACAAATTATTGTTTTAAAGTTTAAATTATTGTTAAGGGCCAGTCATATAACGGTAATTTTCTATTTTGGTCTCTCCCCCAAATTTATAGTGACCCTCAATAAATTAGGGAGAAAATCAATGCATGCTTCAAACACTAATGTTATTATTTATAGACGGAAAATATCGCCATAGGCTGCTTATTATTTTAAAATAAATTATATTGGTGAATTACACCACACACAAAATAAATAACGTCAATTACTCTTAAATAGAAAATATTTTTCCAATTTTTATCCGCTGAAAAGGAAATTGGCAATAAAAACGCTCGCTGACCCACAAAGAACCTCGCTCTTCTTCTGGTAAGTAAGTAAGTAAGTAAGTAAGTAATTTATTTGTGATACAATGTTTTCACACGTCAAATAATAAATAAATGTTACATTAACATAATTAAAATAGGTTAATTTAAATCAAAATTCAAAATACAAAATTTCACGGCACAATTTAGTACAGCCAAACATATATTCAAAATTTGTAATTTAAAAAATCACTCGTACTATACAGGGCCTTTTCAATCAAAAACTCCTTCAATTTAATTTTAAATTGCCTTGTTGGAAGATTGCGCATATTTAATGGCAAATGATTAAAAAAAGTAGGTCCATAGAAGTTAAAGCCAAGTTTACTGCTCTGAAGTCTAAAATTAGGCAATCTAATATTATGAGAGAATCGAGTATTTCTCTCATGGATATCTAATTGTTGAGAAAAATCAGAAAAAATTTCTTTAACATAACAGGCAGTAACATAAATAAACAAAGATGGTACAGTTAAAATCTTAAGTTCAACAAATTTATGCTTTATATCAGCCCTATAACCCATATTGCATAAAACCCTTATTAAACGCCTTTGAATCCCAAAAATTCTATCCAACCCTGAAGCACTCCCCCAGGCCACAAGGCCATAACTTACCCTAGACTCAAATAATGCATGGTATGCTGTTTTTAAAACGTCAGGAGAGACCATCCTAACAAGGGAGCGGAAAACAAAAACACTTTTTGACAGAGAGCCCGCCACAGCATTTACATGAGAATTCCAATTTAGGTCCGGGTCAAGGAGTAAACCAAGATATTTTACATTCGTAGGGTTATTAAAAGTATATAGTGGTCGATGAGTAAAGAATATATGAACAGTTTTATTAATATTTAACGAAAGCCTATTTGTTGAAAACCAATTTTTTGCACATGCTAGTCCCTCACCCATAAGCTCAATAGTTGATCTCAAGTTAAATTTACTAGAAATAATGTTCGAGTCATCCGCAAATAGAAGATTTTCCCAAAAGGGAAGGGCAACTTTCAGATCATTAATAAAAATAAGGAAGAGTAGCGGACCCAGGACAGAGCCCTGAGGAACGCCACTCTTTATCTTTTTAAAATTTGAGCCTTTACCATTTAAAAAAGTATATTGACATCTATTGCTAAGATAAGAGGACACGAGTTGAATACTAAGAGAATCAAAACCATAAAATTTTAATTTATCTATTAGCTCTGGGTGAGGAACGCAGTCAAAAGCTTTTTGTAAGTCGCAAAGAGTAACACCTACATACTCGCCCTTTTCTTGCTTTTCAACTATCAGATCCAATAATTTAATAAATGCATTTTTGGTTGACATCCCTGGCCTGAACCCAAATTGGTTCTCATAAAATAACTTTTTTTCCTCAAAGTATTCTAAAATTTGTCTTTTCAAGATAACTTCAAAAATTTTTGAAAAAGTTGGGACTAATGATATTGGTCTAAAATTGTTAGGTATTGTAGGACCACCCTTATGTATCGGTATGACTTTGGAAATCTTTAAAGACTCCGGAAAAACACCTTGTAGAATACTCATATTTATAAGTTTAGTTAATGGTATGATAATATGATTTTTAATGTTTTTAATTAAATAAGAAGACATATTATAGTGGTCCAAACACCTTTTGTTTTTTAGTTCATTTATAGCTTCTCTGACTTGATTAAAACTAACTTCTTTAAAGGAAAAACTATTAGAATCGTTATTATTTTTGTTAAGAAAAGAATGAACACATGAATTTGCTTTTGGCAGGTTCTCCGCCAATTTGTCAGGGATAGTGACAAAAAAATCATTTAGCACGTCAATGTCCATATCATGACATTGACTCTGTTTTTTCCCTTTTCTATTCAGATTAATAATTTCCCAGTAGGTTTTGGTAAAAGTGCCCTAGTAGAAATTTAACGTTAGAATAACGTTTTTCTAATGTTAGAAAACTGTATAAAAGTACGTTATAAAATATGTGCAAATGTCCCGCTTTTTAACGTTAGTTACAAACGTAAATCTAATGGCCAACTAGAAAATTTCTACCTGCATCATAAAATGCTAGCTGGAGAATTTATTCATATAAATAAATCTTAATATATTTTAGCAATCATAATATTTTTATACATAATTTCTTTACATTTATTTATAAAATAGCCATCTTTTTAGGTGGCCCTAAATATTTTTCGTGTAATATGCTGTTATACTTCGATAAATACGTTTACCTCTCAGAAAAACTTTATATTTAGTTAGTTAATATTTATTTATACATTCAGAATCTTAAAATATTTGTTCAATTCCAGTACAGCGTTGTCAGACTTACTATAATTTTGACTTTTGGGGGATATTTTTTTAAATTTATTATAGAAATAATAAATAATTATCAAACCTAGGCACATAGCTGTCTGAAATGAGTATTTTCTACTATAGCTTACGTATTAATAATGGAAATTAAAAAAATATTTAAAGTTAGAATAAGGTTAGAAAAAGGTTAGAATTTGGTTAGGAAACTAACGTTAGATTTAATTATTTTATAACTTTTTTGTCAAACGTTAGTTTTTAAGGTTAGATTTATATATTTTATAACGTTTTTGTGAAACGTTAGTTTTTAAGGTTAGATTTATATATTTTACAACGTTTTTGTATAACGTTTGAGACTAAACAAAAAAATGTCACTAATCTAATGTTAAGTTGGATTTATGTACCTTTCTACCAGGGTGGTGTAAGTCAGATTTGGCTGAATTTTGGATATGTTTTAGTTCTCGACATTCTGATGAAAAGTGTCCCAGGGCATTATATAGTTTAGGTGCTACAGCACTTTGAAAATCTCAAGCACCGCGGTGTACCTGTCTCGTTGACCCCTCGGTCCCTTCTTCTGGAAAATTGGTTTCTGTCAGATTTGGCTTAAGTATGGATTTTTTATTATTATTATTATCAGGGTGGCAACATGTCAGGGAAATCAGGAAAGTCAGGGAATTTAATATGTCAGGGAAATGTCAGGCAATGTTATTGAAAAAAATGAAAAATCAGGGAATTTTGTTGAAAAACCTGGATTTTTTGTTGTTTTATGTTTTATATATAATTTACATAAAAACCAAAAAGTCAGCGAAATGTCAGGAAAAAAATGTGGAAATTTGTCAGGAAAAAGCTTTCAAAATTAGGAAAAAGTCAGGGAAAAGTCAGGGAATTTTGCAAATAAAATTCTGTGGTCATCCTGATTATAGTTCTCGGTACAGTTCTCGACTTTTTGACCAAAACTGTATTCGGCCGCAATAGTTTAGGTTCTAGAGAAATTTGAAGATATTAAGCTAGCTATTCTTTTTGGCATTAAAACAAAAATGGGGGTTTAGGCGAGCAAGCTTTTACACTGTCAAATTCTTTTTCGGCGCATAAAAATACTTAAGAAAAATAGAGTCTGTTTAAGAGTATACTCAATTATAATTGACGTGTTTTTTTTTGTGGCCCTGTGTAATTTTTAATAGCAAAAGTTTAACCTTGTTAACCAATATTTCAACTAACCTTTAATTTTAAATTTTGGCGAAGGCGCAAAAATAAGTAAATGTAACATGCCTGTCAGAAGCAGCCAACGAACTAATAACTCTTCTCTCTAGAATAGGCATTTCATTCGTAAAAACTGACAAAAACGTCGGCAACATAAACATTCGTCTGTCTTACTCGCACATCTTTGTTCTAACAGAGAGAAAAATACCAGTTACTGGTAATTGTTATTGTTCAGGCCTGAATGTACCTACTATTTGTTTACAAACAAACTGATTTCTTGGCGATACTTTAATTTAACGGTATGCCTATTCTAGAAAGAAGAGTTCTTAGTTCGTTGGAAGCAACTTTAGTATTAATGTTATCTTTATTTGTATAACTTCATGGAAAGCTTTGTGTAGCCGTCTTGGTTCACTACCCCGTCTAATTTAGTTTCTATGTTATTCTAATTTTATAAATATGCATTTAACACGTGATGGGGGGTTCACTTCTGTAGTGAATTAAGTCCATAGTTTGAATGTTTTAAGTTAGTGCCTATTCACAAACTCGCATAAGAACATAAAACATAACAATACGATGCCATGATTTGCTTGATGGGCCGCCATGTATCTCGTAAGCCAATCACGGCATCGCATTCTTATGTTTTATGTTCTTATGCAAGCTTCTGGACATGCCTTTACCTACACTAACATAAGGATTGTACTGAAGCCCAGAAGGGCCATCCAGAAAACAAGTTGGAAATTAATCTTTTAAATTGAAAATATCGACTTGAAATTTCACTTTATTGAAAAAGTTTAAAATCCGACTAAACTAAAAATTTTATCCTTTTAGACTTGACATTTCTAAGGCCACTGGATAGCTTGTGACTTCGTCTAGTTGGTGTGTTTCTGTGACTTGTCAGGCGAAAGCTGCCAGAAACCCCAACGGCTAACCACCAAAACACTAGACAAATTAACAACTGATCGAGTAATCCTAGAAATTTCGACCTAAAATGTTGAAAATTTTACTGTTAAAGAAGTTTATATTTCAACTAAAATTTTTTTTCCAAATGTTACAAGGTACAAGTGTTACAAGGTAAAATTAAAAAAAAAACATTTTTTCAAAAAGATCGGATTTTTATTAACATGCATTATTATTAAAACACTATAGGTACATGTATATCAAATTTAGTTTGGAAGGACTTGGTCCATTTTTGCTCCATACTTTCTTTATAACGGATGAATAAGAACCATCCAGTAGTATAAATCCTGTATTTAAGGCTTCACTACCTACCACGTAGGTAGGTACCCAATGAGCACTACCCATAAATAGTTTAAAACACAGGGCTTGCTTTTGAATGCCGGAAGTAGTTTTATTTTTTATACAGGGTGTGACAGCAGACTTGAATCAGTTACCCAAGCAACACAAAGGTATATTTTTTTGGTAGAATTTCCGCTTCGTAAGTAAACATTTATTTTAAAGTACATTTTAAAATACAGTGGAAACTCCATAACTTCGTGAAGTCGAAGTTTACTGATGTTCCCCGAACATTTTGTATTGTAACAATGTATTTTTACCTTTCTTACTCGAATTTCTATTTCGAAAATCTTTCACATTTTCTATTGTAATAATGTATTTCCACCTCTCTAACTCGAATTTTCTATAACTCTTCTAAAATCTCGAAACCACAGTCTGTGTTACTCAAAAACTCGAATTTTCGGGTAGCATAAAATAATTTTTTCATTACAATATTATGCACTTTAAAAAATGGAGACGCCACTGGACGTATCTTCGCACGCGATCGGTCAGAATCGTCAAATTTCGTTGCGCCGTACGTCGTTTACTGTGTCTTTTCTAAGGGAATCCCCAAAACTTTGCGGGATGGTTTTTCTTTAACTCGAACTATTCTCCGTGTCTGAATTAGAACGCAGTGACTAATGCCTAAAACGTATTATGCTGCTCTCGTATAAGGGATTCTCCTCAGACGGAGTTACGCGAACGGCACCCGAATCGGTATGATCCTCGCTTTTTAGCACACTTTTGCAAATGAGCCACTGCAGTGGCACGGATAATAATTTCGCGGTCCCTTGAGTTTCAAGTTATGGAGTTTCCACTGTATACTTTTCTGTTTCTTGGGTAAAATAGTTTTTATATCATCTGTAGGACCAAGGGCGTAGATGAGGGGGGGGTAATGGGGGTAATTACCCCCCCATAGGGTTGGGCGCCAATTTCTTTTTGCTGCAAGGGCGCCGAGTTTGAAAGAAACCCCCAGGGACAAAGCTTTTTTTCTTGAGGGCATTTTTCTAGGCGCCATTTTTTTTGCCGAGGCGCCAAGTTTTGCTTGAAACCGTCAGGGACAAAGCTTTTTTTTTTTTTTTGAGGGTGTTTTTTCTTTTTTTTCTAGAGGTGCCAAATTTAAGACTTGCTTCAGGGCGCCGAAAGACCGGCCCTGGGTATTACCCCCGCCCCCCCATAGAAGAAAAACATCTACGCCCTTGTGTAGGACTGCCAAATTTACAATGCTTTATTTTCTGTCCATGCTAAAAATTTTAAATACAAGTTAAAATATTTAAAATCTACTACAAAAATATACCGGGTGATCAAACGAAAACTTTAACCTTGGATAAAATCGAAACTAATGAGTTTCGAAAAAATATTATGTTTTTAAATTAATTAATAAATGCATTTTTTAATTTTCCTCGAGAACTACTGAACCGATTTTAAAAAATAAAACTTTGTTATAACCAGTATTAGAGAACCTTTTCAATAATGTATTAAATGTCCCACATTCCCATTTAAGATTTTTGAACTGGTAGCTCCTGGGTGGGGGCGGGGGGTAGTTACATTAATTATTGGTTACATGTCAAAAGATGTTCCCCTTCAAATAAAAATTGACCGGTCTCGGCGTTTTTTCGAAAACTCATTAGTTTCGATTTTATCCAAGGTTGAAGTTTTCGTTGGATCACCCGGTTTTTTTTTAGTAGATTTTAAATATTTTAACTTGTATTTGAAATTCTTAGCATGGACAGAAAATAAAGCATTGTGAACTTGGCAGTCCTACAGATGATATAATTTATGTATCTACATAAAATTTATTAACATTTTTAACTCGTAACTAATTTTAATTTTCTACTGTAACCTTTTGCGGTGTAAAAATATCTATTTAGTATATATCGTTTAGTTACATAAGTTAAAGCCTTCCCCTGCCTTAATATAGCTCCAGAAGCCTTACGTAAAAAATATTAATTTTTATTAATAATACCAGACTTTGTCACCAATGGTGACGTTTTTTTAAGAGCCACTTCTCTGAAAAATTACTTAAAATAAACTACTTACACCTAAGGATACTACTGGAATCTAAGTTGGGGCAACCAGATCAACATTTAAATATGGACCAACTATTTTTCTGGTTGCTGCAACCAGGGATCTGGTAACGGCAAAAACACAACTTGTTGTGATTACCAGATCTGCAGAAATAAAACTTTTAAGGGCAACTTGCACCAATGATGGTTTAACTTTAAACTTGGATTAAATTGACGGCTGACCAATTAGAACGCAGCATTTTTAACTTAAACTCGGTTTAGTTGAGATAATCCCGTACCAAAAGTTGGTGCAAGTGGCCCTAAGCATAACAATTTGTCTTGCCCATATTTCTGGTTGCATTTACCAGAAAAATTGTTGTTCCGTAAGTAACTATTGATCTTTTTTTCAGCGTAGTGCCCTTAATTAATGATAAACATACATTGTATGTGTTTAGGTTGGATCTCCCCCAAAGCAAAATCACTAGAACGCTATGGAAGAAATTATCCATGGGTGGAAAAGTAAATTTTTACACGCAAAAGTAACATTAATTTAACTAGTTTATTTCAAAATCTATGACTAAGGTATTTTATAGGACGAGGTATGCATTAGGGTATTTAATAAAAAACGAAAAACTTTGGTAAAAAAAAATTATTTTAGGAAGATAACTTTTTCGATTTTTTAAAAAGTTTAACCCTCCAGAACTTTTTTGTTTTGCAGGGGGTTAAAAAAACAATATGGATCTTCCTCTCATAGAACTTTGTTTTTCTTGAAAATTTTGGGTCGATGAGATCATTTCTGCGTTCCCCCGGTACATGAATACTTTGATTCGGCCGGTTATAAGTTACAACTTATAACCAGTAGTCGGCGTAAAAAAGTTATGACTCATCAAGGTTGAAAATAAACACAGAAACATAGGCTTACGGAATCATTTTGCCGAATTATGAGGGAAATTTTTATAAGGGTCACTAAATCGAAACATTTGACGTCTAAATTGTTACCCAGAACAATATTAACTATACATATTAACGTTACATACGTATATATATCGTTGTTTTTCAAAGAAAAAACCGACATTCGATTTTTATCTTATAAGAATACGAAAGTTTTTAATTTTTATTTATCGATAACTTTTTTCCCACCTTACTCGTTTAAATGGAATCATTAAAATCGCCGAGTACTGCTTATAACTTATAAAATATAACTAATAAAATATAACTAACTATACCTATAGGTATTTTTGCAAAACACCGTGTAAATTGAAAATTACATCACAGCCACCTGTTTCAAGGCCTTGTTGATGTAGGTAGGATAATATGAATAACATAATAATTAATAATATAATATAATAATACAAGGAATGTTTCATGACAAAATGGTGTCACTCTGTCACTATTAAGTATGGTTTTATTTTATAAATTTAAATTTTAATTATTATTATCTTTTTTTAATTCAAAAATAAAACAGTAATTTTTAAAATCATATTAAAATCATTATATTACCTATTTTATATGTAAAAATTTAAAGTAATAATAAATATTACTAAATTTTAAATAGCGATTTTATCATTTATAATTATGTTTATTTTATCACTCGTCACTGATAGATAAAATATTGTAATATTATATTAAATATTTATGTAATAATAAATTTAAATATTTAAGTATATTTATATAATGTTGTCTATGAGGTTGTCTATGTTTCTCAGATGTATATTTTGATAACAAAAACTTTTTAATATAACTCATACTTCCCAATTTTTATTTTCGAGTGACCTTAGGAGAGAAAAAGTTATTTTAACAAAGATTAAACAATCTTTGATTTTAAGGCGAAAAAATTAATTATTTGAAGGTGTCCGATGTCCGTTTTTCCGTCCATCCATCCGTACAAGCCATACCATTTGACAGATTAAAACTAAACTTTAAACTTAAGGTTTTTAGGGGATTGCTTAGGAAGGTTTTTCTTATTCTTCTCTACTCTATTTTTTTTGCTGTGATATTTATACTAAGTTAATTTTAAGTTTACAGTTTCATCGGCCTAGCCGATAGTAATAATAATAATAATAATAATAATAAAATAATGGCAGTTTACTGATGAACAAAAATCGAATAATTTTTAGCACATTCGCCAAAAATTAAACATTTTCAAGGAAAAATTATTTTTAAAAATCTTTTATGACCAAGAAAAGCTCTGCAGGCGATTTTTAAACCATACAGAATAATGATATTGTTTAAATTCTTGCATTTTTAATCATCTTAAAATGTGGGAAGTAATTACTCCCATTGCCCCCACTAAATCCGCCACTGCTATAAAGTATACATAATATGTACCGTGCGATTATAAAGTGCAGAACACTTTTTAATGCAAAACTGGCATTAGAGATGAGTAAAATGCAAGAAAGCTGTGCGTTTTACTGGCCACCGAGCTGTTGTACGTAGCAGTCACATGGGCTTGTCGCGCACAACTCTAACAGAGGCGTGGCTTCAAACGAAGAGTATTTTTCAAACTGTTCGGCACTTTATAATCGCACTGTATACTTTATGTACATATTATTAATATTATTATGTATTTGTTTACAAACTGAGTTGTCTAATGTTTTAAGAAATAGGCATTAAAATAAAATAAAATGTATTCAATTTAAACTATAGAAAGTTGAGGCATTTTAAGTTTCTTAAAGTCATTAACATTGAAATAATAAGAATTAATCAAAGGTGAAGACGTGAGAAAAAAATCGCCCACAGCTATTAAAACCATTTTTTAGTGTACAATACCTACATATCGCATCATTCTGCTATAAGAGAACATTACGCAATTGTACTCTTCACTGCACGCTAGAATAGTAAATATTCAAAGAACTTTTACCTCAAGAATGAACATGATGAAATCTACCGTATGCTTTGTTTGAAGCGTGAACCAACTACGGTGAGGGGCTGGTGGGGAGTGACTATTGTTTACACTTAGTACGCGTAAAGAGGGAGAAAGAATGTGTAAACTCACAGTCTAATGTCGTAAACTTTGTCAAGCGATACAGTGTTGCCGGTTGCAACACCTGCTTTAGATATTTTATTGTGAATTTTAAGAAATATTAGTTTTATTTGAGTTTTATATGAACTAGTAGTTTAATTTTAATAAATTTAATTATATTCCATTATTAAACATAATTATAGTGTCGTAGTATGGTAGTTTTTTAAAATTTTAATGTAGGTATAAAGATTTATCATAATCATAAAGTGAAAATTACGCAACATCGCGATGTATCGATGCATCGCTCTGGTCACCAGACGGTCAAAACTAGCGATGTTTATGTAAACAAGCAAACAAAAAGATGACACCTTCATAAACATTGGTCTGAAATAACTTCTTGAGGTAAAAGTTCTTTGTAAATATTACACGATGGTTTTTAAATTTTCAAAATCGTGAAAAATTACCCTACGTTTCAAAGCAAATGTTTATGTACAACTGTACAAATCTTGTGTACACGATAACTCAAGAACATAATATCCGATCAATATGAAATTTTTAGGAAAAAATCAACCTCTCTGAGAGAAATGACTCCATTTAAAATAAAAAAGCCTCTCAAATTAATTTTATTCACGACTATTTAGTAATTGGCTAATTACATACAAACATAAAAGTTGAAAAATTATTATTAACTGCAACTCCTAAAAAGTTAGAAACACCCCATTTTCCTCCCTTGGTCGGGAAGGATCTTGTAGCTAACTTCACGTATGTCACACAAAAATTTGAGTTTATTAACTTAAATTTTATGACAAAACAGTTTTAAATGAATTTATTTTTTATTTATTCATGATTTATTTTTATAAAATAACATCACATATAAACTTAAGTTATTTTTTTTTTTTGGAATTTATGAAAAATAAACAGTGACGACTTCCAACTCTAGGTTATTATAATAGGATTTTGGGGTTTAGTTAAACGTCATTAACTTTAGTTAAAATGACAAATGCATTACAGTTTAAGTTACCTAACTTGATATAACAAATAACCAAAAATAGTTTTAAAGATAAATTCAAGAATTGTATTTACCTTTATAGCTAATCATTTGTTACTTCAGTGTGTTTCTTTGGTGTATGCCTACTCTAATCAAAATTGTCATTAAGGTTTAGCTAGTGTATAAATTTACATTTCATGTTTTTCTTCGTATTTTAGTTATAATTTTACACAAACTATAAATACATAGTTTATTTATTAACCTAATCATGTATCAATAATCGTCAGCTATCACAAAATAGAAACAGTCAACAAAACAGGTGCTGCCCTCTATCGCCAAACTAATGAACTAACGGGGGTATTTAATTTCTACTAATTTTTAGAGAAAATTTTTCTCAGAAACACATTTAAATGTATTACTTAATTTATATTGAATGAATATAAATGTTTTAAGATTGTTAATAAAACAGGTATGCTTGTGAATAAAATAGTATACAAACCTCGGTTTAACATTTAATTTTTCCTTCGGGAATTAGCAAACCTTCGGGGCTACGCCCCTTGGTCTGCTAACTCTCCCTCAGAAAATGAAACAGTTTCCACCTCGGTATGTAATATACTATTTTGCCCTTGATTAATAGAAATATTTATACCAGTTTTAAAAAACATATTCCTTAGTATACTCTTCACAGGTGACACACCCTCTTTTTTGTTTAGAGAACGTTCAAGTATTACGTAACGCATATTGTACCAATATTCATACACTTCATACCCCGATTCTCGCGTTATTATAGATTTTATATTTTGGCTACCCCCCCTAATAGGGGGTGTGTTAGGGGGGTATCCAAAATATGAAATTTCTACAGCCTTAAATAACGCGAGAACCGAGGTATAAAGTGTATGAATTTTGGTACATTTTGCGTTACGTAATATTTGAATGTTCCCTAAACAAAAAGTTAGAGGGTGTGTCACCTGTGAAGAGTATACTAAGGAATATTAAGCATTACATATCTTCAAAACTTGTTTTGTAATATACCTAGGAAAATCGATCTTGGCTAGAAAAACAAAATGCAATAAAATTTTGCAAAGGTAGTATATCTATAGATCTGCACGCGATAAAGTTGTTGGTGGTTGTTCTAGGCTAAAACCGAGGGATAGACAACTGCGCGTAATCTCTGTACAAAGCAGTGGTAATCCATTATGTAGACGTCGCATAAATCTTATACAGAATCACGTAATTTTAAAAAGTCACGTATGCAAATTTGGAATGACCACCCAATTTTTTTTTTGGTTGTTGATAGCAGACTGCCTTCACATTTGGTATGGCACTGATATCCAGTGCCAAAGTATTAATGAAAATTGATTTTTTTCTAATAATACAAAAAAAAAGTTAAAAAACAGAAAAATCTAATAATCTCCCAAGAAGGAGCAGCTGTGATTTAGGTTACTAGTGATATGTAATGAGGGAGTAATCTACTATCAACATTTAAAAGAAAATTTGTGTGGTCATTTCAAAAAACCTAAACTTAACAGGGTCGCACTGTGTATAATATTAAATTTAGTAAACTGTTTTTTTTTCTTAATGTCAAGACTAAATGGTTATAAAACAAGGTAATCACTGTTTTTTTTTGTGTTATTTAACTGGTTTTTAGAATTTTCTTTTGTTTCTGAAATTTTATTAAAAATGTACCGGGAAATTCTTTAGAAATGGCCAGGGAAAACAGAAAAAAATCAGGAAAATTCAGTTTTTAGTCCAAACAAGTTCTATGTTATTAACAGTAGTCGGCGAATTTCCAGTACTCGCATAGCCGCCGCGTCGACTCTAGCGTTGAGGCGAGGTTTTAAATATTTACATTTTTATTTCTTTTTATCTTGATTTATTTTAACGATTTCATTTAAACGAGTAAGGTGGGAAAAAAGTTATTGACAAATAAAATTTAAAAACTTTCTTAGATAAAAATCGAATGTCGTTTTTTTCTTTGTAAAACACCAATACCAATACGTATGTATAATTAATAGGTATAGTTAATATTGTTGTGGGTAACAAATTAGTCGTCAAATGTTTCGATTTTAAAAATTTCCCTCATAATTCGGCAAAATTATTCCGTAAGCCTATGTTTCTGTGTTTATTTTCAACATTGATGACTGAGTTTACGCCGAATACTGGTTATTAACTACAATCTCCGAAATATTTTCTGACTTTTAAATTGGTTTTAGTGTTTTTATTCTTGGCACAGCCAAGTATTGACTAATGCAAGCAAACTGGGCAGATTTCCAACTTTTCGTTGATAAACATTTTTGGCCTTAGCTATTATTTTTTATGGACATAAGGTCATAATTTTGGATCAAGGAAGTTTTAATTTAAAATAGTAAACTTAAAAACTTACAAATTACTAAACTTTATTTTATTTTATTTATTTATTTATTTTATTTATTTATGAGTATCTTACAGAGTCATGGAGAGTCCCATATAAGCTTTTGGATTGTGCTAGGGGCTCTCCATTAATTTTGATAAATCATCCAAATTAGTGTTTACAAAAAATTTCAGTCCTTTCGTTCCGCCTTCTCTTCATTTTCAGGCATGGCCCTTTTCTTCTGTTTTACGCCGACCAGCCATTTCCAAATTTTCCCAGATAATTTACAGCAAATTTTGAATTTAAAAATTAATAAAAAATATATACTCAGACATTGACATTATTAAAAAAAAAATCATGGTAATAGATCTGGTGAAAGTTTAAATACCTCCTGTTACAGGTAATCCTAAATATCCTAAAATGAATATACCTACACGCCAAGAAATCATTTTTTGAGTCTAGTAAATCTACTGTAGATATTTTGGCCAAGTAAAGATTTTTCTTAAACAAAAAAATGCGTTTGGTTGGGCAAAGTTTCACCATTAGATTTGAAAGCCATAAATGAAGACTTGTCACAGACTTTTATGCGAAAATCAAGAAATAATAGTACGTAAAAACTTGAATAAAACGGACTTAATGACTTCTTGTTCCATAAGAGTATTTAAGAGTTGAATAATTTAGGTTCAAATAGTGAAACATTCGCAAAATCTAAAAATAATCAAATATTGAGTTTAACGTTTAGAATAAGAAAATGTTGTTCTTTTTTTAAACGTCCTGTATTTATGTATCCTTTTATATTGTTTACATTAGTTTTGCGTGAGTGTGTTTTGTTTTTATTTGGATGCAGTATACCTTAAAATGTTTATAATAATTATGTTTGATTCGGATGTTATTAGTACTATAGTAGATATTTATTTATTTATTTATTTTTACCTCGGAGTGGTTGGTCATCTGGCATATTTAAAATCGAGGAAACAGTAGGTGGGTTGACCTTAAAAAGTTCATGGCCTTCTCTGAAAAAATTTATGCCGTAGCAGAAAATGTTTCAACAGGCATTTTTGAAAAATTCTTGAGCAATCGAATAATTTTGGATTTATGCACAGATTTATGTCTAGGGTGAATGGTCGTGATTATATTGAGTATCATGGGTACTACCTATGCTATAGGGTGTGTCATAGGAAAATAGTATATTAAAGTACTAGTTTCATAACATACGTTTTTAGCGCACGAGTACAAGTTTAGACAACGAGCCGCTTGCGGTGAGTTTTCTAAAGTATTTGTGCGCTAAAAACGTGTTATGAAACGAGTGATTTATACAATTTTTTCTATTTTGCTCTAAAATTTTAAAAAACTTACATTTAAATTGATGACTGATTTAGGGGTTTTTGTTTCGAATTGGCATTACAGTTTTCGCCATGTTTAAAATTCTAAGAACGAATATTATTTTATAGTCATTTCTTCTCTTTTCCACTGCAAGCCACAATTTTAACACGGTAAAACATAACCTAAACACAAAATTTTGTAGAAAATTAAACTTTAAACCGACGTTCACAATTGCACGGCCAACGTCAAGAGATAGACTTTTGTCTGTTGCCAACCAAAAAGAAAAAAAAGTAGAGACCTCTTATGGGCATATAAGAACACGCAAAATCCGTGTGATTATGAGCTTATAAGAGTCGCAAAATAGAAAAACTCCGTATTGTGATGTCAGGAAAAACTTGAAGAAGAAGAAGAATAATTTTATTTAAAAACGACTTCGTGAGCGATTTCAATTTTTGTCAAAAACTGTCTAAAAATGTCCCAAAAACAACCTAAAATCAAAAAATCGGAGGGGGTTTGACTTTCCATTTAACTTTGTTTAAGGATACCCGTGAATAAAGAACAACATGAGGGTGTCACCCATTAACATTTCAAAAAGTCGTTTATTAGAAAAACCCTCTGTAAAAATTACAGTCGAGTAATATTTGATGCATAAAATTCATACTATGAATCCTTTAATTTTACGATCTAGGTACCTGAGCTTCGTCGTAATTATTTTTAATTATGTTTGATACTATTTTAAGATGGTGCGTCATGTACCATACTTTAATTAAAAATATCCACACCATAAGGTCAATTCTGCCCTGATAATGTAAAGGGCAGTAGGTGACATTGGTCAATAGCAGCGTTTTCAAAATATTACATCAGGATTGACGTGAAAATGCCGCTATTCGACTTTTACTGCCCTTTACTTGAACAGGGCAGAATTGGTAAACCAGAAAATAGTTAGAAAAAGATTACCCTAGGGATTACTTCTAAACTATAGTTAAGTGATAATTAATTGGACTCAATAACAAACGAATATAATAAATATACTAAAAGTAATTACTTAGGTAATTATTAAATGGTAATTGCATTTTAAAATCAAGTTAGTTTTAATCTTTTTCATAATATTATCATCAAGGCTGGTTTAACTAGCTCATCACATCTCATCTCAAAGTAATTGGTTCGAAAGACAATTAAAGCCGGTGGTTCCCTCTACTACTAACCCACACAAGTCCTGGACTTGGGGGATGCTTAATTAAGTAGAATAGTACGAGGTTAAACAAAAATGTAATGTAATGTACCTATGTGACCCACTATTTGATTCCTTCTTCCAACTAGCCCTTTCCACAATATACGATTTTCTCAAATTATTCCCAATGCTATATCTGTTATTTTACGATTTATGTGCACAATAAATTTTTATTTGAAATAAAAGCAATTTTTTTCTCGTGAGTTAATACTTGCTTGCGCATTTAGAATCTTTAGTAATAATCTCGGTAAAAATACTTCTCAGTTATGCAAAGTGATCGATTAATTCAATGTTTGTATCCCCAATTTTTATCATATGATAGTTGGCTTTTTCCTCTCTTACACTGCAAAGTAAAGCTTTTGCATTTTCCTTTTTGTCTTTTCTTTTCATCATAAGCGAATTTCCAGTAGGCGCCGCGTCGACTCTAGAGTTGAGGCGAGGTTTTAAATATTTACATTTTTATTTCTTTTTATCTTGATTTTTTTTTAATGGTTCCATTTAAACGAGTAAGGTGGGAAAAAAGTTATCGACAAATAAAAATTAAAAACATTCGTATTCTTAAAAGATAAAAATCGAATGTCGTTTTTTTCTTTGAAAAACACCGATATATATACATATACGTATGTGTAGTTAATATGTATAGTTAACATTGTTATGGGTAACAAATTAGTCGTCAAATGTTTCGATTTATAAAAATTTCCCTCATAATTCGGCAAAATTATTCCGTAAGTCTATGTTTCTGTGTTTTTTTTCAACGTTGATGAGTCATAGCTGAGTTTACGCCGAATACTGGTCATAAGTTATGATTCATAACCATACGAAATATATATTTGATAATTCCTGTTTACTAAACAAGAATTTGTAAATTTGGTTCTTTGTATTTTTGTTTTTAAGTGGCACTTTATCATTTTTAAAACGGTTAATTTCAGTCTTTTAAATTTGTTACTGGTCTTTCACCTTGTAAACTAACTGTACCATATTTTAAAGGTATAAAAGTTATTGCACTTTTCGTAATCCGTCGGTCGACAGGTACATAGTGCATGTTTGAATGAAATGACAACTATGCACACTCATTTATACAAACGATTACATATAGCTTTCTTTTTTTTTGACAAAAGTCATCTGACGTTTATAAAATTTTGAATTTTTAAAATTAAATACAGGTAATTCTTTAAAACATACATTTTTAAAGAGTCTGGACTGTCGATCGAACGAAAAATGTTGTTCGTAACTCGTTTGCGACAAGTCCTTAGTGCACTCGAATGATTTTTTGACTTCGCTTCGCGTCGTCAAAAAAACTACATTCTCGTGTACTAAGGACTAAAGTCGCTTACTCGTTACGAAAACTACTATTATTCACAAGCATACAGAAAAACGTCCTTTATATGCATTGTAAAAAGTTGCAAAATCTATCATTTGTTTACTTCTTTTAAAGTTAAAAAAGCTTTTCATTTTTAACCAAGGTTAGAAATGAATTCATATCTAACCTGTTTTTTTGTTTTTGGTTATACCTCATAGATGGCGAAACTATTGCCTTGTCTGTAAACAGTTGAAGTTTGCGAATAAAATAACCTAACATTTTTGTTTATTTCTACGAAAAAAAATAAAAAATAATATTTATTTATATATTACATGGTTTGTACCGAGACTGACAATAGGAAATAACAACGAGCCACTTATTTAAAGTATTATTTAGTTGACAGTTATAGTAACGTAGGAAGTCTGCAAAATTTCTGTAGAAGATCATGTGAATGTGTTATTTATTTATGCTTGTGAATAAAATTTTATTCTAACCACATAAGAAAATGACATTTCCAACTCTCGAGATGCTAATTTGGCTACGCCTCGGTCAAATAGCATCTCTCGAGTTGGAAATGTTTCATTCAGAAAACAAAAAAAAAGCCTGGTTCCTCAAACTAGACAAAGGTTTGTCTCGGTCAGGTCGAATTTCGTTGCTAACCTCACAAAAGTGACACCCACGTTTGGTAAAGATAAAGTTCCTCGAGAGATGAAACCCAACATAATTTTTACAACTGAATTCCTTAGCGGTTTACCCTTCGTGTTTATAATACTTTTATTAAGGGCTAGTTTATTAATATGCTGATAAATATAACAGGAGGATAAAGTCTGCTAAGGGACAATATCGTATTTTGGGCTAAAATTCGTGCAACGATAGGATTTTACATGTTTATAGATACATAAAAATCGATAAAAAATTAATACTTTATTAAAATTTCAGCCCTTCTTAATTAATTATTTTAGTTACGAATAAACCAGTTACAAATTGCGATTTCCACGCCAGATAATGTTAACAGGCACTTTAAGAGCATCTATTCTTTTCTGTTAGGCATACAAGTTGTATCTGCAATTTTGCGGTTTTTTAGTTTTTTTGATAGGCAAATGTCATAACTCGTATCCTGCACTTACAACTTATGTGGTTAACCTCATATATATGGACTCACCAAAAAAGGACCTATTTTGTCGTTAACAGTTTGCCGGGTATGAGCGATATGAGTTGATGTCCAATGTGGCTTTTTTTTGTTTGTCAAATAAAATCTGATTTAATCATAAATATCGTTATGAGTTTCCCCGACTATGGAATGCTCGATATCTCAAAGTGATGTACGATTTCTTTCCAAGGTATTGATAATTTAGCCCTGAATAGCGTAATTTAAAAAGGTACAGAAAACCAACAAAGACCTGATCAGACGTACATAATTTTAACTAATAGATAATAGCTATCATATACAGGGTTATTCAGAAATAAGTTCGAGAAATTTAAGAGGTGATTCTACGTTAGAAAAATATAAAAAAAGTTCCTATAAATGAAATGAGTCCTAAGGGAGCTACGGCTCTTTAAAATTGCAACAAAAATAATGTTTTTAATTAATAATTTTTGTACCCTTTAAGCTAGAGGGACGAGCTTTTGCATGTATACTAGTATTAATAAGGGCAATAAGTTTATGTTAATTTATTTTTTTGAATTTATCCAGAGGCGTGCCTAGACGGACAAAGTATGTGAGGCTTAACACATTTTTAGCCCAAACTTTTTTATGTTTATAAAAAGTCCAAAATGATCAAAATTTGCATTACGTAATACTTGAACGTTCCCTAATGGAGAGTATTCCTTTCCGACCTTGTTGCGTAAATAACTAATTTAAATAAAATATGATACATTGTTTATATTGCATAGTAACACCCTGTATGTTAATATCTAGGTTATGTGCCCCGCCTTTTATGTACTTTACAAACTATTAGTTAAATGCTGTTTCTTCTAAATTCCATGTATAAATAAGAAAAATGATACTCTTTATGTATATATGAATCTAGAATCAAAATTCTGCTAATTCAATGTTTATAAATAAAATTATATTAATGTTATCGATAGATACATTTTGTTGGTTCATAGGAATTCAACACAAACCGTATGAAGCATTCTATTAATCATTACATGGTACTGAATTGAGCAATATAAAAAACTGGTTTGTATGGGTATTATGGTATACCAATGGTATTAACATTTTCTAGAATAACATCGACAATTCATCGAATACTTATTAATCATTTTTCTATGACTAACCGGTATTTTTACCCTAGTCTAGCAGTTTTTCAACAAACAAATCGAATAAAACAAACGTTATCAGCAATAATTGAATGGCTAATAAATAATTTTTATGGGTTACCGCAAGGATTAGTTTTTGGACCATTTATTGATTGTATTTTACTTGTGGGGTACTGTAAAGAATTTTTTTAAGAGTTAATTATTATTAAATAATAACTTGATAGATTTGATCAATAAGATAACTAAAAACAAGAAATAAATAAAATAATTGTACGTGTAATTATAATTAAAATAAATTAAATAATTATTTTATGGGTTACCACAAGAATCGTTTTTAGGACAAGCTATTTATTGTATTTTATTGTAAGGTTTTTCAAAAAATCTTTTTGAGACCAATTATAATTGGGCGGTGTTATAAAATAAATTATTTTTATGGGACACCACAAGGATCATTTTTGAGACCATTTATTCATTGAATTTTATTTGTGGGATACTGCAAAGAATTTTTGATTAGCTATATTTGAATGTGTAATAATAAATGATATTTATGGGTACCACAAGGATAATCTTAGGGACCAATTATAATTATTGGTTGTATTTTATTTGCGAGGTACTGCAAAGATTCCATTTCGGACTAAATATAAAATACCTTTTTTTTATATAGTTTTTTTTTAATACTTGGAAAATTTAGTTTTATTAGTTGGTAAACTTTTGTAGTCACCCCCAACGATGTTCCTTCGGTACACCCCTGTTTAAAAGTGTCGTTAATTGGTTTTCCGGGTTACCGCAAGGATGCGTTTTCAGTCCAATTATATATTTCTATAAACAAACAAGTAAATGCTAATTTAAAGAGGAAACATTTTGCTGTTTATTTTTTTAATTAAATAAAAGCTGTTTTACCAGCTATTTTTAAAAGCGTTAAATATCAAATAATTTTAAAAATCTCATGATCTAACAATTTTAAAATTTAAATATTATAATTTATCTGGTATAATATTGTATATGTTATAAGGCATACCTGATTGAAAATTTATTCACATATGTTTAAAAATAAACTTGTTTTGCGTTTTTTTAGTATTAAATTTAATATTTTACTAACTAGTACTAGTATAAAGGTACTGCTAAATCCATGCATTAAATTTAAATTATTTTTAACGAAAAAGATAATAGAAAATAATAAATATTTAACGAATTTTTTTAATGTTTCTTTTTCAAATACAATTGTACTAAATTCATATCTACTTTTTAGTAATTTTATTTTTCTCAAAATTAAAAAGGCTTACTTACATTAATTCCTCCTATTCGAAAAAAACAAAGAAAAACAACACTTATATACACATTAAAGCTTATGTTGATGTTCACCTGTTCGATTTAAAAGCACACTGCGATTCGTATTCAACGGTCACTAAAAAACAAGCGAACGTATCCAAGCCAACTGCCGTGGTTTGTCGATTCTGGCCAGCAGACTACTAGATACTTTTACTAGTTGTTTGAAGAGAAGAATTTTTGAACTGGAGACGTCATTTTCATGGTATTTAACCCTTTCACGGCAGACTTATTGGGTATATAGGCTAATTCGTTTTTACGTGATAGTGACTCATGCTTAAAGCAAGCTCCCGTTTTACGATTTCTTACCCGCAACGTATATACTTGGTATACCCTCTTCACTAGTTGATTGAAGAGAATAATTTTTCAACTGGATCGTCGTTTTCATGGTATTTAACCCTTTCACGGCAGACTTATTGGATATATATGCTAATTCGTTTTTACGTGATAGTGACTCATGCTTAAAGCAACCTCCCGCTTTACGCTTTCCTACTTGCAACGCCTATACTTGGTTTATTCTCTTTTCGTTCCGTTCCCCGCGTGGGCCATACTTTCAATATGATCAAAATTTTCATTACGTAATACTTGAACGTTCCCTTATCTTGAAAGGGTTTATTGCTTAATCTGAGAAATATTTATTTGACTATCATCGTCCTTTTATATTTTTGAGAATTATAGAGAATCCTCAAAATCTATAGATGATATCTATTACAAAAAGCTTTTTTTATTTCCTATATGACTAGACATATCTAGTGGATATTATCCACTCATAGGAAATAAAAAAGCTTTTAGTTTAAATAGTTTATTTTATCTTAAATATCATGAAGCTGAAGTTTGCAACGTTTTTTTGCATCGAAAATTCAAATAGTATATTAAAGCATTAGTTTCATAACATACGTTTTTAGTGCACGAGTACAAGTTTAGAAAACAAGCCGCTTGCTGCGATTTTTCTAAAGTACTAGTGCTCTAAAAACGTGTTATGAAACAAGTGCTTTAATATACTACTTAAATTTTCGATTCAAAAAAACGTTGCAAACTTCAGCTTCATTAGATATCTAGATTTTAATTTAAAATGCAGATATTGAAAAAAATATATAATATATGGATTTTTTTCAGGGGTTTCAAATGTCCTAAAATCCTAAAATTTTGCCAAAAATCTCGAAATGTCTTAAAATTTTTAACCAATTAAGCATCCCCCCAAATCAAACTATAAAAGTAAAATTACGCATATATTTTTTCCATATACATATACAGGGTTATTCAGAAATAGGTTCGAGAAATTTAAGATTCTACGTTAAAAAATACGAAATCTTTATTATATAAAGGTTGGTCCGGAAATGAGTCCTAAGGGAGCTGCGGCCATTCGAAGATGGACATATTGAACAAAAAAGCACCAATAAAATTTTAATGCTACAGGGCGATTCTTCATTTAAAACTAAGCAAAAAAGTACACCTAAATTTAATATTAAAGGAGGCTTTTAAAATGTATCATTTTTAGTGGCACAAAATGTTACTTTCTCTTAATTGCATTTTTTTTTTTGAAAACGGTTGCTCGTACAGTGTTACTCTATATGACATTTTTTTATGTATTTTTACTCAAGGAATCTATATTTTTTACCAAAAATCCAAAAAAAAACACATAAAAAAGTTTGGAGCAAAAATGTGTTAAGCCTCACATATTTTGTCCTCTTAGGCACGCCTCTGAATAAATTCAAAAAAATAAATTAACATAAACTTATTGTCCATATTAATACTAGTATACATGCAAAAGCTTGTCGCTCTAGCTTGAAGGGTACAAAAGTTATTAATTAAAAAAATTATTTTTATTGCCATTTTAAAGAGCCGTAGTTTCCTTAGGTCTCATTTCCGGACCAACCTTTATAGAAACTTTTTTTCATATTTTTTAACTTGGAATCCCTCTTAAATTTTTTGAACTTATTTCTGAATAAACCTGTATATAGGGGGCTCAAGCCCCCCCTCAAAATGTGTACCTGCAAATCTCGTACAAGTTTTTTTTAGTGTAGATAGCTTGAATTTTCTTACACGCCCTTTAAGGGAGTGGGTATATTTTAGGATATTGCGATCTAAAATCAGGATATGACAAATCAATAACCAATATTTTATGATTTGTTTTGATGATGATACGCAAAAGGGTACAGGGTGATGCTAACAACAATATGCAGTATTTATCACTTCTTCTTCTTCTAATTTGCTTTGATCTTTTCTTTCGAAATTTGGTCAGCTCAGTATAAATTTGTATTTATACTATATATCAAAGTGGTATTCTGGGCTTCAGGTCACAGAAAAGTGTTCTGGAGTTCTAGATTCCATCCCCGTAGTCCTTAGTGTTTACTGTTGGTTGTGTTAGCTGTTGCCTAGGCAGTTTTTTTCTAATTTGTAATTATATTTGCGCATGCGCTAGTATAAAAAAAAATTGTACGTATAAAAACTTCTTCACGTGTTAGTTGCTTCCAAATCAAAATTTATCAGCATAATAAATGATTAAAAATCATAAAATTCCCTTCTTACTCCAATATAATCACATGTTCGTCATTTTACTGCACATCTTCCATACAATCACTATAAAATATATAAAATCGAATCCGGGGCATATCTAAGATAGCAAATAAATAAATAAATAACTAATACTAAAACACTTGATACTAAAAATTAAACGCGATTAACGGATTATAAAATTCTTGCAAAAGTACATATTCCTCGTTTTACGGGTGAAAAGCAACTCCAGTATTTATCACTTGCATTATTAACCCTTCGGTGCTCGCGTACGAGGAAATTATAGTAGCCGCAGGGTAATTCCAGCGTTGCACTATGGGCCAGGACCTCCCTAAAATTGGCCTTTAGTCCCCTATATAATTCAGAATAATAAATAAAAGTATCACATTCTATAATAGTTATTTTATATATACACATAATTATAGTTAAATTCGTTAAAAATTATCGTTGACTACTTAAAAGTAAAAAGTTCAATATTTTTTTTTTTAAATAAATTTTCGATAGTCTTTTAGTATGTAAAATGTATTCTATTTAAATGGCTTTTTGTGCACTTGCATATCAAAATAACCTTAATAATCACCTAAAACCTGCAAAAGTTGGATTTCATAATATTAAAATTGTATATTAATTTCGTATTTAAGTAAGTCAAAATTTAATAAATTTTAGTGTATTGCCACCCTTTGAATTCATCATTCCCCGAGATTTCCCACACAATCAAACTTTTTTTTATATAAACTTGTAGAAAATTATATATATTTTTATTATATATCCAACATTTTCCAATATTTTAGATTTAAAAAAGTTATTAAATATCTGTACCGAGGTCAAAAATCGGTTTTTGGTGGTATTTTTGTAAAAATTGGTATGAGGGGCTATTTAAGGATGCTGGAACTAAATCCATTTTTAAAAATTAAAAATTCAAAATGACGGGTCCAAGATGGCGCCAACATTTGGTGAATTTAATGGATTTTAATAAAAATTGGCGTCTAAAAGTTTTCGGGGATGCTGAAACTAAATCCATTATTAAAAATTAAAAATTCAAAATGGATTTTAATAAAAATTGATATCTAGGGATTTTTGAAAATGCTGAAACCGAGTCCATAATGAAACAAAAAAATTCACAATGGGGACCGCCATGGCGGCAAAGTTTGATAAATTTAAATGAACTTTTTAATAAAAATTGGCATCTAGCAATTTTCAAGGCTACCCTATAAACATTGGTTCGCCGGCCGCCCGATTTTTTTTTTTCAGTTTATTTAATTTTTTTTTTCGTAAAACGAAAAATAAGTTAAAAAAAAAGTTTTTTGAAAAAAATTATTTTTACCCCATTTTACTCCCTTACCCCAGCCCGATTTTTACTAAAAAACGATCCCAGCCTAGTACTTTGGATAAACAACTTATGGTCCAAATTTGAAGTATTAAGCTCAAAGCGTTCTTAAGTTATCGTGGTCACAGATTGTTCGGACAAACCGACAGACAGATTTTTTTTGACGAAAATCGTATTTTTTGGATCTAAAACGTTGAGAAACAATAAAAAAGCAATATTTTTTTTTCAGAATTTTTTTACTAGCGCAAGACATTTCTCAGAAAAAATAATATATTAATAGAATAAACTCTAATAAAAGCAAGATATTTTTTTATACAATTAGCATAATTCGTTTGGACTATGACCCCAACCTGGAGTCTCCAGGGGTGCCTATTCACTAGCGTAAACATAACATATTACGCGCAAATCACAATTACACATCAAATTTTATACCTACATAAATTCGTTAAAAAAAAAATCGGGATTTTTCGAAGGGTTTATTTATTGAAAAAAACTGTACAAGGACTGTGAGGATCAAAGGATTGTGAAAGATTGTCAAATATGACCAAAAAGATTGTGAAAGATTGTATAAAATTTTAGTGAAGATTTTTATAGATTGTGGAAAGATTTTAGATGATTGTGGAAGATTGTAGATGATTGTGGAGGATTCTGGAGGATTGTAGATAATTTTGGAATAAGCAATTGTCAAGGATTGTAAAAGATTGTTGGATAGGTGTACAAGGATTGTAAATAAACCCCTCGGGATTTTTCGGGAATTTTTTCGAGATTTCGGGATTCAAAAATCTTCGGGATATCCCGATATTTCGGCATCCCGAATTTCGGGACTGGAAACCCTAAGTGGCACCGCCAATTTCGCAGCGCATTGAGTGCACGTTACATAAACATAGTGCAGATGTAATAAACAGGTTGTATTTTTATCAGAGAGAAAGTTATCCAAGTACTAAATTTAAATAAGCCTATTTATAGAATTCTAATAGGCAGTGCATACAAATAACGTTTTCTATTTGTTTTTTGGGAGGTAAAATAAGTAGGTACCGTGGAAAGGTCATTTTGTGTCAAATACAATAAAATTAACTGCGTTTTTACCATTTAAAAGTTCAAGACTTTATGCTGCCTTTTTATTAATTTGACCTATATTACCAACGCCTTGACTACGCCACTTTACAGTGGCGTAGTTTCAGGGGAACTTGGGGGCACAGTCACCCTTTCAGTTGTCTCAGCCCCAGAAAGTATAGGTACTTATGTATGAACTTTCGGAGAGGTCATTACATTTTTACAAGAATTTTAAATTTAATCAAACTTAAGGAGCTGATTAGCTCTCACCTTTTACACCCACGCTACGCGGCACTGCCAGTTTAATCAGTATTTTACGGAGAAAATGCCTATATATAAGGTATTTTAATGTAACTGGAAAAAGTAACTAATTTTACAATGAATATCGTAATATAAAAGCCAAGATTACGGTGTTTCAGAAAATCTCGATTTTCTAAATAAAACAACAACAGATGAGACGTTGCAAGCACCCTGTCAAAACATCGGCAATATTGTACACTAGAGCCATCTAGTTTGCAAATTTCAAACTAGGTGTTTTGTTTGATTTTAAATTCTGTATCTTTAAAACATTACATTCTAGCAAAAAACTGTATATAACATTTTTTATAGGTCTTAAAAAGAGCTTTTATTTAAAATATATTTTTTTAAAATCGGGTTATAAATATGTGAGATATGCTAAAAAAACCTTTTACTGCTTTAAACGCCAATATCTCGCAAACGTTGTTTATAACATTTTTTGACCAATTTAAAATTATCTTTTATATAAGTGCTAAATTAACCAAATACAATAATAATTGCCTTACTTATAAAAAAAACGCTAAAAATAGGAGTATTACCCTATTTTTACCCCCTTACCCCCAATCGTTTACCCCCAAAATCTAATCAGCTCTTCGGAATACGATAAGAAACAATATTCAAAGTCGATATCTCATGTAGAAATGGAGTTAAAGAGTTTACACCCAGACAGACAGACAGACGGACGCAAAATTTTTTTTTACAGATTTCGACTCAGAATGGTCTAAAACGTCCAGAAATGTGAAAAAAAAAGTGGTCAAAGATTTTGACTTTTCGGCGAAGATTTCAATACATCGGCACTCTTAGTAGCACTAAGTGCCGATGTAAAATGCTGGGTTGCTTAAAAGTTGCTCCTTGGTAAAAATTGGGGCAGTTCGAAAGGGAACCAAATCGAATAATCTTTAGGGGTAGATCAAGCAGGCCCGTGTGCAGGATTTTCTCGCAAGGGGGGGTTCTATCAAATTTCATAAAAAAAAGAAATAAGCTATACAAAGAAAACTATTAACAAATAGATGTACATAATATACAGGGTGTCTCACGAAGCAGACTCGGTCGACATAGTAAAGTATCCACTTTAGAAAAAACTTTAAAGGGAAAAGTTGTATGGTTTTAAAAAAGGCACATTCTAAAAATATTTTATAATATACAGGATAAAAGTCCTCCTAGGGTGGGTAACATCTGACTTAATTAATTTGAATGGAATGGTATATTTTTTATTATGTTATCTTACTTGTCATAAAAATACCTTTAATTTAATATCATTGTTTATAGTTTTTGAGATATATTTTTTTTTTTGAGATGAGATAAAATCGGCTTCAATTTCTTTGCTTTTTGTCAAAAATGAATAAAATTTTGCAAGCTTACCTAAAGAGTATATCTAATTACTTTATGTACAACAAATAAAATGTTTTATACAGGGCGTTTAAAATTAATATTCAAACTTTTGGATTTTCAAACATAAAAAACTCAATGGAATGCTACATTTAATGAGCAAATAAAAAATATAGCATTCCATTTAAAAGAATTGAGTTTTTTATGTTTGAAAATCCAAAAGTTTGAATATTAATTTTGAACGCCCTGTATAAAACATTTTATTTTGTGTAGATAAAGTAATTAGATACGCTCTTTTAAGATAAGCTTGAAAAATTTTATAAATTTTTGACAAAAATTAAAGAAATTGAAGCAGGTTTTATCCTATCACTAAAAATGCATTTTTTCTCAAAAAAAAAAAAAAAATTGTATCTCAAAAACTATAAACAATAGATCCATATAATATGATATTAAAATAAAGGTATTTTTATGACAAGTAAGATGACATTAAAAAATATACAATTCCATTTAAAAAAATTAAGTCAAATGTTACCCACCCTAGGAGGACCATCCTGTATATTTCAAAATATTTTTAAAACCATACAACTTCTCTCTTTAAAGTTTTTCTCTAAAGTGGATACTTTACTATATATCGACCGAGTCGGCTTCGTTGAGACACCCTGTATATTATATAATTATATGATTAAAGTCATATACATTTCGCTTGATTCAAATTTTTCCTAATCAGGAAGTTCAGAAAATTTTAAAAATTGTAGTTTAATACCCTCCTGGGGGGGAAGGGGGGACTGCTAGCGTTACGTTTTATTGGCGGTTAAGGCTAAGTTATGAAGCGTTAAATGGGAGGAAGTCAATAGAAAAATTTCTGTGTCCACAAAAACGAATAGTTCACATATACGCATGTTCACATTATCAAGCTTATACTGTATTTAAAACTAGAACGTAAAATGATGGTGTGAGCAACCCAGTTGGTAATTAAAATAAAATGAAGAAAAATTTGACGAAAAAAAAAAAAATTGCCTTACAGACGTGGTTTGGACTGGAACACTATGAATACAGACGAAAATTGTGTTGAGTTTATATTAAATCTTAGTGCCTATTCACAAGCTCGCATAAGAACATAAAACATAACAATGCCGTGATTGGCTTGATTTGCCGCCATGTATCTTGTAAGCCAATCACGGTATCGCATTCTTATGTTTTATGTTCTTATGCAAGCTTCTGCATATGCCTTTATGTGTATTATGTTTATTTTTGATATTAAAATAACCAGGAAAGTCCGTGTACAAATTTTTGGAAGTATTGTGAAAATCTCAAAAATCTTTACGATAGGCTCGAAAATCTCAGTAGTAATGCATTGAGCATGCAACCTTGCCAACGTTGCTGTAAGCTTACATTTGCAAGCTTTTAAAAACGTTTGTAAAAAAAGGTTGCGTCACAGAACACTAGGGTTACGTCAAGCTTTATGTTCCTAACTTTCGCAAGGTTTCAACTTAAAGCTTTAAGAAAGCTTTAATACAAACTTTCAGAAAGGTTACTTTTAAAACTTTACCTTAAGCTTTAGTTTTACTACCTCGTGAAACCTGGAAAACATTTTACATTTTTTTTAGTAAAACCAACTTATTTGGACCAATAATAGTAATATCTGATAAATATTTCTTATATTATACAATAAATTCATGGGTTAAGGTACTAAAATAATGTTTTTCCATGAGGGTGCGGAAAGTAGCACTTTTCCGCACGCATTTGTGTTTGGAAAGTTCCCCACTTCCGACCAAAAAAAAAAGAATTTTAGCGGCGTCACTGCCCCCTTTCCCCTTTGTGCGTAAGTTAATGTCTTCATATCTTCACGGCTTGTTTGGATATAATAAAATTTAAATCGATAATTTTGGATTTATTAATATATTTCAGGTCCTCGGTAGTATATCAATCTTTATTTAAACATTTTTTTAAATACGTGTTATTACAATTTTAAATTATTTATTTGTTTGTTTGTTTGCGCCCCCCATTTGGAGGAATTGCGCCCCCATTTGGAGGAATTGCGCCCCCATTTGGAGGAATTGCGCCCCCATTTGGAGGAATTGCGCCCCCATTTGGAAGAATTGCGCCCCTATTTGGAGGCATTGCGCCCGTTGAAGGATTTGCGCCCCCCCTATTTGAAGGTATTGCGCCACATAGAGAGGGAGTTTTGCGCCCCATTGGGAAGTAATGCGCCCATATTAGGGGTGTTGCGCCCCGTTGAGGGGTATGGGGCCCACACTGTGGGTTTTTGTGCCCTCTCCCCACTATAAATATTAGAAAAGTTTAACTTGCTGTATAGAATTTAATATTTTTCCTGTTTTAATTGTATTTTTTTTTTTGGTTTAATGTCTTTACCAATGTATTTACCATTTGTACTTTAGTTTTCATACCGTATTTCAAGTCCTCGGTAGTATATAAAGCTTTATTTTTACATTTTTACATTGTATACATAATATTGTGCATTATAGTAAAAATTAATAAATTGTTGTATTTAATACAGACATTTGTTTGAAATAAATTATCACAGTAAATAACAATCACAATATAAACATTAAAAACTAAATCACATTTAAAATTTACAATTAACGACATTAAATTAAACTTATTACATGTTACATATAATCTTACTACTCTAAAAATAAATAAAAATATAAAAAGGATTATCACAGTTCATTATCGATTCTAGGTTCTTTCAGTCTTTTTTGTAGTATATCACATGTTGATACCGCAACACTGTAGCTGACTTTATTTATTAAAATCTGAAGTTCTTTGGCAGATACTCTAAGACTCTTCCGTAACATGTCGCAGAAACCCTTGTGCTCTTCGGTAGCAATAATCTCACCATAGCAACCAATTATACACACAGCCAGTTTCACAGGACATCTGTATATCTTCTCCATTTCCGTAACAAGATTTAGGTCTCTGGAGGTGTCGGACAGATTAAACTCTGTTATGTGGTTAACCGAGTTTACTGTGTATCTGGTGCGCTTAAGGTTTTCTTGGTTTCGTAGGTTCTGAATGTGAGACACTGCTACCTCGACCACAAAGATTTCGTCAGGATTTGTCAGATGCACGACTATGTCTGGCTTGTTATGGTAGAGCTTTTTTTCTGTTAAAATCTTCTGACCGGCTTTAAGTGTGACTTTTCGGCCATGCATGTCGAATTCTGCATGACATGCTGCCTTGCCGAACTGCAGGTTTCTTGAGAGGTGGCGGGGGGCTCGGAGGCTCTTGAGCAGGGTTTTGAGAATCCAATGCACCACGTTGTCATGCCTAGTGATGTATGCGTTGTTTACACACGCTGCTGCGACATGGTAAGCGGTTTCGTGGTGATTACATCCTCTTCTGCAGTTTCTACGGTGCGGGTTTGAGCCCAATCCATGCAGTTGCTCTTCAGCTGCTGTTAAGAGCATCCCCCTTCTCCAGCTGTCCAGGTTTGGAGATTTATGCGCCGGAAAAGTGATTTTTTGCTGCTCTTGCAGTACCACTTTACCGTAGTGCATATTTTTGGACCACTCTTCTTGCAGTTTATGTAGGTACTTTTTGTTAATTTCAGTTACAGTGTTCTGGCAGCACTTTTTGATATTTTCGTTGTTGTCAAGAGTAACTTGGTACTTTTCTACAACAAACTCCATATCGCTAATAGGGTTTCTCCATCCCGCAGATTTCAGAGCTTCATACCTTTTGCGGCATATATCCATATCTTTGTGTTTCATCAGGTATATGCCCTTCTTCACAAAGTTGAGTTCCGTTTGGTGCTCTATGGATTTGATACCCAGGCCTCCTTTGTTAACTGGTATGTATACTCCTGCGTTAGATGAAGTCTTTCCTTTTAGGTTATGTTCAACCAACTTCTTTCTTATCTTCGTATCTAGGTCTCGACACCTTTTGAGAGTTGAACTTCTTTTTTCGTCAGGATAAATGTTTGCAGTTATGTATGTAACTGCAGGAATAACTGTGCTATTTATCAACATGGTTTTCTGAAACGTGGTTAGTTCTGATTTGAGTATGGTGGTCACAGTTTCCTCCAGCTTTTCCTCTGCTTTTTCGAAGTTCTTTAAGTTGTCTCTCTCAAGTTGCTCGAGACCCAGGTATTTATAGCCTTCCCGCACCTCAGGTAGAAAGGGTACAACATCGTTTTCGTCGACATTTGCAGCGTTCCTGGAGTAAATGCCGCACTTGGCAACATTTAGTTTTAACCCCAACTCGCCTGCAGCTGTGGATAACTCCTCAGTTACCATTCTTATCCCACTCTCACTGGGTGCATGGCATTTGACGTCATCCATAAACGCTAACGTTTCATGTTCATGGTAGTATAGTGGTGAGTATCCCCGCCTGTCACGCGGGAGACCGGGGTTCGATTCCCCGCCGTGGAGAAACTTTTTTTACATAAAGTAATAAAATAAAAAAAAAATGAGAAAAAAAAATTTTTTCAAAAAAAAATTTTTTCAAAAATTTTTTTTTTGATAGTGCGGAAAGTTGTAGTTTTCCTCACTAGTGTGTAAAAGTACTTTTCCGCACTCGTGTGGAAAAGTAGTGCGGAAAAATAAAATTAAGCAAACATTCGGGTACCTGAGCACTATCGTTATTATAATTAACGACAAACTAAATATATAAAGGTACTTAAACAATGTTTTTTTTTCGAGCTTGTGGAAAGTAACACTTTTTCGCACGCATTTGTGTTTGGAAATTTGTACTTTTCCGAACTGGTGTGGAGAAGTAGTTTTTAAAGTAATTTTCCTACGATCCCCTATGAAAATAACATTTACCACACTCTTTTGTTCTTTCGAAAACGCCTCATATCGCACTAGTTTGATATTTTTATATCACACTCGTGTGATATTTATGTATGGAGGTTTGCCTAATTTTATTTAGATATTTACCTCGTAGATTTTACGAATTTTATTCACCTTGTTTTATAAACCATTTTCCACCTTTCACCACAGCGTTTTATATCTTTTAATTAAGTGTTTTAATCCAAATATTTCTGTTTTTCATGTCAAAAATAGAAACTATATGTATAACGTTACTATTTTGACCATTACTGTCTAGTCTAGACAGTCTAGATCTTATAAAAATTACTTATTTTTTTATTTAGTTACCTTACATTACATAAAAGACATCAAAATACACAGTATTTTTCTTATAAAATGTAAAACAGTACAATTTTACTGTCTTATATGGCAGCATAACCACAGAAATCTAATTTAATAAGTAAACTCAAGTTTGCATTTATTTAGGAATAGGCAACCCATTAAACAGCTATGTATTGTATTAAATATAAAGCCAAGAAAACTAAAGCTAAATAAAAATCACATTTCTTGTACCCTACATATATAAATTTGTATGCTCTTTATAATTATTTTGTCTTTGTTTTTATTAAAAATTAATAAAAATTAGAAAATTTTAGAATAAGAAACTTCATATTTTTTCGGGATTGTAGGAAAAATAGTGTACATTACTTGTTGGAAAGTGTATTTCATGAAATATTTTTCCGCACTAGTGTGGAAAAGTAGCGCGAAAAAGTAAAATTAATCAAAAATTTGGCTATGTAAAGAAGATTTTTCAAAAAACTCGGAAATCTTACCGAAAAGCTCAAAAATCATAGATTTCAGATGTTAGGTATAGGAAAATCAGTGAAAAAATATTTTATACTGGTTCACCACTCAAAAAATTTCTAAATTCTGAATCGTATTTTGTACAACATTTTTGTACAAAATAAAACTATTTGAATTTACCGCCAAAGGCATAGCCATTCATAGATATCGCGCACGCGCATTCTTTTATACGGGTTGTCCCGCGTGTCAAAATGGCGAAAAAGAAATTAGAAGATAAAAATAGTCAAAACGATGAAAATTCAAAAAATGATGACTCAAACGACGATGAACCAAACTTTGAAGATCCCGAGGGATACAAGGATAACATTTCAGATGAAGGTAAATAGTGAAAAAAAAATATATTTTGCTTATGACGTTTCACCATGCTTTTTAAACTTGATTTTTGGCTATTAGAACCTTTAAAAGGGTTTTATTAGACTGTTTGGTATATGAAATATGTAGAAAACTTGCTATTTTAACTAAATCTGATTTAAAAAGATTAGTTTTAAGGCTTATTTTGGGAACATATGTCAAAATAAAAAGTTAGGTTAAGTGTCAAAATTTTAGATTATTTTATACTTCCGCTGGAAAATAAAATAAAGTTTCTATACACGGCGTAAAAATCGACAATATCTGTGTTACAGGAGATGGGGAATTATCAGCCAAAGAGATTGAGGAAAAAAATGTAATGCATAATTTTTCTTGTACAAAAAGGGTCCCTATAATATTTTTTGATTTATTGTAATTTACTACCTATTCTGCATATAATTAGATTATAGTTTTACAGACAATCACAAAAAATTGTGAATTATTTTTAGAACAAGGTAGTGGTTTCATTTTTCATCAAACTTTTTTAGCCAATGTGGAATGCATTTTATTTCTGATTTCAGCCAAATATTTTTTTTTGAGAAATAAAAAAAGCTATAAATATAAATATCTAATAAGGGGCTCTCAATTAGGCAATGGTGAAGTTGGTTTTGGTGGGGGAGGTGGCCAAAAAAATTGGGCCAGGATGTGTTTTTTTTTTTGTTGGATTGTAGTAGACAATGTGGACTTTTTTTTTGGATCACTTGCAAAATCTTAAAGACACAGTGATTAATAGAATTCTTTAAGGGATGCTCCCTGGCTACAAGCTTAAAAAAAGATAGACAAGGTAAAAAAAAGGATGAAAAGTCATAGTAATACCATATTACCAAAATGGCTACCTATAACAATAGTATATTAAAGTACTAGTTTCATAATCCGCAAGCGGCTTGTTTTCTAAACTTGTACTCGTGCGCTAAAAACGTGTTATGAAACGAGTGCTTTATACAATTTTTTCTATTTTCCTCTAAAATTTAAAAAAACTTACATTTAAATTGATGACTGATGTAGGGGTTTTTGTTTTGGATTGGCATTACAGTTTACACCATGTTTAAAATTCTAAGAACAAATAATTTTTGATATATTTTATAGTCATCTCTTCTCTTTTTTACTGCAATTAACCAAGCCACAATTTTAACATGGTAAAAATAGCCCAAACACAAAAATTTTTAGAAAATTCAACTTTAAAGCGACATTGACATTTGCATGGAAAACGACAAGTGATAGGCCAGGTCTGTTGCCAGCCCAAAAGAACAAAAAGTACAGACCTTTTATGGGCCTATAAGAACACGCAAAATGCGTGTGATTATGAGCTTATAAGAGTCGCAAAATAGAAAATTATTTTTTTAAATACTTCCAAATTAAGTATTTTATACTATTTAAATCTTAATCACTTATGATTCTAAAATATAAAAAAAAAACATTGACTGATAATTCTTCTCTTTTCCATCAAATGTTATGATCCATTTTGTGAAATCACTTCTGATTATTTTTGTTTTTTATTTCATTTGGGTTATAAATTTATATTTATATTAAACAAGCAACCAAAAATCTTGTACCTTAAAAAGCAGTATCTGTAAAACTATGTTACATTTATACAAAATCCTTAATTTTAGAACTTCTTGGTGACATTTTAATAAAACAACCAAAAGAAACAGATGGTGTGGAAAGTGTTGTAATTGTAGATGGTGTACCAGTTGTCGGAACAAACCGTATCGAAAAATTAAAATCTGTAATTAACAAGATTTTTGTCAAATTTGGCAACATTGTTAACGAATTCTACCCAGTTGATGAGCAGGGTAGCACAAAAGGATATATTTTTATCGAGTACTCGACACCACAACATGCAGCCGAAGCTGTGAAGTTAGCGAACAACTTTAAGCTTGATAAACAGCACACATTTCAAGTGAATTTGTTTACCGATTTTTCGAAATACGAGTCGATTCCTGATAAGTGGGAGCCCTCAGAAGCGAGGCCCTATGAGGGGCAATCTGATCTGCATTATTATCTGTTGGAGCCTGATGCGTATGATCAATTTGGTGTGGTCACTGCTCAGGGGCAATATGTACAGATTTGGCAGCACACTCAGCCTGATCCTTCTCTGTTGGAAGAACGTAATGTAAGTAAAATATTGTTGCCAACAATAAAACTTTCCCCTTCCTTCCCTTAGTACATATTCATAAGGTAGGTGAGCCAGTTATTGACATGTTCCTAATGTTGCCACCCCCTCTTAAACTTTTTAGTTCCTCCTCTGTGTCATAGATGGCACTGTCAGTATACTGACCATTTGAAAGTAAACAAAACGTATGAAACAAAGATCAAGGCTGACGTGTATTTTTAATAAAATACAGAGCGTCGCACGGACCGTCTCCCCACGTCAGCCTTGATCGTTCTATCTTTGTTTTCACTATTTTTTACAATCTGAAATTCACATAGGCCCATATTGTGTTTCACTCAATAAAGTAGAGAAGAAAAGGTATTTTTTGCGATTGTTGTCTAAGTAGTCGACAAAAAAAAATTACAAAAAGAAAAAACAACAAGAAAAGAAAGTAACAAAGAAATCAGAGTTTTGTGCGAAGAGAATTGTCAGGCCGATATGAGATTGCGTGGGGCTTACTGAAAATGACAAATTGTTTAAGTGCCCAAAATGTAAATAAAAAACAGTTGTTCTTTTGCCACTATATTTTCATATTTGTTAATTTTTTTTTGCTAGTTTGTTGTATACTCTTAGAAATAGCAGCTATTTTATTGCCAGGACTCTGGCAGTATTTGGAACATGAGTTCCTAATACAGGGTTGTTTGATTTTGTCCGGGTGGACCAAACTGGGCGGAAGTAATCAAATTTTGGCGGACTGAAAAACTGATAAGCCCCCCCCCCCGTTTCGCACACCCCTGGTTGAAATAAGTACATGAAAATAACAAATAAAAACGAGCCTTGGTAGGATTAGTTGACATGCAAAACCTCGTTGATATATCTCAAAGGGTTCCTGAGTTATTAAATAAAAACCGATTTTTTTAGCCACTTTCAAAGGGGCGTAGCTCCCTTATGACGCATTTTTAGACATATGTTTATAGGAACTTTTTGTCATATTTTATCATGTAGAATCACCTGTTAAAATTTCCTACGCTATTTCAAATACACCCTGTATTGAAAATAATCCTCATCTATAAATTTTTAAAATTTATTTTTTTCTTAAAATTTGTTGCGTGTTTTCCATAACTTATAATTTATAAGTTATACAGCATGAATAAAAACAATAAAAAAACTCCAAGTAGCAAACTTCTTGTTTTCTAAATCCAACACAGGCTTAAATTTAAGCTGCTGAATTCATCGGCACCATATTTAATTTATCTGGTCTGGTTTCCGTCGCCGCCGCTGCGGTGCTGCGCCTGCTAAAATTATTTTTTTAAAGAAAATTTTTAGAAAAAATGTTAAAGGAATTTTAAAGCTTCACCAAATGAATCATTTTAGTTATTTCCAGACGGGGGTCTGCGCCGCGCCGTAAATTTGGAGGCGGGGCACTATATATGCCGGCGGCGGCGCACACGCACACCTCTAGCCGACTAGACACTAGACTAGTCAGACCCCAGTTGGAAGTTGAAATATTTTTTCCGTGACCATGTGATATTATAAGGGATAATTTTTGATTTTGTCCAATTTTGTCCGGTTTTGTCTACCGGCCTGAACAATTTCAAAAAAAGTGTACTTTTTCACAACCCTGTCAGTATGCAATATTTTTTAAAAAGCAATAATAATTTTTCCGAAGTTCTTGCAGTTGTTTTTTTACCCATTAGAATAAAGATATATTTATTGTTAATGCAGTGAAGTTGCTGGTAATTAAAACTAAATTTGAATGCGGTAAAAAATAAGAAATGTCTTAACATGACAATATTTGGCTTACTTACCTTATAATAGAAATCAATGTAATTTCTAAAACCTCTTATTTATTTCACATTTTTAAGGACTTTTTTCTTTAGGGATGGAGTCAAACTTACATAAAATGGTCACCTTTGGGCACTTTTATGGCTACCTTCCACATGGCCGGTATCGCCTTATGGGCCGGCCCAAATTTCTCGCAATATAAAAAATTCGCCCATTCTAACGTTCAGTTCATCGACTTTTCACCCTGCGAAAAGTATCTAGTAACTTACGCCCCTCAAGACGATAAAAACAACCCAGAGGCGAAGAAAATTATAATCTGGGACATCAGGACCGGGTTAGAAAAACGTTCTTTCCAGCCGGAGGGTCCGTCAGTTTGGCCCATCTTCAGGTGGTCCCATGATGATAAATATTTTGCGAGAATCGGAATCGACGTTCTATCGATCTACGAAACGCCATCTTTCGGACTTTTAGATAAAAAATCTTTCAAAATTAACGGAATACGCGACTTTGATTGGTCCCCCACAGATAACGTGATTGCCTATTGGGTGGCCGAGGATAAAGATGTGCCAGCCAGTGTTACTCTGTTGGAAATTCCCAATAGGAATGAAATTAGGAAAAAGAATTTGTTTAATGTGGCTGATTGTAACATACACTGGCAGAAAAGTGGGGATTATTTGTGTGTCAAAGTAGATAGGTAAGTTTTCTCCATGTACGAAATGATTTATACATCCAGATAACAAAACCCGAATTTTTTTAAAAAGTATTTATAGGTTTTGTCAAGGTGTGCATTGAAATCGTACATTTTGCAACACAGTTTGATTTAGTTTGACAGGTAAGAATTAATTTTTAAAATAAGGTTATTTATTTGACAAGCGCCTAAATGCAGCTCTATGTGCAAGAGTTTGTTTTGGTTTTTTCTTGGTTTGGTTTTTTCTTGGTTTGGTTTTTTTTTTTTAATGAGAGGGCCTTTGTTTTCGTTAACGTTGGTTTGGCGTCTGTTTGGTGTTTTTTTTTTGTAAAAAAATGTTTTTTATCTAAAATAACATATTGAAAACCGGTCAGCGCAGTTTCTTCTTCTTCTTCTTCTTCTTCTTCTTTTCCTAATTATTGGCGTCGGCTCCTTGAGCCATATCCGCCAGATCAGCGCAGTTTATGAAAACGTTGCATAAAGAGCTGCACATAGGCGCTCCTATTTATTTGTGAAATTCAAAACATATCAAAGCAAAAACACAGTATCCGCTTTGATTTTTTTTTCTAAAAAATTTAATTTATGGAATAAAATTTATCGAAAAAATAAAACAACCTAATTTACATAACTTTTCTAATTATAAAGCATTATAAAAATAATTTAAATAGTATAATACAAAAATCTAACAAAAGATCCAGTACATACTGTATTTTACCCTAGACGGTTTTTGTCAAAACTTCACCCAACTTTTAAAATCTCTTGTCAAAATGATATGATGTAAAATTTAAGATTTCAATGCCTCCCTCGATAAAACTTATTAATGCTTTTTAAAAAATTTCGGCAGATGTCTACTAAAAAACATGAAGCCAATTGTGGATTCGGGTACATTATTAATGGTATATCATTCATTATTAATAAGTGTAAGCCATAAGGGTGGGGACGCTTTAGCCGCTGTTGAATTCACCTACTTTTTTTGACATACAACAGTTTAGAACTGATGTATTGATATCTCTTTCTGTTTAGAAGATACAAGACATGTATGAATCAAGCTGTAAAAGATTTCTACTAAAGGTACTATACAGAATAATTTTTAAATATCTACACTCCTTTCATTATTATTTTCGTTAGTTGTTTTAACCAAGGGCGTGTGAAACGGGGGGCCTTATGAGGGACTCTACTTTCCCTTAGCTCTATCACTTTTTTGTAAAACCTTTTTCTGTGTAACTTTTTGTAGTTTTACTATTAAAATAGGATTTCTCAGGTAAAAATACATAAAAAAGTACTCTTGTTGTAATACTGAAGGATTAACCGTTTTCGGGAAAAAGACAAAGAATGAATTTTACGTTTCGACGACCAAAAATTTGAGTCCCTCTTGAGAGGGCGCGCTGGCGTAACTCCCTTGCGAGCCGTTTTTCGATATATGTTTATGGGAACTTCTTTTCATATTTTTTTACGTAGAATGTGGCTATTTAAGAATCATTCCGTATAGCCTTTATTATAGCCAAACCTCCAACGTTTTATGTTATTTTAGGTATTCCAAAGTCAGAAAAGAAAAGAACGAAACAAAATACTCCGGAATGTATTGTAACTTCGAGGTGTTCCACATGCGCGAAAAACAAATCCCAGTTGACTCTGTCGAAATGAAGGAGCCAATCCAAGCCTTCGCTTGGGAACCCGTGGGCGTCAAGTTCGCCGTCATCCACGGGGAGTCCCCCAGCATAAACGTCAGCTTCTATGAAGTACGAGTAGGTCAAGCGCCAATTCCTCTCAAAAAATTCGAAAAACGCGCTTGTAACAGACTATTCTGGTCCCCCAGGGGTCAGTTCATCGTGCTGGCCGGTTTGGGCTCGAACGGAGGAGGCTCTCTGGAGTTTGTGGATACAAATGAGTTCTTGGTTATGAATACCACTGATCATTTCCAAATGTCTGACGTAGAATGGGACCCCACTGGAAGGTTCGTGGTAACGGGAGTTTCCTTCTGGAAGACGAAGGTTGATACAGGTATGTAAAATTGCTTTTTTGAGATAAGGTTTAATAGCTAATAGTTATTAATTAAATGCAGCTGGACACTAACTTATTTTTAAATAACTAGAATAAATACAGTAACTACAAAAGTAACTTCCACAGGGTTGTAAGTTGATTATGGCATTTCCAACAACTAGAAACTAAATTTAACTTGTATCTAACACGATACATTCACACAAAAGCCCGAGATCTTAGGTCGAGGGATTTTTTATAATTTTCTTTTTATTGATAAAATGAGGAACGTGGTTTCACGCGCATTTTAACTATTTTTGTATAAAACAGCATATTTACGTTTTTAATTTTACTCATACCCAATCAAAACTTGCTGCTGAAGGTTTCATGAAATAAATTAACTATTTTTAAAATAGTATTTTTTCACATTTTATGAACACTATATGTATTTTTTATTAAATGAAAGTATATGTTCAAGTATATGTATATGTGGTTTCTTATCAATAATTTGATTTACTTTAACTTCCTTATAAAATGTAAGGTATTGTTTAAATTATGCTTTGATAAACTTTATCAGCTTTTTGAAATGGTGTATATTTTATAACAATAAATTAATGAGCCTTAAAAGATACCTCGAAATCATAATTTGTAATAATTAACTAAGATAGAATTTCTTTCTGTCTGACATGTAACTAAATACGTTTTGATTTTTTAACTGAGACGTTTAAAAATTGTAACGACTAAAACATTGAAAACCTTAATGTACAAAATTTGTGCATTAAAGTTTTCAATGTTTTAATGTAATTCTCAGCTAGCATTTGGTTGCATAAGCTTTAGAGCCTACATCTCTTCCTTATTTTTTTGATATACTACTACTTCGTGCAAGAGCACTGAAATAACTCAACATATTTTTTTAGGTTATTGGATCTGGACTTTCCAAGGACGAATCCTAAAACGTGTCAACCTGGAAAAGTTCGCGCAGCTCCTCTGGCGGCCACGATGCGAAACACTTTTGAGCGAGGAAAAACAACGCGAAATCAAAAAGAACCTTAAGCGCTATTACGCACAATTCGAGAGCAAAGATCGCATGCGTCAATCGAAAGCCTCAAAGGAGTTGATTGAAAAGAGGTCCGCTCTTATGGAGAAATTTAACGATTTTAGACAAAAGAGAATTAAGAAATATAACGAGAATAAGGCGAGGAGGATGGCACTTAGAAATAGTAAGTGCAAATCGTTTTAAATTAGTTTCCTTACAATTCTAAAATAATCCAGTTTTGCTTAGATCGCCCAAATATAGTTGACAGTTTGCCAGTGAGAGACTACTACTAGTACCACTCTTTACGGCTGCATGTTTAAAGCATCTTGTGCAGCCAGATGGTTTTAAGATAGGTTACGGTGGGCAACTTATATTACTGCACATTCAAGGTTAATATTTTATGAGATATTGTACCAGCTCTTAAAGCTTTTCCAATGGTATAAATCTCCAAGGGGGACAGTGCATCATCATCTCCTTAACATTATGTTCTCGACCATTTGAGAAAGAACTAGTCATATTTTTGGGTGGTGATTCTGTTTTTCTCATCTCAAAAACGAGGACCGACATATTGAGGGACAATTTCTATCTAACTTGCTTGCATTTGTTCATCATTTTAATAAAAATTAAAGGCGCAAAAAAAACAAATACAAAAAAAAACTTAGGGTCACTTGATTAGTTGTTGGTTGGTGTTTTAGTATTTAGTTTGGGCGAGGGACTTTCAGAAATCCAACAAAACTTTGGACAAAGTAACAACTGTCTGACTTCTAATAAAACGGGGTAAAACTTTTATTTTTGTCGTTATAAAACTATCTGATTGAATAGTATTAATTAAATATTTTTTTTTAGATATTGACACCGATGAATTAGATGCAGATACAGAAAACGTTGAGGAGGAAATAGTAGAATTCTTTATAAAAGAGGAAATAACTGTCATAGATTAAAACAATTCAGGTTTTTAGGTTTTCTCTCTGTATTTAGGTTTTATTAACTTAAAGCAGGGAGGTGTTTTTTGTTTTAAATAATAGTTCACGCAGGCGCCTTACATTTTATAATTTTTTATATTACTCAACTTATTTATATCCAAAAAACTAAATTTATTTAATATAATATTGTACTTCATTTTGGTACAAGTTATTTTAGATTTAGTTTTCTTGTTTTTTCGCTTTAGTTAATAAACGTTTTTTAATTTTCAATTTCTTTTTCGCCCAAAATATTCTTTTTTAACCCTGAATAGTTTTACATTCGTTGACATTTTGTATGAAAGAATTTAAGAAAATAAAGTTTTCTTTTTACCACAGAATGAGATATTTATTTTAAACCCTGTGTAACTAGGGACACTAGATCTAGGTCTTAAATTAGCAAGGCCTTGCTAACTTAAGACCTAGATCTAGTGTCCCTATGTGTAACAGCGTAAAATCTATACATTTTTCCGCTAAACCCTGTACAAATTCTTCAGGGGACAATAATTACTGCTTTATTAACACGTTAAGCACCATGAGCATCATATATGATGCTGCTCAGTTAATTTGCCAAAATTACTCTGAGCATCATATATGATGCTTAGACAATACAGTTTAAATATTAGCATAATAATCGGAATACTTAGCGGTAAAGAATAATTTCTTTAGCATTATAAAACTTAGAGGATTAAGAAAAGGTAGTTTTTGCTTTCCCATTAAAAAAAAATAAAATTTTGGGAAAGTCTTGTATTCGTTCAAAAATTTTCAATTTTTTACGTACTCTTGCGTTTTATGTCAATTAAAATCAATTCAATTTAATCAAATTCGCGCTCGGGATTGTTTTTGGTTTGGTTTGGGGGACAAGGAGGGCAAATGGAAAAAATACAATAATTTTGGATTTTTTTTAGTAAAAATAAATTCATGGGTTGCCTTAGTTGCTGTGAGCATCATATAGGATGCTCACTCATTTTAAACCTTAAAAATATTTTTTTTTTGATAAAATTATTTTAGTACAAATCTGTGGCCTATTTCCATTAAATTACATAAAAAAAAAACAGGTTTGCACTCCTATTCATTAATTTCTGGCATGGGCTCTTAACGTGCTAAAAATACCTTGAAATGATTGTGTCATGGGGTACCGCAAGGTTCAATACTGGGACTCATTTTATTTGTAATCCACGTAAATGAGCTCAACATTAAAATTTAGAAATTTAGTATTTTAAACAATAATTTGCTCGTTGGATATCTGTTATTTTACAGATGACCAATATTAGTTATTGGTTCAAATTTTAAAGCAAATAATGAAATAGAACATTTTTTTAAAACAAGTTTATTTAGTCAAATATTGTCTGCACAATATGAATCACATACGAAAGTTTCACACAAAAATAATCGGTAAATGGTCATTATAGAGATAAAGAATACAATTTTTGACAAGGGCAAACCAAAAATAATATTAAAGGCGAAGAGAACTCTAAAATTATATTGACCTTCGAGTCAATATCATTTAGGGACTCTATAAAAGTAACTAAACATCTGATTTACATATTTAGGCAGTAAAAATCAATAGGGGTCCTTTTGCAAATACAGCCCCCTAGATTCGCCCTTGAGCCCTGGTAATTAATTAAGAACTGTCTACTCTATACCTCTATTCCCTGTATAGTTTTATAAATTATAACTTGATTTTTTGAGATAAAGCAATTTATCTTACACGAAGCCTTTAGGATCAAACCACAAAATAAAGAAGCTAATTTTATATCTCACTAATATGGACCTTTATTAATAATTTTCTAAAAAGTCTAGAATACATTATATATTTTTGAAGTATTATTGTAATGAAAATATTTCTGATGGAAATCAGCGTTATTGTGGCCTTTTTAAATAATTTTTTTTTAAAATCTACTGCCAACTTAATCTACAATATATTTTCCTAAAAACGTTGTATGTACATAAAAATAGCGTGCTGATTGGTTAGGGGCTGTCCATATATTACGTAACGCGCATAGGGGGGTGGGTGGTCAGAGAAATTGTTAGTTTGTGATAGGGGGAGGGGGGGTCTAGGTAAACGTTACGTAAGGGAATTTAATAAATTTAATGTTTATTTCCTAAGCTTGACAGATGTATTTTTATTTCAACATAAATTACTATTTAGTGGCCCATAATTCCCTTTTTCACACAAAAATTGACGAAACTATGCATATTTAAATAATATTGTAATCAGTAAAAAAACTGTTGACATTGATATTAAAAAAAAATCTTACGGCCCTGTTCTTGCGTGATCTTGCCAATGAATCATCGGCGATGATACATTTTCCCGCGGAATGTGTACTCACAGAACACCAATGTGTGTACTATTTTGTGTACCTGTGCATAAACAATATACGTGTTATATGTGACACTCAGTGTAAAAAGAAATACCTCGTATTTTTTCCCTGTGTGATATTGATTATGAATATTTTTTTAAAGTTTAAGTGATTTTTTCGTGTAAATTTTTTTTAAGGTTATACTATATTTTAGTTTCATGTTTGTTTTGTCGAGAAAAACGAATCAATAGTGAAAATTGAGTTAAAATTATTGCGAATTTTTTTGAAAAATTGCGTTATGTAATATATGGACAGCCCCTTAAATTCCGTATTTTACGTATCACACGCGTAGAACGATTTTACGAAACCGCACTGTGGACAGACCTTTACATCGGGAGTTTAGGTTTGTGTTAAGAGCCGTCTAGAGGCTCGCAAAACTAGCCATAGTCATAGACAAGAATAGCCGTATTATGTATTAAATACATACATACGATGTCGTGATTGGTTTTTTGTCCCGTTTTGTGCGCAGGCAACGTTATGTTTATGGTTATGCGAGCCTGAAGCCGGTGTCTTAAATACCACATCATGACGACGCGACGTATACCTACGCGTCAGTTTCATTCTAAAGACTTCAGTTATTATTCATAAAAAATACTACTAAATATGATAACAATATTATTATTAAAGGGTTTTGGTGCATTCCACAAAAATTTCGCGTTTCCTCATTATTATGAAATCTAGTAAAATACTCCCAGTGCATAACTTCTCTAAAAAAATTGCATTGATCATAATAATGAAAAATAAACAATTTTTTTTTGTGGAGTATACAATAAAAAATTACTAATACATTTTTGGTGCTATCTATTTTTAAATGTAGGAAAATATAATTTGTATACTATACAATTTATAGGAAGAATTTTTACGATGCGATGATTTATAGTATTTTACTTTACCATTCATTACATTCTGTTTGAATAATTCGTCTTACAAGTAAAAGGCACTAAGTCACCTTTTTGCAAAAATGGGATTTAAATGGACACTTTAATTAATTTTTGATGATCTATGTACAGGTAAACCGAACTAACTTCTAGGTGGACTGCCAAGAGAATTACCCACTATACAAAACGCACTAATTTGATTTTGATTAAAATTTTATCTGGCAAAAGGTCACTTGGTACGTTTATTATTTCGAATATGTTTGTAAACGAATTAATAACACAGCGACTTAGTATTAATTAGTGCTTGTTTGTTTGCCGAGACGTGCATTCTTGTAGTTTTTTTTTTTCGTTTTCTTTTTGTATTCTACTGAACAATTTTTTTATTTTTTTTTCGTTTTACAAAAAAAGAAACTTTGAAAAAAAGCATTTTTTTAAATGTTTTTTTTTTATTTAATTTTTTCGTTTTTGGTTTTAATGAACCTAGGCCTATAGGGAAAGTATTCTTGTTGGCAGCAGTATTTTTTGCGTATTTTTGCGTTTTATGACGTTTTATTTCGATATAAATCACGAACACTTAAGAACGCTTTAAGCTAGAGTTGATATGATAATTTTCTAACTCCACCCCCGAGGGGGCGAGGAGTAAATATTTTTACATGTTTTCAATATTTGCGTCAACATTGGTCGATGCCTTTTTTCAAATTTAGTTAAATAAAACTACTTCAGTTCTTTTTTATTTAACTGCAAATGGGACATTATTATCTCCAAGTATGTCATTGCGATTTTCTGTAGTTTTTTTTCTAAAACAATTATTACAAAAATTAAAAAACAAAAATGAAAGTTAAATATGTCAATATCTCAAAACCATATTTTTTTGACTTAGTGCTGTTTACTTGTAAGCCGACGAATTAAACTATACAAAGTTGGTAGCACACTGCTTTGTGAATAAATCAAACAGAAGATATGAATGAATGTATGCTTATATAACTGTTAAGTAAAATACTAAAAATCGGCCCATCTTAAAAATTCTTCCTATATATTTAAAATTGGAAAAAAAAATAACACTAGAAAAATAGTTGTCACAGTTAATGCTTTTTGGAATATTAATTTTAAGGTTTTTTAATTAATTTAAATAAAATCTTTATAAATAAATATCTACACCATTAAAGCAAATACAACGATTGATAGGGCAATGTGATTATAATAGGTTTGTTTTGGTTCTCAAAAATCGCAGTTCTGAACTGGTTTGGTTGTAACTGCGCCCTAAAAGGGTTAAAACAATTAAGTTAATTATTGTATAGATTAAGCATTACTACGTTCACGAATTAAGCATTACTACGTTCACGAATTAAGCATTATTTTTATATATTTTTTTTTACAATTTTTTTATAGTTTTGATGCAAAAAGGGCGTAACAACCAATTTAAAGGAGTAAAGTACCTTGATTTTATTAGCACCTTGTACTACTTTTTTTTTCTTCCATACGCACACTTGTAACAATTTTTTGGAGCAAGTTAATTGTATGTACATAAAACGGTATATTTGAAGACATGTTTGCTACAAATTTATAACGTATAAAGACTACAAAATATCAGGTTATGACAATTTCTTGACTTAACATAAAAAAATTCACTGCATTGGGACTGTGATATTTTCCTGCATAAAAAATAGTCATTCATTATGAGGAATGTCCAATAATGATTATCTGATAAATTATATGTCCCAATTCTTAAAATGAAAACGGAATTTTCGAGAACCAAAACAACCTAACAAATAATCAATGCGTTTTTTTTTTTTTTTAATTTAGATCCTAATAATAGGATACTATCCTATACATAAACCTGTTTAACATTGCATTTAAACAAATATAAATCTAATATAAATCAGTTTTTTATAAAATATAAAAACAATTCAACTACTTAATTAGAAAAACCTTTTCGACGAATAACATTAAAAAATCTTACTTTAATGGGTAGCTTTACAAAAAAATTAGAACAAGACAGATAGTTCAGTCGAACGGTCATGTGAAAGGGCCTTACCTTGCAGTGATATGCACACTCTCTGTTTTTTTTTTAATCAAAAGGGGTTCATTGGGAAATTTTAAATCCAAAATTGCACCCCTGTGCGATTTTTTTTGACAGTTATGTGCAAAACCGCATTTTTTGAATATGATGCCAATTTCATCAACGCTCTGTAACTTTTTTTCTGATTGTTTAAACAAAAAAAGTTATTCATATAAATTGTAGAGAATTTAATAACGAATAAATATCTTGTTCATTTTTTGTTGAGCGACGAGCCAAAGCCGAGTTACAGAGCAAAAACAAAACAAATGCGTTTTTGCACATAACTGTGCAAAAAAAATCGCACAGGGGTGAAAATTTGGATTTAAGCTTTTCAAACGAACCCCTTTTAATTACAAAAAAAACAGTGTGCATGTGTGCATATCACCGCAAGGTCAAACTACCGTTCGACTGGGCTAAGAGGGTCTACCCTAAATTAAATGAATTTCCAAGAGAGAAAAAAAATACAGAATTTAGATATGTTGGTTACAAGATGGCTGTCTAGTGCCTTTAGGCTTTACTTTTTTTATTAAAAAATATTAAAAAGTTGGATATAGGGCAGACCAAAATAACCTGACATTCATTTAAGGGCAAACATACTCAACTCCTGTCTATAGTATATTCAATGTCAAAATGAAGTAAGCGTAAATAAACGCACGTGACAACAACGGATTTAGTGACAGGGTAGGACTCGAAACAAAATATTTCTTATATAACGGTCCATTGCAATGCATTGTATGCTTCATCACAAGTAGGGACACTAGATCTAGGTCTTAAGTTAGCAAGGCGTCTGTCGCCTTGCTCACTTAAGACCTAGATCTAGTGTCCCTAATCACAAGTGCTCATGTACTACCTGTTTAATTTTCTACATCCCTACTCTCGCAACATTCGAGTGTCTTAACCAATGAAACCAAGCGCCAGCCGCAGCGTGCATGATTCTTTTATTTACTTCTACTGCATCTTGAAGTTAAATATACTATAGTTGTAAAGGACCCATTTACAAAATCACTATATTATATCCCACAACCAAGTTAAAAAACAAAACAAAGATTTCTTAATGTTAGTTACAAGAGACTTTACATTTTGGTCCTATATTACACCAATAAATAAATTTTATTGCAATTTTGAAAAAGGTGCCATTAATGGAAAAATTTTAATGCAAAAACGCAAAAAAAAATCTTTAGGATCCTAAGCATTGATGGGATGCTAAAGTGAGTACTGCAGGTTCTAGGCACTGAAGTGCTTTCACTGGAAACAATACTTGACCCAGATCACAGTTTGCTAATGGCGCCATATTTATTACATTAAAAATCTAGTAGTACTATAAAAAGACGCAAAACAAAAACAAAAGAAGGTATAATATAGAGACTAGACATTAAAAAATTTAAACTAAGGAATGTTCAGGCGCCACTATCTTTTCCTTTTATTTTTTAATAATTTCCACGAACTGCTATCTAGTTCCTGGATGTACTGTATTTTTCGTTTACCCCACGCTGCCAGCCATACAAAGCCTATAAATGCTGCTAAAGCGGTTTCAATGTAAAAACCGTCAAGTGTCGTTACGCATTTTCCTCCAGTTGATGTACAAGCCTGAAAAAAGCGAATAAATAATATGTAAATAAAAAAATATTTTATAACTTTACGAGGGCGCAGTTAAATATTTTAATTTTCAATGACACACGCTTTGATTTTTTTGCCATTTGCATTTTTCCACTTTGTTGCGTTCCTCGCCAACTGCCACCAGGAGTATCCTACCCCAGACTTAGCCAAAGAACCTGTGGCGAATTTATATGGAACGGCTTCTGTCGATATTATATGGAATTACCTCTATATAAAAATATATTGCTAAAATTATTTTATCCAATACATACAGATAATAAGACAATTACCAGCTTTATTTTAAATAGATAAACTCAATAATTACCCCCGCGTGGCTTTTATTTTATTGAGTGGATAATTATTTATTTTACCCACTCAACTGTCTCTTGTCAAATTATTTTCTTGTAAATGTCATTAAAATTTTTAATAAAAATGTGAATTCCTAAGCTATTTATTGGATAAAACCTTGTATAGCACTCATAGGTAAACCAATATTGCCCTCTCGAAAATTAACCTGCTTGGCTGACGCCTCGTTAATTTTCTCATGGGCAATATCTTACTTTACCCACTAGTACCATAAATAACTATTATCTCTACCTAATATTAAACTTCGGAGCTACCCGCATCAAACTTTGGTATAAAAGCTTTGAGCCTCCATTTTTTTATCTAATGCTACTTCAGTTTTATAACCTGTGAATTAAGGTCTGCTCTTTGCGCCTCTAAATTAAAAAAGTACTCACTTCTTTTTCTACGTTATTTCGACAAATATTATCTTCATTTCCGGTGCCACCTAAACACGCTTTATATGTTAAGGGATCCACAAAATATAAGGCCAACATAGCGGGCCAATTTCCGCCTAAGTTCGTCACTGTATTCAACAAAGTCATGTAGGTTCCACCTACCGAACTATCACTAATTTTGGCAAAGAAAGCCATTATGGAAACGAACATACAGTATACACAAACCTGAAAAAAAAATATAAAGGCTAAAATGACTTCCGAACCACAACTTTTTAAATGTTGGTTTATAGTTTACATTTTAATTGTATTCTAAACTAACCTGATGTAAAGCATAACAGATTATTAAAAATACTACATATAAAAATGGCAGGCCTTCTGAAGCGTCTGGTACTAAATAAGGAGTAACCCAAACCATAAAAGCTGCTACAAAACCAAAGGCAAGTCTATATGGTACTGCTTTTAAGAATATATCTAGTGGTCTTGGTCCTAGAAAAAGAGGTGAAAAAGATGAGTAAATCCGAGACTGAAACCTGTGCCTATGTTGGTTTATGTTTAGAAGCACCAGAAAGATCATACACTTTTGTTTTTGGAAAAATGGGCCCATTCTTTGGACATAGTTCGTATACATATTGTAATATAATAATATGACAATTATTGTAAAAACACGTTCTCACAGTTTTGACATGCTGCCAGCAGCACGTCTGCCGCGAAATTCCAACGGCAGGAAAAACATTGACAACGTCACTTTTGCTAACCGACGCTACCCAAATATTTTGTATAAAACGAATAAAATTGTAAATAAATCCACATAGCGAGTAATTTTACATTTAAATCTACCTTTTTCTATAAAATTTTCTTCTTGACAAAGACAAAATCACATGACACACGATAAATATGACCTCAACAAGCCAGCGGCAGCCGTGCAGTTAAATATTTTCAACTTCATCTGTCAAAAACGGCAACACGAAAAACAATTGGGAGGAAGCTCTATTAGGTGCCGCCATGATTACGCCGCAGCATGTTGAAGCTCTGAGAACCCTCTTTAACTCAATCTCGATTTTGAGTTAAATCAGATGTAAAAATGTCAACGTCATATGAAGATATTTTCGGGATTTTAGATGAAAATCACGATTTTTTTCTGGAATCTAATATTAGTACAAGCTCTGGAGGTTTTTTGGATATATCACAAGCCTTAGAAATAGCTAAAAGCATCACCGATCTATGTGATCAATATTTGGTGAAAGATAAACACTATTATGCGAGAAAAATACAAGGATTTTGGAGAAGATATAAAAATAAATGTTTATTTGGTCATTTCAAGAGAAAAATAACCTTTCTCGACAGACTAGAACCAAGTAAAATATTAAAAATAGCAAATTATAATCACTGGCGGATATTTGATAAAAATCTCAACAAAATTATATTTCGTCTCGATGGAAAACATTTTCCACCAAAAATAGTGTACAAGATATTTTTATTTCAAAGGTTTCACACGGACGAAAAATATTTAATGGAGAAAAACGCTTCTATATTTGGTTGGTTTATTTTTAACTCTTATAAATGCGAAAAATGTAAAATAAACGCAAGTTTAAGAAGTCTTGTAGTGAAAAAGAAAAGAAAAAAAGTGCAGAGTATTGATTTTAGTGCTTTGCTTCAAGAAATGTATTAGTTAATGAAATTAAACTAGGATGAAAAGAAAGAAACTGTTCAAACACCTATTTCATTCCATGAAATAGGTTAATAAAATCAACATTTTGTTAAAAATATTGTATATTTTTTAATAAGATTATTAAAAAATAATCATTTTACGATATTTTCTTATGGGCTAACCAAAGGTTCAATTCTAGCACTCTTTCTATTTTTATGATTCATGGATGATCTAGTAATTGACACATAGCTATTTTTGCATTAATAGCGCAAAATTATTTCTAATTTAGCGTGGAATTTGCTGATCAGGGAGCCAAGCGAGATCAGCAATCACGCAAAAGCAGGAATCACATTTTGCGCTAGTAATACAAACAATGTTTTTCCTGAAATCCAATAAAAACACCAATATGCTTCGTTAAGATATATAAAGTTGCCAAGACAGCAAGCGGAAAAAATTATTTCTATTTGTTGTTAGGGTTTGTTCATCTTAACAACGAGCGCAAAATAGAAACAATTGAATGTATTGTAGGATAATTTATTTAACTTACCAGTGGTATATTTTGCTATGACCAGTGGCATAGCCAGCTGCACAGGGATTAAAGGTATTGCCATTAATCCCAGTCTTTCCTTTGGTATACCAGCTTCAACTAATTTTAACGTCATAACGCTATCTGTAGAAGAAAATCCAATCTAAAAACATTTATATGTAGGAATTTTTTTTTAAGTATAGCGATACTGTTATCTCGCGTTATTCCCAATTTTGTACTTACTTTACATGTCAACAAAATCATAACTAGTAACTGCACTGGTTTTAGTTTTAAAATGTCCCTTAAGGATTTGTATGCAGTCTTAATGTCTCTATCAGGTACAGTGTCATGTTCATTGTCTATAGGTTCAATTTCTTTTTTAATAACAGCAACCAGAGTCGTTGTAAATATGAATAGCCAACCCCAAAAGTATAGAAAACCTGCCAGAGTTACCATACCTAAAATATAAGTTTTGAATATACATATTCACATTTAAAGAAATGTTAAAAGATACATAATAGTTATAAAATATTTATTAGGTGGTAAAATTATAATTCTTCAGGAGAGGACTTTTTTTTTGTTTAGTCATCAAAAATTTGGGAGGGGTGGTTTTCTTGTTTTTGGTAAAAACCGTCAGAGCTTTTTTTTTTGGGATCAGGACCTTTTTTTTAGTCAATTTTTAGGAGGGAAACAAATAAAATACTTGGGGGCCCCCTAGGTTAGAAATCTTACTGGACTTGGGCTGCCCAGTCCTCCGACAGAGTAGGGGCCTGGGTTCCACCACTTTTGGGCCCTGATGATGATTGTAAAAAAACAATTCGCATATCAATTTACACATATTTTTTACGCGCTATTGCATAAATAATGTACAGGAATGGGCAAAGCAAAAAATATTAGGGGGGGTGGCAACAGGGCACCAAATCTTGTCAACCCACTGAGGCAACTGCCTTAAAAAAAGTCATCACTCTTCAAACATTGCCAACTCATCTAAAATTTTCCAGCTGTTTAAAATTTTGCCAACTCAGAGCTTAATTTGCCGACTCGAAAAATTATTGAGGAGGCTAGCTGCCCCCCCTGTTACTGATAGTATTTACCTTCTTCTTTTGGAGTAGATCTCAAATACATATTACAAAAACTAGCTGATTCAAGTGCCATAAACAGTACATTTCCCAAGAAAAAACCAGCTGTTTGTCCAACACTATTACAAGTGGATGCATGTCCTACGTTTCGTTTATTTAACATAGTTAAAGCCCAACCATCAACTGCTATATCCTGTGTAGCAGCCAGAAAGTTAAGTGAGAAAAACAGCAATGTAAGCACTTCAATGTTTGGTTGAGTCCCATCGTAACCTAACCATCTGTTAACATACTGACTAAGAAGTATCATAAAGGCACCTATGAGATATTGTGTTGGTATCAACCAAGTCTTTCTGCGGCCTACTCTTGAGGAGTATATAGCATCAACTAAGGGTGCCCAGAGTAGCTTTAAACTAAAGGGCCATGTCACAAAACTGAATTCTGCCTAAAATGATTAATATTTCTATCAACTACAAATATGTATTCTCAAGATGAGAAGGTTTCAGTTAACTAATAAGTATTACACGATCATATGATACCAAAGTAAATATGGTCAAATCTTACCTGCTGTTTATAGCTAACTCCTCTGTTTTGTAAAATCATAGGTATTGCCGCACTAAGACCCAAGGGAATACCCTGTAACGTGTATAAGAAAAACAACAGGGCTATATTCCATCTATCACCCTTTATATTACTTTTTACATGTATTTCATTAGTGTCACCATTATCCATATTTAAGATCATGTTTTTATTTTTATTTCTTTTACGTTCCATTATTTAAAACTACTAGTTTAATTTTATTTCAATATTGAACCCGTAAAATATGTATTTTGAGGTTAGGTTTTAAGCCACGTCACTTAATTAAACGTTAATTTAGCACTGTTTTTAGGTATTTTTACCGTACTGATATACTTATACCTCTTTTAATTCATTTAAACGTATTTAATCGATAATTATTCATTTAAATTAGCCAAAATGTATATTATTTATAATTTGTGACATATTAAGATACATTGACAGGTTTAGGGACTTTTGGCTGGGCTGGCAGTTCTGAATTTACCAGAAATGCGCACCAAAATTTATTCAAATCGTTAAAATGTGCACATTTATTTTATTTTTACATCTTTTGTGATTTTTTTTTAGTAGGGGGTATTAAAATGCTGCGAATTTTAAGAAACATGTTTATTTGTTATACATAATATTAATATAATACAATAAATATAGTTTTTATATAAAAAATATAAATAAAAAATACAAATAAGCACTAATAACATTATGGAATGTTTTTTCACAAGATTCCTTACATTACTAAAAACATACAAATGATTTATAAGTAAATCAACAAAAAATACAATTTATACATGATTTCTAACATTTATTTAAATAAGTATTTGTAAAATTACTTATTATAAGTAATAATTATGAAAATTTCTTAATTATTATTTAATATCTAATTAAATTGTTATGACTAGATTTTTTTAGGATTTAAACATACATATTTAAATGTTCAACCTGTTCAACCATTACGTTGCCGAATTTTTGCTGTTATCGGACCCCTCCCCTCACGTCGCCATCTCGTCTCGAATAATTGAAATATAATTAGATTTGGTTTAGGTTCGTTTTGGTTCTCGAAAATCGTGGTTCTGAACTGGTTCGAAACGGGCGCAGTTGCGACTGAGCATTGCCCAGTTGCAACTAAGCCGGTTCCGAATCAGTTCAGAACTGCGATTTTTGAGAACCAAAACAAACCTTTTGTTTCCCAAGAATACCAGTTCTGTTCTGGTTCGGAACGTGCGCAATTGCGATTGAGCACTGTGCAGTTGCAACTGCGCCGGTTCTGAACCAGTTCAGAACCGGTATTTTCGGCAAACAAAACAAACCTATTATAGGTCCGTTAGTTTCAGCTAAACCCCCTTTCCTCTCCCTAGGTCGGTTACATAATTGTTGAACAATCCCTTATTTATATAAAATAATTTGTTTATTTGCAGGGCTAGACAAGTCTAATAGACGTTTTTTTTTTGAGAATGGAACAGGTTTCAAAAAATTCACATTTCTATTTTTTTAGATCTTATTTTTTTTACCTACCTAAAATTAAATTTTAATTTTTGCCACTTTTTTCTTATAGTATTTTTTATAAGAATATTAAAAAAAAAAACGATTTTAAAAAAAAATTTAAGCCACCTCTCATGTTGTGAAAATGTCATAACAAAATTATGCGCCAAATTTCAGCTCACAAAAATAAAATAAGGGTCCGCAACACTTAATTTGAAAATTGGAAAAAAAATTAAAAATAATAACTATTTATGTAATTTTTTTATAAGGCATGTAATTTTTAATTGACTATATCTGGTATACTATCGTGCAATTTCAAAAGTTTAAATCTGTGCCAAATTTCAGCTCAAACAAACAAAATTTAGATTGCACCTACTTCATTTAAATATTAAAAAATAAAAAATAAATTTAAAATTATATTATTTAAATCGAAAACAAGATTTAGTGCCAAATTTTAGCTTAAAACAGTAAAATTAGCTCCCTCCTACATCATTTAAAAACTCAAAAAAAAAAAATGTTAGAAATTTTTTAAATTTTCAAATGGATGCCAAATTTAATTTTTTAAAATTGAAATTTGGCACAGATTTATATTTATACATCATTCATTCATTTAATTTTTTTGAGCTGAAATTTGGCACAGAATTTTGTTTTGGTATTTTTCATTACATGAAGAGAGGACTCAAAATTTTCAAGAAAACGTGTTTTTTGAAATGCCCTATTTGACATACACAATTATTTCTTTTTTAATAATAATATGTATTATTTTTAAGTCTTTTAATAAACACAGGTTCGTTGTCTTCATTATCTTCCTCCTCCTGAAAATAAAATGTTTTCATTATTATTATTATTAGTTATTATAATTTATAAATTAATAATTTATTCGATAATACACGAATAAGGTTTTAATGTTCAAAATTGTCGTATGCGCAGCACTATTTCGCAAAATGGTATAAAAGCAACCAAAAACAAGTCGTGAAATGTAAAAATATATATATATATATATATATATATATATATATATATATATATATATATACGAGCAGGAAAAATACTTTCCTTTCGCGTAATGTACTTTACTTTTTCTACATAAGAAAGTAAAACGCTTATTTTCGCAAGTTCAAGGCAGATAATAGTACATGTACACAGAATGTATACATAAAACGTCAAACCAAACTTTGGAGACCCTAAAACCCACAGGTTTGAATGTAAAAAAGTTGCTGAAATAAAACGCAAAGGAAAATATGTTTTTCTGTTTTTGTTTCGTACATAGAAAAAACGGATTCCTTGAACCAAGGACACGTGTCTTTGTATATGTTCAAAGCCATATTCTCTTGTTTCATGCTGGCATTTTCTTGAACCAAAATCAATGTCCTTGAATGTAGAGCACGGGTTTTGGAATAAAAACCCGCGCTCTTTATTCAATGACATTGACTTTGGTTCAAGAAAATACCAGCCTTGAAACAAGAGAATATGGCTTTGAACATATCCAAAGACACGTGTCCTTGGTTCAAGGAATCCGTTTTTTCTATGTAATAATTGTGCAACAAAAATTTGGTTTCGTAATGTAAATATTATCAAAGTCATTTTTTGCGTGTTTTGAATAAATTAATTTATATAAACCTATTTAATTTTAAGAAAATATTTTAATTGCGCAAAAATAGAAAAAAATAGTATAAAATTCTTGTTTCATATTTCTTAAAGCACTTGTCCATTAAAAAGCTCGTCAGTTGCGACTCGCAATTTGCGAGTCGTTTTTTTTAAATCTGGACTTTTTATAGTAAGATTTTTATGGATGTGGTTGCGACCTCTCAACTCAACGGCTAAATCCGCATCCTAAAAATTCTTACTATAATAGCTATTACCTGGTAATCTGTTGTATGATTTTCTACAGTTTGATTTGATCCGCCTTCCTTACAGGCTAGCCAGTATGTGTCCATTAGACCTTTTCCCTAAAAAATAGTTTAAACAATTTTGTCCCAGTTTACGGTAATAATAACATCATATTACCTTAACGTCGACTAGGCCCCTATGCTCTATCCTATATCCTCCAATTGCGTCTAAAGCCTTTTTCATTTCGAGGCTTATATGGATTTTTGAAGCTAAAAAAGTTTTTTTGTGTGTATATTTCTGGACCCCGGTAAAAGTTTTTGATTCTTTTTTAACATTTAATGCATATGCATGGTTTTGTTTTCCATTGTATTATTTCCGTTGTTTATAGTAACTGGACATAGTGCCCTGTACCTCTATATAAAGCAAAAAATGCACATCAAGGACATGGTGATAACTCTATATCACAAAAAATGGACATGGTGTCCTTTACTTCCGGGGTCCAGATTTTAACCACAGAAATAGAATAAATTCTAAATAATTATTTGCTTTCTAATTTTGTGACTTTGTGACACAACCCTAGTAGAAATTAAACGTTAGAAAAATGTATAAAAGTACTTTATAAAATATGTGCAAATGTCCCGCTTGTTAACGTTAGTTACAAACGTTAATCTAACGTTAGAGTTTTAAGTTGGAAATACGTTATAAGTACGTTTAATTTCTAACTTTCGGGGGGGGGGGGGGGGGCGTGGCCAACTAGTAAATTTCTACCTGCATCATAAAACGGCAACTGGAGACAAATTTATTCATATAAATAAATCTTAATATATTTGAGCAATCATAATATTTTTAAACATAATTTCGTTACATTTAATTATAAAATAGCCATCTTTTTAGGTGGCCCTAAATATTTTTCGTGTAATATGCTGTTATACTTCGATAAATACGTTTACCTCTCAGAAAAACTTTATATTTAGTTAGCTAATATTTATATATACATTCAGAATCTTAAAATATTTTTTCAATTATAATACAGCGTTGCCAGACTTTTGACTTTTGGGGGATATTTTTTTTAAATTATTATAGAAACAATAAATAATTATCAAACCTAGGCACATAGCTGTCTGAAATGAGTATTTTCTACTATAGCTTACGTATTAATAATGGAAATTTAAAAAATATTTAAAGTTAGAATAAGGTTAGAAAAAGTTAGAATTTAGTTAGGAAACTAACGTTAGATTTATGTATTTTATAAGGTTTTTGTCAAACGTTAGTTTTAAGGTTAGATTTATATACTTTATAACGTTTTTGTCAAACGTTAGTTTTTAAGGTTAGATTTATATATTTTATAACGTTTATGTATAACGTTTGAGACTAAACATAAAAATGTCACTAATCTAATGTTATGTTAAGTTAGATTTGTGTACTTTTCTACCAGGGAAAGTAAAATTTTGTAAGTGGTACTAAACATATGTTTACCTTCACCGGTTGACTCCATTCTAGATGCAGTGTTTACTGTATCCCCAAAAAGACAGTACCTGGGCATTTTTGAGCCCACAATCCCTGCGACTGCAGGACCGGTGTGAGCCCCACATCGAATTTGTAACCTTTCAGATTTCCGATGGGGTATTTTAAACTGTGTAGATCCAGCCAGGAGATCGAGAGCCATACTTGCAATCTCCGTCACGTGTTTATTTCCTAAAAGTAATAAAAAATATTACAGTTTACGGATAGTTCCCAATTTAACTAATACGTTAGTTAATATTCTTAAAACTGATACACAATTATTTGCAACTTATAGTAAAAATACAATTGGTAACTTATTTTTTAGTAAACTAAAAGATAAAGTTAAAAAAGTTTATTAATGATACTGTTTATAAAATTAATTGTTTCCATTGCAATGCCTGCTACATCTGTCAAAGTACAATGTATTTAAAAAAAGGTGTTAGTTGTCACAAATCGTCATGTAAAAACATTGTTGATGGTAAGACGGCCCTGACGTATCACCATTTGGAAACAGGCCACCATTTTAATTTTAATATAGAAGATATAGAAATTTTAGAGAGGGTTAGTAATAATAAAAAAAGAAGTTTTCTTGAAATGGTGCATATAAAAAAGAATCCGAACTCCATTAACTATAAAACTGACACCTGCAATTTAAGTACTTTAAGTACTTAACTTAATTAAAAATATTAAATGATATATGTTCTAATTGTGAATTTAAATAACTTTACAAAAATATTTAATTAATATATCAAAATATAATTTTAATTTAATAATTTCTTTTATTTTTGTTTATATACATTTTTTTTCCAAAAAATCAGATTATAATGTCCAAGTTATGTCCAAAAAGTTTTATAATTTTTATGTCTTTTAGCCCTGAAGAAGCCTAAATATTAGGTGAAACGTTGGCATGATTATGTAATCAATAAAGTTTTTATTTGCTTCATTTCCGAGTGTTTATCACAAATAACCACAGATTTTACATATAAAACGTCCAGAAACGTAAAAAAAGCAATAAAAAAAATCGTTTTTTTTTACTAACGCAAGACTTTCCTTGGGGAAAGTAAAATGTATAATTTACAGTAACTTTCTAGTGTAGCCATAATTCTATAGTCGTCTTTAAGTAGAACGAATATTCCACGTTATTTGCGCATCCACAATAATACCCAAATATCGAATGACATAAAAAAATTGCTTACATAAAATAGTACATAGAATGAAAGTTTTAATTTACCATTTTTTACTGGTAATCCTGAAGCAACCATGTAGCTATCTCCTATGGTTTCGACTTTATAAACATCATAGCATTCGATTCTTGCGTCGAATAATTTATATATTTTGTTTAGAAATGTGACAACCTAAAAAATAATTAGTAGATGAGAGTAAACTAAACGAATCTTCAAAACAGAATTAAACTAAACTAATAAAAATACCAATATTGTATTTTTACATTTGAATATTTGTAAAAAATCTAGGATACAAGATTATATATTAACGAGTTGTAAAGATTTGTAATTCTTCGCATTCCACTTCCCAAAATATAATTGCTTCGATCTCGTACAAGTAGTACTTTATTTTTTATGTGGGACCCCTACATTTTTTTATAAATAGATTTTTTTCAAAATTGCTGTGAATAATACTATCAAAGTAAATTTTCCTGAACATTTAGAGTTTATCGGATTTTTCTTCCCATAACTTAAGGAATCTTTCTCTCATAGAACTTGATTTTTCCGGTACATTTTCTGGTCAATTGAATAACACAGCCATACAAAAAAAAATTATATCCAGAGATTAGACCAATGCCTTTTTATATTTTCGGGGTCGCTGAAACAGAATCTGACCTCAGAATTGCTCCATCAGATCGAAATTCTTTTTTACACTTAAAAAAAGGGTGCGAAAATTTCTTAAATTTAGATTTGACCTGATGGAGCAATTCTGATCTCAGATTCGATTTCATCGACCCCGAAAATATAAAAATGAGTTGGTCTAGTCTCTGGCACATAATTTTTTTTTGGGTGGCATAGCCAACCAAAAAAAAAAAATTAAAAAAAATAAGTGCCAGGTACTAGACCAAGGCATTTTTATATTTTCGGGGTCGCCGAAACGGAATCTGACCTCAGAATTACTCCAACAGGTCACAATTGTTTTCTACACTTAAAAAAGGGTGCGAAAATTCCTTAAATTCGGATGTTTTTATGGGTAGAAAAAAAAATGGGATCTGATGGAGCAATTCTGAGATCAGATTCGGTTTCAGCGACCCCAAAAATATAAAAATGCATTGGTCTAGTCTCTGGATATTTTTTTTTTGTATGGCTGTGTAATTTATTCCTGGACGGACATACATTTTCGACGTTACTCCTCGATATAATTTGACACTATCGAGGGTCTCTATAAATTTTTGTTTTGTTTTATTTACCTCTAAAGGTGTGCTAACTGCTGCAATTTCAGTAAATCCAACAATATCACTGAAATAAATGGTAACTGAAGCAAAATATTCTGCTGGTACCTAAAAATATAGAAACATTATTTATTGAAAATATTTATAATTTTTAAGTTTTTTTTTGTCCGTAAATTAATTATAATGTAGGTTATTTGTATTTCGAAATTAATATTTAAGATAAGATTATTAACACGTTCGTTGCCACTCACATTTATGGTACCTATTTTGTATTTTCAAACTGCCCCAAAAAAAACTCCGAAAAATAAATCTGAACCGCGCGCGAAAAACTACTACTCAGTACCTTTACAGGGTGCCGGTATGCACATCAAATCGCTCACGCAGTACCACATTAACTGAATACTTGCGCCATAGCCACAGACAGCTGACGAAAAATTCCGTCGGTGGCACTCGACCAAGGACGAGCGTGACGGAATTTTCCGTCGGTGGCAGTGAACGTGTTAAATAAATAAATTTTCTTCAACTACCAGGATTTAAACCTGAGACCTTCCAAATTCCGAATTAATTAATTTAAAAAGTCTTTATTTATATTCAATAAAAATACAATACAGGTTTTTTTAGGATGGTTCATAAGATACTTATATCTAGATTAATCTATATAAATAAAAATCGGGAGAGGTTTCCCGAGATCCCACCGGAACATCACTCGAATGCTCTACCAACTAGCTATCTTGGAAGTCAACAATTTCAAAACTTCGAAGATCTTTTATTTAATACTCTTATTTAAAATATTATTTTAGAAATACAAATACTCGTAACCTTATTACTACAATGAAAAAAGTTATAATTAGTAGATATCTATTTTCATTTATGAGTGACAAAATTTAATAGTGAACATTTTTAGGCTGTCATTGAGTCCTTTGACACTATTTTTGAGAAAATCAACAATCCAAAAACATTTTATTATACAATACCTACAATAAACAATTACAATAGACCAACGCGAACAATACTTTTATTGTGTGTTTAATAAACATTCTTTACAAAAAAATTACCGAGAAACGTGAATAGATATCGTGTGAAAATTTGATTTATAAAGGTCCTATATTTTTTAGAACAAAACCTCGAACAAAACAAAGATAATTACACTGAAAAAACGATCTGGTTGGGGCAACGAGATTTGTTTATTTATTTTTCATTTTTACTCGTAAGAGGCCTACAGGGTGTTTTATACCACGGAGTGATTCTACAACTAAAATTTCGGTGCTTCCCTTCAAAATAACCATTTTATTTTTTAGCCAGCGTTCTATGTTGTATACCATCTATAGATGGTATAAAATATATTCCAATCCATAATCCATAAGAATAACCATTTAAATTGATAATTTTATGAAATTTTAAATATTGGTATATCTCTTTTTGTTCCCCAGAAAAAGTTTATTAAAACCAATTTTCAAACTACTGGACAGTTTGGTGTGTGACCAACTAACCTATCTACTTGTCAACATGGATTTTTTTCTGGACGCTCCACTGTAACGAATCTTGCCATTTACAGAGAAAAAATTCTATATGCCTTAGAGAAGGGTTGGCAGCTAGACTCGATTTACACGGATTTCTCTAAGGCATTTGACACAGTAGATATTAACATGCTCTTGCTTAGGCTTGCTATGTTTGGTTTTGATGGAAAGTTAATAAAATGGTTTTGCTGTTTTCTAATGGATCGGAAACAGTACGTTCACATACTTTGGGTTTTATCATTTGTCATAGAAGTACTATCAGGTGTACCTCAGGGTTCACATTGCGCCCCACTGTTGTTTAATATATTTATTAACAACATGGTTCAGTGTCTGAAGTCTAGCGAGGGTTTAATATTTGCTGACGATTTTAAATTTTTCAAAATTATAAAAACTTATGAAGATTGGTTAAGCTTGCAGAGAGATGTTGATAATATTTTTAATTGGTTCACAGCTAACAATCTTAGGTTAAATATAGAAAAGTGCTGTTTCATAAGTTTTTTCAGAGGTCTTAATAATTCCTTCTATACCATCAATAGTGAGCCATTAAAATATGTCAAATCCGTTAAAGACTTGGGTATCACTTTCAGTGAAAATTTAAATTTCTCAGAACATATTAAAAATATTTCTCTGAAAGCAAACAAACTACTAGGTTTTGTAACACGAAACTGTTTACAATTTTCTACAAATACTATAATTACGTTATTCAAATCTCTGGTTAGATCGAATCTAGAATATTGTACCCTCATTTGGTCTCCTTACACAGCTCAAGATAAAAAACTGTTGGTTAAAATTCAACATGAGTTTTTGCGTATAATTGCCTATAAAATGAATTTTAGAACTATTGGTCATGACTACTGTTTAATTCAAAGGATCACTGGTCTGGAGTCACTCGATTCTAGGAGGAATATAGCTAATGCCTGTTTTGTTTTTAAATTGATAAACGGATTAGTTGATTGTCCTGATTTGCTAAGCATAATAAATTTTTTAGTACCTGTTAGAAATACAAGGGGTGTACAAAATACATTTTTTATTGCGCATCACAGTACAAATTATGCGGCACTAACACCACTAAACTTAACTTTAAAGTTTATAAATCAATCGAAAGTTGATCCATTTTTAGGAAATTTAAAAAAATTTAAATCCTCTATTCGCTCCTTGAATATCATTAATAATTCATTTCACAATTTGTTTTTATATTTATATTTTACTTTTAGTTAGTATTCTTAATTATCAGCTTATATATTTTTTGTTATACTTTACTGTAATGGGGCTTTCCCGTAAATAAATAAATAAATAAATAATTACTTAAATTTTGTGGAAATAAATTCATTAAAAAAATACGTTCGATTTTGACAGTGATATAATCATGAAGTTTTAAGGATCAATAGTTAAATACGGAACAACTATTTTTCTGGTTGCTGCCAGGAATCTGGTAAGGGCAACAATACAAGTTGTGGTTACCAGAAACAAAACTTATTTTTTTAGAATCTGGTAAGCACAACAATTTGTCTTGTTTTCCTAACCAGATTTCTGGTTAGAACAACCAAAAAAAAATACTTGTTCTGTATTTAAACATTGATCTGGCCCCAACCAATTTTGTTTCAGTGTAATTAAATGTAGTACCGTCAACTGGGTATCATCACCTATTTTTTTGATTTGGCTTGATTCGACTTTAAAAAAGTGATTGAGTATACCTTGGTTAAAAGTATCCTTAACTGATAGTATTGCATGTTTCCTTATTTTGAAAATAAAGAGCATACTGACCTGTCTAGTTTGTTTTAGCTGCGTAGCAACACTAGGTGGCAGCATTTGAAATAATAGCAGGTCGCTTTTCTTCTTTTCTCTTTTCAGTTCTTTGGCTTTTTTGGCCAGATTTGCCGCATACAACTAAAATAAAAATATTTTTATGTTAAATAATTACACATGCCCACAAAAAAAATAAATTTCAATTGCCAGACTATATTTTTCTTAATTTCTTAATTTTCAGGAATAAATTAATTTTATTCACAACTGTATATCTAATATATACATTACATGTATTAACAAAGCTCGGGAAGTTAGTGATTACTGTTCTAGACCTATAACTAAATATTATTGGTCAATGATTTTTACTTTTGGGACTGAGAAGGAATAATAAATGTTTTAAACGTTTCCTTGTAAGCTATCAATAAATGTTTTTTTTTGGTTGTTTTTTTTGGGTTACGCTTATGTGAAACTTTAGTTTTATATGTGCTTTTCTTGTAAAATGCAGGAAAAATTATTTTTGGTAAATATGAAAAGAACTAAAAAACAATTGTTCTTTATTATGGTATTATGGTATTATTTTCTTCATTCGATTTCAAACATCTAACTTTCAAAAAAGTTAGTAAGGTACTTTATTTTTAAATAAAAACAGTCGCGAATAAAATAGTATACAAGTCTCTCGGAAAATGGTTCTTTTCCTCAGCATATAAATGGTTTTGGCACTTTGCCTCAACCATTAATTAGGTCTTGGAAAAGTACTATTTTCCGAGTCGACCTGTAATCTACTATTTAGTCCAGTAGTTTTAGACGTATTTTTCTGAAAAAAGCGAACTTTCTTATTTATATTATTATTATGTAAACTAACTATAATAAAGTGTAGGTTTTGGTATCTGAAAACATACGTCAGTGGTCCGGAAGTCATATGCACGGAAAGAAATTAGTGGGCTCTGCGCTATACATTATAAGATATTTGG
>OY294051.1:31744896-31842681 GCA_958510825.1 Brachypterus glaber
ACACTTAATAAACATCCTTATTTTATAAAAAAAAATAATAATTTGTTCAATTCGTACTTGCTTCCATTTCGTACTTGATTCCAAAATATTAGAAATAGTACTATTTTGCATTATTTTTATCCACTTATCTTTCATATAAGTGTCTTTAAAACTAAATTTTATTATTCAAACCAAACACGTTGACTTGATACAAGTTTTAACCTCTAGGTCTAAGTAAGATACGTATTCAGTTTCAATCAAGTCTAACATTTGATTTAAGTATTTAACAATGTACTTAAATCAAATGTTATTGTGGAACGAACCTTATATGTGAATTTTTTTTTTTCAAAATTTTAATAGTGGAGAAAAGTTGGTTAGGACAAAATCTTCATCTGCCCCAATTGGCCAAATGTCAAATAAATTTTATTTTTGAATTTGAATCCTTTATTGATTTTACACAATTAAGTGTATATCAAAATACAATAATTTATAAAATAATTTTAACAAAATAAAGTAAACTAAACTATTCTAATATGATCCGAAGACACATTGGAATCAGTCGCCCAATGCAAACGATCGAAACTTCATGGCTTTTTTTAGAAATTTAAAAAGAGAGATATAAGTCCTTTTGTTAGCTTCCTTTAGAATAACATCGACGTCTTAAATTCGGAATTCATTTAACAATGTTCTGAAACTGGAGTACATTGGACATTCGAAAAGAATGTGACCCAGGGTTTCTACTTTAAATAACGAGCAAATAGAGCAAAGTTCTGTTAATTTTATATTATAAGAAGTGTTGTTGATAAATAGGTAAAGATAGTTAACGTTTGACGTTCTTAATTGAGAGATAAACCTTTTTAAATGTAAATTTAGGTCACTATATAAATGAGAGTTTTTCTTATTAATAGTGAATGAGTAGTCTGATATTAAATATTTATAGTTTCTGCAATAGGTGCTTAGTAAAATCCAAACCCTCTAGAAAATTTATATTTTGTTCCATTTTAAATAAGATATGATCTACCTCCCTTCTGGATAAATGCAGATAGTCGATTTCCAAGTCGTAATATTTTTGTACCAAAGTCTTTAATTGCGTAAACCAGTTATATTTAATATAATTAATATTATTATTATTATTATCATTATTATTATCATTATTACTATCTAAGTCGATGAGCCTATTTAGTGCGATATATGTGTAACGATCCCTAGAGTGAGATAAGATTCTTACTACAAGCAGAAGTGCGCTTTTTATAATATGATACGTAACAGGTAAGAATTTTGCTTCGGCCCGAAGGATATACCCAGGTGTGGTCCTTTGTAAGTATAAAATATTTTTTAAAAAAGCATTCTGGCTTCTTTCGCATTGATCCGTATACCTAAGGCTCCAAATCTCAGAACCGTATAAAAAAGTTGGACGTACTACAGAATCGTAAAGTTTTTGAACACAGTCCCAGTTATTTATTTTGTTGTAGTTTATTAAATCTAAAGGGCTTTTACTTGCTAGCCGAGATTTTTGCAACCTATCTAGGAATGTATCATTGTACAAACCGGAGTAGTGAATTTTAATGCCTAAGTATATATGACTATTAACAACTTCAACTCTAGTATTATCAAACAAAAAATTATAATCATGTTTTATATTGAAATGTTTTCTAAAAACTATAATTTTAGTTTTAGAAATATTTACCTGTAGTTTTTTCAGTTTACAATACTTAGACAAGATTCTCAGAAGGCGTTGCACTTCTACCGGAGAGTCGGCAAATAAAATTAAGTCGTCGGCAAAAAAGGAGCATTATAATGTTTATTAAGTTATTTATTGAGATGCCTTTCGCTCCATGCTGTTTAAAAAAAATTTCTATGTCTCTTAAGAATAAAGAAAATAGAGTGGGACTTAATGAGTCCCCTTGCAATACTCCTCGGGTTACTTTTATAGGCTTTGAAGTGCGACCACCCTCCTCTATGATAATGTTGGCTTTAGAGTATAGATATTTTATTATTCTAATAAGTTTGCTACTAATACCGCTTTGAAATAACTCGTTCCATAGAAGAGAATGGTCTACACTGTCGAAGGCTTTATAGAAGTCAACTACGATCGCAAAAACTTTCCTACCCGCTAGTCTAAGGTGGTTGTTAATTAAAGCATTTAACACAAACAGATTATCATGGCAATTTCTGTATTTCCTGAAACCTGATTGGCTTTCAGGTAAAATTTTTGCGCTTTCTAAAAAAGTGTTAATTCTTTTATTTATAAGAGAGGTAAATATTTTAGATATGTGGTTCATGATGGCAATGCCTCTGTAGTTCTCTGATTTAGTGGGATCTCCTTTTTTAAATAAATGTGTTAATTTTGTAAGCGACCAGTCCTTAGGAGTTTCTTCAGTTACCATAATTCTGTTAAAGAGTTTTAGTAAGTAATTAAAACCGTCACCATTTAAATTTTTGTAAAACTCATTACTAACTTTATCTGGCCCGGTTGCTTTGTTAAGTTTTGACATATTCAGTATTTTAAAAAGTTCACTCCTGGAAATTGATTGATCGAGGTATGGATGTAGATTATCTATAAAACAGTGATCGCTAACATTGTAATTTTGATTATATATAGTGAACTTGCCAAGTCTCAATGTCGTCAATACTTGGAGTTATTATTTTTGGTTTTAGGTTTTTAAGGGTTTTCCAAAATGTTGTAGGGTTTAAAATATTATTTATTTTATTTTTTAAGCCTAGGAAGTAATTACTTTTAGTAGAATTTAAAACTATAAAATAAATTTTATAAAAATTAGTCATAAAATATCGTATAAATTAATGCAACTCTTTGCTTGCTATGGTTGGAAACTGTTATTTTGCCTTTTTTAGGTTCATTCTTGTTTGAGGTATAAAATTTAGCGTTTTTTTTTCGTTAATTAAATGTATTTGTGTCAACTTTATTTGACCCTCACCTTTAAGCTTTCCGTAATTTATGAACAAACTGCTTTATTAGGAGTTTTATGTGCTAATGTGGGTATTATGGATTATTAGGGAAAATATTCGGGAAAAGTTTGGAAAATCTTAGAAAATAGCTTAAAATGGAATTTTAAAGATAAACTCTAAAATTTCAGCAATATTTCATAAAAACTCAATACTCATTTTTTCTGATAAATATCAGGGGCTTGGTTTTCAAGGGGCGGATGTCACATTTTTGACAAAATTTAGTTTTAGTGGATTTAGCATTTATTACGGATTTACGTTTATATGAACTTTTTTCTTATATTTTCATGTAGAACAAACCTTAGTATGTCGTATGTTAAGGCTTTAGGGGCGCTTATACAGGGTGATCCATAACTGGCATGCCAAAATTTAAGAGGTGATTCTAGATCCAAAAATATAAAAAAAGTTCCTATAAAGGTTGGTCCGGAAATGAGCCCTAAGGGATCTAGGGCCCTTTAAAATTGTAATAAAAATAAGGTTTTTAATTAATAACTCGGGTACCGTTTAAGCTAGAGCGGCGAGCTTTTGCATGTATACTAGTATTAATATGGGCAATAAGTTTATGTTAATTTATTTTTTTAATTTATCCAGAGGCGTGCCCAGACGGACAAAATATATGAGGCTTAAAACATTTTTGCCCCAAACTTTTCTATGTGTATGTTTTTTGGATTTGTTGTAAAAAATATAGATTTCTAGAGTAAAAATACATATAAAATATCATATAGTGTAACACTGTAGGAGCAACCGTTATCAAAAAAAAAAATGCAATTAAGAGGAAGTAACATTTTGTGCCACCAAAAACGTTACTTTTTAAAAGGCTATTACTCCTTTAATATTAAATTTAGGTGTTTTGGTGTATAATACTTTTCAGTTTTAAATGAAGAATCACCCTGCAGCATTAAAATTTTATTGGTGCTTTTTTTTGTTCCCCATTCAATACGTCATCTTCGAAGGGCCGTAGCTCCCTTAGGGCTCATTTCCGGACCAACCTTTATAGAAACTTTTTTTCATATTTTTGGATGTAGAATCACCTCTTAAATTTTGGCATGCCAGTTATGGATCACCCTGTATCTAAAACGACAACTAAATAATCTCGATGTATTTAAACTTAGCGGGTAAAAGTGCATCAAAAAATGTCGAGGAAAATGTTGAAAAGAACTTGGACACAAAACCTGTGTAAATTAGTTATCAGTTAGTTATCAGTTATTAGTTATCAGTTAGTTATCAGCTAGTTATCAGTTCTAAAAAATTGATGTAGGTATTTATAATATCTTACTTTTTCTTTATTTCTCCATAATTAAACATAGCTAGAGACAACCTTTTATACTCTTCTTTTAGTTTCGGCACATAATTCAAGGAAGTATTGAGTAAGTCTTTGTAAATGGCATCGTTTTTTATGTAATTTATATAGTTGTTTGGTTCAAGGTGGCCTTGTCCAAAATAATTAACACCATATACACTGGCGATGCCAATGCTTTCTATGCTTTTTAGCATATTTTTAAATGACAGAAGGTATCTAAAAAATAAGCACATTTTAAATACTTTCGAAAAAAAATTATAAGGGTACTTCTATGAAACTCGGATAATTTTTCAGATGAATTTGAGTCACATGGTTTTTATTTTTAATTATTTTCTTTCCTAACATTTTTAATGGAAAATAGGTTGGTTATGTCTTTAAAAGGAACAGACACTTACATGATTTTTTTGCCACGCGGTAATTTTATTTCGCTCATAGTTTTCAAAATATTAATCTGAGGGTATTATGTGCCTATATTTTTGGAATCAGCGCTATCGAGCTCTATCGACACCAATTTTTGGCTTTTTACGACCAAGGGACTGATGAATTTCGTGAAAAACAAAGAAGATCTTCCGATTGAAACCAAATACTGGCGTTTTTAGTTTCTATACTAATTATTTACACAAAAAAAAAGTTAAATTCAAATTAATCAAAAACAATTACCAATAAATTAGAACAGAACTACTCACCAAGGGACTGATATATTGACCGTCACCACCTCGTGTTCTCAACACAAGCACGTCTCTAGCACTAAATTCGAAATGGCTGACTCGCAACAAATGGTGTGTACTGCTAACTTTAAGTCTTTCGTTTATAGAGAATAAACTATTAACTTTTGAGCAAATTTTGAAATTTCACATGTATCAAGGTACTTTAACTTGAAAAAAAAGGGACTGATATTTTAAGTAAGTATAGAATACAGAACCGATTTTCATAGAAATACCCATAAATTAAAACCTTATTGAATAATACACTGAAAAAAAAAGTCAAACTTGTTAATCTTTTTTGCAGTGTGCAACTAGAGTTGTGTTTTCATACCTACCTCCATATACCACTGTTATCAGTCTCCTTGATTTCATTAGTCAAATGTTCTAGCATTGCAGCATTTACATCAGTGTACCATAGCAAAATGTCCTGCATAGAACTGAAATTTGTAGACATAGCATTTCTCCTGCAATCAAATTAAGATGTAATTCCATTCCCTACAATGTGCCTTTTATTTGATTATCACTACTGGTCAGATTGAGGTATTTTAAAATAGTTATTTATGATACAAGGGCGAAAAGTTAAATTTTACGATTGAGTAGGTTTTTAGAAGCCGAGGGCCAGCCCGAGGGTAATAAACCTACGAAATCCAAATTTAACTTTTTGCCCGTATATTATACAATATTTTTTATTCGATTGTTACTAATTATAATAAATTATTAAAATATACTTAATTTTAAAGGGCAAAAAATATTTCTTTTTACTGTCTTATTACTTATCTAGTTATCCATGACAAATTGCTGTCCAATCAAATCGCTACAAAAACAACTGAATCGTTTATTTTGCTTGCGATTTAATTTTCAAATTAGCTTGGTGTTTTGATCAATTTCTTTTGAAATATGTCTGTTATGAAAATATTAATACTTCTGAAACCTTTCTATGAATATTATAAATATTGAAATTGATTTTACAATTGAAATTTTGTGTTTGTAATTTATTTTAATGGTTATGTTATAGAAGAATTTTTTATTTTGTATGAAATGATTATAATAACTGTATCTGGCCAAAAAGAACAGTTAGTTCAAGACCAAAAGTGATCAAAAGGTCATATTTCTTTATAAATATTACAGTAAAGGTAAAGAATCTTCTTTTAAAAAGCTTTAACATAACAAGTTTTAGTTAGCGTACGAAAAAAACTTTTTGGCCCTAGGGCTACAAAGTTCAACTTTTTGCCCGTAAAAGATGAACAAAAAGTGTCGCTTTTAGAATCAATCAAATAAAAAATAGTCATTTATACTTCTAGTAGAGGTAAGTGAATTTTTCTGTGTGTGGTCGTATTTTATGGACAGAAGCGGAGCTAAGGTCCATAAACTCAACAAAAAATGAAAAAATACTTAGGTAACTGTTATAATTTTTTTTAATCGAAAAAACAATCTGAGCCAAATTTTAGCTCAAAGCAATAAAATTATCCCCCTCCCACTTCATTTAAATACTGGAAAAAAATAAAATTATTATTTTTTTTATTTATTAATTAATTACGTGGATGCCAAATTTTGTTGAAATTTGGCATAGATTTATATTGTTGCATATAGATAAAATTTATCACAGAATTTTGTTATGGTATTTTTCACGAAAAGATAATTCAAAAAAAAATCCTGATTTTTGAATGCCCTAGTTAATAAAGATTCAACATTTTATTATGCAAAAGTCGTATTTTATTAAAATTGGTAGTGCCAGTTTAAACAACAAGGGTATAAAGGTATAATTAAGGTATAAACATAATAACTTTCTTAGTGTACACAGCTAAATCCCCTCTAAGCTTTAAAACTGTCAATTTTGTGATCTATGGCGCAAAACAAATAAAAACCGAATGGCAAAAACGGGATACAATAAATCAACGATGTTTTCAGAGGGTTTCCTCCTTCCTTAATGAACAAACATTTTTTTTATTATTTTTTTATCACTTTATAATACAACGGTCGATGAAAAATAATCGTCAAATAAAAAAAGTAATACTTATTATATTATGTACACTGAAAAAACTTAAATAGCCTAACTGCAATCGAAACAGTGAAATTCATACATAGAAAAAACGGATTCCTTGAACCAAGGACACGTGTCTTTGGATATGTTCAAAGCCATATTCTCTTGTTTCAAGGCTGGCATTTTCTTGAACGAAAGTCAATGTCCTTGAATAAAGAGCGCTGATTTTGATTTCAAAACCCGTGATTTTCATTCAAGGACATTGACTTTGGTTCAAGAAAATGCCAGCCTTCAAACAAGAGAATATGGCTTTGAACATATACAAAGACACGTGTCCTTGGTTCAAGGAATCCATTTTTTTCTATGTAGAGTTCTTAATAAAAAAATATTTATAAAAATCATATCTTTCTTCAAGCGTACTAAAATGTTCATATTTTATAACCGAACACACTAGTCAGAAGTAATTTATTTTTTTACAGTAAAAAAATGGGTTCATTGTTGTACGCCGTAAAAAAAAAGTTAGTTATCAAAACCACCACTGGCGGCAGCACTCTTTGACTTTGATGACAGCCATACTTCAAACTTGTTTTTTTATTATGTAAACAGTTGGTTAACTCGAGATTCTGTGTAAAAACCTTGTGTGAAATTGATTAAAAATGATTGAAGAAGAATATATGGTTTATACACCTTTATACAATTTAAAATGAGCTAAGGAAAGTTTAAGTTTATTTCCAAAGGGTTTTATTGGCCTATTTTAATAAAAAAAACATACTTTATTACTGAATAAATTAAATTCAAAAATTAATATTTAAAAAATATATATAGGATGCTTGAAAAAAAAATAGTATGTTTCACTCAGAGGAAAAGTTCTTTTTTTTACTCGTTTGTAGTATCCGGACTCCGCTTCGCGTCGTCCGTAAATTCTACAGACTAGTAAAAAAAAGCTTCACTTTTTCTCTTAGTAAAACAATATTCTATTTTTTTCAATAAATTATAATTTAATATTATTATGATTTGTTTAGCCAATGTAAATAAATTAAAGAATAGTTTAATATTTTAATCAGTTTTCTAGCATTTTCTAGTATTTAAAGCGACAGTTAAACTTTTTTTTATCTTAGAAAGAAAAGCAAGTAGAAAACTTTAGTTTACGCACACGTATCGCTTTTTGGGTGTATATTAACTGACATAAATTTTATTTTGATAGCTTTAATAATAACGCCAAAAAAACGGTTGATCTTTCTTAGCTGGGACACCCTGTATATTATAGAGGTTTTACCTAAATTCGTCAAGATTTTCTTGAAACGTTGTCTTGTTTAGGCACATCTTGGTACCATTTTGAGTTAAACCTACTTCCCGCCAACTTGTCATATTCCTCAATGCTTCATCCGTCAGTTCAAATCTTCTTGTCAAATTTGTCCTAAAACGTTTAACAAACGTTAGAAATCATTTAGAAAAGAGGCAAAAATTATAAAAATTCATATTTTAAGTTTTGGAATTTCACTTTCAGATTATTTTAGGCTTTAGGTACTTAAAATATTATCATTTTGAAATTTAAATATCTTTTTTCACTACTAGCTTTACAACATAGCATTATTTATCATGTTTTCAGACTGTGAAATCAATTTTCTTCACCTATAGCGATAATAATTTTTTCTCTCCTAGTAGGAGTAAATTTTATAAACAATAATCAATTATTGATTTCTGCCACTTTAGATGTTTCAGTTCTTGTGCAATTTTTACTAATTAAACACAAGAAAATAGCTTGAAATAACTTTTTATTTATTAAATATAATTATAATTATTACCAATTAATACAATCAATAATTAGCTAAATATTATGAAAAAAAAAAAAAATAAAAAAAACTAAATTTTTAAACGTCAGTTCAAAGTATATATTTGAGCAAATGTCATTGATCAAGGCTACTTGATTTTTATGAAAATTTCAAGAAATATTACTTCTGTTAATAATTTCCTTTATTATTTGAATAAAAATAGTTAAATAGTGCTAGTAGTGAAAAAACTAATATATAAACTACGATAGAGAAGACTATTATAGCCTCGCACTCTTATATATTTATATATTATAAAAAATGTCTTCTCTACCTTGGTATATAGTTACTATTAATGATGTCTTAAAATTATCAGGGTCCTGTAGGGTTAAAATTATAAAATGCTATACCTTTCATGCGGATGACCATTTGTATATGCATGAAATGCAACTTCGGAACGTTCCATTTGCATCCTCGTGACTATTATACCGAGTTCTTCAGCTATTGTAACCTAAAAAATAATAAAATTACCAATGGAGCTCTCTACAACTAGAATTATGAAACAAAAGACGTCTATCCTATCTCTATCTCATTTGTGCTACACTTTCCAGCCAACCAAATAAATACTGTTTTTGTTTTTCATACAACAAATGCAGTATTAATTTGGTTGGCCGGAAAGTGTAGCAGTGAGCGGCACGAACGATCATAGCTAATGTGAATCTGTAGAATAAGATAATTCTACTAAAATTTAGATGGCGCCAGTAATTTCTTTAATATAGTTACACTTTTCGCCCGGCCAAGTAAATATTGTATTTGTTCAACAAAGAACAAATACAGAATTTGTTTGGTTGGGTGGAAGTGGGAGTGTATGTATGTCTTCTATCCTTTTTGAGTAGAACTTTTGTCCCTGTCTAATCTAACGGGAGAAATCTCCATTAACAGCTTAAATAAATAATTTATTAATTAATCTAGTTTTCTTGCGTTGATACAATTGCAAAATAAAGAAAAAACTTTTTAGCAAACAATGGATAAATGTTATGTATGAATATTATCATAACAGTGTTATCTTATAGAGTACGTTATGCTACGTATGTACTTTTCTGCACTTAAACTATCTGTACAGAATGCACGAGGTTATCTGAGATCTTATCTAAAAACATGATTTTAACTATGAAAAAAAACTTTGTACAGTGGGCATCCCAGTTGGGATTTTTATCCATTGAAAGTTCTAAGAAATAAAAACACGCTTTGTTTACAATGATAATATTAAGATTACTTTTTTCATAATCTAAGAAATAAAAATATTCTATGGTTCCATGAATTTAAATCTTTTATTAATCATCTTTCTCTGTTAAAAAAAAACTTGTCGGACTTACATACACTGATAGAAAAATATAAAAATAGTACAACCAAACGTTGTTGTAGCAAGTTTGAGGTATATAATACCATTTTTACGATTATTCTAAAATATTATAACGTTATATTAAGTACACTATTAAAATTCATATTTTTTAATAATACAACAACGTTGTTGTAGTTTTATGAGTAAAGCTGATTCTAATAAACGTTTTACCAAAATATTGAAAGTAGGCAGTTTGGACTATTTTTATTCTTAAAAGATCTTTTAATAATAAATATTTATTATTAAAAGATCTTCTACCTAGAAAAATAATTACGAAAAACTTGTTTGTTTTCGAAAAACAATTTTATCCAAAACACAAAGTTCACCACTAGATGTACCCAAAGTTTACCAACTTAGATAAGCGGAAAATTTTCAGAAAATTTTCAGGAAAACCACCCGGACTGCTCGATCCCTGCTTAATATTCTATCTAGTGGCAAATTGTAATTCGTTTTGTGGTTGCATAAGCTTTTGTATGTTGGTGCGGTATAAATTTCCATACTCGGTGCTTATTGCTTTCCTCTAAAATGTAAATTTGTATTTGTTTATAACTAACAAACCATATTTTATTAAGAAAATGTTAAAATCCAAAAGAAAAATAACATACAAAAAGATTGCATTTATTATCAAGGTTAGGACATGTGCCAAATTTCGTTGCTCTATTTAATAAAAACCCTATTTTATACTGGCGGCGTAGCTTCGCGAAGCTACAATCGAATTCGTTTGCGCACATTTCCAAACCAACATTTATAGGATTTTTTCCATGTTTTTTGGTATTTTGGTACCACTATAAAACACCCTGTATACTTTTTATTTTACATTTTAATTTTTAAAAGTCATTATACTTCCGGATTCAAAAATTGTTCCTGTGGTAGAAATGGGAATGGTAATCCAAAATTTCAGTGCTCATTTACCAAAAATTAAACATTTTCAAGCGAAAATTATTTTTTCTACGAGCGTGCGGAAAAATGAACTTTTCCGCAAGCATTTACGTGTGCAAAATGTCACCATTCCGCACTAGTGCGCAAAAGTAACTACTTGGTCATTCGGTCAACTTCAGTTGCGTGCGGAAAATTGCACTTTCCGCACTTGTTAGGAAAATAGCTATTTAAATATGTTGTACATAGTACTAACCAAGAAAATCACCAGTCGATTTTTTTCAAAAATGATACAAAATATTCATAAAACTGTTTTATACTACTTTTTCCCTAATTACCTCCCCCCTAATGCGCCACTGGGTTTTTTGGTTTCTATACCTCGCGACCTTTGACTGCGCTCTCGAACAATTATAGTTTCTTATAAAGTTAGCCAATTCGTCCTAACTTTTTCAACATTTTACCATTTGTAGAAGTTTTAAGAGACATTTTGTCTAATTTGGCGGTGGTCCAAGAGCCTTGCACTTTCTTTAAATATATGTGAGTGGTTCATCAAAATGGTATATTAGCAACAACAAAAATCGATTTATTTTTTTTTTTTTCATTAATTAACGTACATCAGAAAACGTAGAAATAAAAAATTCGATTTCTTTTTAATATACTTTTTCGCTGAACTACTCACATATTGTAAATTACCAGCTTTATTTTAAATAGATAAACTCAATAATAACCCCCGCGTGGCTTTTACTTTATTGAGTGGATAATTATTTATTTTACCCACTCAACTGTCACTTGTTATTATTTTCTTGTAAAGGTCATTAAAATTTTTAATAAAAATATAAATTCCTAAGCTATTTATTGGATAAAACCTTGTATGGCACTCATGGATAAACCGATATTGCCCTCTCGAAAATTAACCTGCTTGGCTGACGAGATTTTAAAATATAACTACTATCTATAAAAAATAGTTATTTATGGTACTAGTAAGATATTGCCCTCTCGAAAATTAACCTGCTAGGCTGACGCCGGTTAATTTTCTCATGGGCAATGTCTTACTTTACCCACTAGTACCATAAATAACTATTTCTCTCCTAGTAGAAGTAAATTTTATAAACAATTGATTTCTCACTTTAGATGTTCCGGTTCTTTGTGCAATTTTTACTAATTAAACCCAATAAAATAGCTTTAAATAACTTTTTATTTATTAAATATAATTAATTATAATTACTACCAATTAATACAATCAATAATTAGATAAATATTATAAAAAAAACTCAATTTTTAAACGTCAGTTCAAAGTATTTATTTGAGCAAATGTCATCGATCAAGGCTACTTGATTTTTAGGAAAATTTCAAGAATTTTATGTTCTGTTAATAATTTATTTTTTTCACTACCAGCCTAAAACCACATCTTTATTACTGTTCTTTTCATTGGTAGAATTATTATTTCTCTACCTATGACGTCAGAGGTTCTAAAAATAATGAAATTGCACCATGGTTATTAATGAATTTTTATTCAGCTGTTTTGGCATATGACGTTTCACTTAATTATTTAATCACATTGCTATTTACAAGTGTCTTTAGGCACCAAATTTATTTATTGCATGATAAATTAAAAAATATTAACTAAATTAGTACCTATTAAACATGTTTTACAAAAAACACTTCGAAACGTGAAAATCATTGGTCCATCATATTCAACCATAGATTATACAACCCATATATTACCGTAAGGATCATAGATTACTAGAGGTACAACCCCCCTATATTGATTTTTGAGGCAATAGATTCTCCCTAACAGTTTTCGCCTGTCCCCTTATTTCTGGGGAGTACCAGAATCATCACTTTGCATTTCACTTTACATTTTTATATATTTTATTACACTTAACACGGAAACACTTTCTAACTTAATAATTTTAGCAGATCACCAGAAAATTTCTGCCAGAAATGTCAAGTTATTTGTTTTTTTAATGGCCGCGAACGGCCAGTGTGATATTTTAAATTTATAAGCTTTTTCATTAAATTTTAGTAAAATAAATAAATAAATAGCTAATTAATTGTACTGGTAGTGAAAAAAATACTATATTTTCCACGTGAGTGAAGATTTAATATTTTAGACCGCGTCTTGCGGGCTTCGCGCTAGCGCGCTCATCCCGCAATTTGACGCAGGTCAAAAATGTTAAACTTCTCTCACTTGGTATAGAAGATTATTATAGCCTCGCACTCTTAAATCCATCGCTGCTACACAGCTCGGGATTTAATATGCTCGTCTATATAAAATATCTTCTCTACCTTGGTATATAATTACTATTTATTCCACCAGAAAATTTTTATTTAAACGTTATCGGATTGATTTCCTAACTTAGCAAATGGTTTGGTTTCGATTTAAAATTAGTTGAAAAAAACTACAGAAGCAGAACAATTTAATGAGTTAAATATAAGAATACTGTAAGTTGACTAATATTTTTGAGAAAACCATATGGCATCGTAGAAAAATGATAGTTTAATACCTCTTAGTATTTTATTGTAAACAATAAAATTGCATTTTCTTACACAGAAAAAAAGGATATCTTGAATCAAAGCAAAACGATCTTGAACCAAGGCCGCCATGGCTTTCGATATGTTCAACGCCATGACTGTCTTGGATCAAGTCCGCCGTTATCTTGGCATTTGAGGTCCTAGATTTAAGGACATTTCCTTAAATCAAAGCCACTTAAACATTTATTTAAGATCATATTATCTTAAACCAAGTATGTAATTATCTTGATTTAAGATCATATTATCTTTATCCAAGATCATATTATCTTGCACCAAGTCTTGGTTTAAGATAATATAATCTTGAATGAAGAGAATTATAATCTTGATTTAACATTACGATTCTCTTGATTCAAGATCATATTGACCCCACAGTCAGGTTCCAGGGTTAATAGAATGGTAAATATTTTGAAAAAATTTCTCACATATGTATAATATTATTTCGCACGCCTATGAAATATGATACTTTCTTACTCTGTTAATCGTGTGAAATTTGGTTTCATAGGTGGTCGTAGGAAAAAGAACTTGTTTCTAAAGAAAAACTTGTTGCAACGTCATTGTAAAATGGCGCTTATAGGTATAAATTATTTAATGCTACTTACCCGTGAATTTTTTAAGTAAATTTGAAAATCCCCATCGTTTGAGGGTAACAGATACAAAATCGTCCATTTTAAAGCAGATGACAAAAATGATACACCTTTAAAGACAACTGACGGCAAAAAAAGTCCAAACCTAACTTCTCGCCCGTGCATATCTTGAACTACTGCGCAAATTGTCTGCCAGCCAGCCGGCAAACTCTTTACCGTAAGAAAACAGGGGCTTTGAGTTAAGATAATAACTCTTGATTCTCTGTTACTATTTTAAATGTCATGCATTTAAGGAAAAAATCCTTGACACAAGGATTTTTCTACCAAGAGAATAATTAAAGGAAACCAAAGTCACAGATAATCTTAAACGGAGGATACATGATCTTAAAAGAAGGTTATTATTTCGATTTAAGATAATATAAATCCAAGATAATTTATTATCTTCTGCCAAAATACCTTTTTTTTTCTGTGTAGTTATTATCCCCGAGAGCAAATCGATGGTTGTATGGAAAGAAACGGAAACATTAATTAATGTATCTCTGTGAGACACACAGCGTAATTGCATGCCTAATAAATTACCAATGTTGGGACAAAGAAACAGGCTGTAAAAATATGCAATGCTTCGTATTCTATAGTATACTATTCGCAGTAGAAAACTGGCAGAAACCAACAAGGTTTCCTTGATGTGGGTGCCAGGACACGGGGGTGTTGAAGGCAATGAGGCTGCGGACTCTCTCGCGAGAGAGGGAGCATGCACTCAATTTATTGGCCCTGAACCTTTCTGTGGCTTTAACAAAAGCCATCAGGTAGAGGAAATTAAGGAATGGGAAACCAAAATCAAAACTCGATATTGGAAAGACCAAAACTTAAGACAAGCCAAAATATTCATAAACTATGAACGAACAAGAAAGTTACTCGATCTCAGCAAGGCGGACCTAAAGACCTATACAGGGCTGTTAACCGTTAAGATATTATCTTAAAAAAATGGGAAAATCTGAAATCGACATTTGCCGACTATGCTCAGAAGCACCAGAAACGGCCGAACACATTATGTGCTTCTGCGAAGCCATTGCTCGCAAAAGGCTACAATATCTAGAACAGGTATACCCAAGACCTGCAGATATATCCCAAGTAGCCCCCAAAAAACTCTTAGGCTTCTTTGAAAGCCTAAAGTTTGATGTGGACTAAATTGCAAAGGGGATTCACAATAGATCTCATTGGTCGCAGTGATTTGAAAGGCAGTACCATGCCTCACAACTCCACTTATATTGTATTGTATTGTATTGTATTCGTAGTAGAAATGGATTTCAGGAAGCGTTTGTTGTTTCAAGTAAAACTTCAAATTTTTTATAGGATACACGTTTTTTTAAAGTTTTAAGCCCCCTTTCATGTCGTGAAAAATACTGTAAAAAAATTCAGCTCAAAAAAATTAAATTAGGGTCTGCCCCACTGCATTTGAAAATTATAAAAAAATAAAAATTATTTTTTTTAATCAAATCAAGTAAGGTGGATTTAGATGAAAATTTGAAAATTAAAAAATCAATAAATTTATTTTATTCTAGTTTTCAGGGGGAGTAAGCCAAAATTTTAACTTTTATTAAAAAAAATACCAGTTCATTTTTGATTTACTTTTTAATTTTTTTAATGAAGTAAGTAGGTGGATGCCCAATTACGTTTTTTAAATGAAATTTTCCACAAATTTTAGTTTTGGTATTTTGCACGATGGTATATTTGATTAAAAAAAATCGTCGGCAAGTGGGGATTTTTTTTAATGGATGGTCATGTGATACATAGTTTTAAAGCTTATAAAATTGTTTATTATTTATTCGACCATACATTTTTTATTTTTTTTTTCAACATATTTTTGAGGAGGTCAAAAAAGTGTTGAAAATGGAATTTTTCGTCAAAATTTCTTCAAAAAAAATAACAGTTTTCGTTTAATTATAAAAAACGTAAATTATACTTTTAAACTATTTTAAACGATATAAATAAAAAATCGCATTTAAAAAAAAAAAAATAAAAATATAACACCTTAAATTTTTTCAATTACAAATTAAATGGTCAAAAAAATTTTAATAGGGTTTAAATGATGTATCACATGTCCCCCCTTTTCTTTAAAAAAAATTATCTCCCTTGTCCTCCTGCCTCCATTATGCACCCTAAAAATTTCAAATATATACCAAAAAATTATTTGGCTTATATTATTTAAGTGTTTCAAGTTTCAAATTGATATCTTAAGCCGTTCAAAAGTTAATGGGTGGCGGACTTTTGACACGTACGTGTATTTCATTTTCATTTCATTTATTTAATCATGATACAGGGTTTACATTCGTCAAAATATTATAAATTAAAAATAAATAAGGGACATTACAATAATATAAAAATCAACATTAAACGAGATCGCTTAAATTACTATTTAAAAATTCCACTTTCAAAAGCCTTCTGCAAAAGGTAATTTTTTAACTTTCCTTTAAACGCATTTAGAGGTAGGTTTTTGACGGCAACAGGCAAATGGTTAAAAAAATTTGGACCAAAGAAATTTGAACCAAACCTGCTGCTTTCTAGTCGTAGCATAGGAAGTCTAATGTTGTTACTTCTGGTGTTGCAGCCGTGAATATTAGTTTGCAGAGTGTACTTTTCGGGATTTTGTTTTACATAAAGTAAAGTAATGCATATGTAGAGAGAGGGGACAGTCATGATATTTAGTTCTATAAACTTGTGCCGAACCTCATCTCGATACCCCAACCCAGTAATAACTCTTAATACTTTTCTCTGCAGACCAAATATCCTTTCTATCCCTGATGCATGACCCCACACAATCAGACCATAATTTACCCTTGATTCAAAAAGCGCAAAATAGGCAACCCTCAATACCTCTAGAGAAACCATTTTTACTAGATTGCGAAAAACAAAGATTGTTTTTGACAGTGATTTTGACAGTTCCCCCGTGTGTTGTTTCCAGTTTAAATGTTGATCCAAAAATATGCCAAGGTACTTTACTTTATCTGGATTTTCAAAGTTAAACAGTGTAAAAATAATATCTATGGTTATGGTTATGGTTATTAGGGTGGAGGGTAGCTATCTACACGCACTTAGGCCACTTAGCTGGGCCCATTGTACTACCTCCCTTTGGTCGCAGCAATTTAACCTCTCAGCCATCCAATTCTTTGAATATATCTAAGAAGATGTCTGGGAGTGATGCTGCTTATACCGGCCATGTCGAGCCAGTACTCGTCTAGCATGGACCCTCTTATTAAGGCTAATGCTGGACAGTGACATAACACATGTTCCATTGTTTCCTCTTACATGTAGCATCCGCCTCTGTTAAGATGCTTATTTAGTTTGCAGTGACCTGTTACGATGCTTGCAAACTGTCTTAGGTTATCCCTTTTTAGTTGCATACAAAAGCGTGCTGTCTTTTCACACGGAGTGGGAAGGGCTGCTCTTGCATGTTTACAGTCGTTTCTCGTAATCCAATTACGGGTGTGTTTTATGTGGGTTTCTTGATTAATGAGAGCTGTTTTAAAAGCGACAGATACAGGGATTATGGGCTCTGGACCAATAGGTACAGAGCCTGAGCCTGCTCGTGCCAATCTATCAGCTTCTTCATTGCCTACATTTCCATTATGCCCCTTTACCCATGAGAGTGTAAAAGTATTAGAAACTGCCGCTTCCTCCAGGGATTGGTGACATTCCAAAACTAGCTTTGAAGTAATTTTGAAAGACTTGATTGCTAGTATGGAAGCTTTGCTATCCGTAAGAATAGTTATTCTTCTATTACTGATTTCCTTTTCAGAAATAGCTCTCGCAGCATTTGTTATGCCTATTACCTCTGCCTGAAAGACCGAGGCATGCTTGCATAATATCTATGGTTTTATTGTTTTTAATTAATTTAAACATTATTTGCAATTTTGGCGAAGGCGCTAACACACAGTATATTGGATTATATTTTTATTTGATTAGATTTTAGTTTCAAGGAGTAGAATTGAAATTAGAAGGGATCCAACTTGGATCATCCAAAATAAATTTAAATTATAGCCCTTTCAGACACAAATTATGTTGGTAGGTTTGTATTTATTAAAATTATTCCCTGCTGAAAATGACGGGTCTGGGCGGGTATAAATGGTGACTTGAGTGGATGAAATTCACCCGCTCAAGTCCGGTCTATGCAACATTTATACCCGCGCAGACCCGTCATTTTCAATAGGGTTATTTTACGTTTTTTTATGAACCTAAAGAAAGTATGTCACGCCTGTGGGGGAGAAGGAGTGCAATAGTTTGTGGAACATTTTGACAGGAGTAGGGGGAATCTAGAGCATTGTGATGTAATAAAAAAATTTAAGTGTTAATATAAATTTGTATTATATCTCGTTCCTAATATACATTCTAATTAATTTTATTTACTTCTTTGAGCATAGTTTTATGTAAAATGTAATAAAAATTTGTAAACAAATGGCCAAAAAAGCATGACGTCCATAAAGTATGGACGTCCCCCCACACAAAGGTGTGGGTTTGTGCGAAAAGGGATAACACACATTTATAGTCACTATATTTTAAATAGAGGCATTTAATGAGTTTTTATTGAATATAGGGGTATAGTATTTCATTTTTGTCCTACCGTGAAATTTCCCTTTCAAATTAATTTTTCTCGAAAATCGTTAGTTCTACAGTGTTATAACAAGAGTACCTTTTTTTATGTATTTTGACCTAAGGAACCATATACCAAAAATAAAATCACAAAAAAGTTACACAGAAAAAAGTTTGGGACAAAAAACTGATCAGGCCCTCCCGTTTCGCACACCCCTGGTTAAAATAAGTACATGAAAATAACTTACGAAAATGGCCCTTATTAAGATTAGTTCACATGCAAAACCTCGTTGCTATATCTCAAATTGTTCCTGAGTTATAAAATAAAAACCGAATTTTTTAGCCACTACGATGCATGTTTAAACTTTTGTCATATTTTCTAATTTGGAATCAACCCTTAAAATTTCGGACCCTATTTCAAATACACCGTTATAGGAATTCTATGAAACGTAAAATATTAACCAAGTAAACAATTTTATGAGCATGGTATCATTTTTCTGATAGAGTTAATTTTTTTCCTGGTATTTATATTTCAAATTAATAAGAAAATATCTTTATGGATAGGAGTCTAAGAAATACTAATTAATATAATACATTTATGTCTCTTTATTACTATTTATATTAGATATACAGGTATTCCAGTCAAATAACGAAAAATTCCTATCTTAAATTGAAATAAATGTACACGGGCTGATATTTTAAAGGGTAGTAGTAGATAGTAACAGAACACTCGTAACTGCGTAAGGGGTGTCCGCTATCTTGAATTTTAGGGGTGAGTGCGGTTATCTCACTAAATATGTATCTTACTATAAAAATGCATATAACCAATTTTGTTAAGGAGAAAATTTCCAACAATTTTTGTTTAAATCATTTTTTTAATATATTAATAACAATCGAGTTATACATATTCAAAAATTACCATGTTGGGGTGAAATTAGATTTTTCGATTTTTCAGCCAAATTATTTATCGGACGATAAATTATGAGCGAACTTGTAGCTCTTGAATTTTTTTATGTTTTATATATTGTGCATTTTTGTAGGTATTTTGTTACGCCTACATTAGGCGCTAAAAGTCGGGTTGTGCCCTCTGTAACCGTACCAAAGTACCTATGAAAATTTACAATATGAAACTTATAGATAATTTCAAGAGCTACAAGTTTACTCATAAGCACATTTATCATCCGATAAATAATTTGGCTGAAAAATGAAAAAAACCAATTTCACCTCCAACAGGGCGATTTTTAAATTAACTCGATTGTTATTAATATATTAAAAAAATGATCCAAACAAAAATTGTTGAAAATTTCCTCCTTAACAAAATTGGTTATATGCATATTTAGATTAAGATGCATATTAAGCAACTCACCCCTAAAATTCAAGATTTTGGACACCTCTTACGCAAATCACCCGGTGAAAAACTAACAGGAATGTTCTGTTACCATCCACTACTACTCATTAAAATATCAGCCCGTGTACATTTATTGCAATTTACATTTATTGTTTGACTGGACTAAGGGTGTTTCAGTCAAAATATTCATAAACTATGAACGAACAAGAAAGTTACTCGATCTCAGCAAGGCGGACCTAAAGACCTATACAGGGCTGTTAACCGTTAAGATATTATCTTAAAAAAATGGGAAAATCTGAAATCGACATTTCCCGACTATGCTCAGAAGCACCAGAAACGGCCGAACACATTATGTGCTTCTGCGAAGCCATTGCTCGCAAAAGGCTACAATATCTAGAACAGGTATACCCAAGACCTGCAGATATATCCCAAGTAGCCCCCAAAAAACTCTTAGGCTTCTTTGAAAGCCTAAAGTTTGATGTGGACTAAATTGCAAAGGGGATTCACAATAGATCTCATTGGTCGCAGTGATTTGAAAGGCAGTACCATGCCTCACAACTCCACTTATATTGTATTGTATTGTATTCGTAGTAGAAATGGATTTCAGGAAGCGTTTGTTGTTTCAAGTAAAACTTCAAATTTTTTATAGGATACACGTTTTTTTAAAGTTTTAAGCCCCCTTTCATGTCGTGAAAAATACTGTAAAAAAATTCAGCTCAAAAAAATTAAATTAGGGTCTGCCCCACTGCATTTGAAAATTATAAAAAAATAAAAATTATTTTTTTTAATCAAATCAACTAAGGTGGATTTAGATGAAAATTTGAAAATTAAAAAATCAATAAATTTATTTTATTCTAGTTTTCAGGGGGAGTAAGCCAAAATTTTAACTTTTATTAAAAAAAATACCAGTTCATTTTTGATTTACTTTTTAATTTTTTTAATGAAGTAGGTAGGTGGATGCCCAATTACGTTTTTTAAATGAAATTTTCCACAAATTTTAGTTTTGGTATTTTGCACGATGGTATGCCAGATATATTTGATTAAAAAAAATCGTCGGCAAGTGGGGATTTTTTTTAATGGATGGTCATGTGATACATAGTTTTAAAGCTTATAAAATTGTTTATTATTTATTCGACCATACATTTTTTATTTTTTTTTTTCAACATATTTTTGAGGAGGTCAAAAAAGTGTTGAAAATGGAATTTTTCGTCAAAATTTCTTCAAAAAAAATAACAGTTTTCGTTTAATTATAAAAAACGTAAATTATACTTTTAAACTATTTTAAACGATATAAATAAAAAATCGCATTTAAAAAAATAAATAAATAAAAATATAACACCTTAAATTTTTTCAATTACAAATTAAATGGTCAAAAAAATTTTAATAGGGTTTAAATGATGTATCACACGTCCCCCCTTTTCTTTAAAAAAAATTATCTCCCTTGTCCTCCTGCCTCCATTATGCACCCTAAAAATTTCAAATATATACCAAAAAATTATTTGGCTTATATTATTTAAGTGTTTCAAGTTTCAAATTGATATCTTAAGCCGTTCAAAAGTTAATGGGTGGCGGACTTTTGACACGTACGTGTATTTCATTTTTATTTCATTTATTTAATCATGATACAGGGTTTACATTCGTCAAAATATTATAAATTAAAAATAAATAAGGGACATTACAATAATATAAAAATCAACATTAAACGAGATCGCTTAAATTACTATTTAAAAATTCCACTTTCAAAAGCCTTCTGCAAAAGGTAATTTTTTAACTTTCCTTTAAACGCATTTAGAGGTAGGTTTTTGACGGCAACAGGCAAATGGTTAAAAAAATTTGGACCAAAGAAATTTGAACCAAACCTGCTGCTTTCTAGTCGTAGCATAGGAAGTCTAATGTTGTTACTTCTGGTGTTGCAGCCGTGAATATTAGTTTGCAGAGTGTACTTTTCGGGATTTTGTTTTACATAAAGTAAAGTAATGCATATGTAGAGAGAGGGGACAGTCATGATATTTAGTTCTATAAACTTGTGCCGAACCTCATCTCGATACCCCAACCCAGTAATAACTCTTAATACTTTTCTCTGCAGACCAAATATCCTTTCTATCCCTGATGCATGACCCCACACAATCAGACCATAATTTACCCTTGATTCAAAAAGCGCAAAATAGGCAACCCTCAATACCTCTAGAGAAACCATTTTTACTAGATTGCGAAAAACAAAGATTGTTTTTGACAGTGATTTTGACAGTTCCCCCGTGTGTTGTTTCCAGTTTAAATGTTGATCAAAAAATATGCCAAGGTACTTTACTTTATCTGGATTTTCAAAGTTAAACAGTGTAAAAATAATATCTATGGTTATGGTTATGGTTATTAGGGTGGAGGGTAGCTATCTACACGCACTTAGGCCACTTAGCTGGGCCCATTGTACTACCTCCCTTTGGTCGCAGCAATTTAACCTCTCAGCCATCCAATTCTTTGAATATATCTAAGAAGATGTCTGGGAGTGATGCTGCTTATACCGGCCATGTCGAGCCAGTACTCGTCTAGCATGGACCCTCTTATTAAGGCTAACGCTGGACAGTGACATAACACATGTTCCATTGTTTCCTCTTCCATGTAGCATCCTCCTCTGTTAAGATGCTTATTTAGTTTGCAGTGACCTGTTACGATGCTTGCAAACTGTCTTAGGTTATCCCTTTTTAGTTGCATACAAAAGCGTGCTGTCTTTTCACACGGAGTGGGAAGGGCTGCTCTTGCATGTTTACAGTCGTTTCTCGTAATCCAATTACGGGTGTGTTTTATGTGGGTTTCTTGATTAATGAGAGCTGTTTTAAAAGCGACAGATACAGGGATTATGGGCTCTGGACCAATAGGTACAGAGCCTGAGCCTGCTCGTGCCAATCTATCAGCTTCTTCATTGCCTACATTTCCATTATGCCCCTTTACCCATGAGAGTGTAACAGTATTAGAAACTGCCGCTTCCTCCAGGGATTGGTGACATTCCAAAACTAGCTTTGAAGTAATTTTGAAAGACTTGATTGCTAGTATGGAAGCTTTGCTATCCGTAAGAATAGTTATTCTTCTATTACTGATTTCCTTTTCAGAAATAGCTCTCGCAGCATTTGTTATGCCTATTACCTCTGCCTGAAAGACCGAGGCATGCTTGCATAATATCTATGGTTTTATTGTTTTTAATTAATTTAAACATTATTTGCAATTTTGGCGAAGGCGCTAACACACAGTATATTGGATTATATTTTTATTTGATTAGATTTTAGTTTCAAGGAGTAGAATTGAAATTAGAAGGGATCCAACTTGGATCATCCAAAATAAATTTAAATTATAGCCCTTTCAGACACAAATTATGTTGGTAGGTTTGTATTTATTAAAATTATTCCCTGCTGAAAATGACGGGTCTGGGCGGGTATAAATGGTGACTTGAGTGGATGAAATTCACCCGCTCAAGTCCGGTCTATGCAACATTTATACCCGCGCAGACCCGTCATTTTCAATAGGGTTATTTTACGTTTTTTTATGAACCTAAAGAAAGTATGTCACGCCTGTGAGGGAGAAGGAGTGCAATAGTTTGTGGAACTTTTTGACAGGAGTAGGGGGAATCTAGAGCATTGTGATGTAATAAAAAAATTTAAGTGTTAATATAAATTTGTATTATATCTCGTTCCTAATATACATTCTAATTAATTTTATTTACTTCTTTGAGCATAGTTTTATGTAAAATGTAATAAAAATTTGTAAACAAATGGCCAAAAAAGCATGACGTCCATAAAGTATGGACGTCCCCCCACACAAAGGTGTGGGTTTGTGCGAAAAGGGATAACACACATTTATAGTCACTATATTTTAAATAGAGGCATTTAATGATTTTTTATTGAATATAGGGGTATAGTATTTCATTTTTGTCCTACCGTGAAATTTCCCTTTCAAATTAATTTTTCTCGAAAATCGTTAGTTCTACAGTGTTATAACAAGAGTACTTTTTTTTATGTATTTTGACCTAAGGAACCATATACCAAAAATAAAATCACAAAAAAGTTACACAGAAAAAAGTTTGGGACAAAAAACTGATCAGGCCCTCCCGTTTCGCACACCCCTGGTTAAAATAAGTACATGAAAATAACTTACGAAAATGGCCCTTATTAAGATTAGTTCACATGCAAAACCTCGTTGCTATATCTCAAATTGTTCCTGAGTTATAAAATAAAAACCGAATTTTTTAGCCACTACGATGCATGTTTAAACTTTTGTCATATTTTCTAATTTGGAATTAACCCTTAAAATTTCGGACCCTATTTCAAATACACCGTTATAGGAATTCTATGAAACGTAAAATATTAACCAAGTAAACAATTTTATGAGCATGGTATCATTTTTCTGATAGAGTTAATTTTTTTCCTGGTATTTATATTTCAAATTAATAAGAAAATACCTTTATGGATAGGAGTCTAAGAAATACTAATTAATATAATACATTTATGTCTCTTTATTACTATTTATATTAGATATACAGGTATTCCAGTCAAATAACGAAAAATTCCTATCTTAAATTGCAATAAATGTACACGGGCTGATATTTTAAAGGGTAGTAGATAGTAACAGAACACTCGTAACTGCGTAAGGGGTGTCCGCTATCTTGAATTTTAGGGGTGAGTGCGGTTATCTCACTAAATATGTATCTTACTATAAAAATGCATATAACCAATTTTGTTAAGGAGAAAATTTCCAACAATTTTTGTTTAAATCATTTTTTTAATATATTAATAACAATCGAGTTATACATATTCAAAAATTACCATGTTGGGGTGAAATTAGATTTTTCGATTTTTCAGCCAAATTATTTATCGGACGATAAATTATGAGCGAACTTGTAGCTCTTGAATTTTTTTATGTTTTATATATTGTGCATTTTCGTAGGTATTTTGTTACGCCTACATTAGGCGCTAAAAGTCGGGTTGTGCCCTCTGTAACCGTACCAAAGTACCTATGAAAATTTACAATATGAAACTTATAGAAAATTTCAAGAGCTACAAGTTTACTCATAAGCACATTTATCATCCGATAAATAATTTGGCTGAAAAATGAAAAAAACCAATTTCACCTCCAACAGGGCGATTTTTAAATTAACTCGATTGTTATTAATATATTAAAAAAATGATCCAAACAAAAATTGTTGAAAATTTCCTCCTTAACAAAATTGGTTATATGCATATTTAGATTAAGATGCATATTAAGCAACTCACCCCTAAAATTCAAGATTTTGGACACCTCTTACGCAAATCACCCGGTGAAAAACTAACAGGAATGTTCTGTTACCATCCACTACTACTCATTAAAATATCAGCCCGTGTACATTTATTGCAATTTACATTTATTGTTTGACTGGACTAAGGGTGTTTCAGTTAAAACTAATAGGGCCGATTATCCAAAAACTGTCCGTAGGTGTATCTGAAAAATTTGTGGCCACGATAAATAAAGAACGCTTCGAGCTAAAGACTTCCAATTTGAATCATAGGTTGATATGTAAAGTTCTAGGCTAAGATTGTTTATGGTAAAGGGGTAAGGGGTAAAATGAGGTAAAAACATTTAAAAAAAAAATATTTTTGTTTTAAGAAAAAATAAACTTTTTGAAAAAAAAAAATGTTAAAAAAATATTTTTAAGGTTACTAGTTTATACTCTTCTACGGATCTAGAGTTCAGAAGAGTGTAATAAGGAAAACGCGATAAAAAGTTAAGGGTGGGGCAGTGTCAATATGTGTACACAGACGTCGTTTTCACCTTTTATATCGGTCGTTATTAAACAAAGGGAGAGAAGCCGAAATTTGCCAATGGGGGGCGAATCAATCGATACCTCAATTAATGGAATAATTTTATATCGATGGTATATTCTAATAGGTCGTAGGTATCACATATTAACGATTTTAAATTTTAAAGGACGGTTTCTCGGTGTACTGGATTTCGAGCTAAAGACGCAAAATAATAATATTTTGTACACTTATTATAAGATATTATAGATACATTAAAAAAATACTGACATTGTTAAGCCCTTAAAATAACCTGGAACATAATTATTTTTTTTATTCCGAATTCTTAAATAGAGACGAGTTGGATTGAGAAAGAGATTGAGAAAAAATAACCCTCATTGAAAAATTTTAAAAACTCGCTAATAATTGCGTCTGTTGAGTAATACGGTAATGCTCGTTTATGATAATATAATAGGTTTTAACGAATTTTTATTTATTTTTATTTTTGTTTAATATTAATAAATAAAACCTAGATATTAGTAAATAATTCATAATTTCTTTTCACCATTTTGCATTTTTTTAAACATAGTTTTATATTTTGTCATTTAGCCCAAATTTTCCTATTGAAACGATATTCTTTTTTGTGTTAAATTTCTTGCAAGTGTTTTATTGCAAACAGTTTATTCACTGAAAAAAAATATCTGGTTAGGTCAACCTGATCAATAGTTAAACATGGAACCATTTTTATGGTTGCTACAACCAGAAATCTGGTAAGGACAATAAGACAAATTGTTGAGCTTACTAGCTGGCCAGATCCTTAAAATCTAAGTCTCTCTGTCAGCGTCATTCGAAAATATAGGTCTGATATAGTCGAGTCATCAAGGGGTTTCTCTACTTTAGGTCATTTAAGCGATTTTTTTTTAATTCAATGTTTTCAGCTCACGCTAATCTACAACAACCATTTTTCAAGTTAGCGTTTCATAACTTTGGGAGGCGAATTCCTATTAAAAGATATAAAAAAAGTTCATATAAACTTATGTCCAAAATACTTCGTAAGGGAGCTACGGTCCTTCAGTGACAGGCCCGCAAATTAGATTTTCGTTTAATATCTCAGGAACCACTTGAGCTACAGAAATGAGTTTATGCATGTGTTTTTATATCAATAAAACCTATTAATATATACTATTTTCATGGTAATTTTGGCCAGGGGCGCGCCATAGAGGAAGGCCTAAGCACTTTTTCGCCCAATTCTTTTTTCAGCGTAACTTTTTTGCTGTTTTTTAGTTTGAATATGCTCCTTTACATAAAAGTACATAAAAAAGGCCATAAGATGTAATCATCTAAGACTTACTGTTTACGAGAAAAATGCAATTAAAAGTAATATCTTGGGCTTCAGTGACTAAAAAGTATATCGAGAAAAAAAGCAATATACGATTGAGTAAAGACTATTCTATGGAAAAAGTTTTGTTTTGTTTCAAAATCGAGGTTAATCTTTTAGGCAAGAGATCTGTCTGATATAGTCGAGTCCCCAAGGGGTTTCGCTACTTTAGGTAATTTAAGCTATTTTTTTTAATTTAAAGTTTTCAGCTCACGCTAATCTACAAGACCCATTTTTTAAGTTAGCGTTTCATAACTTTGGGATGTGAATTCCTATCAAAAGACACGAAAAAACGTTCATATAAACTTATGTCCAAAAATGCTTTGTAAGGGAGCTATGGTCCTTCGGTAACAGGCCCGCAAATTAGATTTTTGTTTAATGTCTCAGGAACCCTTTGAGCTACAGAAATGAGTTTATGTGTTTTTATATCAATAAGACATATTAATATATACTATTTTCATGTGATAATTTTAGCAAGGGGCGGGCCAAACGGGAAGACCCAAGCACTTTTTTGCCCTATTCTTTTTTCAGCGTAACTTTTTTGCTGTTTTTTTAGTTTGAATATGCTCCTATACATAAAAATACATAAAAAATGTCATAAGATGTAATCATCTAAGACTTACTGTTTACGAGAAACATGAATTTAAAAGTAATATCTTAGGCTTTAGTGACTAAAAACTATATCGGGAAAAAAGCAATATACGATTCAGAGTAAAGATTATACCATGGAATGCGTAGTATTAGGGTGCATTGGAAACTTTAAATTAAAAAAAGTCGCTTAAATGACCTAAAGTAGTGAAAACCCTTGGGGACTAGACTATAGTGGTCCTAAATTAACGACTGACGTTGACAGATCTCTTGCCTTAATTTTCTGTCGCGCATTGTTATCACCAAGCATACGCAGTATAGACCTAAAATTTGTCGTTAACTTTGTTAATTTTTGTATAAACTAGCCTTTACCCAAGCCTTTACCAATACAATCTCCAGTTAATTATTTCAGTTAGTTTATAGGGTACGTTGGGTCAAATTAATTAATTAGTGTTTGTATAAGTTATCAGTCCTCAATGATAACTCATCATGTACAAAATTAATTAGTGCAACGAACCGAAAATCGATTTTTTCGAAATACGAGGTTGTGAAACTCACACGACGCTATCAGCTTTTAGCTTTTAGAGGCCTATGATCGCAAAATCTTCTAAAATTATGTTTAAAATAGGGTCCCTAAGTAAAGTGACATTAAACTTCGGCTAAAATTTAATGTAATTTCATTTGCGAGCCCCAGGTTAAAATAAGCCGTGAAAATATATATTCTATAGTAAACTGTCCGCAGTGGATAGTGTATTGCGTTTTCTTTCGATATACTTTAGTATGATTTCTCGGAGCGTGCGTGCGTGCCGCCCCTTATAACTTTTTCGCTTATAAATAATTTTTTCAGAAGTAGTTTGAATATTTCTGTAAAAGTAATAGGGGAAAGTGTTGTATACTGGGACAAAACACCCATAAAAAATTAAAATCTTATTTAATTTAATTTTTTGTTATTTTATTAAGTTGTAAATATAAATGTATATCATAAATTAATTGTGTTTTAAAAATATTAAATAGTGACTTTAAAAAGCACAGTGTCCCACTATGCACCCATGTCCCACTATACAGCATATGACTGTTAAATATTGGGACAGAGGCAATATTATTTTGTATTTATATATAAATCAATTATTTTTAATATAAATGTAAAAACTCAAATAAGCAACGAATTTACATTAAAAATTGCACTATTTATTTAAATAATATGTTTTTTTTTAATAATATTGTTTATTCACAAGGACACAGAATTTGTTTACAACAAATGTAAATAAAAGTGGAATTGTTCCAGAACTCTATTTCTCCTGCCACATAAAAATGGGGGATTGAGTTTAAGAACAATATCCTCTTTTATTAATAAGCCTGTACGCAACACCTAATTGTGTCCCATTATACAACAGTATACAAATTTTAGTTTATAACTTTATATTTTAAAAAATATATATAAAAATACTAATTAATTAATAGGTTTACTTCAAAAACACCCTAAAGATTATATAAAGATATTCACAAACTTTCAATCAAAATTTTTATCAACTAAACACAATTTGCACTTCAATTGTTTAACAGAAAAAAAAACTTTGGTGCACTCAGAAATACAAAATTGACCTAGAGACCGACTGAGCAGACCAAGGCCTATGGTTTTTAGATGCAACTATGTAGCGGCAGGCGCACATTAATCGGTAATTTATTTAGATTTTTAACTACCAGAGGAAACGCGCTATTTGGTTAGTCCCACTATGCACAGTGTCCCAGTATACAACAGTGTCCCCTTTATTCTGAAAATGTTTAGTTTATCGGACTTTCCCTTTATTTTTTTATAGTTTAAAACAATACGCCTCCTTTAACTTTTTTTTTGAAGTGATTTCAAAAACAATGAGGTGCTTCCTCTCATATAACTTTTTTTTCTAAAAAATTGACATCGATAGGATATTTCTTTGTTGAGTTATCGTGCTTACACACAGATTTTTCAAAAATGTTTGAAATTCGATAAAAAAATGGACAAAAAAAATTGAAAACCATCGTATAATACTGTCCTGAGACTGCAAAGAAAATAAATCTTATGTTTTTTTTTCTGAAAATATAGTTATAAAGCTTTAGTAAGTTTTAATACCAATTTTATCTTATTTTAGATTTTAAGCTTTCACGGCCATTAAGATATAAAGAACTTTCACTTTCGGGTTTAGACCGTGTTAATGGATTTTCACTTTCCGACGTTTCGTCTCTTACTACTAGAGACATCTTCAGGGATTAATCTGAAACTAAGTTTCGAATCAACTTGTGTCACTATTTATGACGAGTTGTGGTTATTCACCCGTGACGAGGTTTTTCCTATCAAAGACTTCCATATTGCAGGTAAGTGGTAACCAGTGTCCCGATTGATATTGTTAGGATGCTTGATGATTTATATCGATTCCCGTATCTTCCTTGGCATTTTTCTGTTTTCTGTTAATATTTGTTTTGTTTCAGACAAATTGATTTTATGACCTGTTTCATGTACATGTTCGGCTACTGCCGATAAGGAAATTTGTTTCTTTCTTATATTGCGCTCATGCTCTTGAAGTCTTGTAGAAATTTTTCTCTTAGTTTCACCTATGTAAACCGTACCACAGGAGCAGGGTATTTTATATACGCCTTCTGAACTCAGGGGTATTTTGTCTTTTGTTGAAGTCAAACATTGACCTAATTTTTGGTTGGACCGAAATATAGGCTTAATATTTGACTTCTTCAAAACTTTACCTATTTTATCCGTGATACCGCTTAAAAAGGGAAGTATAACTTGTGTCTGTCTGTCATTGTCACTATTGTCCTGTTGTTTTGGTCTGGGATTTCTGTATTTGTATATGGTCTTATTAATGTCTTTTTTGGTATAACCGTTCATGGTCAAGGCTTTGGTTAGTTTAAGGAGTTCTGTGTCTAGGGAATTCTTGTCTGAAATCATGAAAGCCCTATGAACAAGTGAATTAACTACCGAGCGTTTTTGAGAGGGATGGTGATGTGAAAATGCGTTTAGGTCTCTGTCAGTGTGGGTTTTCTTCCTGTATACCGTAAAAAGTCCTATTGAGCCATTTTCCGTTTTGTAAACCAAAACGTCCAAAAAGGGAAGTGATCCGTTGTTCTCAATTTCCAAACCAATTTTATCAATAGAAAACTTGTAATTAAATCTTTTACTTTAATTAAGATGAGATAAAACTGTCTTGATCAAATTATAAGTGAAAATCTTAAATTGGTTTTTGGATTAAAAAAATAAATCTTGATTATTTTGGCTATAAAATGTTATAACGGCTATAATAACTTAAAGTGTTTTGGTGTGTGTCTTGTATTATATTTTATGTCTACAATAGCAGTTAAATGTATACATTTAACAACCATACACACGGAAAGAAATTAGTGGGCTCTGCGCTATACATTATAAGATATTTGGTAACAGTGGCAAATTATAGTGATTTAAGCTATAGATTATAAGGGACACAATAACTAATAATGTTAAAAATAAATTGGAAACGATTATATATATTACAGACACGATTATATTTATTACAGGCACTATTATAAATTTACAGAAATTTTATTATATTATAAAAATTATTAGCACGGACAATAATTAAATCTATTTAAGCTATAAATGCCATACTATTTGTTATATTTTATTATTCACTAAACAATTAAAGTATTTCATATAAATTTTTACACTGACTGCCATAATTGTAAGAGAAAGCCTTGTAATTATATAATAAGCGATTATAATTTGCTTGGTATGTGTGTTATAGCGCTCCTAGCTATAATTTTTTTTCCGTGCAGAGAAAACCAAGGAATTCGTTGCAAAAATTCCTATAATTTTTTTATATAGGCAACAAAACTAGATAAAATTTTTGTAGTAAATCACATTTTGCGCTCGTAATACAAACAATATTTTTTCTAAAATACAATATAATCATTTTTCGTATAAACAGTTGATATGACAGAAAGCGGAAAAAAATACACAGGCCTACAAAAAAAGTTGTCTGTGCTGGGGTTAAGACTCACCTATTCTTATGTACTTTGGGATGCTGAACATGAATATGCCATAAAAATATACTTCATAGTCTCATTTTTTTGTCACACTGAAATTGCAGATGAGATTTTCACAATTTTAGACAGTTTTTTCAGTGTACTCCAAAATACACAAGAATTGGTGGGTCTCAACTCCAGCACAACTTTTTTTTTTGTGGGCCTGTGTTATTTCTGTTTGTGTTAGGGTCTGTTTACCTTAACGACGAGCGCAAAATAGAAACAGTTGAATGGATCGTACACGGAAAGAAATTAGTGGGCTCTGCGCTATACATTATAAGATATTTGGTAACAGTGGCAAATTATAGTGATTTAAGCTATAGATTATAAGGGACACAATAACTAATAATGTTAAAAATAAATTGGAAACGATTATATATATTACAGACACGATTATATTTATTACAGGCACTATTATAAATTTACAGAAATTTTATTATATTATAAAAATTATTAGCACGGACAATAATTAAATCTATTTAAGCTATAAATGCCATACTATTTGTTATATTTTATTATTCACTAAACAATTAAAGTATTTCATATAAATTTTTACACTGACTGCCATAATTGTAAGAGAAAGCCTTGTATTTATATAATAAGCGATTATAATTTGCTTGGTATGTGTGTTATAGCGCTCCTAGCTATAATTTTTTTTTTCCGTGTAGGAAAAATATTTTTTTCTTATTTTTATGAATGTTTCTTGGAATAACCTGTTCAAGTATAACATCACTTAATTTTGACCAATTTTGAACCCCCCCCCCTCCCGTCCTGTTCGCCACCTTTCGTCACATTTTGACCCTTCACCCCTATGTAGGTGAGGTCATTCTTGAACAGCCCTTAATGCTATTTTTTTAAACACGCTGTATAACTGAAAATTGTAATGTTATGTTTATGATTTACCAAGGTGATTATTTTAGACATTAACTAAAACGTTGCAAATGTAAGCATATCGTTACTATTAGTAAGTTACTAACAATAGGGTAGTTCAATACAAAATATCATATCATACTCATGTTCTTATGATTTTATTTTCTAAAAGTTTTTTTTTTAATTTTACTGCTTATGTAACATAAGATTATTGTTTCATATTTTGCAATACATTTTATTCGAAACTGTGTATGTAATACATACATTACATCGATACCCCCAAGCAACAAAGCCGTAACTCATATATTGTCATTTTTCACGACAGCTAAATTTCTAAAATATTTTTTTTGTTATTTAAGGGTGGGTAAATGATTAAAGTGGAAAAGGAAGCCATGCGATACGTCATTTGAAAGCTTATAAAATTCTCTATTTAACTGTATAAGTATTTATTGTTTATTTATTGTTTGTTTCTGATAATATTCAAGTTTAAAATTTTTTACTTTAGTGTTTTTAGGTAAACTTTTGGTTAAAATGGCCTGTGGAGAAATCTGAGTAGTACCACCATGTGTGTCTTTTTTCAAGGCGTTTACCTATGAGTATAACTCAAAATGGGTCTAACTTGTTACGTCCTTGTTGCTTGGGAGTGTCGACATGTATTAATAAAGTTTGGGAAGTACGCGGCCAGTAACCTAATTATTACTGGTTGCAGTTAAATTAATAATTTCCGCTAGATACCGCCACCGACAAAATATCGTTAAGCAAGATGGCTGAACTGCGGTTGTCATGATAAACACGAATATAATCTAATATATTTTGTTTAAAAGACTTAAGTTGTACAGTTTTAGTCAATGTTTTTTACTTTTGAGACTGAGAAGGATAATAAATGTTATACACGGTGCAAGGCCTTGTGAGATATCAACAAATATTTTGTGTGGTTGTTTTTTGTGGATGTTATAAACGGTGCCTTGCAGTCGTCAGCTACTGCGACTTTTGAAGGAAACCGAACCTTTAGATCTAAATTCAGCGCCTCAAAATACATGGGATTGGATACTATTCAGTGGATAGGTCTCCACCCCAGGACAATATATTTTTGAGGGTCGGTGTAATTTTTGGCATCGACAATCATGAACATGTTAACAATCATAAACAATCCTTGAAAACCTTTGACAATAATTGTCAATCAAAAACACTGATTGACGATCATAAACACTAATTGACAATCATATTTTTTGTAAACTATTTTGCAGTAAATTAACCCCTTCTTTAAAAATTTAAAAAAGTACGTTAACTACCCCATTTATGAGCTTACGTCTAATTTTAAAATGAAAAAAATTTATGTCTGATTACTAAGCGTTTCATTTCTAAGTATTCCATTTTAGAACAATGTGCAAAAGCATAGCAGATACTTTGAAAATTATAAATTGTGGTGGTTATACATACGCTTTTCAAATGAGGTCAAAAGTCATTACATTTTCTATGAAGATTTCGCACCCGTTACAGAACAGTGTCATAACACAAAATTTTGAAAAATGTGTTTTTAGTTTAATTACTAGAGTTGATACTTTCATTACAATAACAGGGTTGGACAACAGGAACTTTAAATTATTTTTAATTTTTGGTGAGTTTCTTTAATACCTATGTTAAATAAGATTATATGTCTGTATACAGACATATAATCTTATTCGGCATAGGTATGTATTAAACAAACTCACCAAAAATTAGAAATAATTTAAAATTCCTGTTGTCCAACCCTGTTATTGTAATGAAACTATCAACTCTGATTATGTCAAAGAAAAACAAGTTTTTACTTGATAAAAAAGTGACCATCCTTTTCTTGGACATCAGTATGAACAAATTGCAATCCTTTTTGTTGTTATTATTTTGTTTTGGCTTCTAGGTAACACTTTTTATTTTAGTCTATAAAGTATTGTCAAGATGGAAAAATGAACATTTGCCAAAGAAAAATTACATTTTACAGTTTTAAAGTTGTTTTCTTTAGAATTAGCAAACAGGGGGATTTTTAAACCGTTGACCAGATTTTGTTCGAATTAAGGAAGGTATAAAATATATTTTCAATTTTTTGAACAATTCATTTAAATCTTAATGGAGTCAGATGGGTATGCAAGAAATTAATTTGATGGAGGATGAGCTAATATAAATCTTGGAACTAGAACTTGGTTGGATAGCCATAGGAGCCAATATATAACTGTTTTGCACATGCGAAATTCCACATGTCTCTAACAAAGGATTCGTCCGTCGTGACGCGTCGTGGCGCGTCGTGGCGCGTCGTGACGTCATGACGTGTTGGTTTGGATCAAAGTACAGTAAGTTGATAAAAATCATGGATTTAAAATGGTGTTAAACCGTTATTTTTCGTTTTCGCTACGATTTTAGTAAGCTTTGCTATTGGTGTTCAAGGTCTTTGAATTGGAAAAATCAAAAAATTAGTTGGGCAAATAGTGAAAGTAAAATAATTACTAAGCAACAGTGCAAAAAACTGGGGAGTTAAGGGAGTTACTTGGGAAATTAATTGAGGAATCAGTGGTTTAAAAAAATAATTGAGGAAATGTTGTGCAAAATATGTTTCCGCATACTCTGACAAAATCCCATTAAAAAAAAAATGATTTCGGAGTTGTCTTTGAATGTTTTTTATGATTTTTGTCAACACTATTCACTTTCCAACTATACCCTGTATGGTAGTTGTTTATTTATTCCCTTTCATTTTCATGTAGTTAATCTTCAGCTAGAAGTGACTACCGAGTGGATCTAGATTTATAACAATAAGTCTTTTGTAATATCTGGGTTTGATATTTGGCCTACATTTCCGTTGACGTCTGAAAGAATAGGATTACAATATTAAAATTGTATGTTTTTTTATTGCTGAACGTTTAAGCGTATATTCTTATTTAATGAATAAAATAATTCTTTAAAGAAACTATTCTTTTACGTTTTTAGGGTTCCGTACCTAGAAAATGAACGGAACCCTTATAGGATTGCTCGTCCGTCCCTACGTCACAGCGGTTTATCTCAGAAACTGAGGGCGGTAGCTCAGTTGAGAAGACTGGTCTTGTAACCAAGAGGTCCGAGGTTTGATCCTCGGTCAGAGAAGAAATTTTTCAAAAAACAGCGTAACCAAGTACTTCAGCTTCTGCTTCTGCAATTTAATTACCGACTATCGGTACCAGAATTTAAAGGAAATTTTAAAATTTTGCCGTGTAGTAGAAATCGATACTTAGTACCCAAAACAGAAGAAAATACACAAAACGCGCCGGAGATACCCACTTCGGTGCACTGTAAATGAAAATATGGTAATTTCACAGCAAATAAAGTAGGTCATATGTTACCAGCAAAGAAAGTGGTAAATTTAAATCAGTACTGTAAATTTACTGTTATCTGTAAAAATGTGAATTTTTACCTGTGATTTCACAATAATTTAAGCAGTGAATTTAATGAGTATTTTAAGCAGTATTACAAGCTCTTGTAATTTTCGGGACTGTCTGTAAAAGTGCCGGCTTTTTGGACCACATGCATGAATTTTAATGCAAAATTATTGTACCGCACTGTAAATGAAAATATGGTAATTTCACAGCAAATAAAGTACGCCATATGTTACCAACAAAGAAAGTGGTAAATTTAAATCAGTACTGTAAATTCATTGTTATCTGTAAAAATGTGAATTTTTATTTTGGTAATTTTACTGCTATCTTTTGTAGAATGTAAGCTATAATTATGGTATTTTTCGCTTTTTGATTTTTGGGGAATAGTGCTTTGGATCTGACTAAAATTGTTATCTAATTTGCTAATACAGCAAATCGGGCAATTTTATGGTATTTTTCAACCAATATTATAAAAGTGCCGGGTTTTTGGACAACATGTATGAATTTTAATGCAAAATTATTGTACCGACAGGAAAAGAGCTTAGATTTTACTAAACCGAGTAATATTGAGGTTAATTTAATAAATATTGTAAATTCACATTCTGACATGGTGAATTTGCTTTAATTATTAGTTAATACTACTGAAAGATTGACGGACAAATTTAGAGTGGGCCTTCCCGGCAATGTACATATGTACATATACATGATGACTGGTAACTTTTAAAAAGTCCAATTTATTACTGGAATATAACGTAACTTATAAACTAATTATAATAGTTAATTGGAGTTTTTATATATGATTATTCATCATGTAGGTACATGAGTAAAGAATCGAAAATTGTTTTTTTTTTTTTTTGAGATACGAGGTTTCGAAATTTACAAGCCGATACGCTGAATAAATAAAAACTCATTTATCGATCGATCTGTTTTTTCAAAAGTGTGCTTTTCAGAAACCTATTTCGATAGCATAATGAAATCATTAGGACTTTTCTTATTGAGTTATCGCTCCTACAATAAGTCAGTTCTTTTCTAGTAAAGTGGTGCGAAGAGTAACGACATTATTTTAATGGTATTTCTGCCCTGAAAGACACGTTTTGACAGTATAATCCCATTACCATGTCAATACTGAAGTGATGAAAAAATAAAAGGGAAAAAACGGAAAACAGAAAAAGAGATTACATAAGCTGTCAACATGTTTAAGAATAAATTTTGGGCAATGATTTTTTTTTTACTTATCGAAGATACATTGTTATAACTATACACTGTAAATGAAAATATCGTAATTTCACAGCAAATAAAGTAGGTCATATGTTACCAGAAAGTGGTAAATTCACTGTAATCTGTAAAAATGTAAATTTTTATTTTGGTAATTTTACTGCTTCCATTTTTAGAATGTAAGCTATAATTATGTTTTTTTTTTTAAACCAATATTGTAAAAGTGTCGGGTTGCATGAATTTTAATGCAAAATTATTGTACCGACAGGAAAAGAGCTGAGATTTTAGTAAACCGAGTAATATTGAGGTTAATTTTAATAAATATTGTAAATTCACATTCTGACATGGTGAATTTTCTTTAATTATTACAGTTAATACTACTGAAAGATTGACGGAAAAATTTAGAGTACGACAGGAAAAGAGCTGAGATTTTACTAATCCGAGTAATATTGAGGTTAATTTTAATAAATATTGTAAATTCACATTCTGATATGGTGAATTTGCTTTAATTATTACAGTTAATACTACTGAAAGATTGACGGAAAAATTTAGAGTACGACAGGAAAAGAGCTGAGATTTTAGTAAACCGAGTAATATTGAGGTTAATTTTAATAAATATTGTAAATTCACATTCTGACATGGTGAATTTTCTTTAATTATTACAGTTAATACTACTGAAAGATTGACGGAAAAATTTAGAGTACGACAGGAAAAGAGCTGAGATTTTACTAATCCGAGTAATATTGAGGTTAATTTTAATAAATATTGTAAATTCACATTCTGACATGGTGAATTTTCTTTAATTATTACAGTTAATACTACTGAAAGATTGACGGAAAAATTTAGAGTACGACAGGAAAAGAGCTGAGATTTTACTAATCCGAGTAATATTGAGGTTAATTTTAATAAATATTGTAAATTCACATTCTGATATGGTGAATTTGCTTTAATTATTACAGTTAATACTACTGAAAGATTTACGGACAAATTTAGAGTGTAGTAGGGTCCCGCTATACATTATAAATTATTTATTACTAGCCGCTAAATCTGTTTTTTAACATGATAGATGATATTTAAGCCCGTGAGGTTTTATGTAGTGGCGCCTTTGCCAATTTTGTAAATAATATTTTCCCCTGAAAATTTTTTAGGGTTATAGAATGTTATCATTAGCAGACACATCCTCCTGGCGTGCATGCCAAGTTTCAGATTATCTTGAATTATGAAAAAAAAAACTTCTGGAAGGGCAAACAGACAGACAGAATTACAGACAGACGCCTCATCAAATTTATTATATAGATTGTTTTAATTAAAGGAAAAGTAAGTACAGATAAATCTGTAAAATAAACCTGTTCACTTTGACGTTGTAAAATGTATGTATAATATTATTAAAAGATCTATAAAGAAATTGCACAGCTCTACTACAGAATTTTCACAATCAATGAGAAAACCCCAACCAATTGATTGAAAATTCTATAGTAGAGCACACTCAGAAAATGTCGTTGGATTTTTAATACTGAATTTTATTTGTTAATACATATTTTTTATTTATATCGCCACCATTGGTATTTAATACTTTACTTGTGATATTAAATACTGCAATGTATGTATTGTATACAAAATGTTGTCATACTAACATAGAGACCGTGCTGGTACATTTGAATCCCCACGTAACATATGTTTATTAATACTAGCATGTTATAGTAAAAATTACTGTAACATTTGGTAAAGCATATCACACTTATAAGTAGTATGGTATACTTTGAGTTGTTGTTAAGTTGTATTACTGATCTAGTTTAAAGTATGTTACAGTATTCAGAAAAATTAACCATCGGTAAATAATACCAACATTTTTATTAGTAATAATATAAAGATTTCAACCACACACAATTACACATTGACAAAATAATCGATCCTTTTTTTATTTTTCTCTGTATTATTACTAATCAAAATTTTGGTATTAGTTACCGATTGTTATTCTACTAAATACTGTAACATAAACTCCACGCAGAATCTATCTGAGTTGATGTTTATTTTTTTTTGTTGTATGGTTGGTAGAATAAATTTAATTCCCTATGTAAGGTTGCTATCAAGTTTCAAATTCATTGTCAATACAAACATGTTGACGTTTAAAAAAAAATCCAAATAATTATTAAAAAGCAAGAAGAAATTAAAAGAAAAATCTTTAAAAAGGAAACTAAAGTATCAATCTACAACTGTTTTGTAAAAATTAAGCAATATAATACAGTTCTAAATAGGGGTTTCACAGTAAACGATGTGGAAATATTTATTTGGCGAGTTAACATAATACTGTTCATAATTTTATTTAAAAAACATAATTTAAGCCCAGGTAGGGTAAAATTTCATTTTAATAGCTTACTATAAATAAAAAAACTTACTTTTATTATAAATTCCACTTTTTAAAAACTGTTTATAATTATTTGTAAGACGTAACATGACAGTTATTTTAATCTAAATGTCAAAAATTATCAAAAGCACAATGCTTAATAAAAATATCCCTAAAAGTCATTTTCAAACCACTAATCATAGCTTCCTTGATCCAATTTGTTACTCAGATAGATAATGCGTGGGGATCCAAATGTACCACCACGGTCTCTATGTTAGCATGACAAAATTTTGTATACAATACACACATTGCAGTATTTAATATCACAAGTAAAGTATTAAATACCAATGGTGGCGATATAAATAAAAGATATGTATTAACAAATAACATTCAGTATTAAAAATACAACGAAATTTTCTGTGTGCAGTGCAATTTCTTTATAGATTTAAATAGTTTGCCGTCTTATAGGCACTAAACTTTATTATCATTATTAAAACACCCTGCACAGTTTCCAGGAAAAATGTCTTTCCGCGGAGTTCGCTAATATATAAAACATGGTTAAAGATGCAACAGGCGCCGGAACTACCCACTACGGTGGGTCTCCCCGGCAATAATGCCATACGCTAAATAATAATAAATATATAAAATTTTATAACTGTCAGAATCACACCCTCGAGGCTTATCAATCGTGTTGGTGTAATAACTATTTAAATTTGACAAGCAGTGCATTAATTGCATACATCTCGGAAACGAGTAACATTGTAACAACGTTTTTCAATGGAATAATAGTTTGTATCGCTTTGTCGTGGCTGTGAAGCCAAGGCAAATGGCGTCAGAATTGAAATTGGACCTCGAGCTCGAGCTGTAGCTAGTTTTACCTTAATCGTTTATATATCCAGGTGGATTTAAGATATCCATTAAAACCAAAATTCTATGGATTAGGTTAATTAAATATGGCTTGGCCCTCGGACACTACGACGCAAAAACTATAGAGAAAATCCTTAATCTTTATTGGTAACATTGCAGCTTAAAGCTCCCATTCATAGAAGCTTATTATTTTCTCAGATGGCTTAATTTCAGCTGTAATTAATCTAGTTACGAGTTTTGTGGTATTATATCTTGATTGTAACATAATCCTTGTACTAAAAGTTTATACTATATTACGCACCGAGTACGCGAACCTAGTTGTCAGTGCACGAAAGTGCTTATTTTTTTATTTATAATTATAATTAAAATTTATTTATTTATTTATTATGCTTGCCATGTTGATATATTATCCAAAGGCAAAATAATTTCCAACAGGAATTGTTAAGCAATATCATGTCTGCAATTCCAGAAAAATCAAGTAACAGTTATCAATTGTTAATAAAATTACCTCCTACTTGAAGGGAAAAAACGATTATTGTTCTGGCTGAGATTTAATTTCTCGGATTAAATAAATGATAAATAATGGTAAGTTTCAAAACTAGTAGTGAAAAAACTAATTTCTACTTTACTGTACCTGGCTTTCAATTTCTGTAACTTCGTGTCGAGATATCATGATGTTGTTCAAAATGATAGCAGTTTGTACGATTAAAGCCATGATCGGAATGAATGGTAATATCAACATTTGCAGTAAGTGTAACTTTCTACCCCGGCCGTCAGCTGGGTTAATGGATTTTGCGCAGCAGAAACTCTTTGGAGCTTGGGAAACATCTTCCGAGCTGAGGGAATGTAGCGATGAAGCGTCGGCTTCGGAGATGTTGTGTGATTTGGAATTTGACATTTCTGAAACAAAATATATTGTAATTTGCATAACATACTATCCCAAGTGAGGCGAGAAGCCTTTTTTCCAAAAATTTTGTAAAAAACAAGAAATCTACAGGTGCTATTTTTCAGAAAAATATTTATAGTTCTATTCCGAAGTTCACATATTTTACATGCATTAGCTCCACCCAAAATTTCTCTTAGTTACCCTCAATAATATATTAAGTAGGCTAACACACAATTGTATGTTCTATGTATAAAACATATACATATATGTGGATATAAAGAATATATGGAATGCACGAAATGTGCTATTTACATTTCTTAACAGTCGTTCACCAATCTAAATCAGAAAAAAATATATAAAGAATTAATACACAAATATCGGGACTAGGACTTTAAATAAAAACACTAAGTTTTATGCACTAGCGACGTTTCGTCTTTAATCAAGACTTTATCAAGCTTAGTATACTTAAAATACTACATTTAACGTAAATATTATTTAAATAAACAATTACGAACAATTAACAAAACTATAGAACCGTACACGTAGACATATTTCAAATTAACTGGGGACAGTTAACTGTTAACTACTCAGGATAAAAAGGTTCTTAATTCAAAGTCAAAACGCAAAAACTTTTAAATAAGATTTGATTTTTTAACTATTGAAAATTCAAAATTCAAAATGGCGGATTTAATATGGCAGCCAAATTTGGTGAACATTGAATTTTTGATAAAAAGTACTATCTAGAGGTTATTGAGAATGCTGAAACTGAATCCATTATTAAAAATTAAAAAAAAATTAAAAGTCCAAACCAATATGGCGGCAAATTTGGGGAATTTTAATGGATTTTGATAAAAATTGATATCTAGTGTATTTTCAGAATACTGAAGCCGAATACATTATTGAAAATGAAAAATTTAAAATGGCGGATTTAATATGACGGAAAAACTTGATAATTTTTTAATATTTACGGATAACTTGCTAAATAATAACTTGTAATGTTGTTTTAAACGTAAAATTTAAAATTTCAAAATTTTTGATTGTGGGCCTGGGTATCACGACTCCCGGGCCCTGCTTACTATATATTGCTTATTTTATATATAATTAAAAATGGAAAATTCCCATTTTATGATGATGAAATTTGAGCCAAATCAATATTCCGTAAAATATCCATTAATTTTTTTTTTTTTCGTCATTTATCAACTGTCAATAAGAATAATTTTCAGATATTAATTGGATTCAAATTTCCAATTAAAACAACGTGGAAATCGGAAATCTAACGAAAAATGGTGGAGTTAAAATTTCATTATAAATGTCTGTCTAATCAGAAATATCGTAGAATCCCGAGTATCTGACTACAAATAAAAGGACCTCGTATTTGAGGATGCGTAAAAAGAGTTGCCTTAACAAGAAAAATAAAATATAGCACAACTAACATCTCTACTCTAAATTTCTCTACTCTCTAACATCCCTACTCCATAACATCCCTACTCCACAACAACTCTACTCCGTAACATCTCTACTCTATAACATCTCTACTCCGTAACAACTCTACTCCACACTATAAGGACTTTATTAGCCACTTAATAATAAATGAGCAGTTCAAAGAACAAAGAATCATCTTCTTCTTCTAGATTATTTTATTTTTTTCGTAGAAAACGTTTATCTTTAAATTCAAATCTAGAACAATCATAAATGAATTATTCTAAAAGCCACAATGACCGCGTACTCTTAATATGCACTAATAAGTAAGTAATTAATAAATTAAATTCATATTTGACAGGGACTTAGCATGACAAATATTCATTTGAGTTAAGACAAGTGGCTAATCGAGTGCATATAGTGCGGAGTAGAGTTGTTACGGAATAGAGATTTTATGGAGTAGAGATGTTACGGAGTAGAGTTGTTGTGGAGTAGGGATGTTATGGAGTAGGGATGTTAGGGAGTAGAGAAATTTAGAGTAGAGATGTTAGTCTGTCCTATTTTTCTGGTTTAAGCTGTCCTTTTCTTTATATCTTTGGCTTATTATTATACTATTCAAGTCGCGTAAGCGTTAGAATAGTATTATACGGTAGTTTCAAATTTCCCAAAATCGTCAAAAAATGTCCTAGACAAAAAATTCTTGAAAATATCCGTTCGTCTGTCTGTCTGTCTGTCTGTCCGTCCGTCCGACTCTCTGTCCGTACGTCTTTCCGTCCGTCCAATGTCACGATTTTTGTGGACACGATAACTCAGGAACGAATAATCCGATCGACTCGAGATTTTTATTAAAAATCAAGATCCTATTGTTTTTGAAAGTTATCCCCAAAAAAACAAAAAAGTTATGGGGGGGTTAAACTAAAAAAAATTCAAGACTATTTTTTTTTTCGATTTTTTTTTCTTTTTTCGCAAAAAGAAAATTTTAATTTTTTTATTTTTTTATTTCTTTTTAATTTTTTTTTTCGATTTTTTTTTCAACTTTTTTTCAACTTTTTTTCCATAACTTTTATTTAAAAACTTCTCGTTTTGCAAAAAATATATTTTTTTTTTAGATTTTTTTTTAATTTTTAACTATTTTTTTTTGAAAAAAAAACATTTTTGCGTCTTTCGTTTTTTTTTGTTATAATGAACTATCTTGTGAACTACCTCCTACAGGGAAAGTAATTTGTTAGCAGCAATATTTTGTTTTGTATTTTAAAAAGTTTTAACATGCGTTATTTGGGAAAATGCAATATACCACCCACTGTGAATAGTACTTATTAATTTGAGCTACTTCGCCTCAGTGATTATTTATATCGATAAAAATCTAAAACAGAAAATAAAATTAAAATGTTCTTATCAGGCGCACTTATTTCTAGATGCGCTGGTAAGGTATTGCGTTTAAAATAATACTTATCTGCTATATCTTCTTTACCTAAAAAATATTATTATTATATACCTTACCAAAGTTTAAAATTTTTGCCTTAATAAAGAATTTTTAATAAAATTCTTGATAAATCGTTAAAATAATTAAAAAAGAACAAAAAACTGAATAAAAGTTAACTTCTATAGTTTCAGGATCTAATCTGTTCCCGTTTTCAAAGAAAATTATTAGTTTTTGAAAGAATTTGTGCAAATTAAATATATATACGCCTCAAATAAATTATAGGTTTGGACTTATATTTATAATATACTATTCCATTATATTATATTCTCGATTATAATGGAATATATTACATATCTTCATGGCTTGTTTCGATATTTGAACATAAACTTAATCAATACAATCAGATTAAAGACGCGTCCTTTGCGAAAACTTTACACCACGATATGTCAACATCGTTTTTATATAAAGACCTTAAACTTAGACCAAAGACTTTTTACCACTTAGAACATATCTGGCCAAAATTTCAAGTTTCTATGTCAAAGCCTTTTTGATATATCGTAGTGTAAAGTTTATTCACAAGGGACCTTGTATAGACTGTATTAAACTACAAAATTTCAAAGCAATTTGTAGACCAATACTAAAATATGGTCACATTCTCTATAAGTATACCTAAGCCAAAACCACATTTTAAAAAAATAGAGACTGCTGAAACCATCTAATTGATCGAACGACTTACTATACAGAACCACAAATATTCAATCAATTAAAGACAGGATGGATGAACTGATAGGTTAACTCTGTACAAATAACGAAGGTCACAAGACACGAATGATTGTACCCTACTGTATCAACAGAGTCTTAAGAAGAAGAGGTCCGAAAACCCCAGAGAAAACAGTACCGGAAATATTGGAAGAGTTTCTATAGTGGAATAGTTTATTAAATGTATTGTTTTTTTCACAAACTACACGGAAAAAAAAATATAGCTAGGAGCGCTATAACACACATACCAAGCAAATTATAATCGCTTATTATATAAATACAAGGCTTTCTCTTACAATTATGGCAGTCAGTGTAAAAATTTATATGAAATACTTTAATTGTTTAGTGAATAATAAAATATAACAAATAGTATGGCATTTATAGCTTAAATAGATTGTCCGTGCTAATAATTTTTATAATATAATAAAATTTCTGTAAATTTATAATAGTGCCTGTAATAAATATAATCGTGTCTGTAATATATATAATCGTTTCCAATTTATTTTTAACATTATTAGTTATTGTGTCCCTTATAATCTATAGCTTAAATCACTATAATTTGCCACTGTTACCAAATATCTTATAATGTATAGCGCAGAGCCCACTAATTTCTTTCCGTGTACAATGTTTTATTATTTTTTTTACTTTAGATCTAGATATAATAATAAATACTAAATATAATAGATATGTAAGGACACTTTAAATTTTATTGTATAAATTCTATCATCTATCATCACCTCGGTGATGGCCAATTGTATTTGTATGTACAATAAAGAGCAATTTATTATTATTATTATTATTATTATTATTATTATTATTATTATTATTATTATTATTATTATTATTAAACTAAACATCACTGCCTCATAATATTAACAGTAAAATCTACGAAGGATAAACTTCCCTAAAATTCATTGTAGAGAGAAGGCAGGAATTTCTTGTACCAATTACTTAAAATTTCTATAAAATTTATTGGAATTACCAAATTCATTATACAGTTTTTCGATTAACAGATTAAGGAGGTAAACCCTAAGTGCCGTAATTTAGGGTACTCTAGGTTAACTTCTCGGAAATCTATGTGATTGTAGAAAAGCCTTACCAAATTTTAATGAAAGAGATTCTCATGTAGGAATTTTGCGATTTTACTTTTCCCAAGGAAAGTCGTGCGTTAGTAAAAAAAAATTTCGAAAATTTTTTTTTTACGTTTCTGGACGTTTAATATCCAAAAAATATGATTTCCATAAAAAAAAATTCTGTCTGTCGGTCGGTCTGTCGGTCTATGTGTCCGGGAAATTTGTGACCACGATAACTCAAGAACGCTTCGGGCTAAAGACTTTTTGGACTTTTTTTGGACCACAGGTTGATTATCCAAAGTTTTAGGCTGGGATTGTTTTTCGTAAAAATCGGGTTGGGGTAAGGGGGAAAATGGGTTAAAAACATTTTTTTCAAAAACATATTTGGTACTTAATTTTTGATGGTTTTACGGTATTAAGTAGCATAAAATCTATAGAATTTTATAATAATCCCAAACCCTTCACATTGTCCATTTAATCGACACAGGAATAATTGAGATACGAGATAAATTCCCGCGCGTGACGTCAACTCACTACTAGTGACTAGATTACTTATTCCTTCATATCTCCATTGTTCTTAAATAAATTTTATTAAAATTCAGGACACGGGCGAAAATACGAGATTGACAGACGTCCGTATACATGTGTCTTTAACATTGGGATAGAAATTTTGAAAGGAGTTTTCATCTGCTTTGTGTTTACCTTTCCCTTTCGCGAAAAGATTAGTTATTGGGAAATAATTGGCCAATGGACTGCCTCCTATTTAGATTAGATTAGATTATTATTGTTTATTTATTTATGCATATTTTAGGTAAAAATAATATTTTAGATCATATTTTAAATTACATGAAGGTAAGATATTTGTTTTTTTTTTTAAGTAAAAAAAAATTTTTTTCATTTTTATAACACAGCTATGTGTACAGTAGGTCTAAAGTTTCCTAGGGAACTTATGACCTACTCCTTAATTTGACAGTCATTGATAATACCCCGTTGTGTGTGAAGATTTTGTACTCGTTTTTGTGTTTAATAAGCTGTTTTATGTATTCTTTAATAATTTTGCATAAAATGCACATTTTTTGTTGCACTGTGATAAAATCCAAATATTTAGATTGTATAATATTATTAGGGGTTTTTTTTTTCATTTTTATAACACAGCTATGTGTACAGTAGGTCTAAAGTTTCCTAGGGAACTTATGACCTACTCCTTAATTTGACAGTCATTGATAATACCCCGTTGTGTGTGAAGATTTTGTACTCGTTTTTGTGTTTAATAAGCTGTTTTATGTATTCTTTAATAATTTTGCATAAAATGCACATTTTTTGTTGCACTGTGATAAAATCCAAATATTTAGATTGTATAATATTATTAGGGTTTTTTTTTTTCATTTTTATAACACAGCTATGTGTACAGTAGGTCTAAAGTTTCCTAGGGAACTTATGACCTACTCCTTAATTTGACAGTCATTGATAATACCCCGTTGTGTGTGAAGATTTTGTACTCGTTTTTGTGTTTAATAAGCTGTTTTATGTATTCTTTAATAATTTTGCATAAAATGCACATTTTTTGTTGCACTGTGATAAAATCCAAATATTTAGATTGTATAATATTATTAGGGTTTTTTTTTTTCATTTTTATAACACAGCTATGTGTACAGTAGGTCTAAAGTTTCCTAGGGAACTTATGACCTACTTCTTTATTTGACAGTCATTGATAATACCCCGTGTGTGAAAATTTTGTAAGAATTACCGTTTTAAAGCTTAAGTATTATTGTTCCAAACAATAAAACGCGAACATTCAGGGTTAAACAGAGTTATTCTTAAATGATATAAAACCTTTGTTATTTAATCTTAATTTAAAAATCTCTTACTTTTTGATTTGGAAGTCCTAAAATGAATTCCATTGTGCTTTGCCAATTTTTATTTTGCGCATTTTTGCGTTATGACGTTTTATGTAGATAAAAATCATTTCAAAAAGAAATGACTGTTGGTCAATCTGTCCGGAAAATCTTTTTAAGCAGAAAATTCAAGAAAGCTTTAAGCTAGAAAGTTGAAATTTTACACACAGGTACGTAACCAAAAGTCCTCGCTTGGGATTATTTTTGGTAAACATTGGGGTGGGGAAAGACTGTTTTTACTCCTTGGCTTACGGAATAGTTTTGAATAACTGTGAAAATAGTCTAATCTAAATGTAATAAATTATATAGGATTGACTTGGTAAGTTAAAAATAGATTTTTAGGGTACCTCATTTCACCACCTTTTTGGGACTTCTAGCACCCAAAAGAACTAGATCCAGGACCTGACAAAATAGCTTAATTTGAACATTCATACGTCTTAAAGTACATACCTTAAGACATACCGCCAGTTTGAAAGTAAACAAAACGTATGAAACAAAGATCAAGGCTGACGTGTGTTTTTTTTTTTAATAAAATACAGAGCATCGCACGGACCGTCTCTCCTCGTCAGCCTTGATCTGATCGTTCTATCTTTGTTTTCTCTGTTTTTTATAATCTGAATGCACAGTATATAAAATACAGCCGGGAGCAAATAATGAAATTAAGCTCTTAGACTATGCCATACATGCATGGCCTCGTATAATCTACTAGAATCCGAGGATCCTATTATGAATCTATATTTGGAATGGATTTTACTTGGAACATATTCATTAGGGTGCCCAGTCAAAATTAAAAAATGGATTTTTTTAGTGTCCCACACCCTATAACAGTTCAAAAACCAATCCTCAATTTTTTTTCAGATTTTCGGCGTTTTTTTTTTGAGAGGAAACGTGTCAAGCCTTTTTATTATTATTTAAATATAAAAACGTTAAAATCAAGCGATTTTAGGAAGGGAAATTATTTTTGAATAATAAGGGAATATTAAAAAAATACCCTTTTACATGAAAAAATGGCATTACCAGGGTAAAAACATTGTAAAAATTGACATATAAAGCTAATTTTTGCTACAAAAAGCTTACTTAGAAATTGTCTTATGGGTCATTTGTTTTTAGAAATTGATTGATAAGTACCAATTAACGCCCCATATTTATTTCTTTAATAAAAAGAACAGAATGCCAAAAAAAAAATCACAAATCTCATAAAATATTAAAAAAAAAAATATATTTCGATAAAAGAGATAATATTTGGCCAAAAAGCATAATAATATGTACAAATTGTTTTAAAATGTGTTTATTTTTATAACTGGGTGTTGCCGATTTTTTTAGATTTTTAAAAATAAATTAAGGGTTCACGTCCAACCCTTTTTTTTGAAAAAAACTTTAATATGTTTTATTAGATAATATAACACAATACAAGGTATTTTGAAAACATTTGTTATTTATTTGTACAAAACTGATATTTTATTGAAATTTAATTCATTTTTTTAACTTTTATTGGGATATTTAATTATTTTTTGGTTTTTGGACACTCTGAATTCGGGCATATTGAAGAATACCCTAGAAAAAATTACTCTTGGAAAAATTTCTAAGTGCATTTTTTCTTGCCTTTATTAAGCCCATGTGTCAATTTTTAGCATTTTTATCTCATAAAAAAACGTTTTATTTTTGTAGAGGGGCATAAAAATTGAGAATATTCTTTTATTACCTATAATAGTTATCCAGAAACACTTTTTTTTTCATAAATGTCCAATATCAAAGTTTTTATATCCTTAAAAAATAATAAAAACCCTTTGCATGATTTTCTATTGAAAAAAGCGCCGGGGGCGGCTATATTTTTTTAAATCTAAAAGACAATCAGGGTTGATTTTTCACCTCAAGGAACAATTTTAAGGGGTGGGACCCAAACAATTCCGTAGCTCCTGGGCACCCTTACATACACCAGTCTAATAAACCTAATTGAGTTGGCTAACTTATTAAGTTAAACTTAATATCAACAACAATATCTTATATCGAATCCTAATTCTTGATGTTGAATAAATGTTTATTTTATGTTGTTTCGGCATATAGGATGCCATTTACGTAATACCTACCAGGGCCGTAACCAGAAAAAAATCTAGGGGGACTCAGCCCCCAGGGCGCCCCTAGGAAAAAAAAAAATGACTCCCAAAAAAATAACTTTAAGAAAAAAAGCTTTATCCCTGACGGTTTTTATTAAACTTGGCGACCCTATAAAAAAATTGCTCCCCAAAAATTATCTTCAAGAAAAAAAGCTTTTTCCCTGACGGTTTCTACCAAACTTAGTGCGCCTACAAAAAAAAATGGCGCCCAAAGATAAGTGACTTAAAAAATACCAGGTGGGACTCAAACTAAGACCAGGGGGGCTTTGCCCCCCCCCCCCAGTTACGGCCCTGATACCTACTATAATTTTGGTCTAATATTGGTTAATCCAATATTTCATTGGTATTGATAACAAAATTAGCATCGTTCAGAAATCCCTAATTATAGAATAAATTTATTTGATATCTGTAAACAAATCAGGCTTATTTAAGTTAATATGTACATATCTATAGAGAGTGATCCAGAAATAAATGGTGTAAAATTTCAAAAAAAATAAAAATTACTGCTTAAATTGGTTTGGAATTTTTCAATTTTTAAAAAAGAAGCGGTATTAAAATAACTTATGAGAGAACAGGCAGACAGACAGGCAGACAAACACCTTATCAATGTTATAATATAGTCTATTTCTAGTGTGAACAGCGTACGCGCGTCGGACTGGACAGGTGAGATAGGTGAGATAGTGAGAAAAATGTTACGGGGCACCTCACCTTTAGAGGTCCTTCATAGTTTGCCCCCCCCTCCGACGGTCATTTGGACTTTTTGTGGCAAGGGTAAAAAAAATTTTTTCGGGTGATGAGCTTTTTTTGTCATCAAAATTTCTGGGGGGATAAAAAAAATTTCCTGGTGATTTTTTTTTAGTCGTCAAAATTTGTGGCACGAGTAAAAATTTTTTTGCGGGTGATGACCTTTTCTTTAGTCATCAAAATTTGTGGGAGGGGTAAAAAAAATTTTGGCCCACCTACGGGGTTACAAATCTCATTAGCCTCGGGCTGCCCAGTCCGACATGGATTGTGATAAAGCTCGTCAAGCTGAATCCAAGATTAATAAGGAGAGGAATTTTTAAATTTTAATCAAAATTATTAATTATAAATATTCCATCAATCTATTTTTCAATAATTTTAATTGATATAAAAAAAATTGGACTAGGTGTGTTTGTATTCTCAGCCACTTATTTGTAGTAGATATAAATTTAGTTTTATTCAAATTTTTAAATAAAAAAAAACTGTATTTTTTGTAATTATAAATATAAATTGGACATCATACGTAAATAGTAAAAATTATCTATGTTGATTTATAGCCCACACATTCCCACTGGGTATTATGATAAAACTAAATTTATAAAATGTAAAATGAAATTTTTTTTAAAATTATACGTGGATAAAATAAGTTTACAGAGGCAAAAACTAGATAGCTTACACTAATTTTAAAACACTGCCGCTAAAAATACAGACCGTACTTATTTCATAAAAAAGAGATAAAGAAAAAAACGAAAAATAACTGTCAATTTCTTCATGGTGTTTTTGCTTCTTAAAAATAACCCATTTTTTTAATTATTTAGAGCACTGCGATAATTTTGAGAAAAAAATTAAATAAATCATTTGATGAGTTTTTGAGAAAACCGATTTTTATTTGTTTTATCAAGAAAAAAGAGATATTCAACAATTATTTTATATATCAGATTTTACGCCAAAAAGTGACAAAAAAGTTTTTATAAACGTTTTTTGTTAAATCGCTTTTTATCGGGCATTAAAGTACTTATTACTTCATAACTGAGTTGTTAAACATATAATCCTTTCAATTAATGTCCAGTTATTAATTACTCACACAGTATAACAGATAATTTTCGATGCTTGATTAAAATGTCATTTCTATGTATGACATGTATTGTACATAGTTACCCGTAATACATAATTTATAGCTTAAAGCTGATTTCAATGGACTTACGCCACAGGTACTTTTGATAACTGCATAATTAACGGCGTAGACTGTATTGAACATACATGTCATTTATAAAACCACTTGATGGGTGGCATGGTTACACGTGTAAGAAGCAACTCAATACACTGAAAAACGATTTAATTAATTTTGAACCGGTGAACGCTTTTATTGAATTGATGCTTAACCCTTAATTGCACATAATTTTACTTTGCTTACATAAGGTAGAGAAAACATTTTTTATAGCCGAGCATATTAAATCCCGAGCTGCGTAGCAGCGAAGGATTTAAGAGTGCGAGGCTATAATAGTTATATCTACCGTAGTTTATATATTAGTTTTTTCACTACTAGCACTATTTAACTATTTTTATTCAAATAATAATATGTTAACAGGAATTATATTTCTTGAAATTTTCATAAAAATCAAGTAGCCTTGATCAATGACATTTGCTCAAATAAATACTTTGAACTGACGTTTAATTTTTTTTTTTATAATATTTAGCTTATTATATTTACAATAATTATTGATTGTATTAATTGGTAATAATTATAATTAATTATATTTAATAAATAAAAAGTTATTTAAAGCTATTTTCTTGGGTTTAATAAGTAAAAATTGCACAAAGAACTGAAATATCTAAAGTGACAGAAATCAATTGTTTATAAAATTTACTCCTACTAGAAAAGAAAAAATTATTATTGCTATAGGTGAAGAAAATTGATTTCACAGTCTGAAAACATGATAAATAATGGTATGTTCTAAAGCTAGTAGTGAAAAAAATTATTTTATGGACGACCTTGATTTGATACACGTGGAGGAAGCAATTCAAATGAATTATAGGCAATATCAATACATTAATCCCGTGGGATTATTCAACAGGATAATTCGCATCTAACGATTGAACCGTGTTGTTTACTGACCAAGAGACAATTTCAGTACTAAAACGGTCACCTGATCCTTTGTTGACAAATGGAGGATTGAGAATACAAACAGAGCAACCAACACCATGTTTGTTTTTTACATCGGCACTTAGTACTACTAAGAGTGCCGATGTATTGAAATCTTCCCCGAAAACTCAAAATCTATGACCATGTTTTTTTCATATTTCTCGTTTGGACTTTTAACCCTTTTTGTCGAAATCAGTGAAATTTTTTTTGCGTCCGTCCGTCTGTTTGTCTGGGTGTAAACTCGATAACTCCATTTCTAAAAAGGATATCGACAAGCGGTTTCTTTTGCATATTATTATCGTATTTCGAAAAGCTGATTAGATTTTGGGGTAAACGATGGAGGTAAGGGGGTAAGAATGGGGTAAAACTCCTATTTTTAGCGTTTTTTGGATATAATTAAGTTAATTATTATTGTGTTTTATTACTTTAGCACTTATTTAAAAGATTTCTTTAAATTGCTTAAAAAATTTTATAACCAACTTTTTTTTAACTACATTGTTTTCGAGATATTAGCGTTTAAAGCAGTAAAATATTTTTTTGGCATAACTCACTTATTTTTAAACCGATTTCAAAAAATTATATTTAAAATGAAAGTTCTTTTTAAGCGGTACAAAAATGTTATATACAGTTTTTGTTAGAATATAATGTTTTAGAGATACAGACTTTCAAACTTTAATAAATTATTCAACGCACAGGTGTAGTAATGGTTGCGTATTCACACAACTTCCTATTTCATAACGTTTCAAATTAGTGCTAGTGCCGATGTTTTGACAAGGTGCTTGCAACTGTTCAGCTGATTTAGAATACAACCTTAAGGTTTTGAGCTCCTCTGAATCGTATTATGTAATTAGTCCAGTCAAATGATAGGTGGTAAATTGCAAAAAATGTACACCGGTTGATATTTTAAAGGGTAGTAGTGGATGGTAACGGAACACTCCTGTTAGTTTTTCGCCGGGTGATTTCGGTAAGAATTTTAGGGATGAGTGCGGTTATCCTAGTAAATATGCATCTTACGATAAAAATGCATATTACCAATTTTGTTAAGGAGGAAATGTCCAACAAATTTAGTTTGGGTCATTTTTTTTATATGAATACTAAAGTATGATCTTTAGTGAAAACACGTTAGATTTACATAACGTCTTGTAAATTTCAGGACGTCGTATCTCAATTTTTTTCGATTTTGGACTTTTTATATCTAAAAAATAAGTTTCACCTGCTATTTTTTTTAATAAAAAAAATATAAGCAAAATATTAACGTCGTATCTTAGATGATTATAAACTAATAAATTTTTAAACCTCGTATCTGTTAAATCTAGTTAACTGATTATTTTGGAGCGCACTTTTTGCGTTTGGAGACGCTTTTTTGACATCTTATGCGCATGTTATAAAACTTTTTGAAGTTTAAATGTTTAAAGTGAAATTTTTCTTTTAAAAGGCGAATTAATGGTAAATATTTTTACTTGTTATATTAAGAGGTGCGTTCCGCTAATAATGTTTCAATGCTCGTATCTTAAATTTTTTTATTAATTTTGAGCATCAAAATGTCGTGTTTATAAATATTAGGTTTTTATTTGTATTTTTTTATTTTATACGCAATAAAATGATTTAAAGTAAGTTAATCATTAAAAATGTATTAAGTTTATATTAAAAAGTACATTTTCAACCTATGAATAATGCGAGAAAGAGTTATTTCTCATTCCTGTAAAGTTGTCTTTTTTGAGATACGACGTTCTGAAATTTACAAGACGATAAGTAATATGAATTAGATCATGTATTCGATTTGAATTTTATTTGTAAACACCTCAATGAATACAAATCTGAGCTGATTTAAACATAATCTATCCATATCCTTACATTGTAAACGAAAATGAGTTTACAAGTAAACACATTAATTTCTATCTTGCTTAATAAAAAAAGTTCACTCTGTCTTTGCAGATTTAGAAAAGTAAAATTTCTTTTTTTACTTCTACATGCAAATCATCAGATTTCTTTTAAAAATCTTAAAGAAAGTAGGCTGTTTAATCAAACATTGCGTCAGCATTTTATACCCATACAGAGAAAAAAGGATATCTTGAATCAAAGCAAAACGATCTTGAACCAAGGCCGCTATGGCTTTCGATATGTTCAACGCCATGACTGTCTTGGATCAAGTCCGCCGTGATCTTGGCATTTGAGGTCCTAGATTTAAGGACATTTCCTTAAATCAAAGCCACTTAAACCATTTATTTAAGATAATATTATCTTAAACCAAGTATGTAATTATCTTGATTCAAGATCATATTATCTTTATCCAAGATAATATAATCTTGAATGAAGAGAATTATAATCTTGATTTAAGATTATGATTCTCTTGATTCAAGATCATATTATCTTAAACCAAGACTTGGTGTAAGATAAAGACCACACAGTCAGGTTCCAGGGTTAATAGAATGGTAAATATTTTGAAAAAATTTCCCACACACGTATAATATTATTTCGCACGCCTATGAAATATAATACTTTCTTACTCTGTTAATCGTGTGAAATTTGGTTTCATAGGTGGTCGTAGGAAAAAGCACTTGTTTTGAAGAAAAACTTGTTGCAACGCCATTGCAAAATGGCGCTTATATTATTTAAAGCTACTTACCCGTGAATTTTTTAAGTAAATTTGAAAATCCCCATCGTTTGAGGGCAACAGATACAAATTCGTCCATTTTAAACCAGATAAAAACAATGATACAACTTTAAAGACAACTGACGGCAAAAAAAAACCTAACTTCTCTTCCGCGCATATCTTGAACTACTACGCAGATTGTCTTTCCAGCCAACAATAACAACGGGCGAGTCTACTGTATATCTACGTGGGGTGAGGCCGGCAAACTCTTTACCGTAAGACAACAGGGGCTTTTAGTCAAGATAATAACTCTTGATTCTCTGTTACTATTTTAAATGTCATGCATTTAAGGAAAAAATCCTTGACACAAGGATTGTTCTACCAAGAGAATAATTAAAGGAAACCAAAGTCACAGATAATCTTAAACCGAGGATACATGATTATTACCTCGATTTAAGATAATATAAATCCAAGATAATTTATTATCTTCTGCCAAGATAACCTCTTTTTCTGTGTACTATATCCACCTTATAATGTGGATGATTTTCGCCTAATTTCTCTAGTTACCAATTGGAGATGGCCAACCGAACTCGAAGAGGGAGGTTAACACCATAATCGCCCTAAAACACTTTTCTTCCGTGTATTATACAATTTATTTCACTCGAAAAGTTGACGTTTGAGTTAACATACCATTAGTTTCAATATCAATCAACCAAAAAACTGTCAACTATTTTACTTCTTGCGCAAGTGCAAAAAAACAAGGTTTTTCTTCAAATCTGAGATTTATCACACGAAAAGTGACGCTTTTAGTTACAATAGAATAAAAACATTATTCTAGGTTGATATGAATAATTCAATATTTTCATTTTAGAATAAGTCTTTCTCTGATTTTATTTCTATACTCTTTTTATTTTAAAATGCTTTTTTAGAAACAATAATACCTAAATTTTGTATCTAATATTTTTATGATTTCTCTTGGTGACATACTTTATATCTTATAATTTTGCTGCTTAGTCGTAGAAAAAGTAAGCTGTAAAAAAGTCTTCGTGCAATTAGGCATCATATCCTTACTTATAGAATATACAGGATGATTCAAAAATAAGTTTAAGTTACAAAATTTTAAGGGGTGATTTTAAAAATTAAAAAAAAAATTAAACGTATTTTAGGAAATAAGCAAAACCCGTTACTATGGCTCATACGATTTAAGACATACTAAATAAAAACCCTTTTTTAGATGCACTCTTTAGGGAACGTTCAAGTATTACGTAACGCAAATTTTGATCATTTTGGACCCCCCCCCTGTAACGCTATTTTCCTATACCATTAACATGGGCGTAACACTCCAAAATGACCCCCACCCCCTCTAGGAGCGTTACGTAATACTTGAACGTCCCCTTAAAGGAGCGCAGTTTCTTAAGGGCACATTTCCAAATTATTTTTTATTTTTTATCTTTTGATGCAGAATTACTAGGGTCACTTTATCTTAGTCTTACTTTGTTCTTTCGTTCTTTGTCGTTAGTTTTCGCTTTTTGTACTTAGATTTTCTCCTAGATAAAAACGAAAACCAGAGTAAAAACAGACAAGTACAGAAGAACAAAGTAAACCTAGATGAAGTGACACTAAGAATTATCTCTTATAATTTTTTAATTTTCCTGTATTTTGCATTACATTAACCCTTACCCTCCAGGGTGTCACAATTGTGACTTTACTTCTTTATTTTTTCTTTAAGGCAATATTAATCCGAAATACTTTTATAGACTTTCTATGTATGCAAACAAATATGCAAATTTAATTCAGTATAATACAGCTTCCCTGAACTCTAAGGAAACAAAAAGTCGGGCAAAAACTAAAAAAAAATCGGTTTATTTTTTATTCTTTTTTTCTTCTTTTTAGGCATAGCAAATATAAAAAAACACAATTAAATCGAAAAATTATCATTAGTTTAGTCTCGGGTGAGTAAGGGTTAAGAAAAAGAATGTCACTTCAACATAAACGCTTTTAGAATATTATTATCTATGATCTCTAGAGCTCCATTCATAAATCATAAATTTTTAACTTTTTAAAGTTGGTAATTCGAATATTTATGTGTCATGGTTAATATATCCCATTAAAACTTTATAATGCCGTATTTTATTTACTTTATAATTATGTTGAAAAAAATTGCATTGCTTATGAAATATAACACTAGGCAACACGGTTTCTTGCCCTGATGATATGATAATAAAAAAATTCTGACTATCCCCACGGGGTGAGGGGGTAAATATTTTTAAATATTTTCAATATTTGAGGTAGTTAAAAGTAAATCTGATAATAAAAAATTCTAACCCCATCCCCTGGAGGGTGCGGGGAAGTTTTAGTGAAAATTTTTATATTGGGGTTTTTGAGGTTGCTGAAAATGAATCTGATAATAAAAAATCCATTTAACGCGCGGAGGTGAAAGTGGGAAAGCGATTTTACTGGGCAGTTTTTTTTTTACTAGTTTTAGGTAGTAATAGTAATTTTGTATGCACAATGTATGCGAACTATCTTTAGTGTTCTCGACTGATTTTTTGCTTCGACTCCGTCTCAGCAAAAAAAATTCAGTCTCGAACACTTCGTCGTTATGTCTACGCTGCTGTGGATAATTTTCCGGGACAGTCGCGACGTCTTGTACGTGCCCTCCGAAGCACGGTCCTCGACAGAACTCTTATCCATCCTAAAACTTGTTTACAGTTTTAACTGCAGCCCACATTTCGGATAGTCAACGTAGTTCTATCTACCGACTATGGATAATATCTATTGGATATCACTGTACAACCATGCTCTAAGTGGAACTCGAACCCACAATCCACCGTAGTCAGACGCGCTGTCGATTACACCACCGGGACCAACCAGATGTATATACAGTGCGGTCCTAAAGTCACCCCCCCTTTTAACTTTTGAACGAGTTGAGATATCGACTTCAAATTTATAACTCTTAAATAAGACAACTTAAACTATCTTTTAGCATATATTTGATATTTTCAGCTCTTAAAATGTGGGCAGGGGGGCATGGGGGGACATTTTTTTAAATGGAAAGGGGGGTCGTGTGATACATCATTTTAAAGCTTATAAAATTCTCTATTTAAACTAACATTTTTTAATTTTTTAAAAATGTTTTTTAATGTTTTGATTTTTTAATTTTTTGTGCTAGAACATTCGATTTTTTAAGTTTTTTTTTTATAAATTTTTATTTATGTCAAATAAAATTAGTTTAAAAGTATAATTAACATTTTTTTATGATGAAATTATGCATTTTTTAAAAATTATTTGTTTTTTTTTAGAGGAATTTTGACATTAATACCCATTTTCAACCACCCCATTTTAAACCCAATTTTTTTTTATTTAAAAATATGGAGTTAAATGGAGAATTTTATAAGCTTTAAAATGATGTATTACACGACCCCCCTTTCCATTTAAAAAAATGTGCCCCCATGCCCCCCTGCCCACATTTTAAGAGCTGAAAGTATTAAATATATGCTTAAAGATAGTTCAAGTTGTCTTATTTAAAAGTTCCAAATTTGAAGTCGACATCTCAACTGGTTCAAAAGTTAAGAGGGGGAGGGTGACTTTTGGACCACTCTGTATATTTTTTTTCACGGCTTTTTTTTTAATTTTACGAACAATGCGAAGATTGTATTCTGTGGCGCAAAGCATTACATGTTTTTACAGCTTGCTATTTACTTTATGGGCAGGGCACTCAATTATTTTGTTTTACGACTTTTAATAAATAAAATAATAAAAGACCTAAAAGTAGTATTTTTTTTTCTAAATTACTTTTATAAAACGTAATTTTATGGCCATCACAATGATACTTCACTCAGCTGGTCTGTTCACTTGTTTTTTTTTTTCACGTAATGCTGGTAATTTGCAATTTATTAGTCTCTAGCTTTAGGAGTATTATTTTTTTACTTGAAAGTTTAGAGTCGAAGCCCATTATTTCAACATAAAAATGTAACAAGTTATATTTTTTATTATAAATACTTAGCTTTATTTTAGGTTTGTTTAGGGCAAAACACTTTTCTTACTAAAACGAATAAAATAATATATTTTGATGTCGCAATATTTTTATTATTAAACATCCTAGCAAGGGATTTGTATAATTTTCTTAATGAGCGCCCCACGCTTTGAATTTTGTTTTGTTAGCTTGAAAATACGATTCTGAAAAATTAATAGTTTCATCAAAGATAATACCCAGGTCTTTTATAGAGGTCATGTAATTTAGAACGGTATTGTTTATTTGATAATAAGAAATAACTTTTTTGGCACCTGTGTAAAAACTTATGGAACAAGATTTGTTGATGTTTAATTCGAGTTTATTTTCAGTTGACCAGTTGTAAATAGAATTAAGATCTTGCTGTAAAAGCAACATATCAATGTAACACTGAATATCTCAGAATACTTGTAAATATCAGCAAACATCAGAAATTCACTGTACAATATATATCCTATATCGTTTACATATATAAGAAAAATTAGCGGCGCGCAGTGAGATCCTTGCGGGACGCCAGAGGTAACATTAATTATGCGAGAAAAGCAACCGGCTATCTTAAACTCTGAGTATGACCCACCAAAAATCTAATGATCCATTTAATTAGACCAGGCGAAAATCCAAACATTATCAACTTTTTTATCAGAATTACATGGTCTACTCTATCAAAAGCTTTGGAAAAGTCAGTATAAATCGGGTCAAGTTGGAGTCCTTTTGATAAACAGTTTAAAATTCTCGATTTATACAATAATAAGTTTGACGTTGTAGACCGACCAGATACAAAGCCATGTTGCTGGTTGATAATAAATGGCTTACATAACCATGTTAACAGGTCACACACAAGACTAGGTATACTTGACTATAATTTTTTATATTACTACGGTCCCCTGCTTTAAAAATATTGACTTCCATATGTTTGGAAATGTGCCTTCAAATAGAAGTGTAACTAGGACTAAGATGTTACCACATGAAAAGTCTTGATTAGTATTCCTACAAAGAGTGGGAAAGAACGAGTGCATTGAATTGATCATGACGGTACAGCACTTTAATAAGAAGTATAGCTTTTACAGGGGGTACCCCGTTCCACCCCACCTTTCTGTAATATTTTAAGCATCATTGTATCGAGCATTCATCAACTCGAAATAAATGAAATTCTTTTTCAGTGTACCTTTTTATCAGAAAGACAAGTGCGTAATTTTACGACTCTTTTAAGTCGTAGTATTTTTTTTCTTTCTAAATTACTATTACAAAAGCAATTTTATGACTGTCATGATCGCAGAAGCTCGAATCTAATTTATTGCAAAACAAGCTGTGAAGATATGTAATGCTTTGCATTCCATAGTACACTCTTCACATCTGATAGTATATTGCGTTTTATTTCGATGTACTTTCGAAAATATTAATTTCCTTAAGCTCATGGGCGTACTATACAGAGCGGTCCAAAAGTCACCCCCCCCCCCCTCTTAACTTTTGAACCAGTTGAGATATCGACTTCAAATTTGAAACTTTTAAATAAGACAAACTATCTTTTAGCATATATTTAATACTTTCAGCTCTTAAAATGTGGGCAGGGGGGCATGGGGGCACATTTTTTTAAATGGAAAGGGAGTCGTGTAATACATCATTTTAAAGCTTATAAAATTTTCCATTTAACTCCATATTTTTAAATTGTAAAAAAAATTGGGTTTAAAATTGGGTTGAAAATGGGTATTAATGTCAAAATTCCTCTAAAAAAATTTTTTTTTTAAATGCCTAATTTCATCATAAAAAAATGTTTATTATACTTTTAAACTAATTATAGTTGACATAAATAAAAATTTATAAAAAAAAACTTAAAAATCGAATGTTTTAATAACTTTTAAAATGGTTGGTATAGGTCTTTGTACTTCAGAAAAACACGTTTTATAACTTGCCGACGTTTCGAAAAATTTATTTTCTTCCTCAGGGCTCTACAATTCAGAAAAACGTAGAAATTACAAAATGCTATACCATAAAAAAATATATAAATCTATAAAGATTTGTTACAAAATTAAAATTTAAAACAAACAAAATAAATATCTATAGTATATGTTACTAGTTAAATTTAACAACAACCAAATTTATAAATTATTTTTGTGAGTGTACTTTATTTTGTGTACTTTAGAGAATTTTATAAGCTTTAAAATGATGTATCACACGACCCCCTTTCTATTTAAAAAAATATTCCCCCATACCCCCCTGCCCACATTTTAAGAGCTGAAAATATAAAATATATGCTAAAAGATAGTTTAAGTTGTCTTATTTAAGAGTTCTAAATTTGAAGTCGATATCTCAACACGTACAAAAGTTAAAAGGGGGGGGGTGACTTTTGGACTGCACTGTATAATGCATTAAAAAGATTCGCCCCCTATATCTTTTTTTAATTTAGAAGGAAGGTTTGGACTTTTTAAGTATAGGATTCTTCTTATATTCCCTGACTTTTTCTGAAAATATTATATCGATCAGACAGTTTGTTCTTATCGTGCGTACAAAAAATACAAAATTTGCTGTCAACAAAAAGATACTTTCCCTGTAAACCTAGGTTAATTAAAACAAATATAATGTAAAAAAAATTAAAAAATTAAAAAAGGAAAAAAATTGAACAAAAAAATCCAAAAAACATTTTAAATAATTTTTTTTTCGCAAGGCGAAAAATGTCTGAAAAAAAAATTACTTATTTTTTTATGAAACACAATTGTATCAAACAGGGTTGGGTGGAAGAAACCAGTGTGGTTTAAACCGAGTGGTTTAAACTGGTTTAAACCGGCCTGTTCAAAATTAAACTTTTTGGTTTAAACCACTAAAGTGTTCGAAATCAAAATAATTTAAATAAAAATAAATAAAAATATAAAAAAATACTGCTGCCAACAAAATAATACGTTATTTTGTAGGTCTAAGTTCATTAAAACCAAAAATAAAAATAAAAATAAAATTAAAAACAAAAATTAAAAAAAAAATATATTTTAACATTATTATATTTTATTTCAACAAAGTATTATACATAGACATAGGCGTAGGTGTAGTAGAAGTTTCTATAATCTAAAGTACGCAATTTTGATTTTCGACCAGTTTTGACCGGTTTAAACCAGTTTCGACCAGTTTTGACCGGTTTAAACCAGTTTCGACCAGTTTAAACCATGTTTTAACCAGTTAAACCATGTTTTGACCAGTTTAAAAAAAGTGTTTATCCAATACATACAGATAATAAGACAATTACCATCTTTATTTTAAATAGATAAACTCAATAATAACCCCTGCGTGGCTTTTACTTTATTGAGTGGATAATTATTTATTTTACCCACTCAACTGTCACTTGTTAAATTATTTTCTTGTAAATGTCATTAAAATTTTTAACAAAAATATGAATTCCTAAGCTATTTATTGGATAAAACCTTGTATGGCACTCATGGGTAAACCGATATTGCCCTCTCGAAAATTAACCTGCGAGGCGCCAGCCAGCCACTAGTACCATAAATAACTATTTTTTGCTAACCCTGGTATCAAAGAATTATTTGTCTATGACGTTTTTTAGCGATTTTGGAAAACTACCGTATTACACTTTTTTAGCGAATAAACACGCTGCTAAGAGTACAATAAAAGCATGTTTTGAAAAAAACAACTGAATAAACTTGTTGATAAAAGTATAATTGAGCAGCATTAATCAGGCTAACCTATATTTCAATATATTTTTTAGCCAATACGGAGAAAACTGTATTTAAATGTATATAAATAAAAAATTGCCATTTGTACAACAAGGTTACATCGGCCAAGTATGTCAAATATAGTAGTATTAATAGTGGAGGTCGCTTGCAAAACAACTTTACACTACGATATTTTAAAAATCATTTTACACAGAGACATAAATTTTGAAACAAAGATTTTCACGTCTCTTGTTTTGGTGAGAAATTAGTTTTATTCGCTTGTATTCCAAAGTGACATTTTTCGGTTAGAAATGTTAAGTTAAAAGTGACACTTTTGTTAAGAGTTTATCTTTTGTTTTACATTGGCGGGCTGCAGCCCGCCAAAGTACTTTTATCCAATACATACAGATAAGACAATTACCAGCTTTATTTTAAATAGATAAAGTCAATAATAACCCCCGCGTGGCTTTTACTTTATTGAGTAGATAATTATTTATTTTACCCACTCAACTGTCACTTGTCAAATTATTTTCTTGTAAATGTCATTAAAATTTTTAATAAAAATATGAATTCCTAAGCTATTTATTGGATAAAACCTTGTATGGCACTCATGGGTAAACCGATATTGCCCTCTCGAAAATTAACCTGCTTGGCAGACGCCTCGCAGGTTAATTTTCTCATGGGCAATATCTTACTTTACCCACTAGTACCATAAATAACTATTACGGTCCCTTATGGAAAATTGTCAGATAACTGACAGAACCAAATTAAATCTAATTTTACTTATTATTTTTACCTTTTTTTGTTAAAAGTATGTTTACAAGCGAATAAAAAATAGCGTATTATACGAGAAATATATCTCGGTCTTACGCAGTTGTGAATCTCGGCTCACGCACAATCTCCGCATGCGACCGAGAAACATTATTTCTCGTCCTTGGATCATAATATACTATTTCGTAAGAGTTTTTCAAAAAAAAAAAAATCTAAACATATGTTCTCACGTTCTTTTTTTTTTTTTTTAACAAAATGAAAAGTTTTTTCATCTTAAAAAACATAGAAATATGGGAATTGTAAACTAAGCCTGCATTTTGTACGTATATAATTTAGGGCGCAGATTTCTGGGGTTAATGTAATAAAACAAGACAATAAAGTAAAGTAAAGTAAAAGTTATTTCTGAGACGAGGAAACATTAATTGGATTTGTACGAACATTTTCCTCTATATAAACATCCCATTTCAGATTATTATTATTATTCCCCTTTACCGTTAACCCTATACCAAAACTTAATAATGATTATTTTAGTTTGCCCTATAATAATTATCTGTTCGACTAAAAATACAGTTGGATTGTTTTTTCCGTGTTGCCTTTATTTTTATATTACTTATTGCTTTATCCTTACTTTCTTGTTAGTATTATCATGTGCTAGGGAATAAAAAGAAATAGTTTTCTAAGTAATATGTTCTAACATTAGACAAACTTTGTTTTACAAAACTTCACATTTCAAAGTTTTTTTTTTATTTGATACTATTCTAAATCGGTTACCTTAGGGTTTTCCAGAAACAAACGCGACTAACGATTCACGGATAGCCTTAAAAAATTTAAATGAAAAGTCAAAGTTTTTTTGATTTTAGGTTGTTTTTGGGACTTTTCCAAACAGTTTTTGACAAAAATTGAAATCGCTCACGAAGCCGTTTTTAAATAAAGTCATTCTTCTTCTTCTTCTTCTTCTTTTTCCTCTTCTTCTTCTTCTTCTTCTTCTTCTTTTTCTTCTTCTTCTTCTCCTCAAAAAATGTCAGAACTCGACACGAGGTTTTTTAAATGTAAAATGTATGTTTATAATATTTAAGAATGTCCATTTTAAGAGCACCAGTTCATAAAATTCAAAATTGTCCTTTGATAATGCTTTTCAATAAAAGCGAAAGTACTTAGGAATAATAACTTATTTTATTACACACAAAAAGAAATAATACTCCATACATAACCCTAGATAAATAAGCTTATGACACTAAAATACCGGATACAGCTCTGGTACTGAATCCATTTTGTTAAAAATAGTTTTTTGTCATATCATGAATAATGTAAAATCTACCGGAATAACTTATAAATATCTATGGGATATATCTTTGTTAGGTAATAGAGAAAATTGAAAAATTTAATCAACCACGTCTTTATATCTATGAAGACAGTAAGTATACTACATACAGAAAAATAATGTGCTATATTTTAGCAACGGTTTACCTATTATTATAAATTATAATTATTATTATAAATTATAATTATAATATGATATACCGTGCAATGCACGGCATGCATGTCTCAAGTCTACGAAGGTGTACAAGGGCCATAGTAGTATTTTTAACTGACTTTATGTCGGAATTTAACAAAATTCTGACTTTAAGTCAGAATTAAAAAATAAAATTCTGACTTTAACTCGGAATTTAACTAAATTATGATTTTTAGTCGGAATTTAGCTATAATCTGACTTTAAGTCGAAATTTAACTAAATTCTGATTTAACTACACTGTAAAAAGTGATAGTAAATTTTAAGCAGTTATCCTTGTGAGAAAATACTGAATTATACTATTCCAAATAGGCCAGCATGTTGTGTTAATATGACAAGATATTACATACAATACTTACATTGTAGTCGCGATATGAATCTAAAAACATGTATTTACTAATAATAATAGTAAATTTGTAAATTAGTATTAAAACTACTATGACATTTTCTGAGTGTACATTTTTCATTTTGTCGTCGACAAAGAATTTATTGTCGTGAAACTATAGCTATTTAAATATAAAAGAAATACAATACAAAGAACGGGTTAACCTAAAATCGAATATATACACTCTAAAAAAATTGTGTTAAGCTTCCCACACGTGCATTGGAAGTAATTAACCCATACATGTTAATTTTTTAATAATGTGGTTCAAAAAAGTTCATTACTATAGTATATGCATGTAGAGTCGTGACATTTTAAGAATGCGAATGCGGTCCGTATCAAGTAGTTCCCTATACCGGCTGGAGTTTGGATTCGACCAGTGGCATAATAATATTAATTAAATCACTTGTAAATCACAGAAAAAATAAATGAACTGACAAAACACGGCGCCTATGAGATGTTGACTGTACTCATTTTCAGTTACGACGCGCCGTTCGCTGATATTCTTGTTGAATTTCTTTAGAGTGAGCGCAATTTCCTATGGACGTATGGTGTATCTTACTTCAACCAACGTTTTAGCGCTCGCTTCGTGATACGCCGTAGTAACAAAAGAGATAGATAATATTAAGTTTGTCCATGATAATTCCTACCATTCGCATTCTTAAAAAGACAGGACTATAAATGTTTTCAAGTTTTTGAGTAAGGCATGGAAATTTTACTATTTGTACATATTACATTACATGTTTGTTTAACCTCGTACTATTCTACTTAATTAAAATTTATAACCAAGAATTTTTTGTCTAGGTCAATTTTTGATTTTTTTTTTGTAAATTCGAAACTATAGCCGTCGCAATTACTATAGGCTATTGTGCACGCATCCTACCATATGAAGCTCAAAGCGTAAAGTTAATGGCGCGCTGGCCTATAGTGAAAATTATTACTATACCGTATAAGATTTTAGCGCAGGCGCTGTAAATATAATAAAAACGTTCTTAACATATTTAACTTTATTTTCTAAATTAAAAAAAAGTTCGTATCGGGACGTCATGTATCATCTTTCCCTTCGGTTGTCACAATCCCTCTTCTTCATTTATGAAAAGCCCTTGCACATAATTTTGTTGTTCTTTGTTTAATAAATTTGAGCGGAGAAAAGTGTTACTAGTTTACCATGAGTTTAATATACTAGTATTATACCTAGTTATACTAAACAATTTCGTGTACTTAGTGTTAATTAAACTTTACTTATTATTAATTTAACACATAGCGACTTAATTTCTCAATGTGTAAAGCACATAATAATAATTATTATAACTTTAATTTTGGCTTTATATGTTAATATACTACGATTTTTTGTTACTTATTCGCAAAAGAAGTAAAGTAATTAGATTGATGTATACTGGTGCGCCATCTATTGCTAGATGTAGACAACTACTCATACTTCTCCTAGTCTGTACGATGATTAGAAAATAGATTGATGGAATAATAAATTAATATTTTTATAATTTTGATTAAAATTAAAAATTTCTGTCCTCATATAGATTATTTTGTTGCAGCAGTATTTTGGGTAAAATTACAAAAATACTGTTTATTGGTACGCGCCTTCGCCAAAATTGCAAATATAGTAAAATTTCGACACACGCGTTGTTTCCATAAAAAGATAATCAATATATTTGTACTACATATTTACTAATAACAGTACATTCAGCTAAAACAGTATAGTGGTATTAATTAGTTAATTGCCTCGTTGAATCCTATTACTAGAACATGATCATTATGCTCTTAGTAGCACTACAGCAGAAGATAAATTTAAAAAATCTTTAAGGCAGACCAACATTTTTACTCCTGGTTTTCCTATTCCCTAACATCTCTACTTCACAAGATTCCTACTCTATAACGACTCTTTTCCGTAACATATCTTCTTTCCAATTTCCCTATAACCCTACTCCGCAATAAACCTACTCACCAAGGAACCTACTCCCCAATAACCCTAATTCTAATAACCCTACTCATAATAACCCTACGCCCGATAACCCTACTCACAATAACCCTACTCCCAATAACCCTACTCACCAATAATCCTACTTAGCACTATATTCATTCGATTTGCCACTTAAGTTAAAACAAAAAAAAAAAATATTTGTCATGGTAAATTATTGTCAGATATTAAGTTTGTTAATTAGAACATGTACCCGTACCCTACTCCTCAATAAACCTACTCCCCAATGAACCTACTCCCTAATAACCCTAATTCTAATAACCCTACTCCCAATAACCCTAATCAACAATAACCTTACTAAGCACTATATTCATTCCATTTTCCATTTGAGTTAAATCAAAAAAAATATTTGTTATGGTAAATTATTGTCAGATATTAAATTTATTAATTAGTACATGTACCCGTACTCTTAACATGTATACAGGTTAAGAGCACTGTGGGCTGAGACGAAAATTTAAATTTTTGCATACGAGTATTTTTGATACCCCTAATTTCGAATATGATAGTGAAAAAGCTGAAAAAAAAAAATCCGCGCCTTTAGGGTGGTTCATTTTTTAAGTTTTATTCGATTTGGTTCAAATTTGGTATACAGGCTCTTTTTGGGGATATTAACGGTTTTTAGAATGCTGTCAAAATTAGTCGAAATTAAGGCTATAAAGTAGTCCAAGGTCATCGATTTTAAGGAAAAGGCGTAACTTGTAACACTTAATATGACAAAGCTTATATGAAAGTTAAAAATACTGTTTTATTTCTATTTTAGTTAAAATATTAATTTCAAGGTCGCGTCAGCATTTCGTGAACAGAAATTTATTCTCCAGGTATAGGAAATATGTTATTTTAGCCCTACTGATTTCTTAAATTAAAATAAATTAAAGATAAGTTGGTTTTAAGTATGCAAAAAGGTAATTGAAACCTAAAAATTTAAATAGAATTTTAACAACTTAAATTTCAAAAATTGCCCTCATTTGCCACTCAATATCTTATGCATTTTTGTCTTTACTTATAGTAGTAATAAACGATATAAAAAAAGTTGCCAACTTTTGCCATTTTCAGAAAAAAAAATCCAAAATTTATGTTCGAAATAAAACGCTATAAAAATCATATCATAACGCGTTAACGGTCATCAAAATCATCACCTTAAAAGGATGTAAGGATATGGGCGCTCTAAAAACATTCTTTATGTGTAAAAATAAATACGTTTTTATGAAATTTGGGGTTTATAGAACGATTTTAAAGCCCACTGTAATGTCTACTTGCGAAGCTTGGGTAATGAAAAGGAGCAAGCAAAGTTAGAAATACTGGAAAGGAAAATGCTAGTAAGGATTATTGGTGGTGTGAATATAAACAAGACCGATTGGAGAAGAAAAACTAATTAGAAAGTTATAGACCAATACGGTAAAGCTGGAAAAATACAGGCGATTAAGACTTGAGGTGGTTAGGGCATGTAGGTAGAATGGAAGAAGAAAGATGGACGATAAAATGGAGAAAAAAATCAATATAAGCCATACACGGTAAAAATAAATTACATTAAATTACATAATGGTAATATGTTGCCATAGACCGGAATGGTAAAAATTACATAGTCCATAATGGTAATATTTTGCGTAGACCGGAAAGGTAAAAATTACATAGTCCAGATTGGTTTGGACTTGAAATTAAAAAAAAAAACTATTTACAACTTAGAAAATGTTTGTTCCAAATTACAAGTCTTTGTGTCAAATATTTGAAATATCGTAGCGTAAAGTTCATTTGGTTTAATAAACCAAACGATTTGCACGAGTATAAACTGCTTACATCTTTCTTTAAAGATCTATTGGTTGATAAAGATCGTAATTTATAATGAACGTAAATTTTAGGCCACAAATAAAGCATTTAAATATCGTACATAAATAATATTTACCTTTTTTACACTTTTAACACTTTAACCTAGCAGCATGCGTCGCTATCTCTCTAACAATAACAATATTAAACGGTCCGTCTCATGGTTATTGTCCAAAGCGCACGCGCGTCTTAAAATAACATAGCCCGACATTGTAAAATCATGTAAAAATATGTAAATCAATGTAAATATATTTTTTTACATTATTTTACATTCTTTTACATTATTTTACATTCTTTTACATTCTTTTACATTCTTTTACAATCTTTTACATTCTTTTACATTATTTTACATTATTTTACATTCTTTTACATAAATTCATAAATTATGCATAGTCCAGAATAGTAAATTTACTATTCCGTACTATGTAAATTCATGTATTTTTACATTATTTTACATGCAGTTTTTACAGTGTACATATGCTGATCAATATACTACTACATTGACTAGGTCCCCATTTTTTACCAAGACGATATTATAAAAAACGAAGCAACTCATAGCCAAGTAACTTGTGGTTTATACACATATTTTTTTGTTTCAATTTGTATTTTTATCGATGTCTGTGTTCTTTTAATCATGTTTACTCAATCCCCATGGGAAGCAATAGAAAAATCAATTATTAAGTCTGGTTGAACGACCATCATATTATTAATTAATACACAGAAAAAACTGAGGTTACCATAACCCTTGCCCTCCAGGGTGTCACAATTGTGACTTTGCTTCTTTATTTTTTCTTTAAGGCAATATTAATTCAAAATACTTTTATAGACTTTCGTTTTATGCAAACCAATATGCAAATCTGTTTATTTTTTATTCTTTTTTTCTTCTTTTTAGGCATAGCAAATAAAAAAAAAACAATTTAATCGAAAAATTATCATTAGTTTAGTCTCGGGAGGGTAAGGGATAATGAAGCCTATGTGTTTTAATATGGCCTATGAAAGGAGGATGTAAATGATTAGAACTAGTGTATTCATTGGATTACAAAGCCCAAAATGCGTTTTTCAAGATGTGGCCAATAAAATATTTTTTTTTGCACTTTTAACCAGGGTTAGAAATTAAAGAACATTTTAATTTAATATGTTTGTTATTTAAATCTGAACTATTTTATATGTAAGTTTAAATACAAGATAAAAGAATTGGCATTAAAAAATGAATATCAGACCCTTGTACTCCAACCCAGAAAAATATTGAAGCTTATGGGTTGTTTGGACGTGAACATGAATCTGTATTATATTAATAATAAACAAATAAAAAAATAAAAAAAATGAGTAATTTAAATGTAGACACTAATTGATAACAAACGCTGTCTTAACTTATGATTTATTTTATTCGCTTATAGTGGTTCTGAAAGGAAAATATTTATTTTTTTCTGTATATTTTCCTCTTAAAGTTTGGTTAATGTTAATCGTCGCCTAGTTATTCTAGGAAAATTTGGGAACTATTCAGAAATCTAGGATAATTTGGCAAAGAATACGTTAGTTACATCACATTACATGTTTGTTTAACCTCTTACTATTCTTCTTAATTAAGCATCCCCTAAGTCCAGGACTTGTGTGGGCTAGTAGTAAAAGTCCAAACCACCCAACGAACTAATAACTCTTCTCTCTAGAATAGGCATTTCATTCGTTAAAACTGACAAAAACGTCGGCAACATAAACATTCGTCTGTCTTACTCACACATCTTTGTTCTAACAGAGACAACAATACCAGTTACTGGTAACTGTTATTCTTCAGGCCTGAATATACCTACTTTGTTTACAAACAAACCGAGATGTTGGCGATGCTTTATTTTAACGGTATGCGTATTCTAGAAAAAACAGTTATTAGTTCGTTGGAACCACCGGCTTATACTAACTTTCGAACTAGTTTTTATAGGGAGTGTCCGCTTCACTTACACCTTCGCCAAATTTCAGTTATTAATTAACTGAAAAAATCAAATCGGCGCCAGTGAGAATCGAACTCACGCTAGTTGGCTAGCAGACTTGTCACGTACATACGCGGTAGACCACTACACCATTGAGTTAATCCAACCAATCAAATCACATCAGGGGAATGGAATATATATATATATATATATATATATATATATATATATATATATATATATATATATATATATATATATATATACAGAGCGGTCCAAAAGTCACCCCCCCCCCTCTAAACTTTTGAACTAGTTGAGATATCGACTTCAAATTTGAAACTTTTAAATTAGACAACTTAAACTATCTTTTAGCATATATTTAATACTTTCAGCTCCTAAATGTGGGCAGGGGGGCATGGGGGCACATTTTTTTAAATGGAAAGGGGGATCGTGTAATACATCATTTTAAAGCTTATAAAATTCTCCATTTAACTCCATATTTTTAAATTAAAAAAAAAAATTTGGGTTTAAAATAGGGTTGAAAATGGGTATTAATGTCAAAATTCCTCTAAAAAAAAACAAATAATTTTTAAAAAATGCAACCTAATTTCATCATAAAAAAATGTTAATTATACTTTTAAACTAATTTTAGTTGACATAAATAAAAATTTATAAAAAAAACTTAAAAAATCGAATGTTTTAGCACAAAAAATTGAAAAATCAAAACCTTAAAAAACATTTTTAAAAAATTTAAAAATTTTAGTTTAAATAGAGATTTTATAGCTTTAAAATGTAGTATCACACGACCCCCCTTTCCATTTAAAAAAATGTCTCTCCATGCCCCCCTGCCCACATTTGAAGAGCTGAAAATATCAAATATATGCTAAAAGATAGTTTAAGTTGTCTTATTTAAGAGTTCTAAATTTGAAGTCAATATCCCAACTCGTTCAAAAGTGACTTGTGACTTTTGGACCGCACTGTATATATATCGCATTCTGTGAATTTAACTGAAAATACATTATCTATTATAGAGATAAATGCTTAAAATGCTTGGTAGGATGAACCTATAGATATTATTCTATAGAACAAATCTAACGCATAGCAGGCCTACTCATCCTATTAATACTGTAGTAAGGGTGTTAAATCCAAGTTCTTTCCAAGGTAGTTTTTGCATTACTCTCTCGATTGTAATTCTTCATGACTATTAACATTCTTCTATAGTACCACATTTCAAAATACTATTTACCTCCTATAGTTATATCTGCCATTCTTAAGCTTCGGTTTCCTCCAAAAGTCGCAGTCGCGACCGGGTAGCCGCGACCAGGTCGTCACGACCCTACCCGTTTTCCTCGGTCTGGCGGTCTGGCGTTATGCCTTTCAATCAGTATGAATATCTCTAAAAAGTCGGTTCTTTTAATGTTTCTGAATTATCAAGCAGATAATTAATATTACATCATGAAGAAAAAAGGTTGATGAGATGTTTCGGAAGAGAGGTGGATGGATTTCAAGCGACTTTTGGAGGAAACCGAAGCTTTATATACAAGTTTAACGGGGACCATCTTTAAAAGTTCATAAAATTTAATGAGGGGACACTATTAGTAGTATATATTTGATATGCTTAGGGGACACAATGGAGACAGGGGGCAAGGGGGACATTTTTTAAATAGAAAGGGAGGTCGTGTGTGAATTAGATTTTTAAAGATTTTTTTTTGTAATTTTATTCATTCATCATTCAAAATTAGTTTAAAAATATAACTGATGTATTTTTCGACTGTCAGTAGTGTGATCTCGTCATTTTTTTGGGAACTTTTGAAGATGGCCGCTGTTAAACTCGTATATTATCCAAGTTTTGTAACTGCACTGAAAAAAGGATCCTTTGCGGTAATGGCATATGAAATCAGGCCAAATGCTTCACACTCTTGAATACGTCCAAAAGCGCCTTCTCTTAACATGAAAATATAATTCACTTGCCAAAATCTGATTCTTTAACTTAAAATTCTTTGGTCTTGTGTGAAATGCAAGTGGTCTTGTCTCAAAAGAAAAATTCTTGGGCCAAAGTATTTAAAATTATTTAATTTTTAACAATCTTAAAACAAGATAAATGGTTTTTGCCTCAAATGCTCCAAGTCCAAGAGACTTTTCAAAATATTTCAAAAGCGACACTTTTCTTGGAAAAAGATAAATACTTTTGTTTGAAGATACACATCTTTTAAGCTAAAAGAATAATTGCCAAGAGTGTTGACTACTTTGAGCCAAGAACGTCATTTTTTCAGTGTGTATATCGTATATCGCGGTGATATTCTTTGCCTAATATCCCTTGAGAATTTAGAATTTATGGTAATAATACTTTTCAAATATAAACATTGATCTACTTATTTATTGTTTTCAACCCCAATTTATACAAACCCTTGTATTTATTTATTTGTAATTTGAATTGTAATGGTATAGTTTAATTTAACAAATTAGAAACATTTATTTTTAATGGCTTCAACAGTCTAGAAATATTTATTCACCACCATAAAATTTGCCAGACCGTAAAATACAATGGTTCATGAAGAATAAAATTAAATCTTGTATTACAAATTATAACGAATCGTTACGTTAAAACGATTATAAGGGATATCATTTGTATCCTGTATTGATTTTTAATTAATACTATTTAATTATGTCTATTATTGGTTTTTGGGGATAATATGTTTAGCCCTGTTTGTTTATCTCAAAAACTTGACGTGAATCATGTCACGTGATGGGTAGTTTGGGATGGTAAGATGACATCTTGGTGACCATTAAAAACGAGCGTAAAAAAAATAAAATCGGACTACCTACCATGATTAAGTTACAAAAAGAAAACAAGCGAAATTTTTTATCACTGCATAAATTACATGGGCCTCAGTTGTTATATTTGTTATTTTTTTTTATAAAAATGGCGCCACTCGTCTTTCATTTTGTTTTTATTCATTTTACAGAAGAGATAGTTTTCTTTCTTGAAACATTTCTTTTTTATGTTTATGATGTAAAAACGGTAATTTACGACATCAGCTTAGGGAACGTTCAAGTATTACGTAACGCAAATTTTGATCATTTTGGACTTTTGCGCAGGCGCCAACTTATAAAACATCTTGGAAATTAATAAAAAGATATCGACATGTACAACGAAATAAATTGAATTTAAATTTAACATCACATATTAATAATCACGACTCACTTAAAACTTTACAATTAAACGAGCACTTTCACGACTCTACATAAAATAAAAAATAAAATTAATCAAGTCCTGTGCATATCAATTATAGCAAGGCTGATTCTGGAGTAAATCCGCCGCCAAAGCGGTCACATCCGTCCCTTACAAAAACCACGCTGCGACTCCCATACTGTTGGTTTCTGTATAGAGGGCTTACTATTTTGGTATACTGCCGTGCTAAGCTAGAAACCCGAAACTCCATTTTTCGCATAGCTGCGTTTTTAAAAAATTACATCAGAGTTGATATGAAAACCTTGCTATGCAACAAATGGAGTTACGGGTTTCTAGCTTAGCACAGCAGTATAGGTAGCAGGGAGGTCGCTAAAAGCGTTTGTCAGATTTAACTTAATATTGTTAGAATATTGTTAGAATATTGTTAGAATATTGTTAGAATATTGTTAGAATATTGTTAGAATATTGTTAGAATATGTTTATTTGTCAAAGTTAACGATATACCTTTAATGTGGTTAATTTACCAATATTTAGTTAAGCTGTAAAAAGCAAAACTGAATATTCAGTTACAAATGGATAGGAAACCGGAAGTTATTATCCTATAATTTGTATTTTATTTTTTTGTTAAAAACACGCAACATTTTATGTCCCACTGTATATTAAAATACGTGACTTTTATAGTGTTTTTAACAAAAATTAAAGTAGAATTGTATAGGATCATAACTTCCTATCCATTTGTAACTGAATATTTAGTTACAAATGGATAGGAAGTTATCGTGTACTTTATTTTTTTTTGGACATGCAACATTTCATGTCCGTCACTGAATATTACAGACTTATTAAATTAAGTGATTTTAGAAAGTTCTAAATATAATTTCTAAGTATAAGTTTTAAGTATGCGTAGTTTTGGTCTTAAATTAACTGTTCTTTTTGACCAAATACAGTTTCATACAAAATAAAAATGTATTCTATAACACAACCTCAAAATATATGTTAACTGATTAATCTATATTCATCCACTAAAATAAATTAAAAACACAAAATTTCAATTGTAAAATCAATTTGAATATTTATAATATTCATATAACGGTTTCAGGAGTATTATTATTTTTATAACAGACACATTTTAACAGAAATTAATCACCAAGCTATAGCTTTTTTAAATTTGAAAATGAAACCGCATCCAAAATAAACGATTTTTTAGCGATTTAATTGGATAGCAATTTGTCATGGATAACTAGATAAGTAATAAGACAGAAAAAAACGAGTATTTTTTTGCAATTAAAATTAAGTATAATTTAATACTTTATTATAATTAGTAACAATCGAATAAAAAATATTGTTAAATTTCAATTTCGTAGGTTTATTACCCTCGGGCCGGCCCCATCGGCCGGTCCTCGACCTGTAAAAACCTACTCGATCGAAAAACTTTACTTTTCGCCCTTGTATTATAAATAACTATTTCGTTAATAAACAAAAAAGTTATATGGGGTATCACTATTTTGTGTCACAAGGTATAGTCTCTATATTTTGATATAGATGGATGCAAGGTTTCTTTGACAAGCTGTCTATGCAAATAGTGTTATTTGAGGTGTCATCTCATAAAAATTTTTTAAACTTTCCAATATGCCGTACGCTAAATTCTGTACATAAAAATTAAAAAATTAAAATCTTCATAATATATTAATGATATTTAAACAATCAGTAATTTTTTCACTAATTACAAATTTTATTTAATAAGCTTAATGTAAGTTTGTAATCAGTGATTTATCAAAGTGTAATCACCGGTTGACGTTAACGACTCTTAAACGAAGAAAATAGATTATGGAGGAAATTTCATTACGGAAAATGACACAAAAAACGGGGGTGTTAAAATGTTATCAACTTTAATTAATATCGGTTAAGCCATCGAAGTTCTATATGAAGGGCTCGGGGAAGAAGAGACATAAGCCACATTTTCAATAGTTCGAGACACCTAGTGTGTCAAATTTAGGTATTTCTTTTTTTTTCGGATCCTTATGAAAAAAAGTTTTTTTACATAAGCATGTCTAAATAAATGATTATTTTTATTAAAAATAATTTATTTCAAAACATTTCTTTACAGGTTGATTTTTTTAACCTAAAACTTTTAAATATCTCGAATACTATGCATTTTAGAAAAAAAAATTAAAGTTAGCTCTCATTTTCAATATAACCTCAAAAAAACATACTTATGATATGTTTTTTGAGGTTATGTTGAAGATGGGAGCTAACTTTCAAATGGTGCACTCACAGCTATACTCTTTTACATCTCTACTCTGTCACATCTCTATTCTTTTACTTTTTATTTGACGTCTCTGTATATAAATTTAATTATTTTTATTAGTACACACCAAGATGACTAAAGCCTCCAGATATCTTGGTACATACTGAATATATGTCATAATTGACATTGTTATAATACTTCAATTACCTAACAAATTTAAAATTATGACATATATTAATAAAAAATATTAATAAAATTATAAACCTAGCGAGACTCTAAATTTACGGGTAGAGAAGTAAAAGAGGAGAGAAGTAAAAGAATATAGATGTGAAAAAGCACAGATGTAAAAAAGTAGAGATGTGAGTGCGCCTTTCAAATTCCGACCTCAGATTCGGATTTAGCAGCTCAAAATACATGGGAATTGACTATTGGAGTCCGTTGGAGATCCAATTTTTTTAATTTAGTGTGGCTGTGTTATCTCTGCAACTAAAAGTCCGATCAAAAAAAGTTTTTTACAAAAGATTTTTATTTTTTTGAGGAGAATTAAATAGCAGTAAAAGATATAAATATGTATGTTTCTATTAAAAAACAAAGTTGACCTTGAAAACGTAAATATCCGTAAAAAATAAATACGCCATTTTGTTTCCCCCATTAAAATAAACAACTTTTTGTTAAATGTATAGTATTCGAGATATTTAAAAGTTTCAGGTTAAAAAAAAACCCTGTGTTTGATTTGGGGATATATCTAAAAATAATTTTTATCTCAAAAATTATAGGGATGCTTGTAAACTAAATGAGAATATTTATTTAATATATATTTTACACTGAACCAAAAATTAACGTGATATCATTAAAAATGAACGTCATATCAATAAAGTTACATTGATTTTGCACCGATGTACATTTTTAATTGTGACAATAAATGATTTATTATATCAATGCTTAAAATTGGTTTTCTTAATGTAAAATTTATTTAATAAAAAAAAATCGTTGTAATAATGAACTTATGCGTAAAGGCCAGAGCCGTAACTAGAGCTGTTTGCATCTGTGGCAGGTTATCACTTTGCGCCCCTTATCCAATATAAAAACAACTGAAATATTTAAAGTTTTTTTTTAGGTTAAGTAAACAAGGAAAAAAGTAACAAAAATAAAAACGCTTTCTCATTTGAAATTAACTATTGACAAAACTATCAAGTTCTTCATAACTAAAAGTAAGTAGGTACATTCTTTAGTCTTTGGCGCCCCACTTAAATGTTGCGCCCGTGGCAAATGCCACCTTCGCCACGCCCTAGTTACGGCTCTGATAAAGGCAAGGAATTTTAAGCATTGATATATTGTTCATCGGTGGAAAATTATTTTCAGTGTACTTTTAAGTTTAAAACCTCGACATTTCTCAAAAAAAATTATAACTTTGAACTTAAAAGTGATTTGAATAGTAAGGTTTAAGGAATTATATTTCTATTGATATAGGTATAAACTCATATATAAAAACAAGGCTCTTTTGTGATCTAAGTACACATATATCTACACTCAGAGAAAAATCGTTGTAAAATCAAACAAAAGTCATATGATTTGAAAGAAAACCAATATGTTTTTGCTCCGAAAGTGTTTTCTGTTAATTCAAAAAGATATTTTTAATTTTATAAGCCATTGTAAAAATAAAAATATTCATTGTAATTTGAAAAATGTTTCCTTTTAAATCATTTGTAAACTAGAAATGATTTGAATACAAAAACTGGTTATTTTAAAAAGAATTCTTTTAATATATTGATATTTTTCAACAATATAAAGGGAAATATTATAATTTTATTAATAAAACAATAAAATAAGAAAGTAAGGGACAATACTTTTACTTTAAAGTAAAAAATGTTTTGGTGTAAAAATTATTTTTTTAAATTAATATTGTTCATAACTAAAACGTAAAGTTTTTACTTTTAATATTTTAAAAGGCAATTTTTTTAAATTAAAATAATTTCTTATTGATTTTACAGGATAAGATTTTTCTGAGTGTATAAAACAATAATGTGTTAAAATATATAAAATTTGGGCTACATTTTGATTTTAATATTAAAAAAAAAAAGGATTATTGTGGGGTAACCAGAACCTTTTTTTTAAATAATCCGTTTAATATTTTGCATTGTAAAATTTACAAAAACTGAGAAAAGTATTATTTTACCACATTTATATTCTTTCAGGTCAACTAACAATTTAAAATAAAGGATATGGAAAATACAGGCAAAAATAGTCACTAAATCTTATTCGTTTAAGGAACATTTCCTTTTCGCTACCTTGAATTTTAATCAAGGGTAATTTAAAATAGGCACATATTATGATTACGTTCTGGAATACGAGTGAACTTCGCTTGAATATATAATTATATGCCAGCCAATACTATGTATATTCAAAGTTTGATATAGTTTTACCCGACTACGGCAATGAACAAAGATGGTAAAGTGTTTAAAAGATTTTTGCTAGAAAAAGTTGTTGGTTATAACACGCGAGGGGTTAATCGGCCGCACGGTTCGTTTTAAAATAAAAAAAAATGTTAACACCTATTTATAATTATTGCGTTTTTTGATTGCACATAAAAAAAGCTTGAAATAAAATAAAAATGAAAATGATCGTGGGCCAAGGTTTTTTTATACGACTAAAATAATGGGCAATTTATAGTTTTTTTCAAAGTTAGAAGACATTTTGGCTGCCTTGTCTATTCCATATTTGCATTTTAAATTTGTATTAAAAAAGATAGGTATTATTTAATCAAAGTGTAAAATTTTATTATCTTAAAATGTCCCCCATATGCAATAAAAAAATTAGCAAAAATTTTACTTAAAGGATTTAATAAAAAAAGTATGTTTTGTTTGTTAAAAATTAGGGTCTCCGTCACTGGAAAACTTTTGGCTTTAATCAAAAATGGATTTTATTTAGAAAGACCTACTGTGTCACAAAGTTAGAAACGGAATAATCCATTTGGTAGAACATCTATTAATTGCCCATTAATGTACAAATTCTTAAATAAAAAACTGGCCCCACGATCATTTCCATTTTTATTTTTTTTCCAACTTTTATTGTGTTTTTCTTTCATTCAAAACGAACCGTAATCCCCGTACAATCTCTGCGTAATTTTTAAGTAAATTTGTGTAAATTTGCGTAACCTCTTCAGCACTCTTAAACTGGAAAAATTATGGAGTTGATGACCTGTTTGAAGTCGTGTAAAAATTTTAAGTCTTGAGTAAAGAGTTGGGTAAATCAAAAAAGTCTTGTCTAGCGACATCACTGAGTAAACGACGGATGAAACACGAACCCTAATCGGGTTTTTTAATTTTGAATAATTTATTTTATTAAGACTTCTATGATATAAAGAAAGCTTTTATTAAGGCTCAGTGAAATTGTACCTGCTTTTGTCTAAGATGGAAATTCCCTCTAAGAATTTACCTAACATTTTTATTTTTCGCAGTCTTATGACTAGAAAAGTATTATAAATATCCAAAATTGTCAAAAAACTGCCCAGAAATTTTCTTTATTATATATGACATTTTTTGAAAAAAATATCCTTCTGTCCGTCTAATGTCACGTTTTTGTGAACACGTTAACTCAAAAACGAATTATGCGATCGACTTGAAATTCTTAGGAAAAATCAAGCCTATGAGGGGAAGATCCTTATTCAGTAGAGATTATTTTCAAAAACCATAGTATTGTTTTTAAAAATAAGTATTTGGGAAAATGCAATAAACTATCCACTGTAATCTTCACGACTTATTTGTTTATTTCTCAAGTCAATGTTATGAACAACATGTCCTTACAATAAGAAGTTATATTTTTAAATAATTAATAGTTATGTATTTGTTACAGGAGCCCTCAGTTTAACAGTTCCAATAAAGGTAAGTAGAATTTTATGCAATTTTTGTAATTTAATTTTTTCTACATTAAGTTTTAATAATTATGGCAGACTGACATCTCTTCTCTTAATTCCTCCACTTCCTGACATCCCTACTCCCTAACCTCCCTACTCTATAGCAACCCTACTCTATAACAACACTACTCAGTAACATTCCAACTCCCCAAGAACCCTACTCCGCGCTATATTCACTCGATTACACTGGTCTACAAAAAATAAAAAAATCTTCTCCAAGGACTAAACCTATCATGCTGTGCGGTATTTTGACAATAAAAACCGGTATTTTGACAATAAAAATCGGGATTTACTCAAAATCTATGCAGTGAAAGTTTTTTAAATTAAAAATTCGGTTTCAGCACACAAAAATACTTAAAGCATGATAGGTTTAGTTCTTAGTCCAAACGAGAAGATTTTTTTGTAGACCAGTGTTAGTCACGTAATAATAAATAGGTGGTTCGCGGAACCAAGACCTTACTAGATAATTTATTTTTTTTTCTTAGGAAGTGCTCGTCTTTAGATTAATTGCAGATTTGTTATTCTTGTTAGTCTCTTTGTCCGCGTTCTCGTAACGTGTACTAATGATTATTTTTTAACGTTTTTATCAACCATTCATTTAACAATATTTCTGACCACGTGTTCATTTCTGTCCAATCATATTACAGTTATATCGGGAATTTTCTACTGTGGAAAATTCTAGTGAGAATCGCTGTAGTATTTTATTTTTCAGTATTTCTCTTTTACAACAAGATTTCATACCTAAAACTAATAAATAATTAAATATGAATATATTACTATTTATAATTATTGTTATTACTTTCTTATTTAACAAAAAATACCTCAAAATATTCTTTTTATAAAATGTAATGACATTTTTTATAGATTGACTTTTATGAACATGCTTGCAAGCCCAGCGCAGTACCGCGCTAGTCAGTACTGCAGTAAGTGACTAAACTATTGACAGAAGCATAATCTGCAATTTAAAAATGGACAAAAAAAGTTTTAGTTTAGAAATTGAGAATGGAATTAAATTAACCAAATCAAAGAATATGCCTGTAAAAATATTATTTATATTATTTTTTGATGAAAAAAATTATAAAAGTTGGTTTGACATATTGTAAATCGTTAAAAATTACACGTGATTCTTCGAATTATTGGGAAAAATTCACAGTTTTCATTCAAATTTGCTGTCAAAGGAAATAATTACTCCAGGGGCATGATCCGGTCGTAATTATTTCCAGACAGCAAATTTTCATGTAAACAGCGAATTTTTCCCGCATAATTCTCAGCCTCTTGTGTAATTATATATGAAAATTTAATAAACTAAATACATATTTGACAGTGACAAATATTTTTTTGAGTTATGTCAAATAGCTAGTCATGTGCATAAACTGCCGAATAGGCTTCCCTGGGGAGCAGGGATGTACGGAGTAGGAATGTTATGGAGTAGGGTTGTTATAGCGTATGAATGTAATGTATTAGGGAGTAGGGAAATTGCCATATGTGCTATTTAAAATTGATTAAATGATTAGAATAGACAGAACGTGCTAGACAGAACGTGCTGAAGTTTAAATAACAAATGTCAATAAACAAGGCTACTACTGTAAATTACTGCTTAACCAGTTTTATTAAAACCTAACTTATACGTTCATGAGCGTAGCATAAATTTAACACTGCTGAGAAGAGAGCGAAGACGGATGTCGGACAGATGTCCTTACTCAATCAGGCCTATTCACATGTAGCATTGAGATTGAAATTTGTGGCAATATTGACGAAAATTGCAAGGTCATTTACGTCAACTGTATTAAAACTGCATGGTATTGTAATTTTTGTCAATATTGAATAGATTTCAATGGTACATGTGAATAGACCTGAATAACAACGCGCGTGGCAGTGTAACTATGAAAAAAGTGCGCTTATCATAGGTTACCTATGACGTCAAAAGTAATAACCTTGAAAACGATTGCATATAATTTCATTCATTTATGAAGAAATAACATAAAATATGGAAATAGTAATTGCTATTTTATTGTTTAGGGAACGTTCAAGTATTACGTAACGCAAATTTTGATCATTTTGGACCCCCACCCCCCCTGTAACGCTATTCTCCTTTACCATTAACATAAGCGTAACACTCCAAAATGACCCCCACCCTCCCCCTAGCAGCGTTACGTAATACTTGAACGTTCCCTTATACATCTTACTGTATGCACTGGTTTGGCTTTACATCTTGGATTTTCTTTGGAATTAAATAACCCTATTATTTATTTAACTGTCAAAATTACAAAGCAATCATCATCAATCATCATGAATCATCATGATGTGAAAGAATAAATTACTTTAATACAAACTTTATAATATATTATTATTATATAACAAAAATATTACAATACAGATATATCTATATTTCACATACTCGTATATTTTATTATCATCAATAAAAACCAAATGGTTATGGTCTACAGACCTAAAAGTGGGCAAAGATTCTCTAAATGGATACGACGGCACTTAATAAATATGTGCCCAAAATATATATTTTATACAGTTATATTAGCATTAATTCTTCCAACGTTTTTACGATTATTGTCGAGTAAGCGCTTTTTTACGAAAATGGTCTATAGGCTTAAGGCCAGAAAATTTTCTTTAGACCCATTCGCTGCAGTTTCATATAGTGGGCCAGAAAAAGAAAACAGTGACAAAATTCTGTTATTTGGCATACGACTATTTTTGATACCGTTGATTTCGAATAAATGAACAATTTCAAAATAAAATTCCGCGCCATTTTGAATTTTTAAGTTTTATACATCGGTTTACATGAACATAATTAAAAGAAGCCATTTGACATATTTTTAGAAGAATAAAAACAAAAATAAAATTTAAATATTCCATCAATCTATTTTCTAATCATCGTACAGAGTTATATTGGTAGACTGCAGTTTCAAAGTCTCCAGACTAGGAGAAGTATGAGTAGTTGTCTACATCTAACAATAGATGGCGCACAAGCAAACATCAATCTCATGACATTATTCATTTAGTAAGTAAAGTCAAAGAATATTTTCTTAATCAGCGTACAAAGTTGACTCTTGGTACTGAAGAGGGCCAGCAGCCCGAAACTGCAGTCTACCAATATCATTCTGTACGATGATTAGAAAATAGATTGATGGAATATTTAAATAATATTTTTATAATTTTGTATAAAATTAAAAATTTCTGTCCTTATAAAAATAAAATTTTGGACCACCCTATATACACCTAGTATAAATTGAACATTTCAATTTACATTAATACATTTAATGTATAAATATCTTGTGTTTAAAAAATATTTTTGCATTATTTTCTATTTTTATATTTTGCGTATAATTCCCCAACAGGTGCGCACTATTATGCCCTGCTTAGACAAGTTGTCCTATCTGAAAAAAATCACTTTTTGAGATAATCACACCATTGTATTGTAGTAGAGTAAGATTGTCCTAACTAGTCTTTACTAGACTAGGACTAGGACTAACTACAGATCTTAGTAATTTGATTGGACTTTTTAGATCATTTTGTCCAAACTTTCTCAGATAGAACAAATGCATTTAGTATGAAAATTTATTTTATCCTTCACAGAAACACTTGTTTTGAGCACTATTTTAAATGTCAAAAGTGAGTTTTTCACCCACTCTTTTACGTACAGCTTTTGATCTCACCCAAAATTAGTTACATGCCCTATTAATTAAGTATTATAACTATTCTATAAATAGAAGCACATTAACTAAACCATAAAAATTAAAGAAAACCCCAAATTATTCTTTAGTTTTTGAATAAAATACTGTTTTTATTAAAAATTCTGTCATCACCGCGTCCATTTTGACGTTTGTAAGAAATGTAAAACTAGCAATTGTTTATTTTTATAGGCATACTTAGGCCAAAAGTCCAAACCTATTAATTTAGTATTAAGAAAACTTAATCTTAATATGTTTGACATAATTTTTCGCATAATTATAGATTTTTATTTAAAAATAAAAGGTGTTGGATAAAATTAAATTCTTAACTCGTGTATTAAGTGATTTTATCCACTTAATACACTAAGAAAATAACTATTTCTGACAAAAAAAAATATTTTTTTTAAATAATAAAGCAGAACCCAACGCCATATGTATTTAAACATGTTTTCAAAAAGTGCAAACAAAAACAATAAAACTGGCCATATATTCTATTTATGTATTTTTTATATAATAATTACATATTAAGTAAATATTTTTATAAAATTAAATACACTTTCAATAATATTTGAATTCATTCCAAAATTTTGTTTTCATAATATATGTTATGTTTTCGGAATAAATAGAAATATATTTCACAAGTGTGTTTCTAAATAAAATAAATACCATAATTTTTTCTAAAAATAATACAAAATTGAAGATCATAATAAAAAATATAATACAATACTATCAAGTACTTTCTATAAATAACTTGATGGTGTTGTGCTAACCTATATTTGGATTAGGGTGTGTTTAAGTATTACCTGACGCATTTTTTTGGGAATTTTGACCCCCCTCCCCTATGTAGCTCATTCTTCCTATACACTGTAAAAAGCAAAACTTAATATTCCGTTACAAATGGATAGGAATTAATTAATTATCCTATAATATGTTTAAATGGATGTCTGATTTTTTAACTGACAGGCAGCAGATAGTTAAACTTTCAGCGTTGCCAAGTATTTTAGCGTATTTTAACCAATCAGATTATGCGACACGAGTTTGCGTGCGCATGCTGTCATTATTTTCATTATTTGTAAACGTTGCTGTGGTTTGAATAATTTTTATAATTCATATCCAAAAATTAATGTGTAAGAAATGACTGAAAATGAAAATAAAAACAGAAAAAGATCTGAACCCACTAGCAGTCAATACAAAAAAATACTTTTAAATTTTATTCAGGACAACCATCTTGTCAATAGTGGGCTGTTTAGTCCTGAATTCACTATAATTTTTTTGTTGAAAAGTTGGAAAGGGTCGGTGCTAGCCAACACTTCCTTTTCTTCGTTCTCCATTTGGCCTTCCGCATCTTGCAGATCTCCAAAAAGGTCAATAGCCCCCACAATTTCCAAATCGTCCATCGTTATATTATTATTATTATATGTATAATAATTTATAAATATAAAAAAGCTTCTTTTATTAACTATTATAAAATAAAACGTTATTCAAATTAACAACACAAAACCAAAACGAAAATAGGGTTACCTTCGAATGCTCGCAACTAACTTATAGTCAAAATTTCCGTGAACGCTCGCTTTTCACGCTCCCGAGTAGTAGAAGTAAAATTCCTCGATTTTCGTGCGAAGTGAAGTACAAGAATAAGTAGTTTTGCGCTTCGAGAGAACTAATATGCAACCCACAACACCAAATAATAATAATAACGCAAAAAAACGATTGATCTGTGTTAGCTGGGATACCCGGTATTTAAAAAGAGTTACTTACCAATAGAAACAGAATTGTTTACAGTAGCCAACATCGAAACTAATGTTTAAAACATTTCCAGAAAAAAAAAATACGAAAATATTATCAATAATTCAATTTTTTAAAACACGAAAATTTTCTAAAATGGGCGATTTCTCTGAAAAATCATAAATTTTTCAGCACGTTATTTACCGAAACCGTAAACACGTAGATAGCACGTTTTCAGCGGACCAATTCTGAAACAGTGTATATGTGAACTGCGGGGAATTTCAGGAACAACTGAAGCGGCGACACTTGAGCGTAGCTTCAGTCAATTTTCAGTTTGCTGAAATTACTCGGGAGTATGTCCAATGGATATCCAATACGTGTTTACTTTTTATGACCAAATCCTCGCAATATTTTTCACAATAATTTTAGTCTAAAAATACGTCGAAAGGGAGCTAAGCCCCTTTGAAAGTGGGTAAAAAATTCGGTTTTTATTTAATAACTCAACAACCCTTTGAGACATAGGAACGAGGTTTTGCATATACTCTAATCTTAATAGGGGCCACCTTCGTAACTAGAGGGGCCTTATCGGTTTTTTGTCTCAAACCTTTTTTTGTGTAACTTTTTTGTAATTTTATTTTTGGAATATGATTCCTTAGGTCAAAATACATAAAAAGGTACTGTAGGATTAACCGTTTTCGAAAAAAAATTCATTTGAAGGTAAAATTTTACGGTTCCATGACGAAAAATAAAATACCAAAATGCTGAAAACCGAAATTTCAATGATGCAGCGTAAATATACATAAAAAAACGTCATACAGGGTGATCCATAACTGGCATGCCAAAATTTAAGAGGTGATTTTAGATCCAAAAATATAAAAAAGTTCCTATAAAGGTTGGTCCGGAAATGAGCCCTAAGGGATCTAGGGCCCTTTAAAATTGTAATAAAAATAAGGTTTTTAATTAATAACTCGGGTACCGTTTAAGCTAGAGCGGCGAGCTTTTGCATGTATACTAGTATTAATAAGGGCAATAAGTTTATGTTAATTTATTTTTTTAATTTATCCAGAGGCGTGCCCAGACGGACAAAATATGAGGCTTAAAACATTTTTGCCCCAAACTTTTCTATGTGTATGTTTTTTGGATTTGTTGTAAAAAATAGAGATTTCTAGAGTAAAAATACATATAAAATATCATATAGTGTAACACTGTAGGAGCAACCGTTATCAAAAAAAAAATGCAATTAAGAGGAAGTAACATTTTGTGCCACCAAAAACGTTACTTTTTAAAAGGCTATTACTACTTTAATATTAAATTTAGGTGTTTTGGTGTATAATACTTTTTTGCTCAGTTTTAAATGAAGAATCACCCTGCAGCATTAAAATTTTATTGGTGCTTTTTTTTGTTCCCCATTCAATACGTCATCTTCGAAGGGCCGTAGCTCCCTTAGGGCTCATTTCCGGACGAACCTTTATAGAAACTTTTTTTCATATTTTTGGATGTAGAATCACCTCTTAAATTTCGGTACGCGAGTTCTGGAACAGGCTGTATATAGGTATTTCCATAGAAATGTTTTTTTTTTGTCTGGGGAAACAGACCATTATTTTTTTTTTGTGTACCTGTGTTATTAAGACGCGCACTGATCCTTTTAAATAACCAAGAAATATTTTTTTTCTAATTCGGTTAGGTAGTTACCAAGCTCCTGGACCAAAGTAGATTGTATTAATTTTTAGTGTTTTCAGTGATTTATCTCTTACAACTTCGCCGATAGTCACGAGTTTGTGTTTTTTCCAATATATTCTCCGACCTTCCTATATTTGTCCATCCTGAATACATAAAACTAGATATATCATGTTCTACCATCATTAGGGTATTTAAAAAAAAAAACTTGTTTTTTTGAAAATTTTACTTCCTCTTTACTTATGTGAAAAGTACTTAAACAAAATTCTGGTACCATATAGTGAAAAATACAAAATTTTAAATGTGTGCCAAAGTTTAGCTTAAACAAACGAAATTTATCACGCATCTACTTCATATGGAAAAAAAATAAGTAACTGTTTTATATTTTTTTTTAATCAAAGACAAGTTTCTGTGCCAAGCTTTAGATTAAAACAAGTTTAGGTATATACACTATTTTTTGCAGGACCAAACATAATTTAGGTAGTTAGATAAAATTAAAATTAAAAACCACGCGTCTAAAATCGGTTGTTTTATTTTCGTAATTTAATCAAGATGCCTGTAAATTGCGAAAAGTCAGTTTCATGGGTATCGCGATTTCAATTGTTTTTTAATATGGTTGACACAAACGTCAAAAAATGGACGAAGATGATAAATTTTAAGTTATGTATAAATTGTTATAACAATGTTATTTTTAAAAGTTTTCTTTGTTAAAATCAAATAAATTGGTTTGAATCGCTAATTTATTACAAAACACCACCAAACCTAATTTTTGAACCAGTAAAGCACATAGTAAGTATAATATTTTAATATTATCAAGGTTGCCGTGATTTTTATTCCCTAGGGAGAAAAACGGCAAGTTTAGTCCCGAAAATGAAAGTGTAAAATTAGGTTTTAGTCTTGGTCGTGCAAAAATAAATTTTATTCCTTCCACTTCAATCGGAAACTGAAAAAACAAAAATATATAAATTTTTAAATAATGTAGGTGGCTGCCAAATTTCGTTTTTTATGTTGAAATGGGGCACAGATATGTTTTGCTATAATAAATAAATACATTTATGCTTTTTGCATGACATGCCATACCAGATATACAGCCTGTTCCAGAACTCGCGTACAGAAATTTGAGGGTATATTAAAAACCCTCTGGAAAATATGAAAAAACATTCAAAATCCTTTTAGAATCTTTTTAGGTTATTATATTTTGACAAAACCGACAGAGGCTATCAAATATTCTATTTTTATAGGGTCACTCCATCCGGCGGTGGTTTTTTGACATTAATAAAAATTTATGTCACATTAATCACCATGTCAACCTACAGAATATGTACCTGCAATAATTAAATTTGCTTCCATAGCTACAAATTCAACTTTTAAAGGTAATTTAACATCAGCAACAGTATTGGTCCACTTAAAGCGTTCTTATTTTTAAATTGAACGAAAATGGATTTTTTTTGACAATTTTTTCATATTTTCCAGAGGGTTTTTAAAATACCCTGAAATTTCTGTACGCGAGTTCTGGAACAGGCTGTATTTGATTAAAAAATGTGCATTATAAAAAAATGTGTTTTTTTTTCGTAATTTTAAATGAAGTAAAGCGGACCCTAATTTAATTTTTTTGAGCTGAAATTTGGCACAGATTTTTTTAATGTTATTTTTCACGATATACGGGGGGACTTAAAACTTTCAAAAGTTCGTATTTTTGAAAATGCCCTAACGATCATGTATTACAGATTTTTTTCAGGTCGGCAAAGTTCAACTTTGTTGTTTTATCGGCCATTGCCGTAAGCTAAATGACCTGCAAAATTTAATAAAAAGAGACAACGAGAACTTTAATATTTCCAAATTTAACTTCATTTTGACCCTAGGCCAATTTTAAGAAATTCACTGCACACTCATAGAAAAATCATTGTACAATAAATGTCATTGTTAAATTAAGAAGATAGTTTTTCTTCAAGCGTTCAAATGTTCATATTTTATAACTGAACACACTAGTTAGAAGTGATTTTTTTACAGTAAAAAATGAGTTCATTGTTGTACGCCGTAAAAAAAAAGTTAGCAAAACCACCACTGGCGGCAGCAGTCTTTGACTTTGATGACAGCCATACTTCAAACTTGTTTGTTTATTATGTAAACAGGTGGTTGACTCGAGATTCTGTGCAAAAACCTTGTGTGAAATTGATTACAAATGATTGAAGAAGAATATATGGTTTATACACCTACAAATATCTCCGAAATTGCAAATGCTACAAGTTACCATAGAACCCGCGAAGTGTACGATTTAGCCTACGAAAAAAATTTAAAATGAGCTAAGGAAGGTTTAAGTTTATTTCGAAAGGGTTTTACTGGCCTATTTTAATTAAAAAAAAACATACTTTATCCAATACATACAGATAATAAGAACAGAATTACCAGATTTATTTTAAATAGATAAACTCAATAATAACCCCCGCGTGGCTTTTACTTTATTGAGTGGATAATTATTTATTTTACCCACTAAACTGTCACTTGTCAAATTATTTTCTTGTAAATGTCATTAAAATTTTTAATAAAAATATGAATTCCTAAGCTATTTATTGGATAAAACCTTGTATGGCACTCATGGGTAAACCGATATTGCCCTCTCGAAAGTTAACCTGCTTGGCTTACGCCTCACAGGTTAATTTTCTCATGGGCAATATCTTACTTTACCCACTAGTACCATAAATAACTATTATTCAATTGTACCTAAAAGCACCACTTTTTGTATGTTAAATCCGTGGTTAAATCTAGATACAATAGAATCGAATAAAAAATAGTATATGATAGGCGAAGAATTTTTTTTTGGACGAATACCATTGCCAAGATGTCTTTGACAAATAAACCAAATCAGAAATTTGTACATGTCAGATGCTACTTGATACCAGCAGTTATTTATTTTCTCTACAATTTTTTAAGATATTTGAAAAGAATCTTTTGCCATACATTACACATGTAATTAATTTTTGCCTAAAAAACTCAGTATTTCCTTCCCTATGGAAAAAGGCGCTAGTTATACCCCTTCCAAAAAATTCAGATCCAACGAGCTATGACCATATTCGCCCTATTAGTATTTTACCGACGTTTTCAAAAATATTAGAAAAAGTAATACAGTCACAATTACAAAAGCACTTAGATTTGAATAATATAATACCCAGTACTCAATCTGGCTTTCAACCAGGGCATAGTTGTGCTACTGCCCTACTCAACATAACAGATGATATTTTTTCTACCACCGATCAAGGTCTTTTAACCATCCTAACAATGCTAGATTATACCAAGGCCTTTAACTGTATTAATCATGATACCATGCTTGCTATCTTGCATTATATTGGACTTTCAGAAAGTGCAGTGAATATGTTGGCTAGTTACCTAAGTAATAGGTTTCAGGCTGTTTTCTATGATGGTAAAAATCAGGTTTTAATAAAATATCTTGTTGTGTGCCGCAGGGGTCCATTTTAGGGCCTCTACTTTTTATTATATACATTTCACACTTTACTTCTGCATGTCTTTCTGCAGTACAACATTTTTATGCTGATGACAGCCAGTTAAAAATCTCTTTTAGACCAGATCAGTCATCGCAAGCCATTGCTGCTTTAAATTTTGATTTGAACAATATTCACGAAATATCAAAAAAACACTGCCTACTATTAAATACTAGCAAATCAGTCTCTATGCTGTTCGGCAAAAAAAATCTTATTACAGATTTTCTCACAGATCATAGTGCCAGCATAAATATGAATAATGAAATAATTAGATTTCGCGACGATGTAAAAAATCTAGGTCTAACCATGGATGCGGACCTACGTTTTACTAAGCACATTTCAAACTGTTTAAGTAGAGCATATTTAAACTTGAGGCTTTTGTACCAAAATAAAGAATATTTAAACAAAAAAAATAAAATAATGCTCTGTGAAACATTAGTCTTGTCACAAATGAATTTTTGTGACGTTATCTATGGGCCTTGTCTCCTCGCGTCTGATCAACATCGCATTCAAAAACTCCAGAATTCTTGCTTACGATTTATTCATGGCATTAGGCGTAACCAGCACATCAGCCACACGGTTAAATTAACTGGTTGGATAAATATGGACAACAGAAGGTTTTTACATTCAGCTGTATTATTTTTTAAGATCCTAACTAATAAATCTCCGACATATCTATACAACAAAATTAAACCTAGGTCGGATGTACATAATGTAAATATACGCTTCAAAAATACTCTGACACTTCCCAAACATGCTTCTGAAATTTTTAAACGGTCATATTCTTACCAAATTACTAGTGTTATAAATAATTTAAATTTTACTTTTATTGGTCAAAAACTTTTATGGTTTAAAGCAAAACTGTTAAAAATCTTGCTGATAGAAGAAATCTATACCACGTAGATTGGTGTACTGTTGTCAGTTTGGAGGTGTAGGTGTTTTCTTTTTTTTGTGATTGGATGTCTCCATTAATGCTTTCTTACTGCTAAATTTGTAGTGTGTTTTATTTGTATTTCTTTATGCATAGTTGGTTGCTCACATATAATTCTCAACACGGTTAGATAGGTTATGTTATTGTTTTAGGTTATCTTCTGTGAACATTTTGTATACATTATACTCATACGGGTTAGATGTAAGAATAGACGTATGATTGCAGGTCCTAGCCTGCCTGTAGTTATACGTACTAAATCTCGCCCATAAATTTTTTTTGTAATTTACTATTTACATATTTTTAATAAAGACCTTTATTATTATTATTATTATTATCTTTGCAAGAGCCCTAGCTCCCGTATTAAGTATTTTTAAACAAAGGTAATTTAAACCACATAAAACCGCGTCTAGTATCTGGGGTTTCTATTTGGTGGGAGACTTTTTTAACACCTGGGTGCACCCTGTATATACGATAACTAGATTTTATGATGGTACTTATTCTTTTATTATAAAATATGTCACAAAAATTTATGGTAATTGTTATGGTCCATTATAATAAAGAAATGAACAAGTAGTCAAATTTTATACACATACATCATCATAAAACAAGAATTAGATATAATTGATTTAGTTATAATAATTTATAGGTTATTCCTACTTAGATTTAATATTTTTTGAGGCTCGTGTGACCGTGCATAAAAGCTAAGAATCGCGCGGCGATACAAGAAGTTAAAGGTCGAGACTCACTAGACGAGCAAGAGGTTAATTGTCAAGGCGAGATCAACCGATTTCTTTTCTCGAAAATTAAGACGAGAAGTTCAATTTCTTGACTCTCGTGAAAACCTGTTAATATTTATACGCTAGAGTTGTAAAGTAATAGTATATTACATAACTAGTGTGGAAAGTGACACATTTCACGCGAGTGTTTACGAATGAGCCTTCAGGCGAATGAGGAAACCCCACGAGTGTAAGAAATACACTTTCCAGCGAGTTATGTACACTATTTGGATGGACAACATAAGATGGCGTCCGCGAACAATGTTTCGGAAATCGCTCCTCAAAAACCGTGTAAAAAGTGCAAAAGAATGCCACAAAGTGGCTTAATATGTGTATTGTGTGGGTTCTTAAACCACCCAGGATGTGTATCAAAATTAAAAGTGATAAAATTATGTGATAAGAATGAAATAATCTGCTGTAAGTCATTACCAAGCGAAGAAAATAATGACGTATCACTCGTCGACGATGAGAATCTAGATTTCTATGATGCAGAACAATTAGCTGGAAATTCTGAAGTAAGCTACTTAAAATCTATTATAAAATGCAAAAATCAAATAATAGATGAATTACATAGTAAAATAAATATCCTAAACGACAAAATTGAACTAATGAAGCAGGTAAACACTCTTAGCACCTTCACCAAAAAATCTGAAACACAGGAAAGCATATCAGCGGCGGCATCGACTAGTACGACACGAAGTCCGGCAGGCGCAGGAAAAAACGTTAACGATAACACGAAAAAACGTAAACAACAACAGACGGAATCCTCTATCCCAACGAATACAAGCGATGAGTCAGAAAATAACTGGAAGACTGTTTCATACGAAAAGAAGCAAAAAAATAAAATACATGGAACTCGAGAAGATCCTAGTAAAGATGATGTTTCCGTGCAGGAGAAATTTTGGTTGTTTGTCAGTAAATATAAAACATCATACACAACAGAAAACCTTAAAAGCTATCTTACTGGTATCATACCAGACAGGGACTACATTTGTGAAAAAGTACCAAATTTGGGGTATTTCAACTCCTTTAAAGTAGGCATAGATTCGGACTTAAAAAATGTATTTATAGATCCTAGTAACTGGCCAAAGGGTATAACTGTTGCAAATTTTACTTTTCGAAAAAGAAAATTTAACCAAAATGAATGAAACTGAAAAAAATATTAAAGAAAACGAGGTAAGCTCCAAAAACTTGATTACTGTATTTCATTTAAATGCGCAAAGCATTAGAAATAAAATTGACGCAATAAATATTTATTTAAGTGAGAAAGAGTATGATTGCTTAGCTTTTACAGAAACATTTTTAAATCCTGGTGAAGAAAGGTTTGTCAATATTTTAGGTTATAATATGGCCTCTTTTTTTAATAGATCAACTCCTCACGGAGGATCGTGCAGATTGATCAAAGAGGGCATAGAATACATAAACCGTCAAGATCTTGTGCAAAAAAGCATAGAAAACATTTTTGAATGCTCAGCAATAGAATTACCAAAACAAAAAATTATTGTTGTGTGTGTATACAGGCCTCCCAAGGCAAATTCTGACCTTTTCCTAGAGTTATTAGAAGAAACATTAAATGAATGTAAGATAACGAGCAAAAAAATTTTACTTTGCGGTGACTACAATGTCAATCTTTTTGAAAATACTCAAATTGTCAAGCAATTTGAAAATGTATTAGCTTCATTTAACATTAGTCCTACTATTACAAATGAAGCTACACGTGTGTCTAGAAAAAAATCAACTCTAATTGATAATATATTTGTAAATTGCATAAGCGAAATAGAGAGTAAAGAAGTGATTAAATTAGATCTTTCCGATCATTATGCCCAAAAAATCTCAGTTCTTGTACAGGACAAAAAAATAAACAAGCAAACCACTTTTTTTAAAAGAAAAATTAATAAAAACTCCTTAAACTTACTAAACATCCATCTTCACAATACAAATTGGGAAAAGTTAATAAGCCAAAATAATCCAAATGATTCCTATTGTAATTTCATAAATTTATTTACAGATTTATTAAATTTATACTGCCCAAAAAGGGAAATAAAAACTCAAAGTAAAAATAAAAACAGCTGTAAAGATTGGGTATCACAAGATATAAAAAATAAATCTAAACAAAAACGCGAACTATTCATTCTTAAACATAAGGATTACAAAAAGGTCTCACATGAATTAAAAAAAGACATTGAACAAGCTAAAAAAAGCGCTAACGCAAATTATTTACAAAACGCAAAAAATAAAACAAAAGCTACGTGGAATATTGTCAATAAAACTCTTGGAAGAGGTCAAAATTCTACCTTTAACTGGGAGAATGTAAACACAGACAACAAACTTAAAAAAGACGTCTTTAACGACTTAAATGATTACTTTATAAACGTAGCATCAAAGCTTCAAAAAGGTAAGCCCAACTTTGAAAAATTAAAAAGACAAAAAAACTCGTTTTTTCTTGAGCCCACCTGTAAAGAAGAGGTGTTCAAAACCATTATGTCGCTTAAAAATACTCAGTCGGTCGGTCAAGATGATATAACCGTTCGTCTTCTAAAAGAAACAGCTCCTCTCATCTCTGAGCATTTAGCAAGCATCATAAACTTATGTTTTGAAAGCGGTACATTCCCTGATCAACTAAAAATTGCACAAATAATACCTATTTATAAAAAAGGAGACAAATCATGTTTCGAAAATTATAGGCCGATCGCGTTATTGTCAAACGTTTCAAAAATCCTTGAAAAAATAATACATGAAAGACTATATAAGTTCCTCATAAGAAACAAAATACTGTCTATGTTTCAAAATGGGTTTATAAAGCAAAGATCTACAAACAGAGCCATCTGCCAGGTCCTGATGGAGATACTGGAAGGTATAAACGACGGCGACAGGTTGGCTGCTCTGTTTGTGGACCTTTCTAAAGCATTTGATTGTATAGATATTGGAATTTTATTAAAAAAATTGGAAGCATATGGTGTACGAGGAGTAGCTCTAGAACTCTTTAAATCCTATCTTACAGATAGAAAACAGTGCATTAGGGTGAGAAGTGAAGATGGCCGAGAATACTGCTCTGATTATGAGATTGCAAAATCTGGTGTCCCCCAGGGTAGCATCCTCGGTCCTTTACTTTTCATTCTATACACAAATGACCTTCCGGATATAACAAATAACAAAACCGTGCTATTTGCCGACGATACGTCATCTGTTATAAAAAAAGCAACACTACCTGAACTCACCACTGAAATAAAAAATGAACTAATCACTATGGAAAAATGGTTTGTGGAAAACAACATGACACTGAATATGAAAAAAACTAATATTTTAAGATTTTCTTGTAAATCCGAAAATGCTATTCAAATAAGCATTAATAACACCGAACTTTCTTCTTCAACAGAAACAAAGTTTCTAGGGGTTATTTTAGATACGACCCTAAGTTGGAAACCCCACGTTGAAGATCTAAGCCGAAAAATAAGTAGTTTTATGTTCGCTTTAAGAATTTTATCAAACTCCACAGACCATCAAACATGCATGGTTTCGTACTACGCTTATGTGTTCTCAAGAATAAGGTACGGTATAATCTTCTGGGGTAACTCAACTAATGCAAATAAAATTTTTATTCTGCAAAAAAAGTGCCTCAGAATTATTCATAAACTAAAATTTAGAGATTCATGTAAAGACATATTCGATAAACAAAAAATACTAACAGTTCCTGCCATATATATATTAGAATCTTCCCTATTTATAAAAAACAACTATGAAGATTTTAAATACCTTCAAACAGAGCATAAGTACGAAACCAGAAATAAAGAAAACCTAACAAATATAAAGACAAACCTTTCTTTAGTCCAAAAAAATTTTTATTTTCAAATGATAAAAATATACAACAAAATACCTCTTAAAATTAGGAACTTAAGAACCGATGTTTTTAAAAAAACATTAAAAAATATATTGTTAAAAAATCCTATATATTCAAATGAAGAGTTTTTTGCGTTAAATTTGTGACAGTTTATCCTTAAATTAAAATTATCTTATAAATTTATGTAAATGTAATGTTTTAAATTATTACTTTCTGTTATATTATTATTTATATTATTTATTCTTATTTGACTTGTCCTACACATTTTTGTATATTATGGATGAATAAATTACTATACTATACTATACTATTTTTCCTACGATCCCGAAAAAATATAAAGTTTAAACTTTAAGAATTCTTAATTTAATATTTTCTAATTTTTATTAATTATTCCGCGAATTATGTCAACAGGAAATATGTTTTTTATTTAATACAACATATATTGGAAGCTTAACACTGTTTAATAGGTTGCCTAACCGCAAGCATCTTTTAAATCAAGGAAGATTTGACAGTTTACTAATTAAATTTGATTTCAGTGGATATGCTACCACATAAGACTGTAAAACTCTACAATGTTTTACATTTCATGAGGAAATATTGATGTTTTTATACTATTTAGGTAAACACCATGTATAGAGAAAATTACGGAAACAATTATATTTGATAGGATTAACCTAAATCAGTTTGGTAGAAAGGAAAAAAAAAGAAAAAAATACC
>OY294051.1:31842881-31955770 GCA_958510825.1 Brachypterus glaber
CGATATGCGCATGGTTCGCCACTGCATATTTTTTTACAATTTAATTAATTGATTTTATAGCCTAATTAAATGGAAGTAATCTCTTTTTAAATTTTTTAATTTTCCTTTTCTCGTTTAGGAGATATAAGGTTTTTTCTAAAAATTTACATTTTTGCAAGTAACAAAAAAACTACGCAATGGATTTAATTGATTTTTTTTTTAATTTGAAGCTTAAATCGTAAACTTTTATTTATATAATTTAGGTTTCTGTTGGAAACATGTTTAAACTGAGTTTACATTGCTTAAATAGTCATGTTTTTTTACTCGATCTTTTTTGTTGCAATTTAAACACAAACTCAAATCTTTCCATAAGTTTTAAAACTTATTCTAATAGCCACACTTATTGTGACTGATTCCGTCTTTTATTTTTTATCATAAGTCTTCTCATTTAGGAGAAATTATGTTTTTTTGGTAAATAAGGACTTTTTAAGTGGTGGGCTAGTGCCACCCCTGTAACTAACTTTTTTATGATTGACAAGACTTGTCACTTATGTGACAATACTTTTTTAACTCGTTAAAATTTTATTTAATTGTATTATTTAAATGGAAACAAGTCCGGAAGTAGCTGCCCAAGCTGTAGCTCTGCTACAAGAAGGGCACAGTCAGCGTTATGTTGCTCAACAGTTAAATATTACGAGAGCAGCGGTAAGAAGAGTATTCCAACGTTTTGAGGAGACCGGTTCCTTTAGTCGACGCCAAGGAGCTGGCAGACATAGGTGCACGTCCGCTCGGGATGACCGATTTATCGAGCTTAATTCCCTGCGGAATCGTCGTCTAAATTCAGTTAATTTGAGATCACGGCTTCAAGAAACAAGAGGTGTAGCAGTAAGTAGGTCCACTATTGGTCGAAGGCTTTTTGAAAGAAACCTTTGCTCTTATAAGGCCGCAACTGGACCTAAACTCACTGCTAACCATCGTCGTGCCAGGCTGCAGTTTGCAAGAAGACATTTAAACTGGGACAGAAACCAATGGGCAAAGGTTATGTTTTCTGATGAAACCAGGATATGTCTATTTGGGAATGATGCAAGACAGCGTGTCTACCGACGTCCTGGAGAACGTTATGCACAGGCCTGCATCGCAGAAAAAGTTAGTTATGGTGGTGGATCGTGCATGATATGGGGAGGTATATCATTGGAAGCTAAAACTGAACCCGTTTTTATTATAAGGGAAGAACGTGGACGGCAAAGGCGAAGTCTTACAGCGGAAAGGTATGTCGAAGAAATTTTGGAAGAGCACGTCGTACCTTACGCCGGATTTATAGGCGATGACTTTATTTACATGCAAGACAATGCAAAGCCGCATACTGCAGCAAATGTCAGACGATACTTAAGAGATGTCGGTATCGACGTCTTAGAGTGGCCAGCTAATAGCCCCGATCTTAACCCAATCGAACATCTCTGGAATGAGTTAAAAAGAAGAATTCGATCAAGGAACCCAGCGCCAGCGACAATTCCAGAACTAATTATAGCAGTCGAGGAAGAATGGGAAAATATACCTCAGAATACTATAAGAAACTTAATTCTCTCTATGAGTAATAGAGTACAGGATGTACTTAGGGCTAGGGGGGGAAATACCAGATATTAATATTAGACATATCGCACCCGTTACAGAACAGTGTTATAACACAAAATTTTGAAAAATGTGTTTTTAGTGTAATTATGGCTCTTATTAGGATCTACCGACCTTTATAACTGGCATATTACATATAACTATAGCATAGTTTCATGTAATATGCCAGTTATACAGATCAGTAGATCTCAATACGAGCAGTAATTACACTAAAAACACATTTTTCAAAATTTTGTGTCCTGTATTATTGTTATTGAGTATTCTGTTATTGTGTATTCTCTAATTGTGTTTTGTTATTGAGTATTCTTTTATTGTGTTCTGTATGGTTGTTATTGAGCATTCTGTTATTGTGTTCTGTTATTGAGTATTCTGTTATTGTGTTCTGTATTATTCTTATTGAGTTTGCAAGTTTTTTGTGGATTAGGCCTAATGGGGAAACCAGTATAAAAAAAACGAGCTAATCACTTTACCTCATGGATGGCTTGGAAATAAGTGCTGGTAAATAGGAACAAATTTGATGGAAAAATAATACATATTTTTTAAAATAAACTGCTTATGGAATATATGTGGCTGGACTATAATTGTGTGGTTCTGAACTATTGTTGTGTTAAATTACGGTATGGAATATTTGTGAAAAAAAAATTGGAAAATGTACAAAAAAAGGAATGGAATTATTATTTTGAAAAGAATAGGAGTAAATGCTGCCAGGCATGGGATATACAGCTGCCTCAAACCATTTTTAAAACCTAATTCTGTATGAAAAACATTGAGAAATATGACTATAACGTCTATAATATTTATGTAGATAAATTTTAACTATAGTGTATACACATTGATAACCTAGCCTCAACCGTGTAATGTTGGTTAGTTTTAGTGTTTTGTTAAATTAAATTGAATGTTTTATTGACCATAATGTAATGTAACTTATAATAACGAAAAACAGCATTGTTGTAAAAAAACATACACGTCTAATACGTTTTTTTGTGTTTATAATTGTTATTAAATAATTTTAATAAAATTTAAAATTTGTTTATTGTTATTTTATTTGATAAAATATTTTGTTTAAAAAAAATTAAAAAGCAAAAAGTCCTTAAAAAGACGTTAGAACTTGTTTTTGGAGTACCATTAGAGATTTAAACAGTCTGTGCAAAGTTCGTTCGACATATATGCCTCAAAACGCAGTCTGAGCTGGGAACCAAAAAGTTGCTAACGCAGAAAACGTGTTAATTAAATGTATTTATTTAAGCTAAAGTTATAGAAGTGCAATAGATCTTTATATTCTATCGACGCTTTTCCGTCATATACAGTTTTACAGGGGTGGCACTAGCCCACTGATTAAAAAGTCACTTTTTCCCAAAAACTTTAATTTCTCCTAAATGAGAAGACTTATGATAAAAAATAAAAGAAGGAATCAGTCACAATAAGTGTGGCTTTTAGAATAAGTTTTAAAACTTATGGAAACATTTGAGTTTGTGGTTAAATTGCATCAAAAAAGATTGGGTAAAAAAACATGACTATTTAAGCAATGTAAACCCAGTTTAAACATGTTTGCAACAGAAACTTAAATTAAATAAATAAAAGTTAAGGACTTAAGCTTCAAATTAAAAAATAAATCAATTAAATCCACTGTGTAGTTTTTTTGTTATTTGCAAAAATGTTTATTTTCAGAAAAAACCGTATATCTCCTAAACGAAAAAAGGAAAATTAAAAAGTTAAAAAAGAAATTACTCCCATTTAATTGGCCTATAAAATCAATTAATTAAATTGTAAAAAAATATGCAGTGGCAAACCGTGCGCATATAGAAGAAGCAGTAAAAAAACATAGCTGTGTAATTTTCATTGCTGCCGGTTTAAAAAAAGATTTTTGATAATTTTTATTCCAGTAATTAAGAGCTAAAAGTTCAAGCTTTAAAAAAAAAAAAGGTCAAATAAATCTATTGAATAGTTTTGGAGTTATTAGCATTTAAAAATGTGTATTTTTTTAGGTGGGCCGATATTTTTGAGCAGAAGTGTATAATATAAATAGTTTCATTTTTGTTTAGATTGCAAATGGTACAAAGTTCTTTTGGGTTTATTCTGTAAAAAGATCCATTAGCAGATATTGACAGACAAAAGTTTGACGCTACTCTAATCTACATTATGATAGGTGTAAAATTAATGTTTTCATTAAAGAGTAAATATTTCTGTGCGAGGCGAGATACAGACAACGAACTGTAAAAAATGGAATATACAAAGGAACTCAAGGAGTTTAGGTCATTATTGTGAAGGTATTCTTTAAAATTTTCTAATGAAATTGACCTGTAACGACCAAAACGGTTTCTAAATTAAAACTTGGATGAAACGTACGCAAGGTACATCAGTCTCCCCTAGGATATATTTTATCCTCATCTATTTCTAACAGAGTAAGTTTAAGAACTTTTCAATCTAAATCTTTTCTAAAACTTTATATATACAGTGACGGGTATGAAGACCCTGAAATAACCAAAGCGGCCCGACTAAAAAAATCGTCTAAGATGAAAAGTTAACTGGAAATTGCTTTGTTTTCGATACCAGATTATCCTTATTTATTAGTTTTAAGAGACAAATGTAATAGGTTTTTTATATGACGTTGAACCTGGGACCTCATACAATGTATTTTTTTAGTCACACGGTGGTCTTAAAGAAGGCTTAAGTGAAAATCAAAATCCAAATTATGCTTATATTCTCATAATATTAAAATTATATTATCTATAGGGTATCTGGGGATTTAAAATCTGCATTACTACACAATATCATATTTTTTCATTAATAATTTAACGTTATAATAAAATTATTTTTTGATCAGGCGCCTAGTAATTGGTTGCCCTTAATATAGTTATAAAAACTGTAAGTCCGTCCCTGTCCACACTCGGCAACAACGCAACGCCAGTGTATCTATGATATAAGTTAAAAAAGGTTGACAAAAGATGACTCATAGCTCGCAGATCCCCGGGATATGGTCATGAAAGTATGACACTTATTATTTAGTACCATATATAAAATTTTACTGCATGACGCGTGAAATCGTTCCTAAGTTATTAAATCAAATTATTTTTTTGGTAAAAAAATGAAAATCCTGGCTGTTTGTTTTTTGTAATACAGATTTGTAATCATCAGCATAACAATCTGACTATAATGTGTAACGATGAAACGTTGCAAGCACCCTGTCAAAACATCGGCACTATTGTACACTAGAGCCATCTAGTTTAAAATTTCAAACTAGGTGTTTTGTTTAATTTTAAATTTTGTATCTTTAAAACATTATATTCTAGCAAAAAACTGTATTTAACATTTTTTATAGGGCTTAAAATGAGCTTTTATTTAAAATATAATTTTTTGAAATCGGGTTATAAATATGTGAGATATGCTAAAAAAACCTTTTACTGCTTTAAACGCCAATATCTCGAAAACAATGCGTTTTAGAAAAACGTTATTTATTTTTGACCAATTTAAAATTATCTTTTATATGTGCTAAATTAAACGAATACAAAAATAATTGCCTTAATTATAAACAAAAAACGCTAAAAATAGGAGTTTTACCCTATTTTTACCCCCTTACCACCAATCGTTTACCCCCACAATCTAATCAGCTCTTTGGAATATGATAAAAAACAATATGCAAAAAACCGCAATTCGATATCTCATGTAGAAATTGAGTTAGAGAGTTTACACCCAGACAGACAGACAGACAAACGGACGCAAAAATTATTTTTACTGATTTCGACTCAGAATGGTATAAAACGTCAAGAAATGTGAAAAAAAAAACGTGGTCAAAAATTTTTACTTTTCGGCGAAGATTTCAATACATCGGCACTCTTAGTAGCACTAAGTGCCGATGTAAAATACATTGTGTATTGTCACTTTCAAAGGGTTTAAACCTTCTTTAAGAACACTACCAGTAAATGGCATACTGGAACAATCCATTCTAATGAGAGAAATCTTTTCACCAATAAAATATTTTTAGTTTGCTTCTAATGGTAAGGATCTTACCGGCTGGTGATGCGTGCGTCACCCTTGCTGTGGTCACCAATCCAGTTCTTTTGCCAGCTAGTTGTGACAATCTGGCTATGGAATCAACGAAATTGCTCGAATTGGTCATTCCAACACAGTCGCCTGATTTAACGCTTGCAGTTACACCAATAGTGGCTGTGTTGCCTTTTACTCCCCCCAGATAGGCAGTTGCAGTGCAGGCTGAGTCTGGTACTTGGTGATCAACACAGTATGTCTAAAAATACAAAAAAATATATGAAAACTTGTTAAAATAGCATAACATGAAAATGCTAGTCATGGTTCCTCGAGCCGAATTAAATATAAAATGGAGGAAAAAATGTTTCCGATTATCCAAGAAAAAAGCCTTTATTTTAGAGGCTACTCGTAAAATATGTTGAAAATACAGTAAATATGTTTTAGGGTCTTAAATACCTTTGATAAAGCAGCATAAGGAAATTTGTCAAAAGCAAGTTCAAATTCTTCTCCTCCAAGGTAAGCTCTCGCTGCAGTGATAGTTGTTATCGACATACCATCTCCCAAAAATAATATCACATTTTTGGCTCTACCTAAAAATTGAAACTAAACTGTAGTCACCCAGCAATCTTTGAACCGGGAGCAACAATTATTAGATTTAGCTGCAGAATTTTACTCAAAACTATTTTTTGTAAACTCTATCTCTGCTTGAAATAAACTAAGCAACATTTAAAATAAGGTAAAATATTATTTGTTGGATACCATTAACAGAGGCATGGCATTTAAAATCCACTGTGCTGAATATTGGAGTAACTCAAGGCTCCATATTAGGACCTGTTCCTTTTCTGTTAAATATAAACGGCATTTAGTCTAATTTTAAGGACAAATACACTGAAAAAAAGACGTTACGCCGCGTTACAGAGGAGGGTGGGTATCAGTAAAAATGTTACGTAACACTTAAAAAATTATAAACTTATAAAATGTTTATTGGATCACGTTTTTAACAATGATCTAGGCTTAAAGAGTCCGTCTCCTTGCAAATTTTATTGCACACGGCGTGGTTAACAGTTCACTAAATCCTCTAAACAAAAACAATTAGAGATGGAAGCCAATAACCGGTTTTCGGTTAACCGGTTACGGAAATTACATCAGACCGGTTTTTGGTCAAAACACGGAAGCAATAACCGGTTAAAAACTGGTTTAAACCATAAAGTAAAATTTCCTTTCATTTTTTTTAACTTTTTGTAAAAGGTTACGTAACAAATAGGGGGGGGGGGTGGGGGGTATTGAAAATGTTACGCCGCGTTACATGGGGGGGTGGGGGTCAAAAATGGCCAAATTTTGCGTTACGTAATACTTGAACGCTCCCTAACATAAAAAATTACACAAATTAAGTTAGTTACCTACCTTCAAAAATTCTTTGATTCAGTCTCTCAATTAAAGCTTCTTCTGCTTTTTGATTCCAAAATTCAGCTGTGTTTTCCTCTTCATTTATGTTACTGATTGGATCCGCTTTAATCCATCTTTTGCTAATTCTGTGCATATTAATGTCATCTGAAAATAAATAAATTATTAATAATATTAAACTGCTGCCAACAAAACAATAGGTACTTTTCATAAAACAAAAATATGAAAAAAACTAAATAAAACAAAAATTAAAAAAACAATATACGAGGTTATTCAGAAATAAGTTCGAGAATTTTAAGGGGTATTTCTACATTAAATACACTACCCAGTAAAAGAGCTTTTCCATTTTACACCTCCGCGCGTAAAATGGATTTTTTATTATTAAATTTACTCTTAGCAGCCTTAAAAATATACCAATTTTCACGAAAACTACCCCCCGCCCCCTTGGGGGGAGTTTATAATCAGATCCACTTTCAGCAACCTTAAAAACCTCAATAAAACAATTTTCACAAAAACTACCCCTCCACCCTCAGGGGGTGAAATTAGAAAAAATTTATTAAAAGATTCAGTTTTAGCGACCTCAAAAACCCCAATATATAAATTTTCAAGAAAACTACCCCCTGTCCCTCAGGGGGTGAAGTAAGATTTACTTTCAGCAACCTGGAAAACCCCAATATACCAATTTTTATGAAAACTACCCCGGCCCCTTTGAGGGTGGAGTTAGAATTTTTTTATGATCAGATTCACTTTCAGCAACCTCAAAAATCCTAATATACCAATTTTGACGAAAATATTGAAAATATTTAAAAATATTTTCCCCCTCACCTCCTCGGGGGTGGAGTTAGAAAAAAATTATTATCAGATTCAATTTCAGCAAAGAATTTTTGAAAGTTTTTGCATTAATACAAGGCTTTCAGAAATTTTAAAAATTTTCAAAATGAGAAAGCAAAATTTTGAAAATTTTCAAAATGGGAAAGCAAAAATATGAAAAAAAGTTCTTGTAAAGGTTGGTCCGGAATGAGCCCTAAGGGAGCTACGACCCTCCTAAGGGTACATCTAAAAAGTAGTTTTTATACATTTTTTAATTAAAGATTAATATTTATTGAGAAAATTTCAAAAAATCTGCAGATACAAAAGTTTGGGGCAAAATTAAATTAAATAATAGCCTTTATCAATGTTAAGGTATGGGCGAAAATGGCGAAAATTTGTTACTGTGGTTTGGAGTTCCGAAGAACTACCTTTTAGATGTACCCTTAGGAGGGTCGTTGCTCCCTTAGGGCTTATTTCCGGACCAACCTCAATAAGAACTTTTTTCATATTTTTACTTTTATATTTTCAATGCATAATAGTTATTTTCTTAACTAATGTATGACGGCCTCGTGGGCTGATATTCTTAAGTTTAAGTTTTCTTAATACTAAAATAATAGGTAGCCATGGCCTAAGTATGCCTATTAAAAATAAACAATTGCTAGTTTTACATTTCTTACAAACGTCAAAATGGACGCGGTGATGACAGAATTTTTAATAAAAACAGTATTTTATTCAAAAACTAAAGAATAATTTGGGGTTTTCTTTAATTTTTATGGTTTAGTTAACGTGCTTCTATTTATAGAATAGTTATAATACCTAATTAATAGGGTATGTAACTAATTTTGGGTGAGATCAAAAGCTGTACGTAAAAGAGTGGGTGAAAAATTTTTTAGTCACTAGTGGAAAAAAACTCACTTTTGAAATTTAAAATAGTGCTCAAAACAAGTGTTTCTATGAAGGTGTTGGATAAAAGTATTGAAATACACATTTTTTTTTGAATGTAGAATCACCCCTTACAATTCTCGACCTGATTTATGAAAACCCTGTACAAATAAATAAATAAATAAAATTACAGTGTTTTCATGGTAATCGAGTAACGTAGGAAATTTTTTGGTTTTTTTTTTACGTTAAAATTCTGTGTAAAGCAAATCACAAAACCGCAAATTAGTTTTTTTTTGTTACGTCACCACAAAACGTGTGGTTGCAAGGAAAGACCGTACTTGTCGGTTATAGATTTAATTTTACATTTTTAATTTTTATAATGGTATACCACTATATGGTATTTACTACTACTAGGTAGGTAGCTTCTATATTCTATCCTTATACTGGAGAATTTAAATGGTAGCAAGTTTAAAAAAAACTCGTATGTCTCAAGCATATAGTACCCACTAAAACGTGTCGTTAGACGTAAATTTTAAGGAACAGAAATTTTTTATTTTAGTATAATCTGTTTTAAAGTTTCCAGGATGAGCAGAATAAATGAGTAGTTGTCTACATCTAGCAATAGAGGGCGCGCAAGAGTTCATTAATCTCATGACATTATTTATTTCGTGAATAAAGTCGAAGAATGTTTTCTTAATCCGCGTACATGGTTGACTGAGGAGGGCCAGTAGCCCGAAACTGTCAGTTTACCAATATCACTCTGTACGATGATTAGAAAATAGATTGATGGAATATTTAAACAATATTTTTATAATTTTGTTTAAAATTAAAAATTTCTGTTCCTTAATTGTGCGAAAGTTTTTTCGTCTTCGTGCTACGGAACCCTAAAGTATTTGTACAGGGCAGAAACGGGACTTCTTACATAAATAAACTATTATATATAAAAAAATGAATTTCTTCTTGATTTTGCAACATTTTATTAAATAAAAAATGAAGCCCACGGTTTATTTTTTACCCATAGTGAAATTATCATTTCTAGTAATATTCTGGACCCATTGATCCACAAATGTAGCATACTATCCGATTCCCTCAACCTAAAACAGATACCGCCTGGTCTATATCGTGTACACGGGAAGGACACATCCTATGCTAAGTTATCCATGACTTGTTTTTTTAATTAATATTAAATAGGTCAAGAGGACGTTTTAAATTCATCTCAGATACAAATTGTCGACCTTACTTTTTTTTTTAATGTATGCCCCATTGATCACAAGAATAATTACCCGAGGATGTCGATAAATATAAATAAAGAGTGGACATTCAAAACGTGCTAAGTGTCAAAGAAAAAAGAAAAAAAAATAGGTAATAGTTGTTTAGGGATCAATGTGCCAAGCAAATTATAGCACAGGTCTGCGACGAAAAACTTGTCTTAGATTTAAAAGATTATAGATTTTTGGATCTTAATTACTGAAAAATATTAAAAAAAAAACAGCCGTACCTATAGCTCTTCCAAATTTAATTTTTTTCATTTTCATGTATTTAAATGATTTAAAAACAGATAGCCGGCCTTCGGCGTGTTTTATTATGAATTTTTTATGTATTTTCACTACTTAGGGAAAGTTCAAGTATTACGTAACGCTTTTAGGGGGGGGCATTTTGGAGTGTTACGCCCATGTTAATGATATAGGAAAATAGCGTTACGGGGGGGGGGGAGTCCAAAATGATCAAAATTTGCGTTACGTGATACTTGAACGTTCCCTTTACTCCTTCAGTAATTCAAGGGCTTTAAATAACAAAGCTTTGTAACTAGATGTATTATGTAATTCCTTGAAGTAAAATAATTTTAATAAGATTGTCTCTAAAAAGGCAAAATAGAAATGAAAAATGTAGCCTGTAGCACTTATTTTGAAAAAAAAAATACTTTGATAAACGTGACAGAAATTTTTATAATTTTGTTTAAAAAGTTTTTAAATTAATTAATGCATGTTTTAAATTTTTGTAATCAAATTCAAATCCTACTTTTAAATGTTGAATCAAGTCTTCCCAAAATAAAGCCACAGCAGAAAAAACTAAAAACTATCACTTGCACCCACATCTTTTCAAAATAATGCATTTGCAATTTAAAATTTAAAACTATCTTCCTTCAGAATACATTTTATTATATAGTGCATAAAAAAATGAAGTACTTATTGGGAGGGGGTTATTTTTACTTATAATTTCTGTTTTTCCTAGACTGAGTTGCGAATATCTTAAAACATGGGTAAAAACATGAATGAATAATTTTATAGAAAAATTACTTCATACGCACAGGAAATAGTATTTCCTATTTCCTACAAATTTTACGATATATTCATTCGTAGAATCTTATTAGGTAACCATAATATGGTAATATATTATAATCTATTAATATATTATATCTATTAATTTCATGTAGGTACTCTATTTATTGAAGGTTATCGCCCTTAATTTATTTTTCCTACGGCCATCTATGCATAATTTTGAGTACCCGGCGTATTTCTAGTTATAATCCAATCTTCAAGTTAATAAAAGAGGCTTTACCTGGAAATAATTCAGGGAGTTTAAATTTTTGGTTTATTGGGTAGGGTTTAAGGCCGCAAATAAACAATTTTGCCACATTGAACTCGATTTGGAACTGTCATTTTTTTAAAGTATTTTTCACAAAATACGGACGTTTTAAAATATCTCAAGATTGGTGCATCCTAGGACAAAAAACGTTTGATATGAAAATAAAGAGGACCAAATCTCCAAAAGTTTTTGTGGCATGTATTTTTTTGTACGACATAGCTAATTCACGGCAACGCCTTAAACGTTACACTGTAGATATTTAGATTTTTCTTTATAACTTGGTTAGGAAGGTGTTTTTTTTATGGTGATTCAATCGAAAATCGGTTTACTCGAGATAATGGGGCACAAATGTGTGAATTATTTAAAACAAAAATTAATTTTACGTAAATTAAAAAGAAAGTGCCGGATAGTTTTTTTTTAATTTCAACGTCGCAAAATTGTTTTTTTTTATTTGTGGTCCTAAGCCCTACCCAATAAACTGAAAATCAAAACTCCCTGAATTATTTCCAGGTTTTTTTATTGACATGAAGACTGGACTACAACTGGTAATATGCCGGATACTGATAATTTCTTATATTTTACGTGTTCACTATATCTACTCGTGCGATATTTTCATATCACACGAGTATCTTTTTTTTTTATTTCAATGGTTTATTACTCTATATTATTGGAATAAAAGCGATTTTATAAGTAAATTTTAAACAAAGTAAACAAAAATTATAAATTTTGGTTATGTTGACATTCAAAACAAGCCACATGCTTTAGTGTAAATCGGACTTTGTGGAGTATTTAGCGGCAAATTTAAAATAACTATACCTTAAAAAAATAAACTTTAGTAGAAGTAAGTGACTTTTTCTGTGTGAGGTCGTATTTTGTGGACCGAAACGGAGCTGAGATCATTAAACACGACCGAAGATAGAAAAAAAACTTACCTACGAGTAGCGCATTACGTTTTTCTAACTATCAAGGAGTAAAAATCTTATTTTATTTATGATATTTTTGACATTTATATGTGTGGCAACTCAAGAAATATTTTTTTTTGTGGAATTACTCTATAAAATTAAAAATAATAGTCTTGTGCCTAGATGTGTCGGACACTTAGTGTCCTTACGCGGTATATCGGATTTTCTGTCTTTAGTTACGCTTTAGTTTGTATTGCTTTCATCTATCACTAAGTGTGCTCGATATAGTACTTTCCAATACTGTCGACTTTTTGATTAAGTTGTAGTAGTGTAGTGTGCATTTTAGAGAAAAGCCAAACTGATATTTCAAATTTTTTAAAATTACAACGTTTTAGTTATTAAATTTTTATGATTTTTCTGATGAAAAAGAAACAGAAATGTAAAAAACCGTCATGTTTATTGTATTACAATGACACATGACTGATTTTTACATTTCTGTTAAATGAAGTTAGGTGGTATTGCAGTATCACGGATGACATGACTGATTTTTACATCATGTCATCCGTGACATTATGTCAAATGACGCTACACGGAGTTGCAGTATCACGGACGATGTATTTTTACAAATTGACAAAAAAGGGATCTAAAATTATGAATATTTTACAATGTTAAGTGTGTGGTTGGGTTTAATCCACCCAAACAGAACTTTGAAATCGCTAAAAAAAATAACGTGTAGGATAAGGGTCAAACAAAAATTGTCAATATGTTATCTGTGTGTTTACCTACAGCTATTGAAGAGGAGAATGTTAAAACCAAAAATACTGCGAAGCAGTCTACGTTTGAAATATGTCATGGGTGATTTTAACCCCACCACACAGGCGCCGGGTTAATTTGACGTTGTATTTGAAGTTCACTTGTTTTCTGACCGCAGTCATGGCATGTCTAAAATCAGCTGACAGTCACTTTCTGACCACGGTCATGGCAACGTTTGGAAAATAACACTAATTACTTACATGTTATCTACCTATTCACTATCAGTGAACTCATTTATTATTGTCCGTTGTTAAGCATTGTTTATTAACGACGCGATGGTCAATAATGAAGAAAATTAAGAAAACTACTACTTTTTCAGCTTCTTTGTCAAACGGACAGCTATGTTAAAATAATGTTTAAACTTTATTTTTAACTGATATCAGGGGTTACTAGCTTTAGGTAGTAGAAAAAAAAATTTACATATACCACGTATGCGAACTGCCTTAAGTGTTCTCGATTGGTTTTTTGCCTTGACTTTGTCTCACCAAAAAAACTCCAGTCTCAAACATTAAAGACTTAGAGGCTGTCCATATATTACGTAACGCAATTTTTCAAAAAAAATTGACCCCCCTCCCCCCTATGTAACAAACTGTCACATTTACCAACACCCCCCCCCCCCTGTGTAACGCGTAACAATATAAAATTTTGGTTTCGCAATAAATTTAATGCATTTTCTCTATTGATTCGTTTTTCTCGACAAAACAAACATGAACCTAAAATATAGTATACCATAACCTTAAAAAAAATTTACACGAAAAAATCACTCAAACTTAAAAAAAATATTCATAATCAATATCACACAGGGAAAAAATACTAGGTACCTCTTTTTACACTGAGTGTCACATATAACACGTATATTGTTTATGCACAGGTACACAAAATAGTACACACATTAGTATTCTGTGAGTACACATTCCGCGCGAAAATGTATCATCGCCGATGATTCATCGGCAAGATCACGCAAGAACAGTGCCGTAAGATTTTTTTTTAATATCAATGTCAACAGTTTTTTTACTGATTACAATATTATTTAAATATGCATAGTTTCGTCAATTTTTGTGTGAAAAAGGGAATTATGGGCCACTAAATAGTAATTTATGGACAGCACCTTAGGTGCATAATATTAAAGGTGCCGAATATACTATTTTTAATTTAGAGAATAAATCCATACATAAAAAAAATAACAAAATCATACTTTGAAATGTTGAATCGGGACTTCCCAAAATAGAAGCACAGAACAAACTGAATATTATCACCTGTGACCACATCACTGCAATTTGCTGTACAATGCGTTATTTTAAAAATAGCTGCTATCACAATATATTTTAATATATACCGTCAAAAATTCTATTCCCGCCCCCCACTACTTCTATATTTTAATTGTTAATCTGAAAGATTATTATGCTTTTTACAGCTCTAGCTAAAAAAGTAATATGGATGGATGGAATAATTAACTACACTGTAAAAAGTAAACTGAATATTCAGTTACAAATGGATAGGAGTTCGGAAGTTATTATCCTATAAAGTTTTACTTTAATTTTTGTTAAAAACACGCAACGTTTAATATTCGTCCTTAAATATTCAATTACGTGACTTTAGAACTATACACTCAGAAAATTTCGTTGTATTTTAAATACCGAATGTTATTTTTTATTTATATCGCCACCATTGGTATTTAATACTTTACTTGTGATATTAAATACTTCAATGTGTGTGTTGTATACAAAACTTTGTCATACTAACATAGAGACCGTGCTGGTACATTTGGATCCCCACGCAATATGTGTTTATTAATTATTATTTTTGTTTTTTGTTCTACTATAAATCTGGACCCCGGAGGTAAACGATGTCACAAAAACCTAATTTTTCAGGAGAGCAAGCTTTCGATTCTTTTTTAATATTAAATGCATGTAGTAACCGGACATAGTGCCCTGTACCTTTATATAAAGCAAAAAATGCACATCAAGGACAGTGATCACACAAAAAAATGGGCTTGGCGTCCTTTACCTCCGGGGTCCAGAAATAATATGTGAGATATCGCTAAAAATTATAGTTTTTGTCCGTTTTGCCCCTCTTGGCCTAGGCTAATGTTAACCATATTTGACGCAAATAGAAGAGATCCTGAATCTTTTTATAAAAGAATTTTTAAAATCGGACATTTCGTTAAAAAGTTATAAGGTTTAGATACAGACAGACAGAAATTTTTGTAACACCCACTTTTTTCACATTTTCTCGCTCCAAACGGGTATTTCCAATCGTAAAAATTTATACACAGATAAAAATATCTTAATTAAATTAATATCATTTAAGTCAAGTGTTGTTAAGTTCATATATACGCAACTAAATGTTTACTTATATTACCAGATATTATAATTATAATATACGTTAGTTTCGAAGTTTCAAAAAAATTTAAAAATCGTCCTAGCAAAAAATTCTTGAATATAAATTTGTTTGGACTTTTTTTTCGCAAAAAAAGAATTTACAAAAATGAAAATTTTTGATTATTTTTTGAAAGAAAAATATTCAAATTTTTTTAATTTTTTTTGCAAAAAAAAAAAATTTTTTTCGTTTTTTTTTTTAAATATTTTTTTTCATTTTTTTTTTCAAGAAAAATCCATTAAGTATTTAAAAAAATGTTATTTTTTTTGAAAATTATATTTTTTTATTGTATTTGGGAAAATACAATATACCATTTATTGTGAATAATATATTATGGAATGCGTAGCATTACATATTTTCACGGCTTGTTTTTTTATATTTTAATGAAAAATAAAACAAATTTTAGGCAAACAAATGATCTTATTATAAAGAATTTATATTTTCTTGTTACATAAAATTTTACCGTATTGAATTTTTTTTTTTTTAGTTATAATGAAATTATTCATACCAATGACAATAAAATAAATGCACTGCCCAGTAAAAGAGCTTTCCCATTTTTCACCTCCGAGCGTAAAATGGATTTTTTATTGTCATATTCAGTTTTAGCAACCTTAAAAATATACCAATTTTCACGAAAACTACCCCCCGCCTCTTAGGGGATGGAGTTAGATTTTTTTATTATCAGATTCTCTTTCAGCAACCTGAAAACCCCCAATATACAAATTTTTACAAAAACTACCCCTACCCCTCAGGGGGTGAAATTAGAAAAACATAATTTTTTGATTCATATTCGTCGACCCCAAAAACCCCTATATACCAATTTTGAAAAAAATGTTGAAAAATATTTACCCCTCACCTCGTCAGTAGAGGAAAAATTATCATCAGATTCAATTTCAGCAACCTCAAAAACCCCTATATAGCAATTTTCAAATTAAAAAAAAAATGTATTTTTCCCCATTTGCCCGCCCCCCTTGTTGCACCCCAATGTTTACCTAAAACAATCCCGAGCGAGAACTTTTGGTAAGATACCTGTATGCCAAATTTAAAGTCTCTAGCTTAAAGAGTTCTTAAATTATCGTGCACACAAAATTTCCCGGACAGACCGATCGACTGACATATTCTTTTTTTTGCTCGAAATTGATTTATATTGACAGAAAACGTCATAAAACGCAAAAATACGCAAAAAAAATAAAAAGTTTTGCACAAATACAAGGCTTTCCAAAATTTTAAAAATTTACAAAATGGGAAAGCAAAAAGAAATGAGTAATTAAAAAAATATATCTTCGGCTTACAAGTAAAGAGCACTAAGTCCAAAAACATGGTTTTGAGATATTGCCAAATTTAACTTTCATTGTTGTTTTTTAATTTTTATAATAATTGTTTTTAGAAAAAAAACTACCGCAAATTTCAATGACATGTTTGGACATAATGATGTCCCATTTGCAGTTAAATAAAGAAAAACTGAAGTAGTTTAATTCAACTAAATTTGAAAAAAGACATGGACTTAGTGCCTTTTACTTGTAGACCCACGACGTCGGCTTACAAGTAAAGAGCACTAAGTCAATAAAATAATATAAAAAACAACTATTTAAAATTAAAACCCTTCTATTAATTAAACGTATAACTATAAAGTAGAAAACAAGTTGTTTACATACCTTTTCAGAAACTAGATTTTTAAAAGAAGGGTTTGGACTTTTTGATTGTTTAAAGAAAGTTTCCATTTTGGACTTTAATAAAATTAATTAGTATTAATTATATGAAACTGCTTACTATGCCAGAACTAAGACAGTTTTCAGAGGCCATCGGCTGTGCCGGCAAAGAAGCATCTCCTAAAGTCAATAATTATAATGAATCATCATTAATGATAAAACACTTCACGGTGCAATTCTAAGGGCTGTTTTCCGAACTTGACGCAAACTTTAGTTTTTTTCTTATATTCTTGTTATTTATGTAGTAACCAAGGATTTAAGAGCAAAATTAAAATAATCTATCAGTTAAAATTTGAATGCGTTTGTCAGTACAATAAATAACGCGATATTGTATCATATAAATGATTCAAGCAATCATAGTTTTATAAATTAACTCTTTTTAGAAAGTCGTTTAGTGCAGAAACATTTGAAATAATCTACAAGTAAAACGCACTAAGTGCACTAAGTGACTTAATGCCTATTGCCAGATAAAATTTTAATCAAAATCAAATTGGTGCGTTTTGTATAGGGGGTAACTCCCTTGGCAGTCCACCTAGAAGTTAGTTCGGTTTACCTATACATAGATCATCAAAAATTAACTACAGTGCTATTAAAATCCCATTTTTGCAATAAAGTGACTTAATGCCTTTTACTTGTAAGCCGACGATATATACCTGTTGTTTTTTTTTAACCTGAAACTTATAAATATCTCGAATGCTATGCATTTTAGAAAAAAAAATGTTGAACAAAAGTTGTTTATTTTAATGGGGGAAACAAAATGGCGTATTTATTTTTTACGGATATTTATGTTTTCAAGGTCATTTCAAGGTCAACTTTGTTTTTTAAAGTCCAAACATATCGTCGGCTTACAAGTAAAGAGCACTAAGTCCAAAAACATGGTTTTGAGATATTGACAAATTTAACTTTCATTGTTGTTTTTTAATTGTTGTAATAATTGTTTTTGGACAAAAACTACCGCAAATTGCAATGACATGTTTGGACATAATGATGTCCCATTTGCAGTTAAATAAAGAAAAATTGAAGTAGTTTAATTCAACTAAATTTAAAAAAAAGACTTGGACTTAGTGCCTTTTACTTGTAGACACACGACGCGTCGTGGCTTACAAGTAAAGAGCTCTAAGTCAATAAAATAATATAAAAAACAACTATTTAAAATTAAAACCCTTCTATTAATTAAACGTAATGTATAACTATAAAGTAGAAAACAAGATGTTTACATAAATTTTCAAAAACTAGATTTTTAAAAGAAGGGTTTGGACTTTTTGATTGTTTGAAGAACGTTTCCAAAATTAATAAAATTAATTAGTATTAATTATATGAAACTGCTTACTATGCCAGAACTAAGACAGTTTTCAGAGGCCATCGGCTGTGCCGGCAAAGAAGCATCTCCTAAAGTCAATAATTATAATGAATCATTATTAAAACACTTCACGGAGCAATTCTAAGGGCTGTTTTCCGAACTTGCCGCGAACTTTAGTTTTTTTCTTATATTCTTGTTATTTATGTAGTAACCAAGGATTTAAGAGCAAAATTAAAATAATCTATCAGTTAAAATTTGAATGCGTTTGTCAGTACAATAAATAACGCGATATTGTATCATATAAATGATTCAAGCAATCATATTTTTATAAATTAACTCTTTTTAGAAAGTCGCTTACTGCAGAAACATTTGAAATAATCTACAAGTAAAATCCACTAAGTGCACCAAGTGACTTAGTGCCTATTGCCAGATAAAATTTTAATCAAAATCAAATAGGTGCGTTTTGTATAGTGAGTAACTCCCTTGGCAGTCCACCTAGAAGTTAGTTCGGTTTACCTATACATAGATCATCAAAAATTAACTACAGTGCTATTAAAATCCCATTTTTTCAAAAAAGTGACTTAGTGCCTTTTACTTGTAAGCCGACGATATATTTTTTTTACTGCTTTTTAATTCTTCTCAAAAAAATAAAAATCTTTTGTAAAAAACTTTTTTTAGTCAGACTTTTAGTTGCAGAGATAACACAGTCACACAAAGTTAAAAAAGTTGGATCTCCGACGCACTCGACTAGGTAATTCCTATGTATTTTGAGCCGCTGAATTCTAATCGAAACATCGATAGTATAATTCAGTATTTCCTCACAAGGACAGCTGTTTTAAATTTACTACCACTTTTTACAGTGTAGTAGGAATGGCACAAACTACTATGGCATTGCCTATTATTTCTTAAAAGTTTTAAAGATTTACCTTTAAACAAACCCATTTAAAAAATGGATTAAAAATGGCTACTTTCTCAGGCTTTTGACAGCGCAGGGATGTTTCTGCCTCAAGAATTTTAAATTTTGAGACTTCTTTAAGATGTTTTTAAGATTTTATTTAAGTATATATTTATTTAGATGTGCTTTTAGTTTTTTGTCTGTGACATTTGACTTGTGTAAACAATTTTGTAATTTTCCTAGCACCAATAGATTATGATTATGATTATGAAAAACTAAATTATAAATAAAAGTATATCATACAAAGTTATAAATGTTATATGGCACATAATTTAATCATACAAAGTTATAAATGTTATATGGCACATAATTTAAATAATCCGTTTTTCAGTGTATATTTTTTGTTTAATCTAGACTTATGTATTGAAGAGACAGACCTCTGATATTTATTTACATCTTATATCGTATTTAATTGTGTATTATGTACTTAATTGTGTATTTTGTTTAATATTTTTTTAATCATTTACTATTCAATTAATTTAATACCTAATTTAAAGATAAAAAAATTAATTTAATCAAACAATCAAAAAAATAATTAATTTAAATAATTACACTAGTTTAACTTGCAACGGTTTATACTCAAAGAAAAAAAAATGGTTTTATGATATTTTTAATAAGCCGTAAAAATATCTAGCATTGCAAAAAAAAATCATCCGAGTAATGCCAAATTTGGGTTGTGGGGGTTTTCGAGGTCGCTGATCAAAAATCCGAAGTTAGATTTTCAAAATTCAAGATGGCGGATCCAATATGGCGATCCCAATTTTCGAAAATCAACCGATTTAGGCCAAATTTAAATTACGGGGATTTTTGAGGTCATTGATCACTAATCAGATTTGCAAAATTCAAGATGGCGGACCAAATTTTTGGTTTTTGAAAATTTGATCCGCCATCTTGAATTCGGATTCGTGATCAGCGATCTCAAACGAAATTTGGCCTAAATCGGTTGATTTTCGAAAATTGGGACCGCCATATTGGATCCGCCATCTTAAATTTTGCAAATCTAACTTCGGATTTGTGATTAGCGACCTCGAAAATGCCAGAAACCAAATTTGGCATTAATCAGATGATTTTTTTTTTAATTTCGACGATTTCGAGGTATTTAGCTTGGACCCGCCATGTTGCATTTCTCCAACCTACCTTACAAACTTTTTGGGGAAGTCAAATTTCAACAATTTGAGCCCAAAACCAATCGAATCGAACGCCAATTTTTTTCTTACAAGCTTTTTGTTTCGAACTCTCGATTTTTCTCTGGTTTCCAGCAACCATATTTTATCCGGCATGTTGAAATTTTCAATACGCCACCATTTTTTTTTAAGCTCTTGTCCAGACGAAAATTTTGACACATCGATCATAAAAATCCATCAACCCAAATTTTGGGTACGCAAGTGATCCGGTTGACATGAAACGTCCCATATATATTTTCAAAAAGTGCAATTTTTTTGGCCATAACTTTTTTTGAAAAAAACATTAAAATACGGTGGTTGCCATAATTCCGGCCTTTTGGATCGACTGAAAAAAAAAGATATTATTCAGTATTAAAGTCGCTATAGCCCAAACTAGAACATTTTTTGGGCAAAAAATAACAAAATGACTTTTTTTTGAAATTTTTTGAAAAACGTCAGTTGGGGGGTCCAAAATGATCAAAATTTGCGTTACGTAATACTTGAACGTTCCCTTAATGGTATATTGATTTTTTTTCAAATACCTACTTAAAAAAATTAAAAAAATCAACATTTTTTTTTATTTTTTTCTTTTTCGCAAAAAGAAAAAAAAATTGTGGATTTTTTTTTAATTTTTTTTTTTAAGTAGGTATTTGAAAAAAAATCAGTATACCATTAACTGTGAATAGTATATAATGGAATGCGTAGCATTTCATATCTTCACGGCTTGTTTTATTCTTCGCTGCTCGTTTAGCATTTTTTTTTAACAAAGAACGAAGCACTCGGTAGATTTATTTAATTTTCGCTGAAAATCATATAAATGGACAGTACTGTCGAATGATAAAGGAATTTCACGGTTTCCAAACAAACAAAAAAACACCCCCAAAAAAGCGAAAAGTGTATTGAAATTTACACCGCCTCGAATAGATGATTTGTTAAAAATTTGATTGTATTAACCTAAATATTTTTATTTTACATTCAAGATTATAAAATTATCAATCGTATTTTTAAATTCTTTATATGTTTTTTCTTGTCTTAAAAAAATAAATAAAAATTGCAATGGTTATAAAATTTCATAAATATGTATTTAAAAATAAATATGTATTTAACCAATCGATAACTATGAAAGAAAAAACAAGCCGTGAGATATGCATATATGTAATGCTACGCATTCCATTATATATTATTCACGGTAAATGGTATATTGCATTTTCCCAAGACAATTATTTTCAAAAAAAAAATTAAAATTTAAGATATTTTCTTGAAAAATAAAAGAGTAAATAAAAGAATCGCGCACGTGGTAGCTGGCGCGTCGTTTCATTAACTAAAACACTTGAATGTTGCGAAAATAGGGATGTAGAAAATTAAACAATTCATTGCAATGGACCGTTATATAGAAATATTTTGTTTCGAGTCCTACCCTGTCACTAAATCCGTTGTTGTCACGTGCGTTTGTTTACACTTACTGCATTTGAAGTTGAATATACTATACCGTATAATATTATTCTAGCGCAGGCGCTGTAAATAATATAATAAGGTAAAAAACTGTTTTTTGAAAAAGATAGCGAGGACAACTTGAGGGAAATGAGGGAAAAAGTGGGATGAATGAATGATTAACAGGCTGATTTCTGGTCTCAGATACCTAAAAATTCAGTCAAGTTATGATGACATTATTGGTTCATTTTACCCCGATTTTTACCAAACTTTGGTCCATAACTGGGGTAATTAGCTAAAATCGTTTTCGAGTTATCGTGGTAACAATTTTTTCCCAGATCGACTAAGACAGATTTTTTTCATAGAAATCAGCTTATTTACATAAAAAACGTGAAAAAAGCAATTAAAAAAAAGTCAGTTGAAGGATATATATATATATATATATATGTATATATATATATATATATATATATATATATATATATATATATATATATATACAGAGCGGTCCAAAAGTCACCCCACTCAACTGGTTCAAAAGTTAAGAGCCCCCCTTTTAACTTTTGAACCAGTTGAGATATCGACTTCAAATTTGGAACTTTTAAATAAGACAACTTAAACTATATTTTAGCATATATTTAATACTTTCAGCTCTTAAAATGTGGGCAGGGGGGCATGGGGGCACATTTTTTTAAATGGAAGGGGGGGTCGTGTAATACATCATTTTAAAGCTTATAAAATTCTCCATTTAACATATTTTTAAATTAAAAAAAAATTGGGTTTAAAAGGGGGTTGAAAATGGGTATTAATGTCAAAATTCCTCTAAAAAAAAACAAATAATTTTAAAAAAATGCCTAATTTCATCATAAAAAAATGTTAATTATACTTTTAAACTAATTTTAGTTGACATAAATAAAAATTTATAAAAAAAAACTTAAAAAATCGAATGTTTTAGCACAAAAAATTGAAAAATCAAAACCTTAAAAAACATTTTTTAAAAAATTAAAAATGTTAGTTTAAATAAAGAATTTTATAAGCTTTAAAATGATGTATCACACGACTCCCCTTTCCATTTAAAAAGAGTCCTCCCATGCCCCCCTGCCCACATTTTAAGAGCTGAAAATATCAAATATATGCTAAAAGATACACTGAAAAAAAGGATCCTTTGCGGTAATGGCATATGAAATTAGGCCAAATGATTCGCACTCTTGAATACGTCCAAAAGCGCCTTCTCTTAACATGAAAATATAATTCACTTGCCAAGATCTTTTTGATTCTTTAACTTAAAATTCTTTGATCTTGTGTGCAATGCAAGTGGTCTTGTCTCAAAAGAAAAATTCTTGGGCCAAAGTATTCAAAATTAATGAATTTTTAACAATTTTAAAACAAGAAAAGTAGTTTTTGCTTCAAATGCGCCAGGTTCAAGAGAATTTTAAAAATATTTCAAAAGCGACACTTTTCTTGGGACAATATAAATACTTCTATTTGAAGATACACATCTTTTAAGCTAAAAGAATAACTGCCAAGAGTTTTGATTACTTTGAGCCAAGAACGTAATTTTTTTCAGTGTAGTTTAAGTTGTTTTATTTAAGAATTAAGAATTCTAAATTTAAAGTCGATATCTCAACTCGTTCAAAAGTTAAAAGGGTGGGTGACTTTTGGACCGCACTGTATATATACATATGTTAAAGTCTTGAATAGCGCTTTTAATTTATCCACTATTTAGGAGCAGGCAATCTCTAGAAATATGTAAGGAAAGTAAATGTTTAAATATAGAAATTTGTAGTTGTTCAATTTTAGTTTCTGCAAATATCTATAGATGGAGACAGTATCCAAATAAATTTAAATTTAAACTCGGCGCATTATCTATCTGTGTAACAAATTGGATCAAGGAAGCTATGATTAGCGGTTTGAAAATGACTTTTAGTGATATTTTTATTACGCATTGGCTGCGTTCAATGGAAACAGCAAAACTCATTGAAACCTATCACTACTGAACGCTATGATCAGTTTCGATTGACAGATGTCGCTGAATCATTCCTCACCAACGTTTTGATATGATTAGTTGTGATTGATTTTATAAAAGCGCGGGAATGTACTTATTGTGGGTATTTCTAACCTCAAATGGTAATTGTGACAAGTGAGTTATTAGCCGTTCAGCAGTTTTCTAGCAAAACTTGTCATTTAATGACATTTGATTAGTTTTGCTGTTTTCATTGAACGCAGCCATTGTATTTTGATAATTTTTGACATTTAGATTAAAATAACTGTCATGTTCTGTCTTACAAATAATTTTAGAAAGTTTTTAAAAAGTGGAAATTTGTTAAAAGTTATAATAAAAGTAAGTTTTTTTATTTATAATAATATTATATTATTAGCATATTATGCTACTAAAATAAAATTTTACCCTACCTGAGGTTAAATTATGTTTTTTAAATAAAATTATGAACAGTATTATATTAACTCGCCAAAAATATATTTCCACATCTGTGAAACCCTTATTGAGCACTGTATTATATTGCTTAAATTTTACAAAACATTTGTAGATTGATACTTTCCTTTTTAATGATTTTTCTTGTAATTTCTTCTTGCTTTTTAATAATTATTTGGATTTTTTTTAAACGTCAAAATAATGTATGTATTGACAAATTTGAAACTTGATAGTAACCTTACATAGGGAATTAAATTTATTCTACCAACCATACAATAAAAAACAAATAAACATCAACTCAGATAGATTCTGCGCGGAGTTTATCTGTTAAAGAATGAGTAAAAAAAAATACGTTTGAATTTAGTAATAAATAATTTATTTTTATTAGTTTTACTATCTATATAATATTGCAATTTTCAAATAAATAACATTAAAATACAAAATAAATACATTTTTACATATTAACATTATTATTATTTGTCAAAAATTTATTATTTTGTTTTTAAATATTTTACTAAAACAAAACATGTGGCTAAATTTCAATACTTTATTTGATATAGTGGTAACTATACCAGTTAAACATACAATGTATGTATAATACATATCCGGTACATGATGTACCACAGGTATAGGTATACCCCAGCTGGGGCCAGCTGTATATAAATTAAAAAATATATACCTAAACTCGGCGCATTATCTATCTGAGTAACAAGTTGGATTAAGGAAGCTATGATTAGTGCTTTTGATAATTTTTAACATTTAGGTTAAATTGACTGTCATTTTACGTCTTACAAATAATAACAAAATCTGTTTAAAAAGTAAAACTTTGTTCAAAAGTATAATAAAAGTAAGTTTTTATTCATAAAGTGCTATTATAAACTTAAATTTAACATTACCTGAATAAAATTACGGACCAGTATTATTTTAACCAAAAAATTCTCTGTTATAGTGTTTACTTCAAAAATTTATAGAGCACTGCATTATATTACTTCATTTAAACAAAATGTTTATAGATTGATGCTTTAGTTTTCTTTTTATGCACTTTTCTTGTTATTTCTTCTTGCTAAAGCAAATTATTTGGATTTTTTTATAAATGTCAAAATAATGTCTTGATTGACAATAAATTTTAAACAAGATGAAAACCTTACATAAGGAACTAAATATATGCTGCCAACCAAATAACAAGAAACAAATGACCATCAACTCAGATAGATAATGCGCGGAGTTTATATATTTTTCTAATTTAAAATTAATTAAAAATAAAAAGCTTCATAAAAAAATAGGAATTTAAACTCTCATTTATTATTTGTTGTATTATTTTTCAAGCATAAAAGATCAAGCTATTTCCATTTTTCCTTTTCAGAAAAATCTGCGAGATCCAAAATAATTTAAAAGATTTTCGTCATAAAACTGACGTTTATCACGTTATTATCACTGATAAATAGGTAAAATTTAAATTCCTAAATTTACAATTTTTATACAATTTGTTTATTCTGGGTGGCTTTTTTTAAAGGCGCCACCCTTCACACAAAAAAATACTATGAATTAATTAACCATAGCATAGTTAAGTTAAACATTTTATAGTCAATTAAGCATACTATATTGTTGACTAAAATTAAATGTTGGATCGACTAAAACATATGGTTAAATTACCCATATAAAAAAGCATCTGGATCAAACATAAGTTTTTTTGTGTATACAAATAAAAATATCAAAATTCTGAAAACGAGGTTAATTTTATTTATCGAGGGGAAAATTTTTCACAGTTCGTCTGAAATGCAAAATGTTGAAAAAAATTGTCCACAAAAACTAACCCTGTGGCATGATTCCTTATAGTTTTCCATTAAAAAAATGTAAATTCAAAAAAAAAATCTATCGGTTAGTTTTTTTTAAATCAGTTTTTTTAATTTCATCTAAAAATGGAAAAAATCAAATATTAAAAAAAATCCCATTTTACATAGAGGACTTTTAGAATGAAATTAAATAGTTGTTCTTTCAAAACGTTCTACGTTGAATCCCAATCTGTTAATAGAATTATTCTATAACTCGGCATTTTTGAAAAAAATTAGGTCAATTTTGATAAAGATTTGTTTTTCTTTTTGGTAATTTTTGACCTTTTTTAATACTTTATATAGGGGAAGCGACAAGCGAAATTAAAATTCTGAATTCATATTTCGATTCAGCATTAAATTTTGCCTTAAAAAGTTTTTAACCTACGACATCGATACTATTTACTTGACTGCCAAGCAAAACAACCAACGTTGATTTTACAATTTTTCTAAAAAAAAATATTTTATTACAAAATTTATATTTAATATACTGCTGTCAACAAAATAATACTTTTACCTCTAGGCCTAGGTTCATTAAAACCAAAAACGAAAAAAAAAAATGAAAAAAAATTATTTTTTTTTATATTTCAAAAATGTTTTTACATAATGCTGAATTGAAATATAAATTCAGAATTTTAATTCCGCCTGTCGCTTCCAAGATATAAAGCAGTAAAAAAGTCAAAACTTTGAAAAAAATCAAAACTTTCTCAAATTTGACCTCATTTTTTTCAAAAATGCTGAGTTATAGAATAATTTTATTAACAGTCACGGATGCAACGTACAATATTCGGTAAGAACAAATACTTAATTTCTTTCCAAAAGTCCTCTATGTAAAATGTTTTTTTTTTTAATTTTCAGTTTTTTCCTTTTTTAGATAAAATTAAAAAAATTGATTAAAAAAAAGTCCAAACCCGTAGATTTTTTTCTTATATACACTTTTTTTTAATAGAAAACGATAGGGAATCATGCCATAATATTAATTTCTGTTGACAATTTTTTCCATGATTTTGCCTTTCAAACGAACTATGTAGGCATCAGACTGGCCTCTCTATACCGCTTGGCCGATGGGACACACTATGGAACGAACCGGGCCATAGCTTGGACATCGGGTAAAAAACAAAAAATGAAAAATAAGGGTTTAAATGCATTTTTCTTATAGTTAATTATCTTATACATTGAGTAGAGGCAAAATTTCCATCTATAACTAAGGTTACCTAGATAAATTAACGCTTATATTAGATGTTTTAATTATGCTACGAAAATTTGTAGTCTTTTTTTTTGTTATCTTACAATATAATCTTTTTCTATTAATTGCGCAATAATAACAATTTAAAAGAGTATTATATAAAAAAATAAAATATTTTGTATATCCCCTATTTTTTGTATTATCATTTTTTTTTAATTTTCCGACATTTCTTGTTTTTTCGTTAAAGTCCCGCAAAGTCCCGCATATTTTTTATAACTACATTATAGTGGACTAAGTATGGAAAAAACCTATGCAAAAATCAGACCCCAGAAAATCCCAGAACCTCTTTAATTTAAATTTTTGTTTTAAACAACAATAAAAAAAATTAACTTTTCACATAAACTTTTAATATTATCTGTTAATTACGTTAGCTTAGCTTAGCTTAAGCGTTAAAATAGTACGGTAGTTTTAAATTTCTCAAAATTGCCAAAAAAGGCCCAGATAACAAAAATTTAAATAAATAAAAAATATATATTTTTTTCAACTTTTTTTCAATTTTCGAAAAAAGAAATTTGTTTTAACCTTGTTTTTGGAAAAAAATTGGAAATCTGGAAATCTTTTATAAAATTAAATTTAATTGCTTTTTAATATTTACCATTTAGTGTACAAGAAAGATTTTTGCGTAAGTATTTAATCCGAAATTTGGAAACATTCTGGAAAATGTGTATAACTTGTAAAATTGTAATTTTAAGTGAACAATTTGGCTTTTCCAAGTAAAATTAAAACATTTAGCTAACTATTGAGTTGGAAAATTCTGGAAAAATTCAGAGAAAATCACGCAAGAAAAATGTCTAGAGAGGCAAACAATGAGGATATCTTGCATAGCTTATTATTAGTCTCAGATCCAGTAATTTCCAGTATGAGACCTACTTGTAAAAATAAAGTAAAGAAATTATTCAAGGAAGCTAGGGAATTACTGGTTTTTGATAAAAGTACCTATATAAAAATTATTTACTTTATTTAATTTGTTTTATTATCACATCTTTTTATAAATTTTTTTGTCACTATTTTAAAACTTATTCAGAATTTTTCCAGAATATTTCCAGAATTTTTCCAGATTTTTTCCAGAAATTTTCAACTCAATAGTTAGGTAAATGTTTTAATTCCACTCGAAAAAGCCAAACTTATTAGCTAAGATAATAATTTTACAAATTATACACATTTTCCAGAACTTATCCATATTTTTTATTTTTTAGAACTTATCTATATTACTTAGTTAAATATCTTATACGCTAAATGGTAATTAATCATATAAAAAAAAAATAAATTTAATTTTTTCTAAGATTTCCAGATTTTTGCCAAAAATGAAACCTAGCTAAAAGGCTTTCTCGTACCTAAAAATAGCTACATACCAAATTTTATCAAAATCCCGACTACCGTTTTCAAGAAAGATACGATGTCCAACGTATGGCCCGCTTCGTTCCATAGTGGGACAGGAGCACCATTTTCAAAATAGGGAATTAACCTCAGTTTTTATATTTTTCGTCATTCTCGAGATATTCAAATTAACATGTTAAAATTTGTCTCCCATAAAAGGGGTAATTTTTGCAATAAGTAAATTATATAGTATCAAATTCCTTAAAAAGAGCTTTCTAGTCCAGTCAAATAATGAGAAATTACTGTTAAATTGCAATAAATGTACACGGGCTGATTTTTTAAAGGGTAGTAGAGGATAGTAACAGAACACTCCTGCTAGTTTTTCACCGGATGATTTGCGTAAGTGGCGTCTCATATCTTGAATTTTAGAGCTGAGTGCGGTTATCTCGCTAAATAAGCATCTTACGATAAAAATGCATATGACCAATTTTGTTAAGGAGAATATTTACAACAATTTTTGTTTAGATCATTTAATAACACATTATATATATTATTATTATTATTGTATATTAATAACAATCGAGTTATAAATATTCAAAAATGGCCATGTTGGGGGTTAAATTGTTTTTTTTTTTCGATTTTTCAGCCAAACTATTCATCGGATAAGAGTGGTTATGAGTAAACTTGTAGCTCTTGAAATTCTCTATAAGATTTATGCATAATGCATTTTCATAAGTATTTTTTTATAGTTATAGTGGGCGCTGAAAGTCGAGTTGCACCCTCATAACCGTACCAAAGTACCTATGTACTAAGGTAGCGGACACCCCTTACGCAAATCACCCGGTGAAAAACTAACAGGAGTGTTCTGTTACCATCCACTACTACCCTTTAAAATATCAGCCCGTGTATATTTATTGCTATTTACATTTATTATTTGACTGGACTATTCTAACTACGGTATGAAATTGGGTAAAATTTTACAATTTCTTTTAAAATTCTGCTACCGACAGTAAATACAGTGTATAAAATCACAATTTCGCATAATCTTTTTAAATTACCCTGCATATAATATCACATTTTATGCTCTTTTTTCATCACAGGCTATTTCTCTGCTTACGCAGGACGCATAAGCCATCAAATGTGGGATCACGTTCTCCTCCATAACTCCCGTGAACAAATGAGACCCAGGTCCCCTCGCAAAAACGGCCACATCGTCTCCACCGTGCGTTTCGGACTTCAGTGGAACCATTGAAGGCAAATGAAACTTGGATTTACCTAGAAAAAATATGGTCAAGTTGGGTATATTCGATAGAGATCCCTAAAAAATATAAAAATTTAATTTTTGACTTTTAAATTATAGAAAACATGTTATCTCTCCAAATTTTGTAGAGAGAATATTTTTTCTATGGTTTATTTAATTCAACTCCAATATGAGTAAGGATCAAGAATTTCTTAATTTGAAAATAAAATAGTTACACCTGGACTAGATGTTGGTTAATACTTGTATGCCAAATTTCAAATTTCTAGATTCTGAGATAAACGGCTGTTACAGACGAATGGACGGACGGAAAACCGAGCGATCCTATAAGGGTTTGGTTTTTATTTTTTACGAAACCCTAACAATGTCAAAAGTAATACCGTAAGCCGCTTTAGTGCTAAAAAGTTTTAAAATTTCACATCTGTTGAAACATCGGACAAGTAAAATTAAAGATGACGCGTTACTTAATAGTTATTTATGGTACTAGTGGGTAAAGAAAGATATTGCCCATGAGAAAATTAACCTGCGAGGCGTCAGCCAAGCAGGTTAATTTTCGAGAGGACAATATCGGTTTACCCATGAGTGCCATACAATGTTTTATCCAATAAATAGCTTAGGAATTCATATTTTTATTAAAAATTTTAATGACATTTACAAGAAAATAATTTGACAAGTGACAGTTGAGTGGGTAAAATAAATAATTATCCACTCAATAAAGTAAAAGCCACGCGGGGGTTATTATTGAGTTTATCTATTTAAACTAAAGCTGGTAATTGTCTTATTATCTGTATGTATTGGATAAAAATATTTTCGATAGCTTTTGTTTTAACTTAGAGCTGCAAAATGACGAACTTCATCTGTGAGTATCTAAAGAGATGATAGCAATTTTAGTAAAATTGTAATAGTAATTAAAATTGGAATTAAAAACTTACCCATTTCTTCTGAGGATGGTACAAATCTAGAACCATCTTCATTGAGTGGGTGGTACCCTGGACCGTTTGCATAAGACAGAATTGTATAAGGAACTTTATCATCACCCATGCCAGCAAAACCCAGAATATCACTACCTGAATAGTATAAAAAATATAATATAATAATTTAAGTTAGCTATGTGATAAATGACAGTAATTGTTACGAGGATAATAATGATTTTAATGATTGTAATGATAATAGTCATGATAATGATGATAATAATGATAATAATGATAATAGTGATTATAATGATGGTAATAATAATAATGATGATGATCATAATGATGTTAATATAATTGATAATGATGATAATAATGATAACACAGCCACACATTTTTTTTTATATTCCTGTGACTAGTGACTAATGCATTTTTATATTTTTGGGGTCGCTGAAACCGAATCTGACCTCAGAATTTTTCCATCAGGTCACAATTTTTTCTACACTTAAAAACATCTGAATTTAACGAATTTTCGCACCCTTTTTAAGTGTATAAAAAAATTGTGACGTGATAGAGCAATTCTGAGGTCAGACTCGGTTTCAGCGACCCCGAAAATATAAAAATGCGTTGGTATAGGCCCTGGAACATATATTTTTTATTTTTTTTTTGGTTGGCTGTGCACAGCCACTCAAAAAAAAATCATGTGCCAGAGACTAGACCAACGCATTTGTACATTTTTGGGCTCGCTAAAACCGAATCTGAGCTCAGAATTGCTCCATAAGATCACAACATTTTTCTACGCTTAAAAACATCTGAATTTAAGGAATTTTCGCACCCTTTTTTGAGTGTATAAAAAAATTGTGACCTGATGGAGCAATTAATGGGCCAGATTCGGTTTCAGCAACCCTGAAAATATAAAAATGCGTTTGTCTAGCCTTTGCAATATGGAAAAAAAATATTTGTGTGGCTGTGTAATTATAATAATAATGATAATGATAATGATAATGAGGATAACGAGGACAATGATGATAATGATAATTATGACGATAGTGATGAAAATGATACTGAATATTATGATAATAAAAATAATGATAATAATGTTGATAATGCAATTTTTTTACCTCTAGCCGCATGTCCACTTTGACTCATGGTATGTGCATGATCCGATGTCACAACAATCAGCGTATCTTCCTCACTGGTTATATCCACCGCTTTTTGCACGGCAGCCGAAAATTGAGCTGTTTCGTCCAGAGCTTTCTGGGCCCACGATTCGTGGTGGGCAGTGTCGATACGACCACCTTCGACAAACAGAAAATATCCTTCATGGTTTTTGCTTAGGACATTTATAGCTTTTTCGGTCATTTCGGCTATGGACGGATCTGTGGTTTTATTTCTGTCCAAATTATAGTCCATGTGGTCAGGTTTGAAAAGACCTAAACAAAAAGTAAATGAATTTTCTATAAAACTAACAAAGCTCTGATTGTTTTTTTTTTTAATATTTATAAACTTGCTAGTGCTAGTGCTCAAAACAAGTATTTCTATCAAGGTGTTGGATAAATTTTATTTACCTAATACGTAATCTGTTTCGTTATCAATATTTAGTAATTGATTTTTGTTCCAAACATATTCTGCCTTTTGAAGCCTTTCACCCCTCATTTTTTTCCACGCATCAACCAAACTTATGTGATCGGACCTAAAAACATTAAATTATTATTATTATTATATTGCTTTATTCTTAAACTTAAGGATAACATGCATATGCATATACAGCGCGTGTCCAAAGTTCGCCCTCTCTTTAACTGTTAAAAGACTTCAAATTTCTTAGACACCCAGCTACCAGTATCCAGTGGTTGTTTGCTTTGTCCATTCTTAAAAACTTAAATTTGGTTTAGGACTGTGTGTATTATTATTATATTATTTACTAGAATAAAATAATAATAATAATAATAATAATAATAATAATAATAATAATAATAATAATAATAATAATAATAATAATATTCTAGCGCAGGCGCTGTGAATAATACACACGGTAGTCCTTGATTTTTCCTGAAAATATCGATTCAATCGGAATATTTGTTCTTGAGTTATCGTATAAACAGAAAACGTGACATCAGACAGGCGGGCAGATGGACATTTTCAAGATTCTTATTTTTTCAAGAAACACATTTGTGTCTATGAGCTTTTTGTCTAGTGCGTTTTTTGGCGATTTTCCGAAATTCGAAACTACCGTATAATACTATTCTAGCGCTACGCGCTGTGAATAGTATAATACAATTAAACGTATGTTAAACACAAGCAACCTAGTCACGTGACTATCGTGAGCTCTCTTCCACTCTAAGTTTATCTACGGCAATGTGAGAAGAACATATAATCACGTAACACGATTCGTTGTTTGTGTTTACCATATTAAGATATTAGTTAAAACTGTAAATAAAAAAATATTTAGAAATAATTGCACAAAAATATATTAATATAAACAAACAACCAACTTAACAGCTTTTCAGTAAGCTACTGGCAAAAAAATGCCGGCAAAAAAAATTCTTGATATATTGTAACCAAAGAACATTACCTAACTCCTTCATAACCCTCCTCATCTGTTATTTCTTTTGGTAAAAGATATGCTCTTCCTCCTCCTAAAATAACATTTAAATTTTGACCAGTATCACCGAAGATAAGTTGATGTGCTATGTCTTCACATTTACTAGGGTCTTCACCGTGATTTAAAACATTGGTATCACTTTCCCACTGTCTTGCAGCAGTATGGGCATAAACACCTAAAACAGTTAAAAAAAAATAAAAGTGTTTCTCAGAGAACAAAAACGGTGCTATGGAAACTACCATCGTAAAATTAAAAAAAAATAAATAAATTTTGTTGTGCGTTACTAAAAAAGATAAACTGAGCCAAACTTCGTCCTCAGAGAACATTTAACGTGATGTTAAATGGTAAAATTAAAGAATCTTGATATGTAAATAACATACCCCATTTTGCTCCGGGTATGGGGCAGAACGGGATGAAATGTAATTTTTTTTGTGACTCCATATTTTAATAAAATTTTATAATTAATGGTAAAATTTGTGAAATCACAATGTTCCAAATATATTGAATAAACGATAATTTAACATCCCGTGCCGTTCCGGGGTGTCTAACTTGTTTTTAGTAATCATTTCATTTCATATACAGGAATGATTACTAAAAATTATTGCATTTTATGCAATAATTGCGTCTTTATAGATGTCGTTCTCATAATGATCATAATAATTATTATAATGGTTATTACAATTTAAATTTAAATTACAATAACCATTATATCATCTTGGTAATTTAACAAGCCGTGAAGATATGTAATGCACCGCATTCCATAATATATTATATTATATTATATTATATTATATTATATTATATTATGTTATGTTATGTTATGTTATGTTATGTTATGTTATGTTATGTTATGTTATGTTATGTTATGTTATGTTATGTTATGTTATGTTATGTTACGTTACGTTACGTTACGTTACGTTACGTTACGTTACGTTACGTTATGTTATGTTATGTTATGTTATGTTATGTTATGTTATTTTATATTATATTATATTATACTTTTAGCAATAAGCGAATAGGCTTGCCCCCTCTATCAAAAATCATGCGCGTGCCCCTGGTCACATATGTATATAATTTTGTTGTTGTCTCGGTGGATTTTTTGTGATTTCGGAATTTCATATAATAGTTTTCTAGGCACAAGACTGCGAAGAGTATAATAATTTATAACTTATGAATAACTTATCGTCAACTGTATATTTAATTTTTTTATAATTTATATTTAATTACTTCCAGTAATTATGTTGTACAAAATGTAGGTAATTATTTTTTAAACAAAAATCTGATCATTTATTTCATTAATTTTAATATGATATGAAAATATTGATAGTTTTTAATTATTTTACCTATTTTACTGAAAGTGCTACCTACTTTCACATTTTAAGCGCGGCATCTAAATGCCTTACAGTTTTGGAATCTACACACTTTTCTGAAAATATTGATACCACAAAAGTGTTAAAACACTGTGTTATTTCAAATGTCAAATTTCATTTTAATTGTTTTTAAATTTTTTTAACTCTAATGGACCCCAGAAATCCAAAAAAACAATAATTTTCTCTTGGCATGTATAGCTTATTGTTTTTTTGGATTTCTGGGGTCCATTAGAGTTTTAAGCGATTCTTGAATTTGGTATACGTGTACACCTATGGTACCCTGGTATCATTTAAAAGTTCAAGAAATGTGGAATCGATCCATGCGCTTGAACTTTTTATACAAGTGGAATAATTACCCTTTTTTTTTCGTTTTAATTCTGGATAAAAACAGCAATGCTTAAGGTGAACCCGGAAGTAGCTAAATATTGTTTCATACGTCAAAAGTTCTTTAGGTACATTATATATACCAAATCTCAAAATTTTATCTTTATAAATAGAGAAGTTAGGGACTTGTACATGTGATCTGTGACACCCGGTATTGATTGAAAAATAAATAATGGACAATGTGTAAAATGCAGCTAATTATTTTTTAAACAAAAATCTGAATATTTTAATATGAAAATATAGTTTTTAATTATTTTTTGATTTTTTTTTATTTAAATAATTAAATAACTATGATATTAAAAAAGAAATATTATGCAATGCCAATAAAAAAATTGCAAAAGCTTTTTGCCTAAGAGCCATCAAAGTGATGAAGAGCAGGTGTGTAAGATTAAAAAGTTCCAAAGCATCTTGATGTCGTTTTTGGACAGACCCTAACACATATTATATTATGTGTGTAAGATAATAGCACTTCCTTAACGTAAATAAATATCCTTAACCTTAAAATTTTTCATAACGTGACAAGAAATAAATTGTACATTAAATAAGGTTAGGATGTGTCCTTGACTTTACTTATATTTACCAACAAATTATCCATAATTAAGAAATTAGAAATATTATTTCTTCCTCTGATAAAATATTAATGAAAATGAAATTTCCAAGATTATAATCAACTAAGCTCTAGTATATGAGCGTGAGTTATTTCCTTAAAATGTTATAAGTTTTTTTAACAAACATAAAAATAAGCAATAAAATACACTGCCCAGTAAAATCGTTTTCCCATTTTTCCCCTCCGCGCGTTAAATGTTTTTTTTATTGTCAGATTCACTTTCAGCAACTTCAAAAACCCCAATATACAAATTTTAACTAAAACTACCCCCACCCTCCAGGGGGTTAAGTTAGAATTTTTTTATTATCAGATTCACTTTTAGCTGCCTCAAAAACCCGTTTATACCAATTTTCACGAAAACTACCCCCACCCCTCAGGGTGTGGTTGGAATTTTTTTCTTATGAGATTTACTTTCAGCAAATTCAAAACCCCCTATTTACCAACTTTCACAAAAACTACCCCCACCGCTTAAGGGGTGGAATTGGAAAAATGGTATTATCAAATTTAGTTTCGTCATCCCCAAAAACCTCTATATTTTGAGGAAAATATTTAAAAATATTTACCCCCTCGCCCCCGTGGGGTGGAGTTAGAATTTTTTTATTATCATATTCGATTTCAGCAACCTCAAAACCCCCTATATAGCAATTTTAAAATTTTTGTGAAAAATTATTGTATTTACCCCCATTTGCCCCCTTACCCCACTCCAATGCTTACCAAAAATAATCCCGATCGAGAACTTATGGTAACATACCTGTATGCCAAATTTCAAGTCTATAGCTTAAAGCGTTCTTAAGTTATCGTGGATACAAGATTTCCCGGACAGAACGATCCACCGATCGACCGAAATTTTTTTTTTATTGCTTGAAATTGATTTATATCGACATAAAACGTCACAAAACGCAAAAATACGCAAAAAAAATTTTGAAAATTTTCAAAATGGGAAGCAAAATCTTGTTGCTTAAGTTTTTCTTTGAGAAGATAATCTCTTTATATGAAAATTTAATTTATTTGTCTCCAATATGAGTAAGGATCTAGATCTCCATGATCATATTAATTTAGTTATAGCTTTGCTTTTTACCTGCTGGTGATGCATGTGTCACCCTTGTGGTAGTGACCAATCCCGATTTTTTGCCCTTAAGTTGAAACAGTCTTGCTATTGAGTCTACATGATTGTCGATGTTGTTCATAAGCGTACAATTTTTCTTGGTTACTGCTGGTGATACACCAATGGTGCCCAAGTTGGCTTTCACACCACATAAATAAGCTGTGGCCGAACATGCAGAATCTGCTACTTGGTGATCAACACAATAAGTCTAAAAAATATAATAGTATATTAAAGATCAAATTTAATAAGGCAAGGTTTTAGCGCACAGGTCCTAGTTTAGGAAACGATTTTATATATTTTTTGAAGATAATATCCTCATACATATAGTAAAGAAAAAGTTTAATTTTTGTTATTTTACTTACCTTTGATAATCCTGTAAAGGGGAATGTCTCAAAACTCAATTGTTTTTCTTCACCTCCCATATAAGCTCTAGTTGCTGATAGAGTAGGAATGGACATACCGTCCCCCAAAAATAGTATAACATTTTTGGCAACATCTAAAAAACAAATAAAATTATATAAAAAAATATTTTTGATAAAATGATTTCAATCTCTAGATTTGTTGGAAAAATCTTTAGCCCAGTCGATATGTCGGTAAAACAGCTTCACCTGGAAAATATTCAGGTCTTCCCAAAAATACATTAATTTTTCCACCTCGTAATCGATCCGGCAGTTTTTAAAAAATGTAAAAATTTATAAATTTTGACAGAAAACTAGCTTTTTCCTGTTTTTTTTTTTTAAATATCTTCTTTTTGGTTAACCTTAGAAAAAAGTCTTCAAACGAAAAATATAGGTGTTAATTTTCTATAATTTAAGTAAATGTTATGTTTTTCGTAGTCAATAATTCAAAATTTGAATTGACTATGGAAAAAGGACACTCACTACACGGTGCGATAGAAGAAAGATTTGGACTTTAAATAAACCCAATTTTTTCTTATTAATCTATGAAACCTAAGCATCATTTAGGGCAAAAATAAAAAAAATCGTTTTTTAACCCCGTATACATATATATCCGTTAAAATAAATTGTGACACTATAGTGTCATAATTTATTTTAATGGTAGGCCACTCTTTATTGTATCATTTATGTATGTATTTATATTGCTTATATTTCTGAGCAACATTGCTTTTTGCAGTTTTTTCTAGCTTCAACCATTCGCGATCAAAATATACAAAATGGCTATTTTTGACTAAAAATATCAGCATCAAAAACTGTCGTACTACTAAAATTTTTTTTTGTGGCTCTACTAATCTCTTATAGTGCTCTATGGCGCGTTAGTTCTATACTAAGGAAAAACCTAGTAATAAAAAGCTAGTTTTCAAATATTTTGACATTTTTTAAAAACTTGCGGATCGATTTCGAGGTCGAAAAATTGTTGTCTTCTTAGCGAGACCGTAGGAGGATTAATTTGAATTATTTCCAGGTTAACTAACCAACCGACTGTGCTACTTACTTCTGTTAATTTTCTTGTGGATTCTATTTTGAACAGCTGATACAGCTTCTTTTTTCCAATATTCTGCTTCAAGTTCTTGTTGTGTTTCTTCTACTGGTCTTTCCCTTGCTCTTTTGTTTTGAAATGGTTGAAAATCACTATCTAAAACATGTTGAAAACCAACTCTCAAATACAGGAAAGAATAGTATATTCTGTATAGGACCGTAGCGAAGAAGATTTCGTGTGGGGGGGGGGGGGGGTCAAAAATTACAAATTTTTCGACAATAAAGTTAACGACTAAAAAAAAGTCCCCACCCTTTCGTGAAATATGCAACTTTTGTATGAATCCAGGAAATATGCAACTTTTTTTCGTGAAATATGCAAATTTTGTATTTGGAATCCATGAAATATGCTCGGAAATATGCGATTTTTTTTAATTGCAAAATAGGTGGGGGGAGCCCCCCCCCTCCATAGTTACGACCCTGATTTTGTAACAAGTTTGGAATTTTGACACACGAGCCGCAGGCGATTGTGACGGTTCCACGAGTGTGGAATATGTATTCCAAACGTGTTTTATTGAACTACAATTTTTTTAACAATTTTATTGCTTTTTTATTACACCGCTTAAGTCCAGACTTAAGTCTAGTATTATGCAATAAATGTTGGTGTCATTTGATTGTTTAAATTCATTATAATTTAAATAATAGGAATTAAGATGTCGCCATATGTTCCTGTTCCATTACAAGGGCGAGAATATAAAATTCTCTCACACATAGAAAAAACGGATTCCTTGAACCAAGAACACGTGTCTTTGTATATGTTCAAAGCCATATTCTCTTGTTTCAAGCCTGGCATTTTCTTGAACCAAAGTCAATGTCCTTGAATGAAGAGCACGGGTTTTGGAATAAAAATCCGCGCTCTTTATTAGCGGTCTGAGCTAATGATCGTGAGTTCAAACCTCACTGGCGCCGATTGCCTTTTTCAGTTAATTAATAATTGAAATTTGGCGAAGGCGTACTCCCTAGATATATTGGTTCGAAAGTCAATTAAAGCCGGTGGTTCCCTCTACTACTAGCCCACACAAGTCCTGGACTTAGGGGATGCTTAATTAAGTAGAATAGTACGAGGTTAAAAATAAACATAAACAAACATAAACTTGATCCGAATATTACGTGTTTGTTTCTAGTTATCATTTTTCTACGTGCACACATTTTTAATTTTGAAGGATATTTATGTCTCTGAAACCTTTAAAAACCTTGAGAAATTGGAAATACTTTTAAATCATTAAATTTCCTGAATACTGTCAAATGGTACTAGTAGGTATATTTATTTATTTATTTATTTATTTATTTATATACGGGATACCCCCTTTTTACAACATACATTCAAAATAAGTAATATAAATATACACATATTCACACACATATAATACATACACATTTGCCTACATATAATTAAAAAAAGCTTAAGTTAAGCTGCTTAACTAATAATTTTTAACATTACTAAGGGCCACTTGCACCAATGATTGTTTAACTTTAAACTTGGATTAAATTGACGGCCGACCAATCAGAACGCAGAATTTTTAACTTAAACTCGGTTTAGCTAAGATAATCCCAGACCAAAAGTTGGTGCAAGTGACCCTAAGAAGTATATAAAAATAGAATAAAATAAAATTGCAGATAAAAAGAGCCACTTTACATAAACAAATTAACATAATGAAAATTTAATTTTAAAATTATTGGTTTATTAAGTTGACATTTTTCAATAAATATTTTAATCTCCCCAATGAAGTGCCAACAATCTCGATATTTGAGTTTACATTTGCCAATCTCATTATTCTCGTAAGCGGAGCATGTAAAGCATAGTTTGTTAAATGAAAACCGACATAAAAAGTTGAGTTATTTCTAGTTCTAAAATTTGTGCTTAAATTTATTTGTTCCAAGAGTTCTGGGCATTGAATTAAGCCAGAAATTATTCTGTGCAATAAGATTAAATCCGCTTTATTCCTTCGAGAAAACAGAGTATCCAGTTTCAAGCGATCAAGCACAGCTGGATAATCATAAACAAAGTTTAACCTTGGTATACCCAATTTATAACCAGCAGTTCTCAAGAAACGACGCTGAACCCTCTCTACTAGATCAATACTATTTTGATAATAAGGTGACCAAATAGGTGAAGCATACTCTAGGGAGGACCTTACAATAGAGCAATATAAGTGTTTATATGTTTGAGCGGAGAAATTCGTACTTAGTCTAGTAATATAACCAAGCAACTGAAATCCTTTGTTTACAGTCTTACGCATGTGACTATTGAAGTTTAATTGTTTATCAAATATAACGCCCAAGTCTTTAATTTCCTCTAGCAATTGCAATACAACACCGTTAATGTGATAGTCCATATGAAAAGGTCTAAATGTTCGATGAAATGAGATAGCATAACATTTTTTTATGTTTAAGACCATCCCATTAAGTTCACACCATTTCACTAAGTTATCAATATCACATTGCAATAAATACTGGTCACAGACTGACTTTATTGCTCTATATAACTTAAGGTCGTCAGCAAAAAGTAGGATCTCACAAAACTGAATTACTGTTAGTAGATTCTGTATTTAATTTAATCTGGAATTCTAAAAAACTATAGAAATCATAAAACCTGCGCCACACTCGTTTTAAAATTTGAATTAACAAGCCGTGAAGATATATAATTAATTATTCGAATTCTGTAGTATACTCGCAGTTGCAATTAAGTTCTTCCTGGTGAGGTTTTATCTTAATTTAACTGTATTGGGATATTTTTAATTTTTAAGTAGCGCCTCCTTTAACTTATTTATTGTTTAATGGACTTTTTTTTTGATTTGGTACAAGTGACTTTTGATATAGGCAATGAAACAATGACGCTGATACCGCGTTTTCTTCTAATTTTATTTTTTTTTAAGTTTATCCCCTTATGGAACTTACTTCGGCAGATTAACACGGCGCTACGCGGCGATTTTGCGATTTTGCTCAAATTTGGCACATCGTCATCAAATACGGTCTAGATTATTAGATCAAAAGGATTATGCTAGAAAACAACTAGTTTTAAAGATATCATTTTATACTTTGTTTTTTAATTTATGAAAAATTAATATTCTTATATTATATAAGCATAATCCACCACCATATATATGTACGCCGTCATATTGAAATGAAATTTGTGGTAATTTTTTTCTTGGTTAAGACTAAAATCTAATGCACTTTTGATATCTGGCAAAAATATATTTTTATCTTTCACAGAAGTCCTGATATTTAGATAAATATCATAAATTTATGTGTCATGTTTTTGGAGTTTTAAAAAACGTCAAAATAAGCCACCCTAATATCTCCAAAACTAGTCGTTTTCTGGCAAAATCCTTTCGATCTAGTAATCTAGACCCTATTTGATAAGGATATGCCAAATTTCAGCAAAGTCGGAGATATGAAGGTCGGGCGCCGTGTTGATCTGACGAAGAAAGCTCCTTATAACTTTTTGATTGTGGGGGGATTTTTTCGGTTTGGTAAGCTTGATCCTGAGAAAATGACTTTGCCGCACTTTTTCTTCAATTTTTTAAAAGGTTATATTTTTGTTTGTGGGGGGATTATTTTGAAAAACGATTGATCTTAAATGTATTTTTTTCTAAAAAAGTGAAGTTGATTTTCTTCCACTATTTTTTTAAAAGTTTAGCATCCATAACTTTTGTATTTTTTTTTTGGCGGGGGGGGAGTTCTTTTCAATTTCAACAAGCTTTGTGTCCTTACCAAAATGAATTTTTGCTGCAAATTTAAATCAAATTTTCCTTTCCTAAGTTATCGTGCGTACAAAAAAACGTGGCATACGAACAGACGGACGGACGGACGTAGGCTCGGACGGTCGAACAGACAGATGGACATTTTTAAAAGTTGTTTAAAATAGTAAATAACGTACTCTGGTACAATTTTTTTCGATTTTGGACAATTTTTTCGTTGTCCAAAGTAAACGTATAATACTGTGATGTGAAGCTGCGAGAGGTACATAGAAAAAACGGATTCCTTGAACCAAGCACACGTGTCTTTGGATATGTTCAAAGCCATATTCTCTTGTTTCAAGGCTGGCATTTTCTCAAACCAAAGTCAATGTCCTTGAATAAAGAGCGCGGATTTTTATTTCAAAACCCGTGCTCTTCATTCAAGGACATTGACTTTGGTTCAAGAAAATGCCAGCCTTGAAACAAGAGAATATGGCTTTGAACATATACAAAGACACGTGTTCTTGGTTCAAGGAATCCGTTTTTTCTATGTATAATAATAGGATTGTTTCTACAGTTGCTAATATTGCATAATGATAATAATACTAATAATATATATTAATATCATGACGATTTTAGATCTAGCGTAAATAATACTATTTCCCGATCCGCAGCTACGTATCTTTTTTAAAAAATCCTTAGATTATAAATATTTATATTTTATGTAAAAAATAAATATAAATAAAACCGAAGGTTATTACACTTCAGCTGTTATAAAATGCATTGATTTAATTAAAGAAATAATTTAAATACCTAATGCAATAGGTAAAACAATTGCGTACATTCACAAGCAAAGGTCCCACTTTGTCGAAAAAGTATAGCCTTAAACAAGTTATTCTAAACGTGTTACAGAATATGATTATTTCTACGACTGTTTCAGAATATCGCCTGTCGGCTTGTATGCTAAATTTTCCATTCGCGCGGAATATTGTCTATTACTTACTAGTTATAGAATATAATAATTTTGCTGCTTCGTCTTGTTCTATAGTATTTCCATTAAAGGTATATTTTTTTAAACCTTTCCGCTTGTAAACAATATTTTAGTTACTATGGAAACGCAAGCGTGCGAGCCAATTTGCAAGGTCAGGTTTACACAACCATAAAAACGTTGACATTTGCTATTAACGAGAATATAAAATAATAATAATATAAAATCGATTTTATAAGCTTTGGTTTCTACAGGAATAATTTTACAAATTATAAATACAAAATACTGTGTAAAATAGAGTGTTTTTAGGTATCCAGTGACATAACTTCTCAGTTTATGAGAAACAAATTATTTTGTAAGGGTACGACAACATTATATTGAAATTTCCATATTTGGGGGAACCTCAATTGGGGGTAACGGTTGTGCATTAAAAACTGCTACGTATATAGTTGTTTCCACAGCTTTAGTTATTAAGGGCCAAACAATCTAAAACAGGAGCGATAAGTGAACCCAAAAAATCATCAGGAAGCCTTCAACTGTTTTAACTATTTTCATTGTTTTTGAACACAATAAATTATCTTATCATGCTTTTTGTTATAAAAACCTACGAATTAACACAAATTCTCATGAAAAATTGAAATACTTATTTAAAATGAGATGTATTTATTGGTTTGGTTTATACAGAATTATTGATATGTTGTATAAGGTACAGAATATAAAATTTTGGCTTGGTTATGTTGACGTGAAATACAAAACAACCAAAATGCTTCAGTGTAAATCGGCGTTTGTAACGTATTTAGCGTCAATTAATAAAAACAATACTATATTTGGAAATACATTAGATCATCTGTGAAGAGTTGTTTATAAAAAAAACAATGCACAATAGCAGGGTCGCAAGAGGGGGCACAAAAACGTTAAATACGTTAAATACTATTAAGTGATAAGGGAGCGTTCAAGTATTACGTAACGCTCTAGGAGGGTCTCGAAAACGTTACGCCGCGTTACAGAGTGGGGGTGGGCGTCAGTATAAATGTTACGTAACACTTAAAAAATTATAAACTTATAAAATGTTTATTGGATCACGTTTTTAACAATGATCTAGGCTTAAAGAGATGGATTCCTTGCAAATTTTATTGCACACGGCTTGGTTAACAGTTAACTAAATCCTCTAAACAAAAACAATTAGAGATGGAAAACCATAGCCAATAACCGGTTTTCGGTTAACCGGTTTCAGATATTACATCAGACCGGTTTTGGGTTAAAACACGGAAGCAATAACCGGTTAAAAACCGGTTTGAACTATAAAGAAAAATTTCCTTTCATTTTTTTTACTTTTTGTAAATTGTTACGTAACAAATAGGGGGGGTCTCGAAAATGTTACGCCGCGTTACATGGGGGGGGTGGGGGTCAAAAATGGCCAAATTTTGCGTTACGTAATACTTGAACGCTCCCTAAGTTATCAAAATTTAAAGAAGGATCAGGAAACGGCGATTTTTGACCTAGCTGCGGAACTTTTCTGACCCTTATAAAATCTTTGCTTGGGTCCTTAGAAGACAGAAAATAACCATAATTTTCCCAAAAGTGAAGGGAACATTGATAAAATGCACAGTGAACTTGAAAAACCATATGCATATATAACTCTAGATCTACTCTTCTCCCCTAGGAGCACATATATCTGGTAACCTTGTAACAGGTAGGCACCTTTTCTTGTGAACGGCAACAATTATTATTTCGAAATAATCAATTAAATAACGCTAAGAAAAAAGGGTAAATATAAAATATATTGATCTTGTTGCCAATGGCACTTGACCACTTTATTTCTAGCAGACATTTTCAATGTTACGAGGTATACAGGGTGATCTTTTATACTGGATTTTATTTCTAATATAATTAAAATAAAAAAATAAGAAAAATGCCAATAGGGCAGTAGATACCTCAGGGGAACAATTTATATTTCTTGTTTTGAAATTGGTTGACGCTGAGATATTTGCCCCCCGAGATGAAATAGAAAAATGATTTTCATTTGGATAACTTCTTTACTTTTAAATATTTTTTTAACAATTTTTAAACGGTTTGGACTTTTTAAGAAAATTCGTCAGTCAGGGCCGGGCTTCCTAAGTTTTTTAGGCTTATAAATATTAGACTTTTGATTATTTTTTACATTCTGTGATCAATGTTGATCAAAAAAGTACTCTACGCAAAATTCCGAGAAAAAGACACTGTTTTAATCCAAGGCAGGAGAACCGAAAAAATATATTTTTTTTATTGTTTCAGAAATGTTATAAATTACTTTAAAAATATTTGTATCTTATCAAAATTAAATAAAAAGTTTATATGAAAGTTTCGACCAGGACTCCCTTCTCTTAGATATTTGCCCCTCAGATTTGATTGTCCTACATAGAAAAAACGGATTCCTTGAGCCAAGGACACGTGTCTTTGTATATGTTCAAAGCCATATTCTCTTGTTTCAAAGCTGGCATTTTCTTGAACCAAAGTCAATGTCCTTGAATGAAGAGCACGGGTTTTGGAATAAAAATCCGCGCTATTTATTCAAGGACATTGACTTTGGTTCAAGAAAATGCCAGCCTTGAAACAAGAGAATATGGCTTTGAACATATCCAAAGACACGTGTCCTTGGTTCAAGGAATCCGTTTTTTCTATGTAGTCAAAAAAATTTTATGAACTTTTTATTTCATTTTGGTGAAATATTATTAAAATAATTTATGGCATTTTTGAAATAATATAAATTTTGAAATTTTACAGTCCTCCTGCCTTTGGATTAAAAAGTGCATTTTTCTCGGAAACGCTTCATTTTATTGAATTTTGCGTAGAGTACTTTTTTGATCAAAATTTCTTACATGTTAAACAAGTAATTAAAAGTCTAAAATTTGTAGCCCTAAAAAACTTTTGGAACCGTAACGGAAGTCCGCCCCTGACTTTTCTGATAACTTTCGAAATTTCGGTTAAAATCGTTTGATGTGCATTTATTTTCTTAAAAAAATTGTTAAAAAATATTAAAAAGTAAAAAAGTTGTTTATAAAAAAAGATTTTTCTATTTCATTTTTGGAGGCAAATGTCTCACAGTATGGCGGCCAAAAATTTTTAATGAACTTTTGGCATTATTTTGGCGATATCTAATTACCTCTAAAAGATTTTGTACATTATGTATGATACATACAAACACCTTGAAAACATCCTCCAAAAACAAAATTAAATTAATGATGTTATAATAAGTAAGCAATAAATATTAAAGAATTTATAATTTTTTTTGTATAATAACTTGTTATGACTGCAGTTTATACAATAGTTGTTGGCCATGGTATACTTTTGGACAATTTTTACAAAATATAGGTACATTTTGTAAATTACATCTGACTGTCTCACAAACAATATACAGAGCGGTCCAAAAGTCACCCCCCCCCCTCTTAACTTTTGAACGAGTTTAGATATCGACTTCAAATATAGAACTCTTAAATAAGACAACTTAAACTATCTTTAAGCATATATTTGATACTTTTAGCTCTTAAAATTTGGGCAGGGGGGCATGGGGCGACATTTTTTTAAATGAAAAGGTGGGTCGTGTGATACATCATTTTAAAGCTTATAAAATTATCCATTTAACTGTATATTTTTTATTTTTTTTAAACATTTTTTTTTTTGGGTTTAAAATAGGGTTGAAAATGGGCATTTTTGTCAAAAATTATCTAAAAAATCCAAACAATTTTTTAAAATGCCTAATTTCATAATGAAAAAAAGTAAATTATACTTTTAAACTAATTTTAGTTGACATAAATAAAAATTAACAAAAAAAAACTTAAAAATTTATTTTTTTAGCACAAAAAGCTGAAAAGTCCAAACCTTAAAAAACATGTTTAAATTTTTTAAAAATGTATGGTTATATAGATAATTTTAAAGGCTTTAAAATGATGTATCACGCGACCCCCCTTTCCATTTAAAAAAGTTTCCCCCCATGCCCCCCTGCTCACATTTTAAGAGATAAAAGTATCAAATATATGCTTAAAGATAGTTTAAGTTGTCTTATTTAATAGTTCTAAATTTGAAATTGATATCTCAACTCGTTCAAAAGTTAAGAGGGAGGGGGGTGACTTTTGGACCGCACTGTATAGGCCAATCAAAACCTTGCATTTTAAGTTTCTTGAGCAATCAGATCAAAATAAATCTGATGATTTTTGCACAAGTGCAATTATCACTTGGTTACTATGGAAACAAGAAACTGACAGTTGCTGACATGTTTTTAATTTGTAAAGTTTACCTTTGCTTAAGGAAATTGCCAAGCAAAATATTTTCTTAATACAGTAAAAAAAAGATCGATAATTCAACATTCACTTGTGATATTACTACTGAAAATTATATTAATGTTTAATTGGCGAGCCTTGGATCAACAATAGTATATTACATACTGAGGTGGAAAAAGTTTCATTTCCTGAGGGAAGGTTAGCTGACCAAGGGGCGTTACCCCCGCGGTCAACTAATTCCCGAAAAAGTCCAAAATAATCAAAATTTGCGTTACGTAATACTTCAACGTTCCCTTAGATGTTAAAGTTAAATCAAACCTAAAAATATTAAAATTTCAGAAATTACTTAAATGGCGCATTAAACTTTGTAACTAACCTGAAAAAATATTTACCAAAATAATTATACAAAAATTAATTTTATGTTAAGTAATTAGTTTTTAATTTTTATTTATCTATTAACTGATTGACTATAAATTACGTCATTTTAATTTATTAGTGTATAATGGGACTTTTTTTATAATTAAAGTTAAAAAAATTAAAATTAATAATTAAACATACCTAAATAATTTGTTTTTCTATTGCGATTATTTATTTATACTCGTGCAAAAATTACTTTTCGCATTAAAAGGCTTAAAAGTACGTTACTATGATATATTCTAAGCTCATAACGGCATGAGGTTACTATGTATGTAAGTACCTATACAAAAACTTTTTAACGACGTTTATATGTAAAAAATATGACTTTCGCAAAAAAATCTTGTCTGTTGGTATGTCTGTCTCAGTCTGAGCCACGTTGAGCTAAAGGCTTTAGTCGGGTTCCTTATCAAAAGTTTGGGTAGGATTTTTTTTTTAATTCAGGGTGGGTTAAGAAGAGTAAAACTATTTGTAAATTCTGGCTTAAAATTTATCGAATAACAAAAAATTATTCGCGTGAAACTTTTGATTTTTTTTTTTGATTTTATTTTTGAAAAACATTTTTTGGAAATGTTTTTTTTTTAATTTTCTTTTTCTCTTAATGTTTTTTTTCTAAAATATTGTTTTGTTGGCAGCAGTTTTCTACCTTTTTTAAATCTTACCTTCTGTGAAGCTAATTTTAAGTCCTAATGTTACGGACACTGAGAAAAATACCAAAACAGAACATTTTAAAACCAACATGTCTCTGATTAGGTCAACATCAGATTAAATGCTGAAATTTATATCAGATATCGCAGAATTTTCTATAAGGTTGTAACTCCCACTTTTAACGTTAAAACGTGTAATAAAGGTCATTTATTCTATTAAATGAATTCCTAATTAGTTTTGGCTACCAGATATAATTAAAATAAACAATATCGATATAATATTACAAAAGGGCTTAACCCACATTATAATAGATCAGCTATTTTTTTAACCGACTTCCAAAAAGGAGGAGGTTATCAATTCGACGTGTGACTTTGTTTTTTTTATGTTTGTTCCCGCATAACTTTAGAACGAGTGAACGGAATTTGATGAAACTTTTTGCAACTTAAAGAGGGCATTCATGAGGTGGTCCCGTTTTAATTTGATGCTCATATAATGCCGGGTAAGCCGGATAATTAAGATAAATCTAATAATTTTAACGCAATTTCACTTAAAAACTGCTTAATTTGGTTCTACTACCAACCAAATTTTTAGAGAAATATCGGATAACTCTGATAAGCCAGATAACTTGATTAAGGGGTCACTCAAATATTACGGCACACTGAAAATCTTTTAAATGCCGCTACACTTGATTCTCTGGACATGTAATATTAAAATACCAAGAGAAAATGATAAATGTTGTGATTTTACCAAAAGGCGTTGTTTGATTATTACTTAACGCTTAAAGGTTAACAAGATTTTCTTTAGTATTTCGTTTAAAATAAGGTTGATTGGACTCTTGGGCGCCGAAATAAAAATATTACTTTTATTTTTTAGAAATTTATCTTTAAGATAATGACGTCACAACGCACTAACAGTGCATTGTGACGTCAGCAGCTTGCCGAGATGGAAGGACAACTATAATTAAGCTTGGATGACGTTAGAAATCTACAAGTTCTGTGTCTAAAAAGTAAAAAATAAAAACTTTTTGCAAAAAAAATGAGCAATAGGCAATATCTTACTTTACCCACTAGTACCATAAATAACTATTATTAAATTTACTCCTACTAGGAGAGAAAAAATTATTATTGCTATAGGTGAAGAAAATTGATTTCAGTCTGAAAACATGATAAATAATGGTATGTTCTAAAGGTAGTAGTGAAAAAATTATATTTATTTATTATGTATTTATTAATTGGAATACTTATACAATCAAAGTAATGTTTTCGAAAATTTGGACTTTTATAATAATTATACTATTCACAGCGCCTGCGCTAGAATATGATTATACCGTAGTTTTGAATTATCCAAAAATTTTAAAAATCATGCTAGACGAAAAAATCTTGGATATAAATTTGGTTTATAAAAAAATAAGCAACTTTTTTTTTTAAATGTGCGTCTGTCCGTCCGTCTGTCTGTCTGATGTCATTACGAATAATCCGATCGACTTGAAAATTTTAGGAAAAATCAAGTTCTATGAGGGGAAGTTCCCTATTTTTTTTAAAGTAGTCTCCCAAAAAAAAATGTTTTGGGGGGTTAAACCTTTAAAATAATCGAAAAAACATGAAAGAAAACTCCGATTAACGTAACTTTTTCAGTAAAAATAATTTTTATTATAAGGATCGATTCTACCAATTTTAAAAGTAATCCCACCAAAAACAATAATGTTAGGGGGGGGGGGGTTAAACTTAAAAAAAAAAAATTCATCATATCATTTAAAAAAAAATCATTTTTATGCGAAAAAAATAGAGAAACAAAATTGAAAGTTTTTTTTATTTTTTTGTTTTTGAAAGTAATCCCCCCAAAAACAAAAAATGGAGAGTTAAACTTTTTAAAAAAAATTAAAAAAAAAACATAAATTTGAATTTTAGTTTTTTTTTAATTTTTTTTGACAAACATTTTTTTTCAAAATTTTTGTGTTTTTTTTTTAAATATCTTAAAAGAAATCTATTTTTTTATTTATTTATTTATTTATTTTTTTTTTTGGGAAAGGCAATATACCATTTACTGTAAATAGTATATAATGAAATGCGTAGCATTACATACCTTCACGGTTTGTTTTCTTTTTATAATTAAAAAAGTTGCATTCTCTTTTTTATAGATTTTTTAAACACAAAGATCTGATTTTACTCTTAAAATTTTTTAGTCTTTCGGATATTCCGTTATGGAGTTATTGTTCGCATGGACTCAAAATCATTTAAAAAATTGGCCTCTAGGGCCCTGTAATGTTTTAAAATAAAAAAACACTAGCGCCACAGCTGTGCACAGGGGGTATTATTTAAATATATTTATAAAAATCTTACCTACTGTAACGCAAACTGACCAAAATATTATAACAGACCACTTCAAAACTATCATGGCTCTAAGTCAGATTCCGATTTATATTAAAATTTAGTTCTGCTTTTATTTGAAATAGGGAATAAATCATGAAATTTTATATGCATATAAATTTTATGTCCTTAACCTAATTTAATAATTTTTTTTGTGATATTTTAAATTAAGTTAAATATGCGTGAATAAACAATTTTGCACGGTACATAAATAAATGCAAATTTTTATTGTAAAAACAGTGCGGTCTATAAAAAATTGATGAGAATAGGCCTTGGTCCTATTTTGAAAAACAAATATCTTATTTGTTTTTGGTATTTTCTGTTTCTATCGAAAATAAAATAGGGGCCCATCTAATAATGTAATTATTTTATCTTTGTCCATTTTCCCCCCTACCTTGACCTTGAGAGATTTAAGCTCTTTAAATTGACGTATCACAAGACCTAGGGTGCCATTTTAAATATTGTCCCCAATTGCCCCCCTGGTGCCGCATTACCGAATAAAAAATAAAAAAATATGGCAAATGATAGTTTTTATTGTGAAGATATTACGAACTTGAAGTTTTTATCTCATTCCGTTTAAAAGTTACGGGTGGTGTACCATTTAAAAGAATAACCCTGTATTATTAAAAACTCCATAAAAAAGTACTTTATTGATAGAGATTTTTATACATCAAACGAATATTTGTCTCTTTAATAATGATTTTAAACTTGTAATATTTATTTTATTTTATTTATTTCATTGTTTGTTCCGTTTATTTTATTCTATTCTGTTTTGTATAATTTTATTCTATTTGTTTATATCTTAATTTTAATTGTTTAAACTAACTTATACGTTAACTTACGTATAATATATTTATTTATAAATTAACTGACCAACCATATACAGGGTGATCCATAACTGGCATGCCAAAATTTATGAGGTGATTCTAGATCCAAAAATATAAAAAAAGTTCCTATAAAGGTTGGTCCGGAAATGAGCCCTAAGGGATCTAGGGCCCTTTAAAATTGTAATAAAAATAAGGTTTTTAATTAATAACTCGGGTACCGTTTAAGCTAGAGCGGCGAGCTTTTGCATGTATACTAGTATTAATAAGGGCAATAAGTTTATGTTAATTTATTTTTTTAATTTATCCAGAGGCGTGCCCAGACGGACAAAATATATGAGGCTTAAAACATTTTTGCCCCAAACTTTTCTATGTGTATGTTTTTTGGATTTGTTGTAAAAAATATAGATTTCTAGAGTAAAAATACATATAAAATATCATATAGTGTAACACTGTAGGAGCAACCGTTATCAAAAAAAAATGCAATTAAGAGGAAGTAACATTTTGTGCCACCAAAAACGTTACTTTTTAAAAGGCTATTACTCCTTTAATATTAAATTTAGGTGTTTTGGTGTATAATACTTTTTTGCTCAGTTTTAAATGAAGAATCACCCTGCAGCATTAAAATTTTATTGGTGCTTTTTTTTGTTCCCCATTCAATACGTCATCTTCGAAGGGCCGTAGCTCCCTTAGGGCTCATTTCCGGACCAACCTTTATAGAAACTTTTTTTCATATTTTTGGATGTAGAATCACCTCTTAAATTTCGGTACGCGAGTTCTGGAACAGGCTGTATACTGTATGTATCTTACATGGTGAAATAAATTATTATTATTATTATTATTATTATTATTATTATGAAAAAGTCTCGTTTTTGTCCTTTTTATTTTATACAGTTCAAAATATTTTAAACTGTTTTTTTTTGCACGTTAAGGGTTTTATATGTTCGATGCTTATTAAACGATTTCAAGCTTTTTATAGCTTTTGTTTTTTAGTGTGGTTATTTGGTAACGGATTACGAAATTTTAAGAGTATTACTTCATAAGAAAATATAAAAAAATCCAACAATTTTGTTTTAACATTCTTTTTGCAAAAAACGAATTAAAAAAAAATGAAAATTACATTTTTTACATTTTAGGACAAAGAATTATTTGCGCCCTGTCATTTTCCACCCTCTGGGAACGTTCAAGTATTACGTAACGTAAATTGTACCAAAATTCATACACTTCATAGCCCGGTTCTCGCGTTATAATGGATTATAGAGATTTCATATTTTGGCTACCCCCTCTAACACACCCCCATTAGGGGGGTAGCCAAATTATGATCTCTATAGCCTTGAATAACGCGAGAACCGAGGTACGAAGTCTATGAATTTTGGTACAATTTGCGTTACGTAATACTTGAACGTACCCTTTGATGTATTTTTAAGTTACATTATGTAATAACCATTAAAAACAGAATTTCTGAATTTCGGCACGCGTTTTTATAGAGTTATAGCTTATTTAGGAACCATTTAAAATTGTTTTAAAAAGTGATCCCGCAAATACACCTCCATATTTGGTATATTACATACCAAAATTCCCATTTTCAACACTTTTTTAACCTATCAAACAAATTTCTGAATGAATATAGAATAGATAATTTTATAACCATTAATATAATGTATCTCACGACCCCCTTTCCCTTCAAAAAAATTCCCCTATGCCCATTTACCCGCATTTTAAAAGCTAAAAATGTAGAATATATGCAAAGTGCTAGTTTAAGTTGTCTCATTTAAGTGTTCTATACTTGAAGTCGTTCAAAACTTAAGAGGTGTGCGGGGTTCGGACTTTTGGACCGTACTGTAGAATCACCCTTACTTACACTATATGATATTGATATTGTGTGATATTAAATATTTATAATAACGATATTTTTTAGAATTTATAATTTTATTGTCAGTACAAGAACGGGAATTTAATTATCAATTCTAAAACTTAATACCGGTTATATAATTATTATTATTAATTATAAAATTATATAAGTATTTTTGATGTCCGTAATAAATTTTGAAAGAAAATATTAGTGGCATATCGGACAGAAGAGAAAATTAGAAAAAAAAGTCAGGTCTTAGTCTGGATTCGAAAAGTACTTTGGTATAGAAAAATAACGTTACGGGGGGGGGGGTCCAAAATGATCAAAATTTGCTTTACTTAAATGTTCCCTTAGTAATAAATCTAGAGACGCACTTGACGCGCTGTTACCGTGCTTGTAGCTCTAGTATATATTACTATGGGACGATAAAAAATAATCTTTTGAATAACACGCGAACCTTCGAATAACCAGAAATAATTTTACTGTTTTTTGTTAAATAGTGCATGCCAAGTTAAAAAAAAAACATTTAAAAACAAAAAAATTATAGTTTCAGTTTAATCTACTTTTAACTGCGAGAAGTATACTATAGAATGCGAAGCAATACATATCTTCACAGCTTGTTTTATCTACATTTTATCATATTTATAAATATGCACAATTATAATTGTGTATATTTAATTGTCATTTATTGTATGCATACTAGTTAAATCCGATTTTTCTTAATCATTATAAAGATGTATTTTTTTTTAAATTGTAATTAATTGCAGTCTGTAGTTAACCCTTTATCGGACAATTTTATTTTCTCACAAAAAATACCTTAAATTCGACCCCATACTATTAATCTTTTTTTTTAAATCGATTTTTTTTTGAATTAAGTACATACAAATATAGATTAAAAAAACTTGAATAAAAAAGTATTAATACATAATCTGTATGTACTACATACAGGTGGTCCGTTTTTCGAACTCAAGCATGGGTATCTCGGGTATTATAAAAGATACGAGATCGATTAAATTAGGAAAAAGTTGCTGATGCTGATGGTGATCAATAACTATAATTTTTATGCTGATCAGTAATTATAATTTGAAACAAAATTTGACCTATCATTTTTAGTTTTTTAATTATCGCCAAAAAATTAGGAATCCGTTTCGTTTTTTTTTTGAGCGAAAATCAAAGCTAGACTGAAAATTGCTAAGGTACTTTTTTGAAAGAAATTTAACTGAAATTAAAAAAAGTTCTTTGCGCCTTTAAGGGTTAAATTGCATCCAACTAATATAATACACGTGCTAATCATCATTAAAAAGATAAATATATTATCTTGAACCAAGAAAATCCGTTTGTTTTCTTATAAAATATCCCTAATGGGATAAGATCCCATAACTTAGACCCAAATAAAACAAATGTTTGTAATATATTATTTTGTTTATATTTCTATAGCATCAAGAGTTCAAAAAAGATATTTTATTATTCCTTATATAAACATTCAGAATGTATCTAATTTTAAAACATTTTTTCTATCAACATTTTAACATCAATATTAAAGTCAGTTTATTATCTATGCGCATATAATAATAATTATAATAATAATAATAAAAAATAAAAATCCAAAAGAAATATATTTCAAATTTTAAATTAAAAAAAATACCAAAATTCATTAAAAAATAAGAATGCCAAGAACTGGCGTCGAAAATGTGCAGGAGTTTTCTGAAGGCTAATATTTTTAGATTAGGTTATATTTTAGTGATGAAAAGTTACTGTAGAGTCAGTGCCAGGTGTCCCGGTACTGGAAGTGCTGCTCTACAGTAACTTTTCATCACTAAAATGTAACCTAATCTGAAAATATTAGCCTTCAGAAAACTCTTGCATATTTTCGACGCCAGCTCTCCGACTATTAGTATTCTGTAGAGCTTTTTTTACCATAACTTTTTTTTAAGTTGGAAGATATTTGCAAAAAACGTGTACCTTAATTTGTAAAGATTTTTATAAGATTTTTTTACAGTAATTAATTTTTCTCTTATCTACCGTAGTTTATATGCTATTTTTTACTACTAGCACATTTATTTTTATTATTTAAATATTTTTTTATTAGATTAGAGAAAATAATTCCAATGAAGAGTTAAAGAATCTTTTTTGTATAGAAAATAAACTGCTTTAATAGGTTTAAAGAATATAAAAAGGGAAGCAAAACAAATATTGTTTCTATCGCTTTTTTTTTAATTAAGCGCTATTTTCTCTAAAATAGATCTAAAAGACAAGTTGCCTAAAATTAACCAATATATTTTGGTGTAGGTTAATTTTAAACACATTGTATTGAACAAACATACATATAAATTTCTAAATACATGTGATCCCATGAATCTTAATTTAAATTTACACAGGGTGTAGGAAATTAAGGCCAAATTTATACAGGGCGTTTTAAAATAGATGCATACATTTTAAGACGTAATTCTACATAAAAAATATGAAAAACATGATATTATTTTATCATAAGCACCTTCAAAGGGGGCTTAAAAAAATTGATTTTTATATAATAACTCCGGAACCCTTTGAGCTACAGCAACGAGTTTTTGCAAAACCTTAATAAGGCCATCACCCTAAGTAATTTTATGTAGTTACTATAATCAGCTCACATGCTTATAGGATTTTTTTCATATTCACCCCTTAATATGTATGCATATATTTTTAAAACACCCTGTAGATTTAGATATAAAATATTTCCTACATTGTTAATTCTCATAAGTATGTTTTTTTTGGCGTACACCCTGTAATATATTTGTATGTCTTTATCAATTTAAGAAGTTTTATTTTTGTTGTTCGGATCGTTCTACAGTCCAAACCAATCGAAGTTCCGCATTTCATTGGAGACATCTTCAGAATTTTAGATATTGGATATATCGGTGAAAAATTAAATGCCACTTTTAATTCTGCAACACTATCTGCGAAAAAAAAAACTTCTTAAATTATTTTCTTAATTTTATGTCTTTTAACTTTGTTTGATTATTATTTAATTATATTTATTTAACTAATTATTATTTTGTAGATTTAGAATACATAATTGTTTTTAATAAGCCTAACTAAAATTAAAAAAATGCAACAAAAAGAAGTTAATCAAACAAATTTTAGACTTGGCGATTCAAATATTTTTTATACTTATTGATTTAAAATAGTCTTTAGTACCTTTTTTTCTGAATCGCCCTGTATTTTAATTCTAAACAAAAAAGTACTAATACAATTTATTAAAACTTTTAAGTTACTAGGTCTAGAAATTTGATAGAATTTTAGACTAATATAGGGGGAAATACCCATGAATGGGACATATTACTGAATGGGACAGTGCCTGTTTATGAGCTATGCTTCGTAATTTTTGGTTTTTGTTACCATGATTAGATCGCCCTAGTGCAGTTAAAAAATCATACAAAATGGCAAAGTTTAGGCAGCTAGGTTTTTGACAAATTTACTTTAAAAAAGTCAGTTTTGGCAAGTTAAAAGTAACTTTTTTAATAATTTAAAATAATAGAATATTATAGATAGAGTAAATAGTTTTAGCCTATTTTTTTTTTTTTTCGATAATATTGTTAGTTTTATTGAATGGGACAATTTGCATATTTCATTTCTATCCATCTCTTTTAGATAAGGAATGGCTCTAAAAAGGCAAAAATTATCTAGGGTACTACCCATACACCAATTTGAAACAGTTAGAACTCAAAACAAACTGATATTTGATATTGATATGAAAAAACAGGGTAAAATTATTTAAAGTAAATTCTATGTAAAAAAAAGAATAGGTTTATTGTTATTAGTTATAGTGATAATAATAGTTATTTTTATGATTTATTACCTTTAATAGCAATTTTGTATTTGTGTCCCATTCAATAATACCGTGTTAGTGAATGGGACAAGTTAGTTTTTTTTACATGGTTGTAGTTTTGGTAAAAATAATAATTATTCAGGTTTAACACTTGAACTGTGTTCTTTTATTTCCAAATATGATAACTAAAGAAAAAATACGTATAAAAGATTAAAAATAAAATTTTGGCAGCCGTTAAAAAAAAAGTGTCCCATTCATGGGTATTTCCCCCTACAATTAAATTCACGGGTACAAATTATTAAAATTAATTAAATCGGAGATTTTTCTATAAAAGTCGTTTCAACTTTGTTTTTAAAATTTATATTGGTAAGCTTATCTTATAATATCAAGGAAGATTCAAATTACTAAAAAAGCGGCATTAGCATACTGTTTATTTGAATTTATTTTTAATACGTCAAAATTAAATTGACCCCATTTCACCACCTCTTTGGAGCTTCTAGCACCCAAAGGTACACGATCTAGGACCTGGCGATTGACAAGTAGCTTAATTTTAATGAACTTTAAAATATATAAATATATAAAATAAAGTGTTTTTATAGAAAAAAATCCGACTATACCTAAAATTAAAACAAAGAAATAAATAAAATATTACATTATTATTTTATTACAGCAAGTTATTAAAAAATACTAGCTTGTATTTGTAAAAATATACTAAAGGAAGTCATTAAAATAGTTTACTAAAAATAATTTTTAACTAGCAGAAATTTAAGTAGTAGAAATATTTTATTTCTTCTTTTCTCCAAAAGATGGTGTCATGCATTGAGTATTTTAATATTTATACTACATGATATGATAATTATTTATTAAGAAACAGTGTGTTTTAATTAGGGTAGTACAATACACCACTTTTGGGCAGCCAGAGAGCGCGCTCAGACGTCATGACGCCATAATTATTAACAAATTGTTAAATTTTTACAGCAATATGATTACAGCACAACACAGCACTGCACACTAGAAAAGTAACGGTTGATATTACTAGTAACGCCCGTATAACTTTTCAACCTTACTTATGATAGTATGTCAGAATAGGGTGGTCCAAAATTTTTTTATTTACTTAATCTTTTATGTGTTTCGTGGTTAGAACGCCCTTAGAGTAAAAATTTAAAGAGTCAACCTTAAGAGGTACTTTTAGGGCTCTAAAAACACCAGAATCACGCAAATATCGATAAAATTTGTATAAAACCAGCCCTAGTGTTTGTAATTTTGTAAAATTAAAAAACCTTGATATCTATATTTTTTCTTTTTGAATATCAAAATAAGCCTGCAAAATCTTAGCCTTATCAAAAGTTTCTAACCCGTTGAAACAAGGCCCCGAATTTAACCCTAAATCTTGAAGAAGTGCATTTTCTATTAATTTGGGCTGCTGAGGAATTATAAATTCTACACTGAAAAAAATGACGTTCTTGGCTCAAAGTAGTCAACAATCTTGGCAGTTATTCTTTTAGCTTGAAAGATGTGTATCTGCAAACAAAAGTATTTATCTTGTCACAAGAAAAGTGTCGCTTTTGAAATGTTTTTAAAATTTTCTTGGACCTGACGCATTTGAGGCAAAAACCATTTATCTTGTTTTAAGATTGTTAAAAATGAAATAATAATAAATACTTTGGCCCAATAATTTTTCTTTTGAGACAAGGCCACTTGCATTTCACACAGGATCAAAGAATTTTAAGTTAAAGAATCGGAAAGATCTTGACAAGTGAATTTTATTTTCATATTAGGAGAAGACGCTTTTGGACGTATTCAAGAGTTCGAAGCATTTCGCCTAATTTCATATGCCATTACCGCATAGGATCCTTTTTTTCAGTGTAAATAAAAAAGTTTCTATATCACTTTTTTTTTATATAAACCTATTTTAGTTATTTTAAAATATTACGTCAATCTTCGCAAGGAGTATACTCGTTGTATACTAGTATGGGGTCTTTAGTGAAACTAAAAATTGTCATAAAGTGAAAAATTTTGACATCTCGTGCAGATTTTCGAATAATGTTCTTATTGGTGGAAAGTTTTCCGGAAAATACTGCATCTCTCTCGTGCATCGGTGGTTCCACTCTATACTTACACAACAGAAACACAAACCGTTTTTAATCTAGTGCGTAGTGCTATGATCGCCTAGCCCCCCTTTTTACTTAATTGCGAACAAGAAAAATATACTTTTGACGAAAAATATACTTTAAAAACCTTAAAAATGAACGACTAGCTAGTATTTCGAGTTCTCGGAATACTATAATATAGTATATTATACTTCTTTCCATATCGTCGGCTTACCAGTAAAGAGCACTAAGTCCAAAAACATAGTTTTGAGATATTGACTAATTTAACTTTCATTGTGGTTTTTTAATTTTTGTAATAATTGTTTTTGGAAAAAAATTACCGCAAATTGCAGTGACATGTTTGGACATAATAATGTCCCATTTGCAACTAAATTGAAAAAAATTGAAGTAGTTTAATTCAACTAAATTTAAAAAAAAAACATGGACTTAGTGCCTTTTACTTGTAGGCCCACGAAGTCGGCTTACAAGTAAAGAGCACTAAGTCAATAAAATAATATAAAAAACAGCTATTTAAAATTAAAACCCTTCTATTAATTAAACGTAATGTATAACTATAAAGAAGAAAACAAGATGTTTACATAAGTTTTCAAAAAATAGATTTTTAAAAGAAGGGTTTGGACTTTTTGATTGTTTAAAGAACGTTTCCAAAATTATTAATAATAATAATTAATTAGTATTAATTATGAAATATGAAACTGCTTACTATGCCAGAACTAAGACAGTTTTCAGAGTCCATCGGCTGTGCCGGCAAAGAAGCATCTCCTAAAGTCAATAATTATAATGAATCATTATTAATGATAAGTCCAAACACTTCACGGTGCAATTCTAAGGGCTGTTTTCCGAACTTGCCGCAAACTTTAGTTTTTTTTATATCCTTGTTATTTATGTAGTAACCAAGAATTTAAGAGAAAAATTAAAAAAATCTATCAGTTAGTTTTTTTTAATTTATATTTTTTTATAAAAATCTGCACCTATTCAATTATTTGTCTATATCTCGGCTATTTCTAATTATAATAAAAATATTATTATAAATAAAAATAAATATTGTATCATATAAATAATTCAAGCAATCATATTTTTATAAATTAACTCTTTTTAGAGAGTCGCTTAGTGCAGAAACATTTGAAATAATCTACAAGTAAAACGCACTAATTGAACTAAGTGACTTAGTGCCTATTGCCAGATAAAATTTTAATCAAAATCAAATTGGTGCGTTTTGTATAGTGGGTAACTCCCTTGGCAGTCCACCTAAAAGTTAGTTCGGTTTACCTATACACAGATCATCAAAAATTAATAACAGTGCCATTAAAATCCCATTTTTTGCAAAAAAGTGACTTAGTGCCTTTTACTTGTAAGCCGACGATATAATATTTAAGGTTAATTCATGGTAATTATGATTTTATTAACTGGCCTGAATTTAACCATTAAAATTTGGTTATTTTTTATCTACTTGTTCTATTATTTCATTGGTTAAGCTCCGACTTAAGTTTTTAATTTACACTTAGGGCTCGTTACCGTAGTGAATACTAATAATAATAATAATAATAATCTTTATTAATCTCATAAATAAGAATTAATTACAACAAGTTGTAAAGTAATACGAATACACGAGACATGTCTTTTAAAATAAATAAAAATAATATTAACGACTACAATTATACACATTAAAATTTCTACAAAATGTTCACTAGCCATTGTCGTCTTCAAATTCCTTTATAGAATAATAGGCTTTCGATAAGAGTTTGTTCTTGATTAGTTTTTTAAAATTAGGTAAAGGAGTAAGCTTTATTATACTTTCTAATCTATTGTATAATTTGATACCCTTAATGAGGGGACCATTTTGTGATAGAGTTAGCCTATATTTTGGAACTAATATATTTTCCTTGTTCCTAGTGTTGTGATAATGCAAATCTTTATTCTTAGTTAACGAATTTTTATTTTTATGAATGTATACTAATAAATTCAAAATGTAAAGGCAAGGAACTGTAAGTATTTGAAGTTCAATAAATTTTTTTCTACAACTTTCCCTGCGTTTTAAGTTTGAAATAACCCTTAAACACTTCTTTTGCATTACAAAAATATTATCCACCTCAGTCTCCATTCCCCAAAACTCAATTCCATAACTAATTGAAGATTGTACCAGACCAAAATACAGCATTTTCAAGACGTCCAATGAGACCGTAGATTTTAATTTTTTTAAAACAAATAGGTAACTACCTATTTTTGAATTTAGATGTTCAATATGAGTGTCCCACTTTAGTTTAGAATCTAAATAAATGCCTAAAAATTTGCAATTGGATACTTGTGGTATAGATTTTTGTTCAGCTCTAATAAGTAAACTGAAATTTTCTGTTTGATTTTTTGTTAAAAATCGTATTGATTGGGTTTTACTAACATTCAGAACTAAACCATTCTCTCTACAGTACCTGCTAATAAGTAAACGTTTTTGCTCATATGAAACCCCACTGTTTGTTACTATTACCACAACTATAACAACGTTAAGTATTACTGTAACAACCAGTGAATGTTAACTAAACTTTCATGGGGTCAGGGCCGTAGCTATGGGGGGGATGGGGGGGAAGCCTCCCCCTCACCTATCTTGAAATCAAAAAAGTTGCATATTCATGGATTAAAAACATAAAAGTTGCATATTTCATGGGTTAAAAAAAAATTAAATAATAAATTTTTAATTTTGGGAAAAAAAAGTTTTAAATGGCTTAAAAATATAAAAGTTGGGATTTTTAAACCTTAGAATAAAAAAAATAGCATATTTTATGGATTAAAAATATAAAAGTTGCATATTTTTTCATGGGATAAACATAATAAAATAATACATTTTTAATTTTGGGAAAAAAGTGGTAAATTTCATGTATTAAAAATATAAAAGTTGGGATTTTCAAAAAACTTGCATATTTCGTGGATTCAAAATAATAAAATTATAAATTTTTAATCTTATGAAAAAAGTTGTAAACTTCATAGATTAAGAAATATAAAAGTAAGGATTCTCAAACCTTGAAAAAATATAAATAACTTAACCAGAAGGTGTAATTTGATAACTTTTTTTAATTAATAAAAATTACAACTTTTGGTTTTGAAATAGGTATACAAATTAAATTAAAACTTTTTTTATTTGAAAATAATAAAAAAACGAATTTTTAATTTTGGAAAAAAGTTGTAAATTTCATTGACTAAAAATATAAAACTTGGGATTTTCAAGCCTTGAAATCAAAAAAGTTGCATAATTCATGGATTATCGTTTTCGGACTTTTTAGCAGCTATCAGTGGAGTACCACAAGGGTCGGTTTTAGGACCCATCTTGTTTTTAATTTTTATAGCGGACTTGGCTAGACGTATTAAGTCTAAGCATGCATCGTTCGCAGACGACAAAAAAATTTTTGGTAATCCAATTACGGACTACAAAATATTGCGCGAAGACCTAGCAACTATAGAAAATTGGTGTAAAGATTGGTTGTTACCGTTAAACGAAGATAAGTGCACGGTACTCCATCTGGGAAAGAAGAATCCCCGCTTGCCTTACTTTATTAACAATAAACAAATTAAAGTAGTTACTTCGCAGTCAGATCTGGGCGTTATAATATCTCAGGATTTGAAATGGGAATTACATATTATATCCATTGTGAGGAAGGCAAACTATGTTTTACACCTGATACGAAGAACTTTTAGCAACCCATCTCCCATATGCATAACCAAGCTTTTTACAACGTACATCAGGCCAATACTGGAATTCGCAGCCCCAGTATGGAATCCCATTTACATAAAGGACATTCTGGCTGTGGAAAAGATACAAAGGCGTACACTTAAACTTTGTCCTGTTTTACGACAAATGGACTACGTAAACAGATTACGTGCTACCAATCTTATTTCACTTGAAATGAGAAGAAAACGTGGTAATCTTATATTAGTATACAGAGCGCTCCATAATTTGTTTGGAACGGATATGTCCCATATGTTTACACTGAGAGACGACCCTCGCCCTAGAGGGCATTCGTTGAGAATATCTCATGATTACTTTCGTACTACATCGCGGCAGTATTTTTGGTCCTGTCGCACTAGAGATGATTGGAACTCGCTACCTGAGCACGTGGTATCTGCTCCGTCGATAAATACGTTTAAGAACAGGCTGGATTCATTTTGGAACGTTATAAGTTAAACCACAATATCTATTCTTTTTTTCTTTTTATTTTGGATTTTTAACTTGACGTGACCTTTTTTATGTAGTTTTTATCTCCCTTTCACATTTGTTATATTCATTTTTTTTTTTACTCAATTTATTGTACTACAATTAGGCTTGATAGGGCATGCCCTTTGCCTTTATAATCTTTATAATAATAATAATAATAATAATAATAAAAACATAAAAGTTTCATATTTCATGGGTTCAAAATAATAAAATTATGAATTTGGGAAAAAAGTTGTAAATTTTACGAATTAAAAATTTAAGTTAATCCTCTTTTTTTAAAAAGCTTTAAAAAAAGCATCAAATTTTTAAAACAACGTTTATTTTGTTATTTAGAAAGGGGTGGGGACTTTTTTTATGAATGAACTTTTTTTTTTGAGAAAGGGTGGGATTTTTTTTTTAGTCATGAACTTTTTTTTGTCGAAGAAAAAAGTGAAGAAGTGTTTTTAGGCTAATAAGTTGTCATTTTTGACCTCCTCCCCCCCCCCACCAAATCTCCTTCGCTACGGCTCTGCATGCATGGGCTTCCATATAAGCAAAAACGTTTAGTATTTACTACGGTAACGAGCTGTCAGTTTAGTTAATTAAGTTAATATTAACATGAACCAAGCATTATTCTCATCCAGATTATCTGCAATCTATGTAACTTACGTACTTAATACACAAAAGAATATGCAGCTTATCAAATATAAAGTATCTAGAAGCAAAATGAATTACTTACACAATATTTTCCATGTAGGGAGGGAGAGCGTCCCTCCCCCATCACTCTCGAATTGGAAAAGTGGCACTCTCGAAAAGGTTTAAAGCAAAGCATCACGTTGATGACTTGTTTTCAGTCATCAATGAGACGTAAATAGACGAGAAATTCGATAGTCATCAACTAAATCATCTAGTCAAAGTTGGGAAAATCATTTAGCGCACGAGTACAAGTTTGGACTTGCCGCTTGCGGCGAGTTTTCTAAAGTACTAGTGCGCTAGAATCGTGTTATGAAACGAGTGCTTTATACAATTTTTTCTATTTTGCTCTAAAATTTAAAAAAACTTACATTTAAATTGATTTAGGGATTTTTGTTTTGGATTGGCATTACAGTTTACACCTTGTTTAAAATTGTAAGAACAAATTTTATTTTGATATATTTTATAATCATCTCTTCTCTTTTTTACTGCAATTAACCAAGCCACAATTTTAACATGGTAAAAATAACCTAAACACAAAATTTTGTAGAAAATTCAACTTTAAAGCAACATTGACATTTGCACGGAAAACGTCAAGCGATAGGACAGGTCTGTTGCCAACCCAAAAGAACAAAAAGTACACACCTCTTATGGGCCTATAAGAACACGCAAAATGCGTGTGATTATGAGCTTATAAGAGTCGCAAAATAGAAAAAATTTCTATGGACATCATTGCCATCTCACCAAAAAAATGGATACTAGTTTAACAATACCTTATGCTTGATTTAATCGTATCTTGTTTAATGTAACTATACAATGGTTGAATTAACCAAAGTATAGTTAAATCAAACATGTGGTTAAATCAGGTATGTGGTATTTTTAAAATAACCATATAAAAAACAGTATTGTTGGTTTAATCCCAATATTAAGAAAGTTGTTCTTCAAGTTAAATGACTTCTTAATTTCTAGATAATTGTTCAAACTAAAAATTTGATAAGTTGCATTTCTTTACTAATAACTTTCACTCCATTTATTTTTATATAACAGTTCTCAGGCTGAAAAAATACCATAGTCTAAAAAATGCTAGAAAAGCGGTGAAGAAATATAGTACATTTTTAGGATTTTGTTTTAAGTTTTACTAACATTAAAATGGTGCTAATTCAGCTTAGGTTTAAACAGAAAATTTTGTTCTTATCGAAGATTTATAAATAATCTAGTTGCCTCAACCAGATAAATAGTAAAATTTGGCATAAATATTTTTCTGGTTAGTGCATCCAGAATTCTGTATAATATGCGTATATATACAAGTATTTCTGTATGGTAACAAGTAGGTATTAAGCTAAGGAGAAATATTTGGTTACAGTTGGATCCGAAAAAAGAAACAAGATAGAAAATCTAGTTGTGTAAATTGAATAATTGTTTACAAACAATGCAGTTGTCAATGTTGACAATATTTTTTCAAAATTATTTATAATAATTTATAATTTATAATAATTTATAATAATAATAATAAAGGATTTAATATAATTAATTTAATTAAGTACATAATTAGAAATGCATCAATTAAATGATGTTAGGAAAGCTCAAGCTATTGGGTAATTGGAAGCAGGATGTGAGCAAGTGGACTTGGCAAAGTTTAATGATTCGGAAAGTTTTGTTAAGATTGAAGAAAAAAAGGATACAGGAGGAAACGGTTAAAAGGCTTGCAGGATCGGGAAAAAGGAAGTGAAAATTTACTTAATTATTTAAGAGAACACCCTTTACGAGACGCAGTGCAGGCTATAAACGATACTAATATTCCTGAGTCGAAAACCACCGCCCGCCGTCGCATTGATAATTCCGAGACTGGAGAATTTTATGCAGCAAAAGAACCTTTTTTAAACGAAAATCAATCATAATTTTCATAAATTATATATTCCATTACTAAGGAGTTTAAAGTTTTATTTCCCATAAGATTTACTAAATATTGTGTTTAAATTTTTTATATGATTAAATATTCTAAATGTTTTTTCAGTTTATTATTTATTATATATTTTTTTAAATATTTTAATATTCGACATTTATTTGTTTAATTATTTGGTATACAGATTCATGAAGAGCCCCAAATAAGCTTCAAGCTTGCTCTAGGGACTCTCCATTATTTTTTAAAAAAGAAGGAATATTAACATAAAAATGACCATTTTGTGGAGACTTCTTGCTTCTGCAGATCTGGAAGCTCTATAAATGCTAGTTTTCCATTTCTTCCAGCTTCATGTTATAACAGCAGTTACTGTTATTTAACATTATTCGCATTCAAGCATTATCTGTAATAACTTATTAGAGACTACTAATAAACTTAAAGAAAATCCGACAATATGTCAAATTATTCTAACTTCTTTCTTAAAATCTTACTTAAACTATAAAATAATTAATAAAATTGATATTTTGGCATATTTAAAACTTGCATTTTTTGTGGGTCCAACTGTACCATAATTCTGTATATTATACAGTATTCTGGTTGCACTAACCTCAAAAATAGTTGTGTCATATTTTATCTGGTTACTAGATTGTTTTTTCCGTGCACTGAAAAAAGATCCAAAGCCCAAATATTTCAAATAGTTGGCACATCGACAAACCTGGTTGCTGCAATCAAAAATATGGTAAGGACAACGACACAACTTGTTGTGGTTACCAGAATCAAAACTTAAATTTTAAGGATCTGGTGAACACATTGCATCTTGTTGCCCTTACCAGATTTCTGGTATTTAACTATTAATCTGAATCCCTCAACCGAATATTTTTTTGTTCAGTGCAGCGTTTATGGTAGGGGAACTATTTTGTTTTTTTCAGTGTATTATCAAATCCAAATTGGCACCATTTGACTTTAGTTTTTTTTATGTTTAGTTCAAGTATTTTAAATTTGCAATTTTGCATTTAATTTAATCTTAATTTTAATCAATGATAAAAGCAGTTTTCTTGATTTATTGTTGTTTGGACCACTTCCAACATGGATCTAGTGCTTTGAGGTTAAGATAGACACAAATTCTGAAACAAAATAACATTTTTAAAATTCAAAGAATAATATTCTCAGTGGTTAGTATCGGAGGTCTTATTATAAATTTCATGAATCTTAACGACGAAAATGGAACGATTCCGCAGAATGAGCATTTTCCCAAGATTGGAATTAACATATTGTAATGGCCTCCGATAATAAACACGAGTTATGTTTGGTGAGGGAATATAACATTTTTCACAGCGATAGTAACGACTAGTTTCGGGGATATAACGGTTGCAGGGCGCGCTAATTATTACCAAAAACGTAATACTTTTTAGGTGGCCCTTCCTTAAGATTTACGAAACAAAAATTATTTAAAAAAAAAAATGTTTAGAATCAGGAATAATAGCCCTATTGGCAGTGTTATCAGATTTAGCATAATTTAATTTTTACGGGCGTTAATAAAAGTACTGTTTTCATTGACACCCCTTTTTTGACAGTTCAAATTGTCAATTAATTATAATAATAATTATTAGTCAACAATTAAAACTTTCAAAAAAAGGACTGACAATAAAAACAATGTTTTAATTTTTTAAATATCGTATTTATTCTTAAGCTGGTCTTGGTTTAAATAAAAGTTTTGCAATATCTTGTGTATCGTATGTTCAAAATTTTATGTACGCGAGCCGGAAATTTTGTCAAACTGCTAGTTAATATAATATATTATATATATTATTATATTATAATTATATTATAATTCTATTTTATTATATAAAATTAAATATTTTTATTGAGCGCCAGGTAAAGATACTTGGCTACCATTCAAAATTTTCAGATTTATCTTATAAGTATGCATAGTAATGTACTCTACACAAGCAAAAAGATATATAACTATAATCTAATTAACTATTTAGGCAGAAAATATCTCGAAAACTGAAAGAGGACATCCAGTTCTGCAAGTTAAATTATGGGGGTGCCTTTTGAAAAAAATATAATTTTGGGGTGAATCTTAAGAGAAGGTGGGGTAGTTCTCATTTGTGCTGGTTTAGTCCCCACTTATTCTTACTAAATTTTATTATCTTTGTAGTTTTTGAGGTAACTGCTGCCTTAATTGAGCTGAAGCATCCGGTATATTAATTAAGAAATAGTTTCTTCCTACTTTTTGTCAGTTTGAGTTGGGTTTTAAGGGAGACTGCCAGCCAAGCTCGCAGAGCGAGGTTGGCAACCATAATTGCCCTAATAGATTTTTCGTCTGCCTCTCATACTTACATTTTTTTATTCGATTGTATTCTGTTGTATTGTGTTGTATTTTAATAAATAAGTAGTTTTGACAAAAAATTTGTCATTTGAGTTCAAATATCATTAGTTTCAATATCAATCAACGTCGACTATTTTACTTTTCGCTCTGGTGCGAAAAAATAAAACTTTTATATAAATTTATTATAAAAAAAGTGGCGCTTTAGATACAATCAAATTAAAACAATTTGTTAATACCTTCATAGTTGACTTGACCATCTCCATCAAGATCGGCCTCCTTGATCATATCATCTACTTCTTCTTCCGAGAGACGTTCGCCCAAACTGGTCATCACGTGACGTAATTCGTTCGAGGATATGAGACCGTCATTGTTTTTATCAAACACCCTGTATCAAAAAAAAAAAACAAATTAGGAATATACTTTATTAAATTAAAAGGAATACATTGTATCAAACACCCTTTACAAGAAAAACAATACAAAAAAATAACAGTAAATTTTTATTGAATTAAGTTTTGGTGAATGAGCCTCAATCACTGATTTTGTTTTGGTTTTGTTTTGTTTTAGATAGGTATGATCTAGATTTTTGGGTATTAAATTATTTTTTCTATTTTGCGACTCTTATAAGCTCATAATCACACGCATTTTGCGTGTTCTTATAGGCCCATAAGAGGTCTCTACTTTTTTTTCTGTTGGGTTGGCAACATACAAAAGCCTATCTCTTGACGCTTTGCGTGCAAATGTCAATGTCGATTTAAAGTTTAATTTTTTACAAAATTTTGTGTTTGGGTTATTTTTTACAGTGTTAAAATTGTGGACTGGTTAATTGCAGTGAAAAGAAGAGATGACTGTAAAATATATCAAAATATCATTTGTTCTTAGAATTTTAAACATAGTGTAAACTGTAATGCCAACCCAAAACAAAAATCTCTAAATCAGTCATCAATTTAAATGTAAGTTTTTTAAATTTTAGAGCAAAATAGAAAAAATTGTATAAAGCACTCGTTTCATAACACGTTTTTAGAGCACTAGTGCTCGTGCGCTAAAAACGTATGTTATGAAACTAGTACTTTAATATACTATAATATGCAATTTACATAACTAATCAAACGTAGAACGAGAATTTAACATGTTATGTTATTTTACAAAAATACAATTAAAAATTAAGATAAAGGTAATTAATATTAATAATGTAAAAGAATATTCCATTGTACAATTTGCACATTTTTAAAATACCTTGGACTAATTATAGATAATAAAATAGCATAGGAAAAGAAAATATTAATAATTTTAACTGTATGAAACTTTTTTTCATATTAAGCACGTTGGAATTTTTTTTATTTTAAAAAAAAAAAATATTTATTCATTACAAATCCAACAGGTAAGGAACCTAATAACAGGATCAAAGAAAAGCTTAAAACTAAGATTAAAATATAAACTAAGACTAAGATAAAAATACATATAAAAAAAAAACATAAAAAATAAATTAGATTACATTAAATGTCAGGCAACATACAATTTTTCACATCAACTAATAAATGTTTTTTAAACCTATTAAAATTATTATCAAATATATCAATATTATCACCTAAGTTGTTGTATGATGCGCACATATCAAACATAGGAGAGTGCAAATGATTCACTGTGTTAGTTACATCAATATGAAAAGTACGAAATTGACGGGCAGATGTACGCGGTACGGCCATATTTACCATGTCAAGCAACAACGGAGCATCTACCAGACTATGCAGTACTTTGTATAAAAAAATAATGCTTTGATAAAGACGTCTTTCTACTAATGGCTGAACATTAAACATTTCTAACAGATCTGAGTACGAAACATCGTTTGGATAAACTTTATATTTTTTAAAGTATAAATATTTAAGAAATTTTTTCTGCACTTTTTCAATCTGGTTTATATACTTTGAATAGTGAGGGGACCATACTATACACGCATACTCAAGTTTGCTACGGACAAACGAATTGTATAATGTTTTAATTGAATCACAGTTTGAAAAATGTTTTGTGTTTCTAATGACAAATCCTAAAACTTTTCGAGCACTAGAGCAAATTTTACTCATATGAACATCAAAATATAATTTTGGATCGAAAGTAATACCTAAGTCTTTAATTTCAAACACTCTTTCTAAAATAACTCTATTTATATCATAATTAAAGTAAATATTATTTTTTTTACGTGAGAAAGTCATAACCTTGCACTTTTTTGCATTTAAGTCCAATTTATTGATAAAGCACCAATTAAGTAAATTGTCTAGATCCTTTTGTAAGACAATACAATCAAAAATCGTGCGTATAACAAAATACAACTTTAAATCGTCAGCATATAATAATTTACAGCACCTGATGAAAGTATGTATATCATTAAAAAAAAGTAAAAATAGCAGCGGGCCTAGGTTAGAACCCTGCGGTACTCCAGAGTAAGCAATATAAACTTTTGACTTATAGCCTTTATACTCTACATACTGCACTCTGTTTTCTAAATAAGATTTAATAATTAAAATAATGTCATCACTTATATGAAAAGTACCAATCTTATTCAAAAGGACATAATGCGGTACTCTATCAAAAGCTTTTTGCACATCCGTATATATGACATCAACTTGATTGCGTTCATCTAGCTCAGAAGAAATATTTTGCGTAAATTGAGTAAGATTTGTTACAGTGCTACGCCCTTTAAAAAAACCATGTTGGGAACTGCTAAGCTGATGCTTAACATGTTCGTATATAACGTCTGATAATATAATTTCAAATAATTTTGAAAAGTTTGAAATTATTGAAATCGGGCGATAGTTTACCACATCATTTTTTTTACCAGATTTAAATACAGGACGAACTTTTGCAGTCTTCCAAATGGTCGGGAATGTTTTGCAGCGTAAAATCAAATTGTAAAGCAAACACAGTGGTTCTTTGAATAAGTCAATACATTTTATTATGAGTTTTGCTGGGATACCATCAGGACCACTAGTAAAATTGGGTTTGATTTTCTTAGAGGCATTTAATATTTGTTCTTCAGTAATAATCTTTAGTACTAAATTTCCGCCGATCAAAGAGTCATTATTAGGGGAATTTAAACTAGAACTAGATGTATTATAAACACTTGAAAAATGGTTTGCAAAGCCATCTACAATTGACTGAGGATTAGTAAGGGGTATATTGATGTAATTTAAACAGCCTGGTATCGAGGAACTTTTACTTTTAAGATTGACAAAGGACCAAAACTTTTTGGGATCATTCTTAATATTTTTTTCAGAGTCTGATATAAAATTGGAATATGCAGCTTGGACATCAATTCTAATTTTACGCTCCAAATATTTAATCCTTTGTTTCAAATAATAAGACCTTACCTTTTTTATTGACTTGAGACACCTTTTTTTTTCTTTTATGTTACTAATGATATCTTTGGTAAACCACACAGGATATTCACTTGATCTCTCCTTTGTTTTTGGAACACATATATTAAGAATATTGCTTAAAACTGTATGAAAAAAAGAACATGCTTCATCTACGTTGTTTAACTCTTGAAGTTCTGACCAATCCACTTGGCTCAGTAGCTCATTTAGCAATGAATAATGGGTTTTACTAAAGTTAAGTTTATAAGATGGATCAGAATCAAAACGTTTTTCCTCGTCCTTTATTTGTATTTGAATATTTACTGCTAAACACGGATGATACTCGTCCTCCTTAACCAAAGGCTGACTGTTTCGTTCAACTTTACAGGATACATTACTTGTGGAAGCAACTACATCTAAAAGTCTACCCAGTGAATTTGTTAATTTATTGTGTTGTAACAAAGCGTTTTGTTCAAGGAAGTCCAAAAATATCTTACACGTGGGACTTGCATATTTAGTTAAGTAATATTGTTGTAACTGAGGAATATTTATGTCACCCATTAAAATCACTTTATTATCCATTATCAAATTGCCAATAAAATCAAACGTAATTTCATAATCATTATCATCGGGCTTATAGATTACATTTGAAGTTCCATTATCATTTTTAACAATTAATTTGCTTTTGGGAGGTATATAAGTTACAATGACAAAAAAGGTCAATTTCGAAATTATAAGTTTTACACATAATATGTTTATATATTTTGGAGAGAATTCAAAATCTACTCTTTCAGAATTTATTTTGTTGTTGACTAGAAGACAAACTCCGCCGCCCCTTCTACCATCACTTCTATCATCTCTAAACAAAAAATAGTTAGAGGGAGCTATTTCGCTATCAAGTATACCTTCACCTATTCCAGTTTCAGTGCACGCGATAATATTAAAATTGTTTGCACAAATAGATTCATAAAATGTGTGAGTTTTTGTGTTAAGACCTCTAACATTCTGATAGCAGCAACTTAAATACACTTTACGTTTTAACTTGTTATCGTTGCCATTGATATGTTCTGGGATAGTTGGGTAAAAAAACCTCCATTCTGTGTAGAGTTTAATTCATCAAGAAGTGAGAGGTTGTTGCTTGTAGTTTGAGGTGGTAGCTGATTGGAAGGTTGTGTAGAATTTTGATGTACAGGCATGACATGATTATATTTCACCTCTATTTCCAAGTCCGCTTTTGTGACATATTTCATAGCGACATAGTTAATAATTAATTCTTTGCCAGCATAAGATAAAACATTAAGTTTATTTTGATAAGGTTTTATTAACTTGTTAGCTTCTACGTATTTTACATGATTGTGTGTCATAATTGTATTGTAAATACTAAGATTTTTATCAAGTATCTGATCATTAAGATTTTGTCTATTGCCTATATAAGGTGATCCAACGATTATTAAATTGGTGTGCTTACTGTTTTCACACATAATATTTAGCTCTTTTTGATCAAATTTTTTATTATTCAATATGTCTTCATTTCCAATAAATACAATTACGAAATCCTGCTTGGTAAAGCCCTTTAGTAAGATCTGATGATTAAGTATTATATTTTCGGTAAGCTCCGCTTTATAATGTGTGATAGTATCAAAACTACCGTTTGTAATGTTCTTAAAAATTTTTGCATAATTATATCCATTTTGATCAGAATAAATCAAAAGTTTTGCATTTTTTGTTTTTTTATTAAATGGACTTGGTCCGCTTTGACTTGCTTGGCCTACTGATGTATGAATCTTACCATCAGAACTATTTTCATACTTTTCCACTAACTTTAGCAAATTTTTGACTTCTAAACATTGACCTCTCTTACTTATTTCTAAGTCTGCCATTTTCTGGTTCAACATGAAATTTTCAGTCTCCAGTTTTTCTGACTTCGTCTTCATTAATTTAAGTTCGTCCATAATTTCCTTAATGTTACTGCGTAAATGAACTTCTTCCTTATTTTTTAAATCTAAATTATTTTCCAGTCTGACTATATTAATTTTTTGTAATTCGATTTCATTAATAAATTTATTTTCATTATCAATGACGTCATCATTAAAAGCTTGAGAATTTCTTTTAATTCGTTTTATGTGGTCATCACGCGTACTAATCTCATCATTTAAAAATAATATTTGTCCTTTATATTGCTCAATTTCCAGTTTTAACTCGTCAATTTTTTCATTGTCCTTGTTTCCTTGCTGGGCACACTCTTCGGAACAATATATAACATGTTTATTAATTACTTTTATCTTTTTATTATTTTTAACACAGCTTTTGTGAAAAACATTATTACATACGGCACAATACAAGTTATTTTGCAGTGTTGCACAACACTTATACATATTTAATGTTTGTTAAAAATTTAATTCAAAAGATATACGATAAACATCCAAAGCACGGAATAATTAAAGTTAAAAGATAAGATAAAGAGTGTAAACAAATATATTTAAATACACAAATCACGTAATTTTTAATTTTTCTGTTCTAAACTTAACAATGAGGTAGCACAGTTTTTTTTGTTCTATCGATTGTTATAAGTCACTAGTTTTATTTGTTTATTAAACTGTTGTTTTTATTTTTTAAAAGTGGACGTTATTCAGGCCTATTCACATGCTTGCCGATATTCTACATCTATATCTATCTATCTATACTTTACCTGAAAGCCTCCTTAAGTTCTTCTTCCCCGTCAGAGTCCTTCATTTTTCTGGACATCATCTGCAAGAACTCGTTGAATTCGATGGTACCATTTCCATCAACATCTACTTCATTTACCATATCACGGAGTTCGGTTTCTAAAAATCAATCACAGTTTTAGTTTTCCTGAAAACATATTTTTTTAATTATTTCCATTGTTTATTAATGTTAATAAGATAAAATAAAATGCTTAAATTAAAAGAGTATGAATATGTAGAACAATCATTCTACAGAGCGGCCCTTCCTTTTGACCGCTCTGTAGAGATGTCGACTTAAAAGGCCAAAAACAAGCAATTTTTTTTTCTCACCTTCTTTAATAAATATACTTCCAAAACTTTTTTTATTTATTTTCAATATTCGTATGAATATTTTTATTAATCAAGGTAATATTTTTTAAAAATTAAGAATTTACCGGACTTTTTTCTATTTCTAATTTTTTTTAAGAAGGTAGTACGGCAGTAGGGGCTACTTTTTTCATACTATAAAACTGGAAAAATAAAAAAGTGGCCCAGAACCCCTGTTGCTCTAATGGTCGCTATAACTTTTTTCTAATACTGATTTTTTTTTAAATTGGTATATTTCAATTAACTAAAGTACCTAAAAATCTTACAGCCCCTCACTTTCGCCTCCCCCATGCGTTGTCCCCCATACTGATTTTATTTTTAAATGTTGATTTAAACAAATTTGATGACATTGTTAAGTTACTTTTATTTTCGGGAAAATAAATATTATTTTTTTTTTGGTTTCTTTTATTTATTATACTTTTTTGAGAATTTTCACCCTATAACTTCCTTGTCTTTAATAGTATATTAAAGTACTAGTTTCATAACATTTTTGTTTGTTTTCTAAAGTACTAGTGCGCTAAAAACGTGTTATGAAACGAGTGCTTTATACAATTTATTCTATTTTGCTCTAAAATTTAAAAAAAATTACATTTAAATTGATGAGTGATTTAGGGATTTTTGTTTTGGATTGGCATTACCGTTTATACCATGTTTAAATTTCTAAGAACAAATGATATTTTGATATATTTTATAGTCATCTCTTATCTTTTTTACTGCAATTAACCAAACCACAATTTTAATATGGTAAAAATAACCTAAACACAAAATTTTGTAGAAAATTCAACTTTAAAGCGACATTGACATTTGCACGGAAAACGTCAAACGATAGGCCAGGTCTGTTGCCAACCCAAAAGAACAAAAAGTACAGACCTCTTATGGGCCTATAAGAACACGCAAAATGCGTGTGATTATGAGCTTTTAAGAGTCGCAAAATAGAAAAAGTTTTTTTTTAACACTACGATTCACAAGATTTGCGATCTAGGACGGACGGACAGTCAAAAACTAAAGTTGTTCATAATTCGTTTATAAATGTTTTTGAACCATCTTATAATACAATAAAGATTAAAATAATTGGGTCCCTGCACCCATAAACAAACGCTATATGGCGGCCGCCGTGCTTGGATCAACTTTTTAATTAAAAGTCCCTGCACCGATGGATTTTTTTCATAAATCTTTTGTACCATATCTTACGAGTATTTATTGTCAATATATGAAAATAATCGGTAGAGGGATAAACCGAATATCATTTGTTTTTATATTTTTTTCAGTGTTTTAAAGTTGATCCAAGCCTGCCGCGGTAGAGAAAGATTTTTAATAAATATATATTTTTTGCAAATTGCATTAAATCCCCTTCTCCCCTATTACCTGTAGGTCTTTGCCCCAGCGACCTCATTACGACGCCCAATTCTGCCACTGTGACCTGGCCGTCTTCGTCTTTATCGAACAGCATGAACGCTTCTTTATATTCTGAAAAATTGATTGAAATTTATTTAAAAATGCAGTTTAAAAAGTACACCAAATTAACTGGATATTTTACATCGAGGGGAATGTCACAGGGGCGGTCTTTCGTCCCTTTGAAAGGCGATATCGGGGGCGATAGTAAGGCGATATCGGGGGCGATAGTAAGGCGATATCGGGCGATCTCGAGGCGATATCGAGGCATTATGGGCCATTAGGTATTTTTGGTACGTTTTTTTTTTAATACTTTTTTGTAATGCCTTCTACAATTTTTTTTTAATACTTTTTTTAAATCGTATATAATTTACTTATACTTTAAGTTCTTATGTTATGTTTTGCTTTGTTTAATCATTACAATGTTTGTACATTCCCTTCCAGTAATTGGCCTTTGGCTGTTGGAAGGTGTAACCAAATAAATAAATAAATAAAATAAAAATTAATTAATGTAAAATGCGATATTTTGTCCCGCAAATGTAGAGTGACATGCCCCTCGTTTTACATATTTCAAAACCCACATTTATTGAATTTTTAAGTAAATAAAAAAATTTAATTTTAATTTATTATTTATTTATATTAATGTTTTTTTACTTAAAAAATCATTAAATGTAGGTCTTTTTGAATTTCAATTTAACGTAAAAACTAAAAATAAATGTGTGACGTATCTTATATACAAAACTAAAAATGCACATACTTTAAGTAGTTTTAAAAATAAAAAACTCAGTTTCAATATACCTGCAACTTGTTCCTCTGTAAGTCCATACTCGCTCTGAAAAAAGGAAATAAAGAATAATTTTAGCACATAGGAACTACGTATTTACTTTTAAGGTTGGTTTATTCTAAACTAACTAAAAATTTAACCAATAAAATGAAATGTGACATAAAAATCTGGCATTTAATTGGTCATATTCTTAGTTTAGTGTTTGTCAATGGGTAAACCAACCTTCCAGGAAGAAATTATTATTTTTCTTTGCTGATTCAGAAAATTACGTTTTTCTGAGTTGAACAAGTTTTAAAACCTAAAATTAAGTTTTTATATCATAAAAAGCTCAAAAGACGCTCGATTGTAAGTAGGTAAAATACCTAATATACTCTGCTCTTTTTGATTTTTTTGATCTACCAAAGAAAATCTATAAATTTAAGATTTTATATAGTTCTCTGCATGAAAGAAAGTCTTCGACGTAAGTAGGAGGAATCATTCGCACTCTCTTCTTTCCGTCAAGAACGTTATAAGGCGTGCGTACCTACAACGGGCTTCCCACTTGCACACACATTCCAAACATATTTCCCGCAGCCACAGATCCGTGCGTCAAACTATAGTTACTTTAATTTTTAAGTCTTTAAAGTCTGCTGGCATTTAACTGTTAATGATTTAAGCAATCCAAATGGGCTCTATGAAACTTATGATATGAATAAATAAATAGCTGACACCAGTCTCCGTCTTGGCGCTTGTTCCTATTTTTGGAAAGTCCGGAAAAGCAATTTCACGAAGCATTTCATTCATTTATCATACATTATTTAAATGTTTTTAGTTGCATTTTAGACAAATAGAAACACTGGTTGAAAATCAGCCAGTCCATCCAGCGTATAGTGTTTGCCTTCCAGCAAAGTTAACGTTTCTTATACTTAAAGCCGCTTGAGAAGGAAGACTAACATCCCTATTCTTAACTTCCCTTACTATTCCTTACTATCTAATATCCACTCTGAAATAACTTTACTCCATAATATCCCTGCTCCCCAATAACCCTCCTTCCCAAATTCCTTACTCCCTACTTGTTAACATCCCCACTCTGCAAGGACCCTACTGTCCAATAACCGTACTTTCCAATAACCCCTACATTATACGCACTCCATTAGCCACTTGACTGAAAAAAATAAAAATACTTAAATCAGTGCCAATTTCAGCATTCTCTAAATTAATTACTAACAATTATTTTTTTATTATTTTATTATTGTTTGCTGTGAAATTGGCACCGACTTAAGTATTTTTTACCTTTTAAAAACATAGAAGTCGGTTCATTTTTTTTTGCGACAAGTTTTTATTTTTTACTTTTTAGAGACACAGAACTTGTAGATTTGTAACGTCATCTAAGCTAAATTATAGTTGTTCTCCCAAGAGTCCAACCAACCTTATTTTAAACGAAATACTTAAGAAAATCTTGTTAAACTAAGCGTTAAGTAATAATCAAATAACGCCTTATGGTAAAATCACAAATTTTATCATTTCCTCTTGGTATTTTAATATTCCAGAGAATCAAGTTTAGCGGCATTTAAAAGATTTTCAGTGTGCCGTAATATTTGAGTGACCCCTTAATCAAGTTATCCGGCTTATCAGTTATCCGATATTTTTCTAAAAATATGGTTGGTAGTAGAACCAAATTAAGCCGTTTTGAAGTGAAATTGCGTTAAAATTATTAGATTTATCTTAATTATCCGGCGTACCCGGCCCTATCCGAGCGTCAAATTGAAACGGGACCATCTCATGAATGCCCTATTTAAGTTGCAAAAAGTTTCGTCAAATTCCGTTCATTCGTTCCAAAGTTAAGCGAGAACAAACATAAAAAAAAAACTAATATGAATGATTTTTGACTTGTATGCTGGTTTTTATATAGGTGATTGATACGACAGTTTTTGTATTTTAGCATATGTATTATTGAAAATATAAAATTATCGCCATAATCGCGATAACTTTATATTTTCAATAATACATATGCTAAAATACAAAAACTGTCGTATCAATCACCTATATAAAAAAAAAACAGTCTCACGTTGAATTGATAACCTCCTCCTTTTTGGAAGTCGGTTAAAAAATGTTTGGACTTTTCTCCGTAAATCACTGTCAAATATTTATTAGTTTAATGACTTATTTATTAGTCTGTGTTAAGGGTACACGAACATTGTCGAATAAAGACTAATAGAATTATTTATTATACTTTTGATATTTTTATATAGAAGAAAGTTACTTTTCCGCGAACTACTCATTTACTAATAAGTGGCTTATTGAGTGCATATCATACGGAGTTATTGAGGAGTAAGGGCCTATCCACAGACTCTAACATAACGTTAGAAGTCAGCGCACATGATACATAATGGCACATCAAGCCAATCACGGAATCGTATGTTATGTATTATGCTAGTTATGCGAGCCTCTGGCTAGGTCTTAAGGCTGTTATGGAGTAGCGTTGTTGATGAGTGGGGATGCTAGTTAGTAGGGAAATTGAGAGTATGGTTGTTAGTCTGTGTAAAAGAGCAATAGCTTTATTCTAAGTGTGTAAAAAATTTATTACAAGACCACCTATACCAGGTGAGTTTCAATCCATGTACACCCCCTAAAATGGGATTGTTTGCAGCCCGATCAAAGCAAATATTTTGTAGCTTATATTTCTTAACAAGGGTTACAAAATGGCGTAGGTACAAAATTATTTTTTTGTGATTTCGGTTTTATTTTTTTTAATGACAACCACTGTATATTTTTACATTTTTGAGTTTAGAAAACAATTTTACATCTAAAAAAAACATTTAATTATTTTTTTATTTATTAAAAAAATCCTAATTGGGCAACAGTGGAATAGTAGTCATTGTGTAGCCCTTACAATAGCGCACCAAAAAGTTAAGACCGTTCAAGTGGGTTGCCATTTGAAAAAATGAAGTTATGAAGGAAAACCCGTTTTAAAAAATTTTAAAAAAGTACAAAAAAATTACCAAATTTTGGTTTTTAAATAAAATTTGTATTTAGCAAATAAATTAGATTTTATTTATAAAAAAATAAATCTAAAATGTCAATAAAAAAATTAAAAAAAAAACGTACTAAAAAATAAGAAGTTTTTCAATGATTTTTTTGAATGTAAATTTGTTTTCTGGTCCAAAAATTCAAAAATATACAGGGGGTGATTTAAACAAAATAATTTAACTTAGTTTCCGGCGAAACCGAAAAAGTGCAAAAAAATAATTTTGTACGCCATTTTGTAACCTTTGTTAAGAAAATGAAGCTACAAAAAAATTGCTTTGATCGGACGGAAAACAATCCCATTTTAGGGGCCCCCGGGGGTGTCAATGGATTGAAATTCACCCGGTATATTTACAGTATCTATATATTACATAGATAGAGATGGAGATAGATATCTACAGAGTGAGCTGTCGCAAGATACTATCGACAGATTCTTGCTCAAGAATTGTCAAAGAATTGCTACAGATACTTCGTCAAGATTCTTGGACAAGTCTTTAGCAAGAATGTAGCAAGAAAAATTGACAAGAAACGATTTTTTTTATCATTATTTTCATTAATAATTAAATTTGCAAAAAAATATTGGTTCATAATCAAATCGTACTTGTTTATCAGACTATAAACGCTATGCTATGCTATTTTCCCATTTTTCAGTGAGAAAGAAGGGAGAGGTGCGCGCTCATAGACTCTGGCGTTTTTCGCGCAAGAGTAGGTTAAGATTCTTGACCAAGAATCTTGTCAAATTCTTGCTACAGACTTGACGAACAGACTTGACAAAGTATTGCTAAACGCTCTGCTTTCAGGATCTTACTAAAGTCTTGCCCAAGTCTGGATACAGAATCTTGATTAAGATTGTCCAATTTTTTACAAAAAACTTTGTCAAGTACTCTGGTCAAGAAACTTGTCCAAGATCAATGTTACTAGGGTTGATAATAAATGAGCTGTTCGCGGAACAAAAAACCTTCTTCTTCTAGATTATTTTATTTTTTTCCTAGAAAACATTCGTCTTTAAGTTCAAATCTAGAACAATCACAAATGAATTATACTAAAAGTCACATTGTCCGCGTACTCTTAAATTTCACTAATAAGTAAGTAATTAATAAACGAAATTCATATTTGACAGTGACTTTTATGGTGTGGCATGACAAAATAAAAACTTACGCTTGTTTGTTTAACATCACTAGTACTAGTCAGTCTCTTCAGTCTCGAATACTCTTGATCATAATGCCTTTTAATGTCAGTCATCATCAACGAATGATTTAAACTTAATTTAATTAACTTAATTTAAATAACTTAATTTAATTAAAATTAAAAAAATTACACCACCTACATAAAATATTAGAAAAACAAATCGTTTAAACGATTTCGCACAACGATAGGTTTATAGTATATTTATAGTATATTTAAAATATATGTTTATATAAAATTTGTCTCCCAGACGAACATTTATTTTTAGAAACCACCGGCCAAGAGCACTTGATGTTCAGTAAACTTCATATTAATTTTTTTGTTTTTAATTTTTTTGTTAGGTTATGTTTTACTAATATTTTTCGACTTGCGGTGAGGTTGATATTATAAAGTGAACTAAGTAAAAGTGTGGTGTTTATATAAGAATCTATTTATTTATTTTATTCTCTTGGCAAACGACAAAATAGCTTATTAAAAGTTTTGTTTTAGCAACAATTTGCGGAATTTAACGTGTTAGACATTTTACAATTTATTTTATTTTAATGTAGGACTTATTGCCTTGTCTCTTTCAAAACGTCGTATCTATTTTCTATTCTACACTGTAAAAAATAATGGGAAAATACTATATGTTTTGAAGTTTTTCCATACATATGTACAAATATTGTCAGTAAAATTTCTACACTTTAATCGAAAACTCGATTACATTTACGTGCGTATACTATAAAAGTAATATTTTTTTTCGATATCGCGTTATTGTAAAATTACCATATATGGGTTAATTACTTTAAATACACGTATGGGATGTTTAACAGGCATATCTTTACTTTATTAATATTTTACAAAAATCATTTCTTAATCCCTTAAAGTTGGTATACGACGTTTTGAAATGGACAAGTCGTTATATGTTTTTTTAAAATACGAAATAAAACAAAATTCTTTTCGAAGAAGCTTATTCAAAGGAGTTAGATTTCCTGTTTTTGTTATTTTTACAGAAACGCACAGTGGACCATTTCCTTTATAAATATTTTTCACATTCAAATAATGACACATTTTCGTGGAATATCAGACAAATAGAAACATTGGTCAACAACTAACAGCAAAGCTTGCATCTTACCATCATGGTAATATTTTTAATGGAAAAACCTATGGATAGCACAGTTTATTCCAAAAATTTTAGGAATTCCATATCTATCCACATGATCTTGGCCAGTTTAAGGAATTTTTATATTGGCAACATCGCGCTATGTCGCCTATGAGATCGTGTTATGCTAAGAGACGTCACGTCACAGAACATCCAATGAGAGGCAACGGATTTCTTTCCACTCAGCGATGCCCTCCTAGCCAAGGTCATGTAGACAGATAATACTAATCCGGCAATGTGCGTTAAAGTAATTAGCTAACTTGCGAATCGCGACTATACTTGATGAGTTAAATGAGGTCGAAACAGTGCTGTCCACAGTTTTTTTTTGTTAACAATATTACCATGGTGGCTGATAGCCAATGTTTTTATTTGTCCGATATACCACGAGAAAACTTTTAATTATTAAACTGCGTACGAGAAATAAATGATGATGATAAAATAAGAGATACAAAATATAATAATATTAATTATTATTAGAAATCTAAATATCCTAAATTAGACTTGGAATTCTAACCTCAGGGTTCACCCTTCGGTGCTCGCGCCTTTCAAGACCATACTTCATTCCGCATTTAAGAATTATTATTTAACAGTTCTAAGTTAATTAAGGAAACACGTGCGGCTTAAGACGCAGTAGGTTGGGGTACGTGTTCCAATAAACAAATACATCAGTGGTAACCTTTGAACCATTATTATAATAAACCTGAAAGAAAAAAGGCTGCTAATTACCGCGTACGCGAGCACCGAAGAGTTAAGATATTTATTTTTTAAACTTGGCCATTTTCTCTCTTTTATTCTTTTATTAGCTCTAATTATGATTTCGCGTTTTTATAACTATAGTTAGAATTTTTTTAATCTAGAGATCAACTCTAGATTTAAAAAATTTCTGAATTTGATAAAAATATGCACACTTCTTTTGGGTAAATTAAAAGTATTTTTGACGATATCATTGTGTTTGATATTAGTCTCGCATATTCTCACTATGCGTTCCAAAAAAAAAACAACAATAAAAAAAATAACAGTTTCGAAAATTTAGACAGTTGTCTCAACTTTTTGAACACAAAAACGAAAAAAAAAAACATTTATTTTATTGCGCAGTTAAAATCTAAATTCATCGGCGAAAAAAGTTCAGTTTCATATTGTAAGAATTTTTATTACAGATAGTTCAAGATCAAGATATTTTTAAATATATAGGTTAGAGAGATAATAAAATTTAATTTTAGATCTTTAACTATACGTTTATGATTATTTTCTCATTGTTAAAAAATAAAATTAATTTAAATTGTAGGAATTATATGATTACATTTTTTATTTTGCCATAATATATCAGTGAATTAGAGTGGGGGAACAGGAATGCTGTCTGTTTGAATGGCAAATGTGGCTGTCAGACATTGTTATTCGTCAGGGGTAAAAAATTTTCACACTAGTGCGCAAGAATAAAATTATCTATAGAATAAAGAAACTAATAAAAACCGCAATACTAGTAATTAACAAATGCCATATATGGCATATATGAGATTTGAATTTTCCTAAAGGCAGTAGACAGTATCACCAGAAAGCACTCGCTAGATAAAATTTCCTATTAGGTCAACAAATCGCACCACCTAGTGTAAAAAATTTGAACTTTCGCGGATAACAATGGTTACCACCCTAGTGTTACTTCTTATTTTTATTGGAATCCTGTTTTTTAATTTATTGAAATATATACAGTGTGTCCAGCCTAAGGCTTTATATTAGTTAGATCTAAACTTCGATTTGAATAAAATTTGGTACAGCTATAGTTTATGAGATATTGTTTATTTCTGCTTATCTTAAAAATTGTAAATATTTCCGAGAATATTTCCGTTTTCAAGATAAAAGTAGAATAATTCTAATTATTAGAGAAAAAAAGCAAGATTATGGTTAAAAATAGTATATTGTTTTACTAAGAGGAAAAGTGAAGCTTTTTTTACTGGTCTGTAGAATTTACGGACGACGCGAAGCGGAGTCCGGAAACTACAGACCTTGTAAAAAAAGCACTTTTCCTCTGAGTCAAACATACTATTTTTTCTTCAAGCAGCCTATATATATTTTTTTAAATATTAATTTTTGAATTTAATTTATTCAGTAATAAAGTGTGTTTTTTTTATTAAAATGGGCCAATAAAACGCTTTCGAAATAAACTTAAACCTTCCTTAGCTCATTTTAAATTTTTTCGTAGATTAAATAGTACACTTTTCGCGATTTCGATGGTAACTTGTCTAATATAGCATTTGCAATTTCGGAGAGATTTGTAGGTGTATAAACCATATATTCTTCTTCAATTATTTTTAATCAATTTCACACAAGGTTTTTGCACAGAATCTCGAGTCAACCATCTGTTTACATAATAAAGTTTGAAGTATGGCTGTCATCAAAGTCAAAGAGTGCTGCCGCCAGTGGTGGTTTTGCTAGCTAACTTTTTTTACGGCGTACAACAATGAACTCATTTTTTTACTGTAAAAAATAGATCACTTCTAACTAGTGTGTTCAGTTATAAAATATGAACATTTTAGTACGCTTGAAGAAAAACCTATTTTAATGTAAATTACCTGGTGTTAAATGACAATTATTTCGCCCTATATTATTTATAATTTATGCATTTTGGTATCTACTATTTATTACATTTTGAAATTTTGCCAAACATATATTATTATTAGTACCTTGCATTTATAAAACAATGAATATGCTACTATGATAAATTATGACGTTAATTTAATTTATTTTGGCACTTGACTTTATTAAACCCAAAATAAAATTTTACTGTACAAGCTATATTTTATGTCTATATCAAATTACGTTTTCTAATATCTAAAATTCCCTTGAAAATATTTGTAGAGTATCTGATCCTAATATCGACCAGTGTCGGACTTAGGATACTGTACTCTACAAAACTTACCAAATTTATCGTGACGATTAGATCGTGCTGGTGATGTTTTCCTTTCTTGGGTTTCTTCTTGTTGGTAACTGCAGCGGCTGCTGCAACTTTTGCTGGTGCTTGTTTAATAGGTTGGCCTTTTTGGGGAACGCCTTTTTGAGCACTTTTGACAGGGGTTTTGTTGCCTGCATTTTTCGCACCATGAGTAGGAGTACGTTGGCCTGGAAGAAGTTTTTGATTGGGGTTGCTACCGTCTGCTGGCTTATTTCTAGCCTGAAATAATAGAAAAATATTAATAAGGTAAGTAGTAAAATTTTATCGCTAGTAAGAAAAACTGACATTAATAGTCGAGTTATAATATTTTAATTTTGTAATCTGAAGGTAATGGTGCTAAAATCCTATATCTTACTTTCAATATAATAAACCAAGGAATAACGAAGATGCACTAAACTAGTGAGATAATGCTGTCACGCTCTGGAATTTCCCTCGGCTCCCTTATTAGTGTAATTTTTAACTAAGAATAGCTAAAAATGTGGTTTAGTAAATTTTAAGGGTCTAAAATATCAATCTAAATTTAAAAAGTTGTTACCTTGCAACGGAATTCAAAAATATTTATTTTATTGCTTAATATAACATAATTATTATTTTTAATCTAAAATTGGTGAGCATATTGCATTAAAATAAATATGTAATTTATTTTTAATTATAATAGGCAAGCCAATATTTTTTGCATCTTAATCTAAAAATAATATAATAATATTTACATTTTCTAAAATATATTTGTAAATAATAATCCGTTTAAAAAATTATTTGAAACGTCGCGACGTTAGATTTTTTTATATTTAGACCTTTAGAACTAATTAAAAAAAATATCAATCAACTGGAATTTAATTAAAAAATTAGTAGTAATCGATTTATGTAAAAATATATATATTTTTTAAATATTTTACAACGTATTGGCAATTTGATTTTTTTAATTTAAAAATTTTAAATTTAAAAATATCAATCAACTGGAATTTAATTAAAAAAGTAATCGATTTATGTATTTTTTTAAATATTTTACATGGTAATTTGATTTTTTTAAATTTAAAAATTAATTTCGCTGCCAACGTAGTCCCAATATACTACGACCTGATATATTATTTCCTACAGGACATACTTAGTATGTATATTCTACTGTTTTTTTTACAATTTTAACCCTTTATTAGGCGCGCGCTCTATAATATAGACCATTATTATCATTTTTTTATCCTCATTTATTACCTGCTAATACAATAATAATTTAAAAAAATTATGTAAAACATGTTTAAATGTGAATCAATAATAGTATATTGCGCACCGAGTAGGCGAACCTAGTTTTTAGTGCACGAGGGTGCGTTTGGACTCGATGCACTCGATGTGCACTGAAATGGTTTGCGTCGAGGTGCGTATACTATTTTTCCTACGACCTAACACATATACATAAAAAAAAACGCAAAAATTATCTTAAAATTAGTTTGTCAGTTTGAGGTTATGTGTTTGACTATTACTAACTTTCTGACAGCAGGTATGTAAAATCAGCTGATAGCCACTTCCCATCTGTTGTCATAGGCAACGGATGGAAAATATCCAAAAAAAAATCGTTACGTAATACTTGAACGTTCCCTTTAGCATATAGTCATGTCCAAGTGTAAACCTCGTAAATAGACTCGTCATACAATAGGCTTACGAGGTTTTCACTTGGATGCGACGATATGCTTTTTTTTGCTATTTTGTTTTATATTCTAAAAAGGGCCAAACATTATTTAAGTATTTTGAACATCCGAAGTTTTCTGGGCGAATTATTTTAATGTAGTAATATGATTTAAAAATTTAACATAAATGCTTAGTGGAAGAGTCACAAAGTGCGTCACAAAATTATTCTGAGCTAATAAAAGTAAAACTAAAATACTAATCCTAAGTAAATAAAAATAATTATTTTTACATTTCTAGCCTCTCAAATGTTGAATGTTATGCTAACAATAAAATGTTCTAAATTTTGCTCATAATTTTTTGAAAGAAGATCTTAAAAAAACAAAGCAACAAATATTTTGGTGAATGGTTATTTTTCACTATAATCTCATTTGTTTATCGTTAAACTCCTACTATACAATTTTTTTATTGCTTAAAAGTGGCTAAAAATACATTCACAATGAATTTTAGACACTTTAAAGCCACCAAGTAAACAAGTACAAACACTAAAAAATTAATGCCTAGATCATATTACAGGTAACCCATTCTAGAAATAACCTTGTTTTCGCATGCGCGCGATTAAAACAAATTTTTAAGAAGAATTTAACAACCCATTTTGCTATACAGGATGAATCACCAGAGTACGAAACCTAAAGAGCAATAACTAGGGTCACTATATCTAACTAAGACCTAGATCTAGCATCCCTAGCGATTACAACGTAAAAAAATATTTAAAAAATCCGAGGAAGATTACTCCTTAAGACATCTGTAGCTTCTTTAGGACCTGTTCTTATAAAAATGTTGGTGATAAACAGTACCCGGTGTATCTCCAGTTGCAGTTCAGTCTTCAGGTCAATAAAAGAGGCTTTACCTGGAAATAATTCAGGGAGTTTTGATTTTCGGTTTATTGGGTAGGGTTAATAGCCGCAAATAAAAAAAAAACAATTTTGCGATGTTGAACTCGATTTGGAACTGTTATTTTTTTAACGTGTTTTTCACAAAAAAAAACGGATTTTTAAAATATATGTTAAACGTTACACTATACGTTTTTAGATTTTTTTTTTTCAAAAAACCAAAATTGTTCTTTATCGTCGGTTAGGCATGCCCCTTAGAACATTTTAAAAATATCTATTTGGCTCTTTCATTTTAATTTACGTAAAATTATTTTTTTTTTTAATAATTCACACATTTCTGCCCCATTATCTCGAGTAAACCGATTTTCGATTGAATCACCATTGTATTAGGCATAAAAAATACCTTCCTAACCAAGACATAAAGAAAAATCTAAAACCCTACAGTGTAACGTTTAAGGCGGTGCCGTGAGTTAGCTATAAGTCGTACAAAAAAAATACATGACACACAAAATGTTTGGAGATTTGGTCCTCTTTATTTTCATATCAAACGTTTTTTTGTCCTAGGATGCACCGATCTTGAGATATTTTAAAAAGTCTGCTCAGCTCAGATGGGATACTGAATAACAATTAGATTCCTTTCCTTTATCCAACCTTTTTAAAAAAATTTTATATAGACTCTCTTCTTAAAACGTTGTACTCTCTTTCTGAATTACACAAAAATATTTTTTTTTGCATAACCTATATTTTTAGAATTTTGTTATTAAAAAAATTATAGCGTTTTGTTTAATATAAGAATAGAACAGGTATGAATAAAAAGGGTGATAACTTTATCCTGAAACACCCTGTATGGTTACAGACTGTACATACTTATATCCGTTGGCATATAAACGGCTTATTTTATATCAAACATGTGTCTGGAATGTATTCATACTTTTGCCAATACGAAACCGAAAGTGGATCGAAACGATACTTGTAATATCCTTCAATTATAAATAAACATGTACCTATGTTTTAATAAACAAATATATAGGCAAAAAATGACGAGAGTACAATGCAATATGCTAAAACTTTAATAGTTTAACCCTTTGCGGACGGATACATAAATTTATGAAAAATTAATATTTATTTTATTGAAACTATAAATTTAAACACAAAAAAAAAGTTGAAAACGTCAAAAAATATTAATTAAAAAACTCAAAAATATCAAAAAATGGCAATTTATCATAAAGACCACTGCAAGTAGACATATTTTTTTGAAAAAGACGCTGAATATGATAAATTTATTCCATTTTCATGAGTATTATTCACTTTCCAGTCATTTTAGACTAAAAATATCAAACATATGAATAAACAAACTTGCAGCAAGTGTGCACTCACTGTAATTTTTTAGTATCGGTTTCTACAGATTAAGTGATGTTTCAAGATAGGAACTATCTATAAAATGGTATGCATAAAAGAAGAATATATTCTCTTCAAAGAAAAATATATTCTTTTCGTTATATCCAAATCACACATTCTTGATTTACGATAATATTTTTCTGTGTGGAAGTGTCAAATACGATATACATTGTACTTTTTATTACAATGTATGTATATGTATATATATATACATACAGGGTGATCCATAACTGGCATGCCAAAATTTAAGAGGTGATTCTAGATCCAAAAATATAAAAAAAGTTCCTATAAAGGTTGGTCCGGAAATGAGCCCTAAGGGATCTAGGGCCCTTTAAAATTGTAATAAAAATAAGGTTTTTAATCAATAACTCGGGTACCGTTTAAGCTAGAGCGGCGAGCTTTTGCATGTATACTAGTATTAATAAGGGTAATAAGTTTATGTTAATTTATTTTTTTAATTTATCCAGAGGCGTGCCCAGACGGACAAAATATATGAGGCTTAAAACATTTTTGCCCCAAACTTTTCTATGTGTATGTTTTTTGGATTTGTTGTAAAAAATATAGATTTCTAGAGTAAAAATACATATAAAATATTATATAGTGTAACACTGTAGGAGCAACCGTTATCAAAAAAAAATGCAATTAAGAGGAAGTAACATTTTGTGCCACCAAAAACGTTACTTTTTAAAAGGCTATTACTCCTTTAATATTAAATTAAGGTGTTTTGGTGTATAATACTTTTTTGCTCAGTTTTAAATGAAGAATCACCCTGCAGCATTAAAATTTTATTGGTGCTTTTTTTTGTTCCCCATTCAATACGTCATCTTCGAAGGGCCGTAGCTCCCTTAGGGCTCATTTCCGGACCAACCTTTATAGAAACTTTTTTTCATATTTTTGGATGTAGAATCACCTCTTAAATTTTGGCATGCCAGTTATGGATCACCCTGTATACATATATTGTAGTAGCCGCAATGTCTTGAGGCATATAACAACAAAACATTTATTAACGATTACGTAGATCCATAGTAGATGATTGTTAATTCAGTAGATAAACAAATAAAATATCCTTTTCCCTATTTCATCGTTTATGTCTGACCTAGGTTTCGCTGTACTTTAAGCTAACAGCATTTTCAAAGGTAACTACAAGCCTATAAGGTTTGGAAACGATTTTTAGCTCAACTTTCATACAACCCAAGTTGTTTTTCATATTTTAATTATTTAGAGCTTTGGCATCTTTTTAAGACCAAATTTAAAAAAAATTATCGATGCGTTTTTGAAAAAAACGATTTTCATTGGTTTAAAAAAAATAATATGACATATTTAATTTTTTTTTTGATATTTAAATTTAACGTCAAAAAGTGAGACAAAAAGTTTCTATGAACGTTTGTGTTAAATGGCTTCTTAGGGGAGCTAGAAGACGTTTAAGGGACATTTTTAGAATATTATTCACTTCATAACTCAGGAACGGTTTAACTTATTAACTTGGATTTTTTACTGTAGTATGCAACCAATAAACATTATCATTTTATGACGTAAAAAAATAAATATTTAACCAGGGGCGGACTTACAGTTTTAACTTATAAATTATGAGGCACCCATTATTTACGCCCCTGGTAAAAAACTTAATTTTAATAAAAAGTTAAATGCTTACATTTTTTTGGTTTCCTTAGTTCAGTAAAAAGTACGCTAGCTCCCTTAAAAAGCAATTTAGCTCAAACGTATATGAAAACTTTTTTTTCACTTTTTGACGTAAAATCTGAAGATCTAAAATAATTTTTAAATATATCATTTTTTTTTAAACAAATGAAAATCGCTTTTCTCAAAAACGCATCGATAGATTTTTTTAAATTTGGTCTTAAAAAGATGCAAAGCTCTAAATAATTAAATTATGAAAAAAACTTTTTTATATGAAAGTTGAGCTAAAAATCGTTTCTAGACCAGGGTGAAGTATAACCTATTTTATACTTGCTTGTACTTTAAAAATGCTGTAAGCTAAAGAACAACGAAACCTGGGTTAAATTTAAATATTTAAATATCCAAGTAACCCAGAAACTATAAAGAATCTGCTGCCGCTTTTTCGCGGTAAGAGTTACTTTACAGCTACTGTGTAACTTGGGCAGGGAAGGACCCTTTAAGGACCTGCCATTTCTAAAAAAAAAACTCAAATGTAGTAGATTTGGTTGGTTTTCAATATAGGTTAATTCGGTTTATTTGGTGGGTTTATTTCTTATGTCTTATTGTGTGTAATGTTTTAGTGTACTTTTAATACTATTAATTTTGTGGACTAGTGTACATAGTAATTAGTTAAGGCATAGTATATTTAGTTTTAAAATAGTCGCAGACTGATTAGGAAAAAGTATAGCTAAGAAATGCGTTTCACTAGAAAACAGTTGCATAGAACTTTTTTAGCACAATCCGCTGTAAGAGTCTGGTTTTGTGAGACGGTGGGCTCTTTTATTTTTGGACAGGAACGTAATACAAAGCCACATGTATTTTTAGGGTAAAGCGAAACAGATTTGAATTCGGTATACATAATGAGGAAGAAATAGTATCTTGACCAAAACATATCTTGAGGGTTTAAAACGTCCTTGAAGTGTTATAATACCCAGTTTTAAGACGATTCTATGTTATTTACCCAACTGATTTTTGAAGATCTTAGTGAATCCTCAAAATATTATATATGATACTAAATATAATAATAATAATAATAAATTTATTCAAGTCAAGATATTATTTTACAAAAAATATAGGTATACCAACACTTACCTAAGCATAAATGCTTGTGCTGTAAGTGGCAGTATATGATACATTGGCAATTTAATTTTAACTTATATTGATACAAATTTTTAATAATAATAGCAAAAAAAAAGGAGTTTCATAAAAAAAAATGAGAAAATTTGGATGAAGAGGTCATTACAGTTGGATTACTTAATTAAGTTTTAAGATTTATTGAGTTTGACAGTACTAATAGTTTAATTTCCCGCTTAAATATGTTAAATTTTGATATTAACTTGCAGTTCTCAGGAAGTTTGTTATATAGGGTGGGAGCATTATACAAAACAAACCTTTGCGTAAGAGTTTTTTTAAACAACGAAATATTTAAAGAATTTTCAAATCTTGTGTTGTACGCAGTGTTATTTTTTATATTACTTTGTTTAGTTTTAAAAGCCCACAATAGGCAACGATAGACATAAAATTTCCCAACTGAAAATACTTGAGCTTCAGTATATAGTTGATCTGTTTCATAAAGTTTATTTTTGTTTAATATAATTTTAAGCAATGTATTTTGTGTAACTTGGAGTGAACCTAACGAGTTTTCGTGCATACCGCCCCATACAGCTACTGTAGCTGAGTACGGATTCAACTAGCGCCTTGTAGACATTAATTACGGTATTTTTTGATAAAAAGTCACGTACAATGTAAAATTTGTGAATCATCTGCCTTAGTTTTTTACTCAAGTAGAAGCTGTGTTCGTCCCAACGAAGATGTTGGTCGACCATGACACCTAGGTATTTAATTTTGTAAGTCTTATATATTCTTGGACAACTGCATGGTTGCACAATACAGTCGTTTTTATGAATTTTCAACATGTCGTAAATAGGCTGACCCGCTTGTGTACTAGAGAATGCAATAAATTTACTTTTATCCGTATTAAGCGATAGTTTACTAAAGGTTAACCAATTGTTAATAGAACGTAAGCTAGCTTCATGCATGCAAAATTTTATTGTCAATAGTATATTAACCAATTAATTAAACGTGGAATAGTAGATTACAAGTCGAGACCATTTATAGGTCGAGGAAAAGTACCTTTTTCCGGAAGACCTGCATACTATTTTATTCGCAACTGTTTTTATTTAAAAATAAAGTACTAATTTTTTTGAAACCTAGATGTTTGAATTGAAATAAAGAAAATAATACTATAATACATTAATAATGATCTTTTAATCGGTGGCGCCATCTATACCTGTCAAGTGGTCATTTTTCAGGTACGATGTTTAGGAATTTAAAAGGCGATATCTTGTATTTTTTTTACTTTGTACAAGAATGAACCGAATGATTCTTTTATTTTTGGTTTTAAATTGATAAATTCATCATAAACTAAAAGTTTATAATAACTTTTAAAATGGTGGGTATAGGTCTTTGTCTTTCAGAAAAACACGTTTTATAACTTGCCGAAGTTTCGAAAAATTTGTTTTCTTCCTCAGGACTCTACAATTCAGAAAAACGCAGAAATTACAATATGTTATACCATAAAAAAATATAAATATATAAAGATTTGTTACAAAATTAAAATTTAAAACAAACAAAATAAATATCTATAGTATATAAAGTACTAAGTAGTTAAATTTAACAACAACCAAATTTATAAATTATTTTTGTCAGGGTACTTTTTAAAATTTAAAAGAATAAAAACAAAAACGCTCCACTACAGGTAAAATGTATGTAAAACAACTTACTGTTAAAGGTGGTTTTCCATCGTAAAGCTAACACTAAAAATATAAATTATATGTGAAATCTTCTTAATAGAACAGTATATAGCAAAAATTTTTATATTAAGAACGAGAGAAAAATAAAAAACAGAAAAAAAAAAACTAAAAATATATTTACAAAAATACGTAAATACATAATAAATAATTAAAACAATACAAAGATATATAATGGAACTATTATATAATTATTATTTACTCATCAGGGAAACAATACATACTAAACAGATTTCAAGTATCCGCTTAGCATGCTAGCAGTCTATTACTGATAACTTTTTTAAGCACCAACATCAGAATAGAAAAAAAAACCATCACAATAAAAATTAATAATTAATAAAATCGAAAACTCTCAATCCTACTGAAAACAATATTCCAACCAAATAAAACCACACGTTTTTGTTTTTATTTTTTTAAATTTTAAAGTACACTGACAAAAACAATTTATAAATTTGGTTGTTGTTAAATTGAACTAGTAACTTATATACTATAGATATTTATTTTGTTTGTTTTAAATTTAAATTTTGTAACAAATCTTTATATATTTATATTTTTTTATGGTATAACATATTGTAATTTCTGCGTTTTTCTGAATTTTTCGAAACGGCGGCAAGTTATAAAAATCAGAGTTGGCAAGAAGTTGAACGATTCCAGCCCAGCGTAAATATGTTATACAAAATAAAATCCCTGGTTTTCGAAAAAAGAAAATTCCAATATAAAAATTGATGGTTTTAAAATTTGATTGATGTGCTTAATTTTTTTATTAAAACATGATTATATACGCTTTTTATTGCCAAAACTAACATCATGCATAGTAATTAAGACTATCTAGTTGGCTAGACTATTAATCGGATGCCAAGAAACGGAAAACCCAAAGGAAAATCGAAATTCTCCTTGCGATGAAATTTAGGGCTGAAAGTCCTTTTAACAAATGTTGCATTACGTTCTATGCTTAGGGTTTCACGAGCCTCCAAAAAAATTTTCGTCTCGATTGTCAAGACAAGAAATAGGTTGCTCTTGTCTTGACAATTTCTAGACAATTAACTCTTTGTCTTGTCTAGCGAGAGTCTCAAAAATATTATTGATTTTCAAGACTCTGGATGTTCTATAAAGTTGGTTTTCTATCACGAGTTAAAATATTCATAGAGTAGGCCTATTATAGGCCAGACAAGTTTTTATTATTGATAAAAATAATTTTTTTCCATACCTTGTATGTATGTAGATTACTTTCTTAAAACTTTTAAGTGGCCATTTTATGACCTTCGGCTTGTTTTCTGAATAACACTCCTTTTTTTTTGAAATCGAGACAAGACAGAAATATTGGATATGTAAATGGCGTAAGTTTTAGTTTTTTGTCTATTACAAAGTGGGTGTCCGCGGACGAGAAAAAAGGAAGGCAACACAATTTTTATTCAATTTTATCTATAGTATTACTAATAAAGGTATATATTTTTTAAACCTTGTAAACAATATTTAAGTTACCATGGAAACGCAAGATGCGCGTGCGCCATAAGCCTATTGGAGGTCCAATTTACACAACCTTAAAAGCCAAGTAAAAACATTGACGTGTGCCACGAGAATATAAAATACTAACAATAATAATATAAAGCAATTTTAAAAGCAAATTTTGTTTCTTCAGGAATAATTTTTATACACAATTGTTTTTAGTAAAAGGTTTATTAATTTTTATTTATTTTACATCAGAACATCATAAAAAGATAAGGCGAGTTTGTTTACAAATTATAAATATGAAATACTGTGTAAAACTAAGTGTTTTTAGGTATCCATTGACATAGCTTCTCAGTTTATGAGAAACAAATTATTTTGTGAGTATACGCCAACTTTATATAGATTTTTTGGAATTTGGGGGACCCTTAATGGGGGTTAACGGTTGTTCATTAAAAACTGCTACTTATACAGGTGTTTTCACAACTTTAGTATTGTGTAATCATACTGAAAACAGTATATTTCGTCCTTGTATCACACTATTAATTTTCTATTTTATATTATTTTTTCATGTTCCACTTTATTCCAAAAATGACGACAATTTTATATAAAACGTTACGTAAAAAATTGTGTTTTAATTATATTAAACTTAAATGTTTGATTAAATATATTATATGGTTATATTAACCATAGAAAAAACAGTATAGCGTAAGGAATGCGTAAGGAATTTTTCCACCATTAAAGTCACCTGTGACTTTTTACCTGTTAACGACAAGTGGAATTAACTTGCAACACTTCCGCACCGTATAGTCGATTTCTACAAAGTCTAAATTTAAAATTAAACATAAGTTATGCGGGTGTCTTTTGAAACCCCGAAGTGTCTATATATACTTCTAACAAATATACCGGAGAGTTTAGTCTTTTAGAGATTGTTTGACAAATCTTTCTTTGAGGGCTCCTCACACTCATCAATTATGGTTAGTGGATACTTATCTGAGTGGATTACTCTTGTATTTGTAGTCTGAAGAATTCTCGTATTGAAATTTGGATTATTGTGATTTTTTTTGTGACGTTTTGGATTTTAGTGATTTATTGTGAAAACATTATATCTGTGCATATATTTTTTAAGGATATAGTTAATCCCCTACAAAATTAAAATTATGAAGGTTTTCACTTCAATAAGGACTTTTTTAAGAATAGTTTATATTAAAACGTATTATTTTAGTTTTTTTAGTTTATTATCATAAGTGTGCTATAGGAGGGGAAGGGGGTGCCTCAACCATTTTTCAGTTGTGAAAATTATAGAGTTAATGATCTTTTTTTGGTCATTAACCTTTCGCCAGCATATAAATAGTTAGAAAAAACTCAATCTTTGGAAAAAAGTTGGGAAAATTGAGGTAAAAAAAACTCAATCTTTTCAAGATTTTTTTTTCTACTCATCGCACCAAAAAGCAAGCAAGTGGCATCACTGAGCACGGTTCGCCGTTATTCACTTTTAGTTCGACTTTGGAAAACATTCAGTTTTCCTTTACTGTTTGTTTATATATATACCCGAGAGTTTGGACTTTTTAATGTAATATAATGTAAAATAAAATTCGAAAAATTTAAAAAAATCGTTAAAAAAAGATTATTTATTTATTTATTTTTTTTGTAATTTTAAGGTCACGTGCGTGACCCTTTATGGAGATTAAAAAACGTTTCGCCCAATAGATTATTTGATTTTTATTAATTAAAAACAAGAGTTTAATATAAAATTATTAAAAATATAAAAATTAAAAAATTAAATTTAAAAAATATAAAAAATTTAAATCTTTAAAAAAAGATTAATAATTTTTTTTGTAATTTTAGAATAAATTCTCTTTTATTTTCAACAAGCAAATTTAATAGTTGTTTATACTAACCTATTTATTAAAAAATTACGAAGGCCACACCCTTTTTTGAGATTAAAAAACGTTTCGCCCGATAGATTATTTTATTTTTGGTTTTAAATCGATATTTACATTATACACGGTAAGAAATAAGTGGGCTCTGCGGCTATACATATAAGATATTTGGTAACAGGCTATATATTGTAAGAGACACGATAACTAATAATGTTAAAAATAAATTGGAAACGATTATATTTATTACAGAAACGATTATATTATAGGCACTATTATAAATTTACAGAAATTTTATTATAATATAACGGCGAACCGTGTGTGTGCTAACGCTTTATTATCTGGAGAAAGTTTTAAATGGGAATATGTTCTTCTCCAAGGACTAAACCTATCATGTCTTATGTATTTTTGTGGGCTGAAACCGAATTTTCAATTTAAAAAAATTTCTACCGCGTAGATTTCGAGTTTTTATAGTCAAAATACCGTATTTTGACAATAAAATCCGGGATTTACTCGAAATCTACGCTGTAGAAAATTTTTTAAATTGAAAACTCGGCTTCAGAACACAAACATACATAATACATGATAGGTTAAGTCCTTGGAGAAGAATTATTTTTTTTTTTAGACCTGTGTTATTGGTAATTTTTGAAGTTTGCTAGCAATTAAAATAATAACTTCAACAGTAAAATAAAAAGTTTGAGTTCTCTAACCAAAATTTTACCAATGATTGAAATAATGGCCGAGAGTATATTAATTAAAATTTGAAACTCAAGAAATGGTTTAATTTTATTTTTTTGCGAGAAATTTGTAATTTCATTTTAGTAAAATCCAAATTTTTATTTAAATACTTAATACTAAATACTTAAGTATTTTAATATTGTTTTTTTTTTATTTTGTAGGCAGAAACAATGGATCAAGAACAAGTAAACTGTAAGTACCTTTAACATTTTTATTGGTCATAATTTTGAAAATATCATTTAATGACCCATAACTCTTCTTTGTTTTAAGGTCCATAACGGTCCATAATAATAAAAAAATAAAATAAATTTTCTGTAAAACGGTATATCTCACACTTCATTGTATGTTCTCTAGGCCGAGATATTTAAATTCAAAAATTCAGCTATAGATATACATTGGTCCTTTTTTACAAAAAAATATACAGGGTTGGTCCGGAAATGACCCTTAGGAGGGTCGTAACTGTCTTAAGGGTTCATCTAAAAAGTAGTTTTTATTTAATATTTCTGGAACCCTATAAACCACAGTAACAAATTTTTGCACATGCCTTAACATTGATAAGGCTGACAAGGCTATAATTTCATGTAATTTTTGTTTGGCAATTTTAACCAGGGGCGTGCAAAATGGGGGGCAGATGTCACTTTTTTGCCCCAAACTTTTATATCTGTAGATTTTTTGTCATTTTCTTAATAAAAGATTAATCTTTAATTAAAATTACATGAAATGATAGCCTTTATCAATATTAAGGCTTGTGTGAAAACTCGTTATTGTGGTTTATAGGGTTTCAGGAACATTAAATAAAAACTACTTTTTAGATGTACCCTTAAGAGGACCTTTATAGGAATTTTTTTTCATATTTTTTAACGTAGAATCACATCTTAAATTTCTCGAACTTATTTTTGAATAACTCTGTATATAAATAACTTATTCTTATATCTGGGGCATGTAGTATCAAACAGTAATAAGTCTAACTTAGTTAACTTTAGGAAAACCGCAAAAATATGTCATTCTTCTTGTACAAGACTTATAAAATTTGAAATATGTAGGTACATATGTGGCTTTTTATTCAGCTTAATGAAAGTTATTAGTTATCATTAAAGTTCAGCTTGATTTTATGTTGATTCAAAATAAATAACTGCCTATTTTATGATTTTATGATACACTGGTATGTCATCGGAATTTGACTAGTGTAAAATGTTTGAATACAGCTAAAACAGAACAAAAATACAAATAAACACAATATTAAACTAGAATATGTAAAAATCTAAGGCCTTAAAACAAAACATAATAAAATACTAACCTAAGTAATAGCATATAGAAATTTTTGAAAAAAATATTTGTAAACTAAGCGTAAAGTTTTAAATGTATCAGTTAATAATATTAATTTCTTATTAATTATTTAAATCGTGTTGTCTGTCAGACAACGCAGGACCAGTTAAGGGTTAAATATCTCGTTAAATCTCCACCCGTTTAAAATAAATTTAATTTATTTTATTACTAGGTACCACAAAAATAACTTTAGTTTAAAATAAATTTAATTTATTTTATTACTAGGTACCACAAAAATAACTTTAGTTTAATAAATTAAATAAATAAAAATATTGTGTAAAAACAAATTTATTTGACATAATCTCGAAATAAAGAAAGAAAAACACTCACATAAAATTACAGGTATTTTATAAATAATGAAAAACATACACATTTCTTGTTCGTAAAAATACAGTGTTAGATTTACACACAAAATTTTGTGGATTTACAATGTTTCATAATTTATTAAATTTATTATTATTAAAATAAAGAGTTGGGTAAAAACGAGAAATCAAAAATAGTTGACGTGTTTTTAGAAATTTGAATAAAAAAAGATTTTATAATCTAACCATTGTGATCTCTTAAATTTTGATATACATTTTTGAGTCGCCTTGAAGAAATCTATACATTTATACTGAAGCATATTCATTTAATTTGAGTTTTTGACATTGGATTAATAAGTCATTAATACCAAAGTAAAAAAAAAATTGACACGCTAATTTCAAAGTTTTATTCTTATACTCTAGAGGAAATAAAATTAGACTTTAATGTTTATTTTTATTTTATTTATGACCAAATTGTGGCGCCAAGATTCTTAAAAAACATTTTTTACATGAAATTAATGGCATGTATGTTTTAAATTGGCCTATTCTTTATATTGATGATTGAGTGGCCACATTTTTAAAATTCTTTATAAAATAAGAACATACAGTGTGTCCCCGGATCGACTTGACAATACCACAAAATGACCTTTTTTTTTCGAATTAAGAAAAACTGCTTTGGAATTTTGCCCTGCTTGCTTAAAAACTAGTTTTTGTCAAAATAAAATGTTGAAAAATTATAAATTATAGGTGGCGCCAGATATCAGTGAGAGTAAAAAAAAATATATTATTCAAATTATTAAAATTTGACATGCGGCTCTTATTTTTGATTATAAATCTATTTTTTAAATAACTTTATTTGTATCTGTTACGGAAAGGTAAGTTTACCTGAAAACTTTTTACTATTATCTGGCGCAACCTACAATTTAAAAAAAAAATTATTTAAAAAAAAATTAGTTTTTAAGCAAGCAGGGCAAAGTCCCAAATCAGTTTTTCTTAATTAAAAAAAAATGGTAATTTTGTAGTATTGTCAAGTCGATCCCGGGACACACTGTATACCGGGTATATTATACAGACTACTTTTCTAAGCTGAAAGGTCCTATCTGTATATGTTAAACCTATGTAGATAGGACCTTTCAGCTTAGCACGGCAGCACATACCTACCACAAAAAAGCAAAATTATTTTATGGAACCATAATAAAATTATCGAAATTTAACTACCTCTTGTGATATTACTGTCGATAATTTGCACTATTGCAGTTTTCATCTTAAAATTTTTATAAAATATCCTTCATATATTTTAAATTATTAGATCATTCTGTTTTGGCATATCAAAAAAAAAATCAGGATGTACTGTTGCAGTTTTTGCCTTAAAATTCTTATAAAATAGTCCATTAAAAGAAACTTCTTGCAATTTTAATTAAGACATCCTTTTATTCTGGCATACCAAAAACATTTTGCTTTCAGAAATTAATTCTTGTGCATTTCATGCATTCAAACAATCTTCAAGAAAAATGCTTTTGATATACCAGAACAAAATTGTCAATAATTCAACTTGCACTAAGAATATTACTGTTAAAAAATAACAAGATTTTGAATCTATGTTCAAAAATAGAAATACTCGACATACTGACAGATTAATTTTTACGAAAATTAAATTTTAATTTAATATAAAAAGTAGTTTATAGATTAATTAACTTTTTTTTTTAACCAAAAATTATAGTACTCAGAAGAGCATTCTCAATGTTTGACTCAACCAAAAAGGGCAGAATTGAAAAAGAAAAGGTACGCACTATTTTGACCACTTTGGGACACCAGTACGATGATACCGAACTAGATGCCCTTCTTCAGGGAGAAGACCCAGAAGGTAAAATAGCTGCAAGGATTTAACAATGCTTTTTGACTTTTTGCCTTTATCTAAAAAAGTTAAAGTAAAAAAAAGATAAATTATTTTATCACTGTGTAATTGTGTGTGGTTGCAATCTTTATATTATTACTAATCAAAATGTTGGTATTATTTACCGGTTTGGACTTTTTCTGAATACCGTAACATACTTTAAACTAGATCAGTAATACAACTTAACAACAACTCAAAGTATACCATACTATAAGCGTGATATGCTTTACCAAGTGTTACAGTAATTTTTACCATAACATAAACACATGTTGCGTGGGGATTCAAATGTACCAGCACGGTCTCTATGTTAGTATGACAACATTTTGTATACAATACACACATTGCAGTATTTAATATTACAAGTAAAGTATTAAATACCAATGGTGGCGATATAAATAACAAATATGTATTTACAAATAAAACTTAGTATTAAAATTACAACGACATTTTCTGAGTGTACTTAAAAAAAATCGGTTCTCTTTTTTCTTTTGCATGCTTTTTTCTTCAATATTTGTGTGGGAGTAGAAAGTACTACGTATGTAGTAGACGGTAAATAATTTAAAGTATAAATGTGTTATTTTTTGGCATGGTATGAACAGGATCAGTGCCCTAACTAGGGACACTAGATCTAGATCTTCAGTTAGTAAGACCTAAAAACTAAATTTAACTTTAATAAGAAAAGTTTTATTATAGCAATACTAAAAATAATAAAAAATTAATAATGTTAAATTTATTTAATTAATGATTTTTAAGCATTAAACAATATATTAATAACATTATTAATAAAAGCGACCATCGGTTCAAAATTAATAAAATTCTTTTTTCGGTGTATCCATCATTAAAATTAAAAATAAAAATCTGTATTTTAACAATTCAATCGATAAAACGCTTATAAGTACAAACAAAAATTCAATTAACAATCCAATTATTCCTTTTGTTTTTAAAATACATAAAAATTCAAAGTTGCTTCAATTGCTACAAATACAAAAAAAAATAAAAAAAAATAGACAAACTACAAATTTTATTTAAAATGAATGAAAAGCGGAAAATTTGCTTAATTTGTTTAAAAGATTCCGGTTTCGTTGACTTAGACAAAGTATTCGATATAGTCATGGCCAACGTTAGCAACGACCACTTTATGATTACAGTTTTTATTTACTTATTTTTTGAAGAATTGATTATTTTTAAAAAAAAGTTTAAATACCTATATATTAATTTATTATTCCATCAATCTATTTTCTAATCATCTAGAAATAGATGGCGCACAAGTCTACATCAATCTAATGGCTATATTCCTTTTGCGAGTAAAGTCTAAAAACGTTTTCTTAATCAGCGTGCAGAGTTGACTCTTGGTACTGAAGAGGGCCAACAGCCCGAAACTGTCAGTCTACCAATATCACTCTGTACGATGATTAGAAAATAGATTGATGGAATAATAAATTAATATTTTTATAATTTTGTTTAAAATTAAAAATTTCTGTCCTTACTAATTTTACGTCTAACCACCCGTTAGTGGTACTATGTGCTTGAGACACACAAGTCTTCAACTTGCTACCATTCAAAGTCTCCAGATTAGGAGAGGTATGAGTAGTTGTCTACATCTAGAAATAGATGGCGCACAAGTCTACATCAATCTAATGGCTATATTCCTTTTGCGAGTAAAGTCTAAAAACGTTTTCTTAATCAGCGTGCAGAGTTGACTCTTGGTACTGAAGAGGGCCAGCAGCCCGAAACTGTCAGTCTACCAATATCACTCTGTACGATGATTAGAAAATAGATTGATGGAATAATAAATTAATATTTTTATAATTTTGTTTAAAATTAAAAATTTCTGTCCTTACTAATTTTACGTCTAACCACCCGTTAGTGGTACTATGTGCTTGAGACACACAAGTCTTCAACTTGCTACCATTCAAAGTCTCCAGATTAGGAGAGGTATGAGTAGTTGTCTACATCTAGAAATAGATGGCGTACAAGTCTACATCAATCTAATGGCTATATTCCTTTTGCGAGTAAAGTCTAAAAACGTTTTCTTAATCAGCGTGCAGAGTTGACTCTTGGTACTGAAGAGGGCCAGCAGCCCGAAACTGTCAGTCTACCAATATCACTCTGTACGATGATTAGAAAATAGATTGATGGAATAATAAATTAATATTTTTATAATTTTGTTTAAAATTAAAAATTTCTGTCCTTACTAATTTTACGTCTAACCACCCGTTAGTGGTACTATGTGCTTGAGACACACAAGTCTTCAACTTGCTACCATTCAAAGTCTCCAGATAAGGAGAGGTATGAGTAGTTGTCTACATCTAGAAATAGATGGCGCACAAGTCTACATCAATCTAATGGCTATATTCCTTTTGCGAGTAAAGTCTAAAAACGTTTTCTTAATCAGCGTGCAGAGTTGACTCTTGGTACTGAAGAGGGCCAGCAGCCCGAAACTGTCAGTCTACCAATATCACTCTGTACGATGATTAGAAAATAGATTGATGGAATAATAAATTAATATTTTTATAATTTTGTTTAAAATTAAAAATTTCTGTCCTTACCTATATATTAATAATAGTATAAACAGTAATTTTAAATTATAATTGGGTCAAATCAAATTTTATTTACTCTGTGATTGATAAGAAAACACAAAAGTAATCGCGAACTTTCGAATTATGATTACTTTTATGTTTTTATGTACTAAATCAGTGCGTCCTGCACTTCCAGGCCGCGCTTCTGGCTTAGACTTCCTAGTGGGCCATTTCATGGCCAGCTAAGTTGAAATTTTGAAGCAAAATATCACATATTTGTCAAAAATAATTGTGTTGTTTGTGAGAAAAAATAAATCTGTTATTTTTTACAAAAACAGCAAATATATAATATTAAATTCAGAAAATGCATAGTAATAGTATGATAAATAGGTAAAAAAATAAAGAAAAAAGGAGAGAAAAGAATTTTAATGCATTGAAAAGCAAAATCAGTTAATCATTTTTATAATTCCATCAACATTTTTTAAACATTTCACCACTTTATAATTAAATGTTAAGTCTCAAAATATAGAACTGACAAACTGACAATAACAAAGTCTTAGTATTATTTTTAGTAATATTTTCCTTATGTTGGCGTACCAGCGTTGTCAGACCCTAGTGGATCATATCAAAGCCAACTAGATGGTCCAGTAGCGCGGCCTGGAAGTGAAGAACGCCTTGACTAAATCGATATAGATTTTACGAAATTTTGATTTATTCTTAATATTTATGCTATTTTTTAAATGTTTATTTATGAAAGATAAGTTAAAAAATAAAAATAAATAAAAAGTTATTGCACTATAATCATGAACTAATCTTTGCCCAGCTCTGCAACTGGCACGTCAATATTAAAAAGATGTGATAAAAATAGTTCTAAATAACTAAATGGTATCGTCTTTAATAAATGTTCTTATTATTTTTTTTTAAATTTATTACTTTGCCCAATGGGCACTGCCCACTTTGGGACTACCCAACTATCGACTCTACGGTATTCAATCTGATAATCTAATTTTCTAATTATTCCAATTCTAATTCTACGTACCGTATTTATACCAAAATGTTTTACAAACAAACCTACTTTATTTAAGTTCAATAACACAAGAATGCTTGGTGTGCAAAACATCTGTATGCAATACAAGGTACTAATTTATAAATAATAAAATTGTTTTATGAAATTTAGGTAAAGCCTGTATGGCTTCCTAGCCAACTCTTGACAATATAAAAAAATGACTTATACATTTCTAAAAAAAATGTTCTTTCTAAGCAAGTAGATTTTTTCCTTTGCTTTTTATATTATTTGACTTATTCTTTTTTATTGTTTTTATTTATAGTTTTGTATACATTTAAAAAGTATTCTTTATACAATTTTAAACTCTTTAAATTTTATTCCAGCAATTTATGAAAAGTTTTATTTTTTTGTAAAATATTTTATAAAAGCCTCTCATATAAAATTGAAATGTTAAAGGGTCTCTATTCATTGAATCATTTCAAAGCAATTTGTAATTTTAAATTAATTGTGAACTTCTGTCTAAAAGGTTCCAAGTCGTTGGTATAGGCTTTCTTAAATAAACCTTCCAGGTAGTTTTGAAGCAAAGTTTTGAAGAATGGTCAAAGCCAACAACCAGTGGATATTGATACATTGGGGTTTAGGCTATTCTAAACCGTCTAAAGCACAGCCGCAGTAGATTGTTTTCGGAAGATACGGCGGGTCCAAAACATTTTTTTTTTTAATTTTCACCTTCATCCAAAATTGATAAAGGGGTCGAATAGGTGTAAAAGAAACTAAAAATTAAAAAAATCGATGGAAGAAATTTTGAGTAATACCGAAAAACGTCTGTTTTTGGATATTTTGTAGGTACACCTAACACGTTCTTATTCTTTTGCATTGAAAACATGAAAATACCCTTGTATAGCATATCAGTGAAAAACTTTTTAAATAATATTTTTTTTGATATATGATATAAAAATAAAGAGTATTGTTGTTGCATACTTTAAGGGTTTTTAATTTTTTTATACCAGCTTCCTTAAGCTCACTTAATTTGTGGGCATTTTTGAATAAAAACTTTATGTTATAGTTTTTGATGTAGAATCACCCTGCAGCATTAAATTTTTTATTGGCGCATTTTTTAGTTTATATTTTTAATACTCAGAACGTGAATGATGTTTAAATTGCAATTTTCTCGAAAACCGTTGGCAAAAGAATAATTAACATGTTAGGTGCACCTACAAAATATCCAAAAACAGACGTTTTTCGGTATTACTCAAAATTTCTTCCATCGTTTTTTTTTTTATTTTTAGTTTCTTTTACACGTATTCGATCCCTTAACAATAACTGACATCAATTTTGGATGAAGGTGAAAATTTAAAAAAAAAAAACATGTTTTGGACCCGCCGTGTACTGTTGAGTTCTTAGTGATGGTGATAAAATTCCGAAATCCGAATCCGTTTATTAAATTACACTATTTTTGTTTTCGAAAAATGAAAATCAATTTGTGTAAGTTTTCTTTAAAAAAAAGTCAATAGAGCAATTCTGTAAACTGCAACTCTACAGATAAAATTTTACTAGAATCTTAATATAAACTCCTAAATTATGCTTAAAATTGTAAAGAAACACGGCTATCACCACAATCTGCTGTGATTTTAATGTAGAAGGTTATAAATTAAATAAAATAAATTAAATAGCCTACATCCAGTTCTACCAATATCGACTTGTTGTATACTTTGACCATTTTTAGATAAAAAATAATAAAACCAAGAATTTCTGCCAATACCTGGAACCTGGAAATAAGTTTATAGAAAATATTAAATTAATAATATTTTACATAAAAAATATGAGAAGAGTTTTCCAGAATATTCAAGGTTTTTAAGGTTAATAGGGGGGTAAATGTGCTTAACAATTGTGCGTTTTCTTTGTCGTATTTTTCTAAAAAAATATGTCTAGAGATTTAAATTATTACATTGACAAAAAAGAGATTTAATTGGGGAACGGGAGCTTTCGTCGAAAAATTTACCGCGAAAACAAATATCGCGAAAATATTTCGTCGAAATGTTTTTTTCCGTGCAAAGGATTAACAGCGATAAAAATTTAACGCGAAAAAATATTAAAGCGAAATAAAAATAGCGAAAACTATTACCACGAAAAGTTTTAATAGCGAAATGCAATTACCGCGAAAAATATATAGCGGAAGTAATAGCCGCGAAAATATTTAACGCTCAAAGCAAATTCCGCGTCTAATTTTAAATTATAAAAATACGTTTTTTTATAATACTTTTTCGTTAGCTACGCCAAGTTTAATATATTACCAATTTGTTTAATTCAGTTTTATAATTGCAGAATTAAAAAATTTTTAATATAACTAAATTGTTTGGTTTTTAAAAATATATGTAAGTAAAATTATGATTATATTACTAATAAATATAATATAATATATAAGTAATTTCTTTATATTGGTGTTATAAGTTTAGTATTTAAAAAACATAAATAGGATTAAATTGTTTCGTTTGGTTTGTTTGGTTTTGTTTTTGATAAAAAATAAAAATAAAACTATGATTATAAAATAAGCGTTTTATTCAAAAAATTATAATATATATTTTAAGGTTATTTTTTAATTAAAATTTAAGGACGATTATATTATTGCGCGGCGAAAATATGCGCGATTATATTATAACGACGTAAAAGTATGCGCGATTTTTATTGTAGCTATAATAGTTTCCGCGGTAAATGTTTTCGCAGTAATAATTTTTCACGGTAATTACTTTTTCGCGGTGAAACCTTCCGCGATTAAATCATTGCGCGGTAAATGTTTTCGCTGTAAATGTTTTCGAGGTAAAAGTTTCGCGGTGAATTTTTCGGCAAAGTCTCCTAGATCCTTTAATTGGAGGTAATTAGATCAATAGTTAAATAAAAATCAACTATTTTTCTGGTATCTGCATGCAATCAGGAACCTGGTAAGGACAAAACAAATTTTCTTGTTGCCCTTACCAGATATCTGGTTTCCCCAACCAAATCTTTTTTATTTTTGTCAAATCTATTTAAGGTATACAAATGAGCATCCAAACTGTAACTAAGGGCATAGCGGGCAGAAGTAAACAAATGCTGTTTAAATACTTTTCGTATATTTCGTTAATTAAATTTAGTGCTAAATTGTTAATAGAGTTTATGTCAATTAGGTTATAATATAGTTATGTTATTTATTTATGCTTTGGATAGAAGTTTAAATAAATACTGAATGCTAAATAACCCCTAAATGACGTAACAATATTATTTAACGTTCGTACAATAAATACGTACAGGGTGATCCAACTTTAGGTGCACAAGCAAATAACTTAGTAATAACTAAAGCATTTTAAAAAATTCTTTTTTGACTTTTATCTTATCTTAAAATGGTTTAAAAATATACTATCTTATGTATGAGGAAGGTGCACTGATACCGATTTATTTGTTTTTACCAGAATGACACACTCCAAACGAGATTTTTAAAATTTTTCGAATTTGTTAAAAACTGTAAAGTTTATTCTATTTATGCTTTTTTTTTTCAGTTTCAGTCAGATTTTAAATAAAAATTATAAGTTTAGTAGTAATTTTGAAAGTGGTCACAATGTACAGTACCTTCCCTTTTAAGTAATGCAATGTACGTCTTACACGATTATAAATTTAAAATTGTAATTTTACTGACCTATAGTAGTAAGTTCGTAGTTGATTCAAAACTAATTGAAAACTCGTAAAGTAAAAAGCTTTGTGTATGTTGGATATATTACGTCCATCAGAACGGCGTACTTTTAATTTTGAACATATTGTAGATTTTCAACCTCGTATTTAACAATTTTTTTCGGCACCGAATCCAATTACACTAGGCAACACGGTTTCTTGCCCAGATTGGAGTCATTTTTTTTAACTAATTTTGGATCGCTGGGACCGAATCTGGCTTTAAAATGTTTTTATTACCTCAAGTTTCTGAGAAAAAATATATAAAAGTGGTAAAACATCATGTTCTAAAAGCGTCGGAGATAAAAATATTTTAAGAGCAAATTTGGATTGGATACTAAACTTAGATTATAAAAACTTTAAATTCATAGGTAAAATAAATAGAGATACAAGGGAAAAAAATTAAAAAAATGCATCCTGTGACACAACTAAGTAGGGGTGGGGATGAGGAGATCATCCCTATAAGGGAACTATCTTAGCGCCACGTACTTATGCTAAAAAACGTCAAAAAGCATCAAAAATGAATTGGGAATATGTTACGTAATATGTTACGTAATAAGTAATATGTTACGTAATACGTAATATGTTACGTAATATGTTATGTAATATGTTACGTAATATGTTACGTAATACGTTCCTTATGTAATCAAGTAAAATTTTTATGATGTAGAACCATTAAAAAACCACAAAAAATACGCAATATTTTTTTTTAGAAATTATTTTTATATTAGCATAATTTCCTGTGCTCAATTTTAAAAAATAACACATGTAGGATTTTTTAAGGTCAAATTCGGATTCTGGGCCTATAAATTGATAAGAAAAATATATTTTTGCGCTTGGGAAAAAAGTTTACACTGAGGTTTAAATTTATTTATTGTTTCATTTATTTACTTTTTACGAAAAAATTAAGCCAAATAAAAAATATTTATTAATTTTTGTAGAGAATTTTATAAGCTACAAATTAACTCCTATGAATTTTTTACACAAACTTGATAGTCTTGCCACAAATGAGCAATTAAGTAAACCGTGCACTTTAATTTTAAGCTTTTTATTTTTTTTCGCTTACTACAGTAGGTCCTTCGCATATGGATTTTTGAATTCCTCGTATTTTATTTAATTTACCCTAAAATTTTCTACTATTTATCAGGACAAAAAAAAAGTTTTGATTTGTTGCCTAGTCTTATAACATTTTTTCGTGTCCTTTTCTTTTATGGCAATTTATATATGCCTTGGCTTATTTGGTCTTGGCCAGATCTTTTAAGTTTACAAAAAAACTGGGACTTGGTAGAACAAATCTGAAATAATTTCGTATAAACGTTGACCTTTCGACCTGAAACTTGGACACATAATTTTTGGACCATTTAAAAAATATATATTTTTTTAAGGACTACCTTTGTGTATTTTTCTGATGGACGTACAAATATGATTGCATGTTTTACTTGCAGCTTTCTTACACGATAGCCTATTTAATTTTCATACGTATGCACATACCGGGTGTCCCAACTCTATTTACCCAACGATTTTCTCGAAAACTAAAAGAGATAATCAAGTTCTGCGAAAACCATTTTAAATTCGACAACTTAAACTATCTTTAAGCATACATTTGATACGTTCAGCTCTCAAAATGTGGGCAGGGGGGCACGGGGGGAGTTTTGTTTTTAATGGAAAGGGGTGATACCCGTGTGATACATCATTTTAAAGCAAATAAAATTCTCTATTGTTTTGTATATTTTTTAATTTTTTAAACAAAAAATGCGACTTCTTAAGTTTTTTTTTGTAAATTTTTATTTATGTCAATTAAAATTAGTTTAAAAGTATAATTTACGTTTTTTTATCATGAAATTAGTAACTAAAAACAAATTGTTTTTTTTTTAGAGTAATTTTGACAAACATACCCATTTTCAACCCTATTTTATACCCAAAAAAACATGTTCAAAAAAATTGAAAAATATATAGTTTTTAACTATATAATTTTAATAAGCTTTAAAATGATGTATCACACGACCCCCCATTCCATTTAAAAAAATGTTCCCTTATACACCCTTGCCCACATTTTAGGAGCTAAAAGTATAAAATATATGCTAAAAGATAGTTTGTCTTATTTAAAATGGTTTTCGCAGAATTTGATTATCTCTTTAAGGTTTCGAGAAAATCGTTGGTTAAATAGAGTTGGGACACCCGGTATTCTAGGTAAAAATTTTTAATTAAAAAAATAATGATAGGGTATATTAACATCTAAATTTCAGCGGAAATTTATATATCCTGTCTCGAGTCCTGCCCTATTAAATAATTATACTATAGGCTAATAGGCGCCCATTGTAGGTGGTTGTTTTTTTCTAGAGGTGAATTTTTTTTATTCGTTAACTTTTTGGCAGGTCGCCTAACTGTTTACATGTAGGGGGCGACAAATCAGTGTTTAGTGCCACTGAGCAGAGCAAACAAGAACGCACATGATAAAATCTACCATGATGACATGGTACCATAGTGCCATAGTACCATGTACCATAGGCTTTGTTTGAAGCATAAACCTATTATGGTGAGGGGCTAGTTTATTGTTTATATTTTGGAGCACGTAAAGAAAGAGAAAAAATGTGTAAACTCACAGTCTAATGTCGTAAACTTGACTCGTACAGTGTTGCCGATTGGCATCACATACTTTAGATATTTTATTGTAAATTTGGACTTTTAGATTTAAATATATTTAATAATTATATTATTAAACATAATTATACACAATAAAAAACATAATTATACACAATAAAGTTTGTTACATTTTTAATTTAAGTATAATGATTGGACTTCATGATACACGGAAATAAATTAGTGGGCTCTGCGCTATACATTATAAGATATTTGGTAACAGTGGCAAATTATAGTGATTTAAGCTATAGATTATAAGGGACACAATAACTAATAATGTTAAAAATAAATTGGAAACGATTATATATATTACAGACACGATTATATTTATTACAGGCACTATTATAAATTTACAGAAATTTTATTATATTATAAAAATTATTAGCACGGACAATAATTAAATCTATTTAAGCTATAAATGCCATACTATTTGTTATATTTTATTATTCACTAAACAATTAAAGTATTTCATATAAATTTTTACACTGACTGCCATAATTGTAAGAGAAAGCCTTGTATTTATATAATAAGCGATTATAATTTGCTTGGTATGTGTGTTATAGCGCTCCTAGCTATAATTTTTTTTTTCCGTGTAAGGTGGAAATTACGCAACATCGCTACAAGGTCGAATAGCGACACCTACGTCTACACTATGAAACTGTATCGCGTTTCTGTTTGTAAATAAACAAACAAAAAGATGACACGTTCATAAACGTTGGTCTGAAATTAAATTTTTAGATTTTACCCTTTGAGAGCAAAGCATTTTTGCACTATGTACGTTTATGCTTTCCTTAAATTAAGGGTTGAGGAGGCTTATATATGACCCTAGCTGTATTAATCAACTAGGTCTAAAAAGTTAAAATCAGCAAAAAAAACGCAGTTTGTTTTCTGCAACTTTGCACAAAACTGATCTATTACCTAACCATACGATGTGGTGGAACTGATTACGTGGATACGATCAAAATCGATACAATTTAATTAAATATAAATAAGCCGTGAAGATATGTAATGCTACGCATTCCATTATATACTTTTCTCATATTGCATTTTCCCAAATACTTAAAAAAATAAAAAAAAAATGTAAAAACAAATTTAAATTTCTTTTTACAAAAAGATCTTTTAAAAAAAGATCTTAAAAAAAAATAAATTATTTTTTTTCAAAATTTTTTAAGTTTCTTTTTGCGGAAAACGAAAAATGAAAAAAAAATAAAAGAAAAACTTTTTAAAGGAAACTTTTTTTATTTCTATTTTCAAAATTTTTCATTTTTTTTAATTCTCTTTTTGCGAAAAACGAAAAATAAAAAAAAATAATATTTTTTTTAAAGTGTAACCCCTATGACTTTTTAGTTTTTGGGGGGATTACTTTTAAAATTTTTAGAATTGATCCTTAAATAAAAGTATTTTTCCTGAAAAAGTTACGTTAATCGGAATTTTCTTTCAACTTTTTTCGATTTTTTTTAGAAGTTTAACCCCCATAACTTTTTTTTTGTTTTTGTGGGGATTACTTTCAAAATCGGAATATTAGGTTTGGAAAAACTGTTAAAATATCCAACATTTTTCCCAAGTAATCCATATAAGTAATATATGTATCATTGGAAAATTCACAAAATTTATCATTTTCTCTTGGTATTTTAATATTACAGGTC
>OY294051.1:31955970-32007754 GCA_958510825.1 Brachypterus glaber
ATACGTGCTAGCCACTACGCTATGCCTCCCAGTATATGTAGATATATTGTAGAATCCGTTTCCCTTTGAGTATTATCTACTAAACTATAATACCCAATATTGGCTCTATAGTAAATCCCTTATTCAGAGCTAAACCTTGATTTGTTAATTAGTTGCTAAATGTAACTCTAGTGTGATTTAAATACACACAGAAAAAAATATATTAAGTACATATTTATGATTACGGGTCGGATCGAAGTAGCCATTACCGGGGGCATGCAAAAAGTAGAATTTTAAAAAACTCTTTTTTCAAGTAAATAGACACTTTAAACTATTTTTAACCAAGCGGAATGTCATGATGACGCTGTTAATACTCAGTGAGTCACTTGGGCATAGTCCATGACTCATGGAGAAGGACTTATTTTTTTTATTATTTTTTTCTCTTTTCAAAAGACGAATAAATACAAAAATATTGTTTTTTTATGATTCTTGTGTTAAGCTCATCCAGGGGCTCGCACAACCTTAATTCAGTGCATTAGAAGAACAATAGCATAATTAATAACGTAATTAGATTATAGTATACAACAATAAATAGTTGTATATGCGCCAACCACTATATATTGCATATAATACAACAACAAAAAAGTAAACGTGTTCGGTATTTACAAACGAGTGCAGTTGTTTGACTTAAAACGCGTGGTTTGGGGGGCGTGTCCATATTTAAAAACTCACGTCTCTTCCTACGTTTGACGAGCTGTGATGTGGGTGTTCTGTGATGTATTTTAAATTCATTTATGTGCACATAGAAACTACATATCACATGTAATTACAGATACATGTACATGCTTATCGTTGGTTATACTTATGCACATAAAAATTTTAGCCCAAAATGCCTACTTTCAATATTTTGGTAAAACATTTATTAGAATCAGCTGATTGTCGCCATTTTTATTAATCATCCTTCCTCAAAAAACTATTATAGTGACAACAACGTTATAATGTTTTAGAATAATCGTAAAATAGTATATTAAAGTACTAGTTTCATAACATACGTAAGTACTAGTGCGCTAAAAACGTGTTATGAAACGAGTGCTTTTTACAACTTTTTCTATTTTGCTCTAAAAAACTTACATTTAAATTGATGACTGATTTAGGGATTTTTGTTTTGATTTGGATTACAGTTTACACTATGATTAAAATTCTAAGAACAAATGATATTTTGATATATTTTATAGTCATCTCTTCTCTTTTTTACTGCAATTAACACAATTTTAACATGGTAAAAATAACCTAAACACAAAATTTTGTAGAAAATTCAACTTTAAAGCGACATTGACATTTGCACGTCAAGAAAACGTCAAGCGATATACCAGGTCTGTTGCCAACCCAAAATAACAAAAAGTACAGACCTCTTATGGGCCAGAAGAACACGCAAAATGCGTGTGATTATGAGCTTATAAGAGTCGCAAAATAGAAAAATGGTATTATATACCTCAAACTTGTAACAGCAACGTTTGTTGTACTATTTTTAGAATTTTCTATCAGTGTGCAGTGCCGTCATGTGTCTTGTGCGCAGGCTTATAACGTTATGTTTATGGTTATTAATTATCAATTATGGACTATGTAATTTTATATAAAATTATGTCGCTTTATGGTATCTTAAATATTGTTTCTATAAAAAAAATTACAATTTTTTTTACAGTGTAGCAGTGGGGCTGAAATAAACAATGTTTACAAGAACAGGCTTTACCAGTCTATCCCGTTCATATGTTTGAGCTTTATATTAGACAAATTTTATATCTCTGATACACAATCTTTATTTGGCGACTCCTAAAAAATAAAACGGTTTAAATTTTGTTTGTTTTTATTTTACTAAACCAAGGCTAGCACTGTCAATAAAAGTTACAACAGTATTGTTTAGTACTTTTCAGCTTATACAGAATTGTATAGAAAATAGTTAAGTTAAAATCTCCGGAGCGTTGCCAGCCGAACGATAAATTTTCCACTTGACAAGAAAAAAAACCCTGCTCTTGGGTTTTATGTTCGGTAGTTTTTATAATTTTTATAAAATGTTTATAACGTACCAAATAAAATAGTATATGATTTTATACGAAAAGCACAGAATACCGATAATAGGTATAAAGGTGACACATTTTAAGTTTTGTTTAAAAGCCGAGGGTGCGAGGGTGGAAATAAACTATTTATTAACAATGTGAAACTTTCGTCCGATTTAAACATACGTTATTTTTTTCAAACGGTAAAAATTTTGTATTTAAAATGCTCCACATTTTTGAATCCATGTTATAATTCCAATTACAAATTAACTTTTGGCTTTTTCCTTCTGGATAATTGGTCACTAACTTTTGTTACTCTATGTGCCGGGAAATTGGAAACTCTCTGGACGTATCCAAGCACAATCTCTTCTTTAACTGCTACCTCATGTAAGGTATCAATTGGGTTCTAAGGTATCTTTTTGTTTCAAGTCACATAAAAAATGTTTCGTATAAAAATCATAACATAAATATTCACGACTCACTTAAAACTTTACTAATAAAAAAATACTTTTCCGGCTCATCACTATAAAATAATATAAAATCAAATCCTGCGCATATCAGTCATAGCAATGTTGTTGCTGGAGCACCTTTTGAATCCGCCGAAAAGGTCTTTTTGCGTCAAATAACTTCCAAAGACTGTTGTTGTTATGCTATTTATTTAAGAATATATATTTTTTTTTGACAAAGTTATATTCAGATGTCGACAAACTTGATATCCGCTATCGGCTCGCAAATCAGACTCATCAAGGCCCTTGACACACAAATAACCATTCATTTAAATTATCTTTCTACAAAAATCTACAATTACTTATGTGTAAATGTTAGGGCTAAAGGACTCCGGTCAATGGCCAATTGTAGAAACAATAAACAACATTTATTATTATTATTATTTGTGTAAATGTCATTAAAATTTTTATAAATAACAGTGGATCTACACGGAAAGAAATTAGTGGGCTCTGCGCTATACATTATAAGATATTTGGTAACAGTGGCAAAATATAGTGATTTAAGCTATAGATTATAAGGGACACAATAACTAATAATGTTAAAAATAAATTGGAAACGATTATATATATTACAGACACGATTATATTTATTACAGGCACTATTATAAATTTACAGAAATTTTATGTGTGTTATAGCGCTCCTAGCTATAATTTTTTTTCCCTGTAAACATGAACCCTGCGGCACACCTGAATATCAACTTTTATGCCTAGTATTTTAGTTGGATTCAATAAGGAAGAAAACATTTTCGGAGATCCCAAATAAATTAAGTATTTTTAGTAACACAATAATCTATCTAATGGTGGCAGGCTACTGTAACTCAAAATACAATAACACTATTTGTTAATAAAAAACACTTAACAGCTTATGGGATTGGTTATTTATTTTTGAAAAAAAAAGTGTTTTATCCGAGACTTATTTAGAGCTAAAATCTAATTATTATTATTCTTTAAAGCAGTAAATTTGAAAAATGTTCAATTTAAATGCGGGCTTTTATATATCCTGTCACTAATATGTTTTTAATTTATTTTCCGTTTACATTTTACATTAAAATCAAGTTAAAACTTTCAATCAAAATAATACGGTAAAGTTACCTGTTAACTTTAATTAATAGTTGTCCCAAAATTGGAGCAGTAATTTTATTTTTGTCCATAAATAAACTTCTCTATAGGTAAGATAATTTTATTAAAAAAAACTTATAGTCTAAGAGCTGGTGACCATTTTTATTTCATTATTTGCTGCCAGCTGTATTTTATATACAGGGTGATCCATAACTGGCATGCCAAAATTTAAGAGGTGATTCTACATCCAAAAATATGAAAAAAAGATTGGTCCGGAAATGAGCCCTAAGGGAGCTACGGCCCTTCGAAGATGACGTATTGAATGGGGAACAAAAAAAAGCACCAATAAAATTTTAATGCTGCAGGGTGATTCTTCATTTAAAACTGAGAAAAAAGTATTATACACCAAAACACCTAAATTTATTATTAAAGGAGTAATAGCCTTTTAAAAAGTAACGTTTTTGGTGGCACTAAATGTTACTTCCTCTTAATTGCATTTTTTTTTTGATAACGGTTGCTCCTACAGTGTTACACTATATGATATTTTATATGTATTTTTACTCTAGAACAACAAATCCAAAAAACATACACATAGAAAAGTTAGGGGCAAAAATGTTTTAAGCCTCATATATTTTGTCCGTCTGGGCACGCCTCTGGATAAATTAAAAAAATAAATTAACATAAACTTATTGCCCTTATTAATACTAGTATACATGCAAAAGCTCGCCGCTCTAGCTTAAACGGTACCCGAGTTATTAATTAAAAACCTTATTTTTATTACAATTTTAAAGGGCCCTAGATCCCTTAGGGCTCATTTCCGGACCAACCTTTACAGGAACTTTTTTTATATTTTTGGATCTAGAATCACCTCTTAAATTTTGGCATGCCAGTTATGGATCACCCTGTATGTCTTAAAGTACATTCAAATTAAGCTACTTGCAAATCGCCAGGTTCTGGATCGGGTTCTATTGGATGCTAGAAGCCTCTAAAAGGTGGTGAAATGTGGTCCCCGAAAAATATATTTTTAACTTACCGACTCAAACAAATTACATTTATTACATTTAGATTAGTCTATTTTCACAGTTTTACACAATTATTCGCTAGGCTAAGAGTTAAAACAATACTTTAAAAACTTTATATGACATATGACAAAACTCTTTAATTTTCATTTAATCAAAATGTCATTTCATAAATTCTCATTTCTTTAAAAAATGAAGTATCACATATTTTAAAGGTACTTTTTAAAGACTGTTCGACCCCTTGGCTCCAGAATTATTGTGTATAACTATGAAAATAGCTTAATCTCAATATATTAAATGAAATGTATATGACTCGGCAAGTTAAAAATTGATTTTTTGGTAGCTCATCGCCATAGCTTTCGGAGTTTCTAGCACCAAAGAAACCGGATCCGGAGTCTAACAATTTGAAAATAGCTTAATTTGAATGTACTTTAAGACATATATAATATATAGGCGGGAGCAAATAATGAAATAAAAATGGTCACCAGCTCTCCGACTATTAATGGTGTTTTATCTACGAGGAGGGGTTGAAAATTCTGCTAGGAATTGTTATAGGAGCGCCGGACTTGACAGCGAAGAAACAACCGCGAAGACCATTACCGCGATCGCCATTACCGCGACAATCCATTACCGCGCAGTTCATAACCGCGAACGGTCTTTACCGGGTATGACTTACAGCGAAAATCGTTATACATTATTTTTATTTTATATAAGGGTGTTTCCCTGGGATTGATGGCAGTTTGGTTTGGTTAGTTTTGGTTTTGGTTTAAATTTTTATTAATAAAGTGGAACGTTTACTAAATGTACCCATATATCTGTGTTTGGGTTTTTTATGTGTGTTTTTTTTTTTAATTTAAATCGACTTATTTGTATAAATCACTGATTAATAATCAGTTTAGTACGAATCGTCATGTCGATAGAAATAATGAAAAGTGCTAGGGGCAAAGACCTCGCTGTATATAAACATTTCATATACAGGAAAGAAAAGTCCGTTAAAAATAAAAAAAAATTGTAAGTGTATAAATTACGACGTGCTACCCTTATTATACTATTCACAGCGGCTGTGCTTTTCGTTTCGAATTTTCCAAAATCGCCAAAAACGTCCAAAAAATTCTTGGATACAAATGTGTTTTAGGAAAAAATAAGGAACTTTGAGAATATCCGTTCGTCCGTCCGCCGTCCGTCCGTCCAATGTCACGTTTTTTGTGGACACGATAACTCAAGAACGGATAATCCGATCGACTTAAAATTTTCAGGAAAAATCAAGTTCTATGATGGGAAGATCCTTATTGTTTATGAAAGTAATCCCGCCAAAAACAAAAAAGTTATAAGGGGTTAAACTTTTTTTTTATGAAAAACTATAATTTTTATTTTTTTTTAAATATTTGTTTTTCGCTAAAAGAAAATTTAGAAAATTAAGTTTTTTTTTAAATTACAACTTTTATCCCCTGAAATTTACAACTTTTTCCAATTTTAAGATAGGTAAGGGGGAGGCTTACCCCGCCCCCCCATAGCTACAGCCCTGAGAAAAAATTAAATGACCTTAAATAATTATAATTGTTGTAATAGATTTTGAGTGGCTCTTACGCTCGGTAGACAACCCTACAGACTCCTCACAAAAAGCAGTACTTTTCTTTTTTTAATGTTGTATACCCTTTTATCATCTAGCCATATACATAACAATATATTATGTACAATCTGCCCAACACATATTGTTTCGACAGCTTAATTTGAAAAATAATGCATAATTTCCCATATATCCCATATTTTTTGCTCAAAAATATAATGTTAAACTGAATGTAATAAATTTTCATATGTAAATATTAAAAATAGTAATTTTAGGTTGTTGAATTTTATGTTTATGCCAGAATACAAAGCACTGGTTTTTATTCGGACTCAATTTATAGCAGAAATATCTAGCATACAATGTATTCAAGTTTTCAATTTACGTCGTCTTATAGGGAAATTTTAAATCTCCATCCTAAAGAAACTCTCTCGCCAAAAATATATATATATTTTTATTTATACTACATTTGCTAGAATTTTTCTGAATAACTTTTATAAAACAGGAAATTTAAAATAAATTTTTACATCGGCACTTAGTGTTACTGAGTGCCGATGTATTGAAATCGTTGGGGAAAAGTCAAAATTTTTGACCAGAGTCGAAATCAGTAAAAAAAAATTCTCTCGCCTGTCTGTCGGTAAACTCGATAACTCAATTTCTAAATAATATATCGACAAGCGTTTTTTGCATATTGTTTCTTATCTTATCTTATTTCGAAGAGTTGATTAGATTGTGGGGGTAAACGATTGGGGTAAGGGGGTAAGAATGGGGTAAAACTCCTATTTTTAGCGTTTTTTGGTTATAATTAAGGCAATTATTATTGCGTTTTATTAATTTAGCACCTATATGAAAGATAATTTTAAATTGATCAAAAAATGTTATTTTTTCCAAAAATGCATTGTTTTCGAGATATTGGCGTTTAAAGCAGTAAAACGTTTTTTTAGCATATCTCATTTATTTATAACCCGATTTTAAAGAATTATATTTAAATGAAAGCTGTTTTAAAGCCCTATAAAAAAATGCTATATACAGTTTTTTGGTAGATTATAACGTTTTGGAGATACAGACTTTCAAACCTTAATAAATTATGCAGGTGTATTAATGGTTGATGACACAACTTTCCTTTTTATAACGTTTCAAATTAGTGCCTAGTGCCGATGTTTTGACAAGGTGCTTGCTACTGTTCAGCTGGTTCCAATATACAGATAATCCTACGATTTAAATATAGCTAAAATCGTACAAAAACCAAATAAATGTTTACTTAACCATTTTGTTAAATAGCAGTAACTGATGTTATTATATGAAGCTGGAGGAAATGGAAAAGTGGCAAATATAGAGGTTTCAGATCTGCAGAAGCAAGAAGTCTCTCCAAGATGGTTATTTTTTATGTTAATATTCCTGCTTTTTTACAAAATTAATGGAGAGCCTCTAGCATAAGCTTAAAGCTTATTTGGAGCTCTCCATGAATATGTATACCAAATAACTGAATAAATAGTTACAATAAATAAAAATAAATAAATAAAAATAAATAAATACATTTAGGGTAGCTCGCCATAAGGGGATACAAATTCTACTTTGAAGTGTATACTAAACGGATGGATATAGTCGCCTCCAGAGATATAAGAGATTTGTTTTTAGCAATAATAATTTTTTTCTGGCGCGTGTCAAACTGTTTGTCCAATCCAGGGACGTTGCATAATTTTAGGCTTAAACTAATGTATTTTTATCGAGTTGACGGGTTCCAGCCAATTAACGTTTGACCCTATCCAATCATATTTCACGCAAGATTTAGCCACACCTACAAGGCTTGTAGCAATATATATTTACTTGATCGGCTTTTTTATTTGCGTTCTGTGCATCGAGCTATATAATATAAATACGTAAATAATGTAAACATTCTACTATATCTTTGGCGGCGACTATAATCTGTCGAAAAAACCGCCGCTGGTTAAATAGTAAAGGCGCTTTCCAAAATAAGTAATTTTTGGTGAAACCGGTTATTTTAAAATTCAAGCTTACCCAGGGTGTTCCAAAAAGCACTTTAAAGATTTTTACTTAATTTATTATAATTATAGATTTTCTCTTTTTTGCATTTTTTAAAGCCACTTTGTTTTTTGAATTTATTTTATCTTAATTTTTTATCAAGGTACGTCTTGATAACAAATGAACATAATATAAATCAATGAACAAAGTGGCTTTAAAAATTTTAAAAAAATATTAAAATGTCATTTTTAAGTACAGCTTGTTTATTTGTTTGTTTATTTGTTTAACCTCGTACTATTCTACTTAATTAAGCATCCCCTAAGTCCAGGACTTGTGTGGGCTAGTAGTAGAGGGAACCACCGGCTTATACTGACTTTCGAACCAGTTTCTAGGGATTGTCCGTTTCACTTATCGCCTTCGCCAAATTTCAATTATTAATTAACTGAAAAAGGCAAATCGGCGCCAGTGAGAATCGAACTCACGATAGTAGACTTGCTATACATACGCGCTAGCCACTACGCTATGCCTCCCATATTAAAGCTATTAAGCTTAAGTAGTTTTTGGAAAACCCTGTGTAAGCTTGAATTTTAAAATTCTACCTGAACTTTCCCCGGTTAAAAATTCAGTAAAACTACACTACACGAATGTTTAGAAGATTGTTTTCAATTTTCTCTGAAATTAAATGAAATTTTTGATCAAACGGAATGTTAAAGTTCATTGAATTTACCCGGAATTCAATTTTCGGGTTCGATTCATCACTTGAAACGCAAAATGGCGGACTGTTCAGAGTTAAGTGACTTGACAAAACAAATTGCACCAATTAGTGTACAAAGTATTAGCAAGCTATGAAGATATATAGTGCTTCGCATTACAAAGTATACTCTCTGCAGTACACTGAAAAAAATTGGGGTAAAATTACACAATAATTAGTAAATTTAAATAGCAATAATAATGCAATTATCTTAGTGAAAATAAAATATATATATATATATATATATATATATATTTTTACAAAAATGTTGTAATTTTATTAATGTTATTTAGCAAACTGTTGTTAGTTTTATACAATAATCAGTATTTTTACTTCGTCCATTAAGAATTTTACTATTAGCATTGTACAAGTACAAATGAATTTTAAATAACTTTTTATCTTTTAATGTAAATTAACAAAACCTTATTAATTTTACAAACAAAATTGCGTTATTACTTCAGCTATTGTGAATTTACCTTAATAAGACTAGCAACGAAGTGGAACAGCCTAATGCGTGTTCCTCCTGCACCAGTTGATGCCGTAGCACGTTGTTGTGAGACGCCGGCAAATGTTTTTTTTAATTTAGCAGTGTTGTTATATTTATAATCTGTAAGTAAGTTATCCTTGGTATTTAGATGTTATTTTGTAGTTTTTGTAGGTGTAGGTTACATTTTGGCTAATTTATCCATAGTTGTGCAGAGCCGTCGGCAGGTAAATTTTTAATTATTTTTTAATGATCTCTAACCGTTTACGAGATAAAATGCATGGGCGGGACATTTAAATCACCCTGTACACAGAGACAATTATACTAGTTTAGTAGTATTATAGTAGTATAGTTTGTTAAAATATTTATGTAATAAAAACACCTTTCAGTTTATAATGTGTTTTCTTTGTAGTTTCAACTTCATACCCACACCATTTGTTTTTCATTTTCTTTTCTATACATAGCAGTAAAATTGTAAAATTCAGTTTTAATTTCACAAAAAAAAATTGAATTTCATTAATAATTTTGCAAAATAATTTTAAGTTTCCATAACATTTCGCAAAAATAATGTGAAATTACACTGCGTTTTTTTTTTTTAAATATGTAACTTCATGTTTGCAACTTGTAAAAACACTGTAATAGTTATCGTAAATATATAAAATATTTGTAATAATAATATGTAAAATAATATAATAATAACAAATAAGTTGTTTATTTATGCAATAAATTTACAATATTTTTGTAAATATACTATAGAAGAAATTAAAACTGCTATTATAAATGAAACAAATATAAACAACGATTGGAAATATATTATGGTAATTTTACTCGTCTTTTATGAATGTTAAGTACTCTTTTGTAATATTATCAATACTATTTGATAATTTAAACAAATGTTTTGTAATTTTAGAAAATAATTTAAGGTATTTTTACATAACTAGTAGTAAAAATATATTACGCTAATAAATTTACTTTGATAGTGTTTGGCAAAAAATAACCAGCGATAGTAATTTTACAAAATAATTTTTTCAGTGTATATTGTTTTCATTGTTAAAATTCTTCTTGTGGATTTTAACTATTCTTACCTTGATTTTTTTAAACGTACCTGCAGTGCAGGTTCTGCACTCTACAAACCTTTCTTCCGAATGTAAAAAATATAAACTTTGTTTAAAAAATATCGATTTTTTTTTCATGTTGTAACATAAAACTTTCATTGTCAATAACTTTTGCAAAAACAAATTAACACAAAACCTTTTTAAACATAAGAGCTATTAAAAAATTAATTTTACAAAAACGACTTTCGATTTTTTGTGTATTACTTGGGATAATTTCACCCAAACTGAAAATTCAAAATCGAATAAAAAATAACTGGTAAGCAGAAAATTCCAATCAATGCATAGGTCGCTTTTTTGGCTCCGCACGCTTTTTTTGTGTACCTGTGTTATTATACGTAATAATGTTAAAATTTAATTAATGACTTCGTTAATATAACGAATTTGTTCATTTTAAGCATCAATAAAAAAAGAGGATAATTGGATCAAAATTAATAAAATCATTTTTTCGCAGTCTTTGGAAGCTGCGTGGAGTATAATGGAACGTACAATTTGGATGCATTTAATGAAATTTATCGAGCTACACTAAATAGATGAAAAGGGCATTGTTGAAATTCAATTTATAGAATAAAATAGTTAAAATTTTGAATGAATATCAATAAAGGATATCGTTTTAATAGGGAATTTTGAGCTAAATGAAAAATAGTATATTGTTTTACTAAGAGGAAAAGTGAAGCTTTTTTCTACTAGTCTGTAGAATTTATGGACGACGTGTAGCGGAGTCCGCAAACTACAAACGAGTAAAAAAAAACACTTTTCCTCTGAGTGAAACATACTATTTTTTCTTCAATCATATATTTTTTTTAAATTTTAATTTTTGAATTTAATTTATTGAGTAATAAAGTATGTTTTTTTTATTAAAATAGGCCAATAAAACCCTTTCGAAATAAACTTAAACCTTCCTTAGCTCATTTTAAAATTTTTTTCGTAGGCTAAATCGTACACTTTTCGCGAGTTCGTTTGTAACTTGTCTAATGTAGCATTTTTAATTTCGGAGAGATTTTTAGGTGTATAAACCATATATTCTTCTTCAATCATTTTTAATCAATTTCACACAAGGTTTTTGAACAGAATCTCGAGTCAACCACTTGTTTACATAATAAACGAAATTTGAAGTATGGCTGTCATCAAAGTCAAAGAGTGCTGCCGCCAGTGGTGGTTTTGCTAACTTTTTTTACGGCCTACAACAATGAACTAGTGTGTTCAGTTATAAAATATAAACATTTTAGTACGCTTGAAGAAAAAATATATTTTTGTTTTAAAAATGTGAAATAAAAAAAACGGATTTCTACGTAATTTATTAAAAATTCGTCAAAACCCACTATATCATCGCAAAACTTGACAACAGTGCATCACTGAACAAACGCAATTATTAGCGCGATTTTTAAATTGACCAATCAGTATTATTCTTTCTTACTTATTAATCTTAAGATCTAAAATTTTGGGGAAATAAGTATTTTTTTATATGTCTATTATAATAAGTGTGCAAAATCTTATTATTTTGCATTTTTAGCCCAAAATCCGATACACTCCTTTAATATTTACTAAACTTGAATTAATTTTTTTTTTACGTTTTTGTAACAATTTTTACTACTTTTACCTATCTACCCTATCGTACTATTAATGCCTCTTCCTAAAAATGTTCGTTTAATTTTAACTGTGCTTATATAGTTCTCCGCATGAAAGAAAGTCTCCGACGAAAGGGGGAGGAATCATTCGCGCTCTCTTATTTCCGTCAAGAGCGTTATAAGGCGTGAGTGCCTGCAACGGGCCTCCCACTTGCACACACATTCCAAACATATTTCCCGTAGCCACAGATACGTGCGTCAAACTATATTTATTTTTATTTTCAGAGAGTGGATTGTTAAACTTTGACTCCTTCTGTAGAGTGGCCCTACACTTTTTGGAAAATGAAGATGACGAAGCCCTTCAAAAAGAATTAAAAGCAGCCTTCAGATTATATGATAAAGAAGGTAATTTATATATTTTTTCTCCGTACAAGTAATTGTTTCTGTTAAAGCTTTTCGCTCTTAACATGTGTAAGTTAAATTGTTTTTTACCAGAAAGGCTTTTGACAGTGTTCTCTGTTACTATAATATGTTCTTTAAGTAGTAACTATTAATGAGGACGTTTTGATGTCGGTAATTTATTAAATACTTTTGGTTTAGATATTTTTGTATAAAAACGTAATTAGGATATATTTGAAATTTTAAATGATAATAATAATAATACATAATGATCTAAACCAAAACTTTTAAAAAATGTTCTTACTAACTGTAACGAATATACGTACATAATGTACCACTTTTTTAAGCCGTTTATTAAAAATTAAGTATTGTTGACTTGTATATAATAATAATAATAATATTTATTGCATTTAAGTTTCACAATATAAATAATAAATAATTTGCAACAAATATGCTAATATGCACTAAAATTTACAAAGTAAATTTGAATGTGCGTATATAAAAAAAAAAAAATTAATTATTAAGTAATAAATTAAATATTTTTATTAAAAAGTTTAGTTTAGTTAAGTTCAGTGCGGGGTTCATGCCCTTAACACCTGGTCCCTAGGGACCGTTGTGTTAACCGCACAGAACTCCTCATATCATGCCTGTTTCTTTTATAAAGTCCAGGTACGGTTTCAGGGGAGTGTTCATGATCTCGTTTGGTTTCAGCGAGTCGTTCCCAAAGTACTTCCATCTTCTTAAAGCCACTTTACACGGAGCAATTTGTACGCAAGTTTGATGCTATGCAAGTTTGTTGCAAGAATGATTCAGTCACTGCGCATGCCTTCAGGCAAGTTTGAGGCCATTTTCGTGTCATCAAATTATTTAGAACATGTTCTATTTTTCGGCGATTTTCACGCAAGTTTTATGGTTATTTTCCTGGTACCAACCTGGAAAAAAAATTACCAAATCGTTTTCATTTTACTAATATAGTAGCAACTGCACATGCTAATAATTATTATTATTAATAAAAGTTCGGTCTAACTAAAAAACTTCCTTCAAAAAACAAATGCTAGGTTATGTTTTTGTCAACAAACGCAGAGACACGTCAAAATTGTCTGGTTGGCAGCACTGTTTACCTTGCAATATATAGCACCAAACTTGCGTACAACTGGCTCCGTGAAAAGGCAAATCAGTGTCCAATTGTCCTCATGCTATATCTGGCAGCAAACTTGCATAGCATCAAACTTGCGTACAAATTGCTCCGTGTAAAGTGGTCTTTACAAAGTTTACATATTAATAAGTTCGCTGAAATAAACAAGCATCAAGCATCTTATCAAAAAGATCTAATGTGACCTTACAAAGGATTTTGATGCCACGTGGCATCTTCTTGCCTTTTCTCTCATTAAAATTAATAGGATAAAAAAATTCTTTATTTATCTGCATGATATCACGTGGTGTGGTTCGTTGGTTACATATACATAAATTTAAATTTCTAAGCCTCTGAGTAAATGTTGATTAAAGTTCTATACCTACGGATATCACAGTAACAGTAAATAGACATGATGTTCTGTAATTTGTATGCAAGGATTTCGCCGCTGTGATTTTGGCAATTTTAAGTTAATCAGAGTTAGATTAAACTGAAATTCAGCAAATTCAGTATGTTGTTTGATATAAAATTGATTACGTTCTAAACCTACATTCAATAGTGTTTGCAGATATGTCTAGTCAGTCGACAGGCAAAAGAAAACATTTAAAATATGACATAATTTATTGCTACACATCTACATACAGTGCGGTCCAAAAGTCACCCCCCCCCCTCTTAACTTTTGAACGAGTTGAGATATCGATTTCAAATTTAGAACTCTTAAATAAGACAACTTAAACTATCTTTAAGCATATATTTGATACTTTTATCTCTTAAAATTTGGGCAGGGGGGATGGGGGAAATTTTTTTAAATGGAAAGGGGGGTCGTGTGATACATCATTTTAAAGTCTTTAAAATTCTCTATATAACCATATATTTTTAAATTTTTTAAACATGTTTTTTAAGGTTTTGATTTTTCAGTTTTTTGTGCTAAAAAAATAATTTTTTAAGTTTTTTTTTTGTTAATTTTTATTTATGTCAACTAAAATTAGTTTAAAAGTATAATTTACTTTTTTTCATTATGAAATTAGGCATTTTTAAAAAATTGTTTGGATTTTTTAAAGAAATTTTGACAAAAATACCCATTTTCAACCCTATTTTAAACCCAAAAAAAAAATTAAAAAAAGAATTAAATATATACAGTTAAATGAAGAATTTTATAAGCTTTAAAATGCTGTATCACACGATCCACCTTTGCATTTAAAAAAATGTCACCTCATGCCCCCCTGCCCACATTTTAAGAGCTAAAAGTATCAAATATATGCTCAAAGATAGTTTAAGTTGTCTTTAAGTTGTTCTAAATTTGAAGTCGATATCTAAACTCGTTCAAAAGTTAAAAGGGGAGGGGGTGACTTTTGGACCGCACTGTATAAAGGGCTGAGAGTATAAAACAGTCCAATTTGTTGTTTTTTGAGTTACTGATATCGTTGGATTCGGCTTGAAGGACTTTATAACAATAAAAATAGTGATGTGGCTACCGAACACCAAAACACTAATACACGTATAATACTTAGGGGCCATACTTAAAATACGTAACGCATTTAGAAGGCAGGGAGTAGTGCTTAGTGTTATGATTCGTTACGAGGGGTAGTGGGGTCCAATGCATCGTTACGTAACGCTGTTTATTATTTTCAAAAAAAAACAAAAGTTTTTGTCAATTTAACTATCTTAGGTAGACAAACTACGTCATTATTAAAAGTACAAGTAAAATTATTAAAAATGAAAACCAAATTTTTATTTTCAATATGATTTTTTTTTGGGGGGGAGGTGTTGGCTAAAAATGAGCTAAAAATTTGCTTTACGTATTTTAAGTATGGTCCTTACATACGATTTATAGAAACTTAAAACCTTGAGGTCGTTTTCTGAAAAACAAGCATGGTGTTGGTTAGTCTGTTTGTAGAAACAGGACCCTAAAATACAGATACTTATTCTCAGCCTTCCATATCAAGACAGCCAGTTTGGACTTTTTTACACGTATAATACTTAGGGGCCATACTTAAAATACGTAACGCATTTAGAAGGCAGGGAGTAGTGCTTAGTGTTATGATTCGTTACGAGGGGTAGTGGGGTCCAATGCATCGTTACGTAACGCTGTTTATTATTTTCAAAAAAAAACAAAAGTTTTTGTCAATTTAACTATCTTAGGTAGACAAACTACGTCATTATTAAAAGTACAAGTAAAATTATTAAAAATGAAAACCAAATTTTTATTTTCAATATGATTTTTTTTTGGGGGGGAGGTGTTGGCTAAAAATGAGCTAAAAATTTGCTTTACGTATTTTAAGTATGGTCCTTACATACGATTTATAGAAACTTAAAACCTTGAGGTCGTTTTCTGAAAAACAAGCATGGTGTTGGTTAGTCTGTTTGTAGAAACAGGACCCTAAAATACAGATACTTATTCTCAGCCTTCCATATCAAGACAGCCAGTTTATTTAGTACATTGTAAGAAAACAAAATTACCAGTCATTATAACCGAAATTTTACTAAATATAGTTAAATCCCGAAATCTTTCAGTACTGAAATATATTGGTACTTACCAATATAGGAAAAATCAAAATTCCGGTACGAATGAGTGGAAATTTTTTGTTTCTTTTTTTTAGACTGTATCCATTTTTTCAAAAATCATGAAGCGTCGAAAGTTGAATATTTATAAACCTTATAGTGTCCTCTAAATGATGTATATACATTTTTTTTAAATGTTTGCGGCTTGCTTAAAAAATTAAATTTAAGTGGCACATTGAATATACAATATCTTACACTTAATTTTTTTTAGGACTGTGTTTTTAAAATTTTAAAATATAGTACAAATATGGGGTATTGAATCATAGAAAGGTATTATCTCCATGTCCGGACCCGTCAGGACACGTCCTGACGCGTCAGGTAAAAAATTTAAATTTTTGGAAAAATTCAGATTTGATTTCTTTTGTATATTTTTAGGTTTAAAACAATGAATTAACCTAAACAATTGAAAACTACTAAAATATTCAATTTTTTTAATTTTTTTAAATGGCGTTTTTTTTATTTTAGCTTTTATAACAGCCTAATTTGAGGTTCAAAAAAAAACTTTTTCGGTCAATTATGTAATTTTTTATACTGAATTTAAATCTGAATAAAAAACACCCTCATTCCATTTAAAATTTTTAAGTTACCCGCTCTCCCGCCTCAGGGTGTGGATAAAAAAAATCTGTTTTGATAAAAAGGTGTCCCCCTTGATATTGAAGCTTAATACCAAATTTCAAAAAAATATCTTGTACGGTTTCTGAGATATCGTTTAAATGTCCCACCCGGTATGTAGTGTGCCACTTAAATTTAATTTTTTACGCAAGACCGCAAACATTTTCAAAAAAATGTATAGCCATCATTTAAAGGACACTATAAGGTTTATAAATATTCAACTTTCGACGCTTCATGATTTTTTTCCGCTTTTTTGGCATTTTTTACCTGTGTGCGGCGGTCTGAAAACCAATAGTGTGCTCCATATCCAAAACTACTTTGCTGGACTCGCCTTTTTGCGAGAATCGTACTTCATCTCGTGATTGAATCTCGTCCAGGGAAGACTTTTTTTCGGGGCTAGGTAGACAAATAACAATTTTGGATCCTGTGGTTATAATAAATCACATTTTAATATATTTTTCTTATGAGATAATATGACTTGCCGCCTGGACCAAAACAAGTTTTTAATAAACTAATATATTTTCCTTACTGCCGTACAAAATTTCATCATAGTAAGAGTCTTAATTTAGCTATTTTTCATAGATTTTTCATATAATCATGGCGCTAAAAAAGAATTTGGTTTAAAAATTATCTAAGAAAAGCCTTGTGGGTAAACATTTTTGATTTTTTTGTTGCTTTTTTACATTTCTCGGGATTCTTTATGCAAAAAAGATGATTTACGGGAAAAAGATCTGTCAGAGCGACCGGTGTGTATGTCCAGGAAATTTGTGACCAAGATAACTCGAGAACACTTCAAATTCAAATTGTTTTTCAAAAAAAAAATTGTTTTTTTCGAAAAAAGGAACTTTCTTTCAAGATAATTTAATTAAAAAATACAGAATAATTGTTTTTAATGTACATGGTGAGAGTATTTTTTTGTTGGCAGCAGTATTTTTTGTTTTAAGTACTTTAAGAGAAATCCATTCAAAGATTAGGGAAAAGTTTTGTTTTGTTGGCAGCAGTATGCCACTTAATTTAGTTGTCAGGAAACTAATAACTTCTTGTAAACTGCAGGAATCGATTTTCAAACTGCTGGTTTAGATTTCTTGAGAAAACAACTAAAATGGACTTATACTTGTTATTACATTTAAATCTACTTATAGGGTCAAAAAAGCATTCTTTTGGTTAAAAAACGTCAAATGGTCATTTTTAAATGAAAACGTATATCATTTTTATGAAATATGTATTGAATTTAATTTTTCTTGTTGCCTCATTGAGGCAGCCTCAACATGTCGATTAACGGGTTATATATATATATATATATTTTTTTATTTATTTATTTGTAATTTACAAAGTCCTGGAGAGCGCCAAATAAGCTTCATTGCTTTTGTTAGGGGCTCTCCATTAATTTTGATAAAAAAAAATATCCAAAATATATACCTTCTGGCTCAGGAAAACTCAATTTTTGGAACATCGAAAATCGATTTTTTGGGAAATTCATCGCCATTTTGGTAATTGTTTTTGCAAAATCCTTCTTTCACGAACTAGCTATTTTTATTAGGAACAACACCTAAAAATTTAGGTTTTTAGCGTTTTAAATTTAAAATTTCACAAATTTTGGGTTACCTGGTATATTTACAATTTTGGCGAAGTCGCCGGTACGCAACGTAAAAAAGTTCGTTTATTTAAAATTTAAAATTGGATTAATAATTAAGAGAAATTAAGTATTTATATTAAAAATAAATGCTTAACTAAACAACGTTTTGAGCGCCCCGCCCTAAATGTTTTCAGGACACGGTTACATCCCCACATCAAGTCTTCGTGAAATTTTGGCCGCCCTGGACGATCAATTGACAGGAGATCAACTAAACGAAATGATCGCCGAAATCGATAGCGATTCTTCGGGTACAGTCGATTTTGAAGGTAAGTCAAAAATTTTTATTTAGAGATGTAAAAAGCTTAATGTGTGAGCTTTGCTGTTGGAAAGTTGCTTACAAAAACATTGTTTAAACAATTTAAGCTTTGCTGTTGAAAAGTTGCTTAGAAAAGCATTGTTTAACAAATTGTCTGGACAAGTTAAATTAAGTATTTATTTCGTGGCTAAAACAAATTTAAAATAAAAAATGTATCACATTTTTTTGTTACGCAATTTTTTTTTTTTATGTGAGTAGCGTATTTAGTCAACAGTACTATCCTTGTAATTCAAACCAGAGTCCCCACGGTTTCCAGCCTGGCGCTCTACCAACTGCACGGAAAGAAATTAGTGGGCTCTGCGCTATACATTATAAGATATTTGGTAACAGTGGCAAATTATAGTGATTTAAGCTATAGATTATAAGGGACACAATAACTAATAATGTTAAAAATAAATTGGAAACGATTATATATATTACAGACACGATTATATTTATTACAGGCACTATTATAAATTTACAGAAATTTTATTATATTATAAAAATTATTAGCACGGACAATAATTAAATCTATTTAAGCTATAAATGCCATACTATTTGTTATATTTTATTATTCACTAAACAATTAAAGTATTTCATATAAATTTTTACACTGACTGCCATAATTGTAAGAGAAAGCCTTGTATTTATATAATAAGCGATTATAATTTGCTTGGTATGTGTGTTATAGCGCTCCTAGCTATAATTTTTTTTTTCCGTGTGAGCTACCGTGGGGACTCTGGTTTGAATTCAGACTGTGAGTTGATTTTTTTCTAATTTTTTCTTTGTCCAATATGCCACTAACATTTTTTTTCATAATTATTTACGGACATCAAAAATACTTTTTATGTATTTCTATTAATTTGGCTTAAATAGAATGTTAGAGACCGCATCTCGATCTATGTTGATGTTCCTATACACGGTGTAGTTGGTCAGGTCAAAATACATAAAAAAGGTACTCTTGTTGTAACACTGTAGGACTAACTAAGAAAAATTAATTTGAAGGTGAAATTTCACGGTTCGCGGACAAAAATTAAATACTAAAATGTTGAAAACCTAAATTTTAATGATACAGGGTTACTCTATATCAAAAACTAAGAAAAAAAGTTTCTATACATGTATGTCGAAAAATCGCTTTTAAAAGTACTATGGCCCTGTAAAAATTGTAGATTTTTGCGAGACCATAGCTGCCTTAGGATTGATTTTTGGAAGTACTTGTATATAAGGTTTTTTTTCTTAGTTTTTGATGTACATTTACCCTGCATCATTGAAATTTCGGTTTTCAACATTTTAGTATTTCATTTTTCGTTCTCGTACCGTGAAATTTTACCTTCAAATTAATTTTCTCGATAACGGTTACAGTGTTACAAAAAGAGTACCTTTTTTATGTATTTTTACCTGAGGAATCATATACCAAAAATAAAATTACAAAAAAGTTTGGGACAAAAAACTGATAAGCCCCCCCCCCCCCCGTTTCGCACACCCCTGGTTAAAATAAGTTCATGAAAACAACATACGAAGATAGCCCTTATTAAGATTAGTACACGTGCAAAACCTCGTTGCTATATCTCAAAGGGATCCTGAGTTATTAAATAAAAACCGAATGTTTTAGCCACTTTCAAAAGGATGTAGCTCCCTTACGAAGCATTTTTAGACATATGTTTAAGGAACTTTTTGTCATATTTTCTGATATAGAATGACCCCTTAAAATTTCGGACCCTATTTCAAATACACCACCATGTATGTAAACGATATAAGGGCGAAGGGTTAAAATGGCTCTTCATATTGAGTTTATTCCCACTAACATAATTAAGCATCTTTTCTTTAATCAAAAACCAACTTTGAGAGAAACAAAAAAGAAGGCATGTCCAGTTAGTAAGTTTTTGAACTGAAGCCTTGGTGGCTCAGTTGGCAGAGCGTCAGGCCGGAAACCGTGGGGACTCTGGTTCGAATCCAGACACTGTACTTTTTTCTAATATATTCTTCTGTCTGATATGCCACTAACATTTTCTTTTATAAGTATAATAATTAACGAACATCAAAATTACTTATGTATATTTTTTTTTCTGTGTTTTTTTTTTTAATTCTTAAAACAGTAACGTTTGTGTCTTTTATTACTTTATTACGGTATACTGGTTTTAACTAAATATAATATTATGCTCAATGCTTTAAGGAAATTTAAGTCAAAAGAAAATAATGTTTTAAAAATTTTATTTAAAAAAATTCAAGACCTAATGGAAATTGTGTTTGGTTTAAGGCAAAGTTAAATTAGGTACAGCGTGATACTTCTTCATTTAGTGTCATGGTATTAGATAATGCTAAAGAGCATTTGCTAATGGAATTCTTCCTTTAAAGCTTTTTAAAAATTTATTTTTTTAGCCTTATTTTCTTTTTGTAGGTTTTACATTTAGCCCTTACTTTCAGCAAAGTCTTGTATTAGTAAAAAAGAGTAAAAAAAATCAATCTTTTTTTACGTTTTTTTTTTTATATCCAAGAAAGATGATTTCCACGAATTTTAATCTATCTCTCGGTCTATCTGCCCGAAAAAACTCGTGACCAGAAGCAAGAAAGAGATAATAAACCTATAGAATGTTAAAAGACCATTCATTGTGCTTTACAGTCCACTCATTGTGCTTTACAGTCCTTTGAAATGACGAGTCTTCGAAGCGTGGCAATTAGATTCGATGTACGTGCTATAAATCTACAAATGAAGACGTATAATTCTATTTTCCGATATCTTAGAATGTTGCTTTCCCACATCTTAGAGTGGACCTTTTTACCCGAAGCATCGTAAAAAATTAAAATACACCCATTTGCATCAAAATCACCAACGCTGCGAAAATACCAAAGTTAGCCAACGATTAAAAAAAAGTTAGGTTATGTTTAGATACATATGTAAACTGTGTGTACGATTAGTCGCTCTGATAAAATAACAATATGTCTGTTTAAAATCTAGAAAGGGAACTCGTCGACATTTTTACTGTTTTGGATTTTTTTATTTTTTTTTCAGCTTTACGATGGTATTTTCCACGGTCCATGTTCTCTGAAAAACAGTATGGTTTGCAGTTTAATTTTTGTAGTGACGCCCCGTCTATAACATTAATAAATACAAAAAAATTACTACTATATTAATACTATCCCATTTCGCCCAATCCCATTCTGCCCCAATTGCATACTACAGTCAAAAGTGAAGGCAAACTTATTTTACTTATCACGATCAGCATTTCTGCACAAAAAATTTAAAACAATATATTACGAACTTTAACACTGGTCTACAAAAAAAAATTAAAATTCTTTTCCAAAGACTAAACCCATTATGTATTTTTGTGTGCTGAAACCGAAATTTAAATAAAAAAAAAATCTACCGCGTAGATTTCGAGTAAAGTGCCTCGCTCCCTTCTTATGTAAAAGTCATTTCATTCAGATTTGGCTGAAATTTGTATATGTTTTAGTTCTTGACTTACTGATCAACATTTTATAAGGCCAAAACTTCCAAAGATTAATGGTTTAGGCGCTAGAGCACTTTTAAAATCTTGAAAACTGCGTTGCTTCACTTCCACAAATCTATAGTCAAAATGTATTTTGACAATAAAAACCGGAATTCACTCGAAATCTACGCGGTCGAAAATTTTTTAAATTGAAAATTCGGTTTCAGCACACAAAAATACATAAGACATGATAGGTTTAGACCTTGGAGAATAATTTTTATTTTTTTTTGTAGACCATTGTAATAGGTTAAGAAATTCTTGATCCTTACTCATATTGGAGTTGATTTAAATAAACCATAGAAAAAATGTTATCTCTCCAAAATATAAATTTATTGTCTATTAAACTAACATTACATCTACAATTGTTTCGACTTTTTGCAGTTTAAAGATAATTCCTTTAGTCTGTTTGAAATATAGTTTAATTTTATTTTAACTTATTGTAGTTTTCTTTTTGTTTAAATTTTTAAGATTTTATAAAAATAATATAGTTAAGGTCAGTTTGACATTTCTAATAATGTGTACTTAAGTTAATTTGTTTATAAATTTAAAATGTAAGTTTTTCTAAAAGGAATTGTACCATTTTCAACCTAATTTTTCATTATTTGTAGCTTGAAAATGACTTTATGTTAAAAAAGTCGAAACAATTGTAGATGTAATGTTAGTTTAATAGACAATAAATTTATATTTTGGAGAGATTTTTTCTATGGTTCATTGTAATAGGTATCATAAATGTAATCAATAAAAATAACAGGACTTACCTCGAATATTATAAATTTACGCAAAATTTGACAACTGTAAAAATCGCGGAAAGCGCAGCACTACACAAAAAATAAGCTTGCCAATGAATGCATTGTAGCTCACTGAATGTTTGAATATAATTAGCTTAACTTTGCCACACATCCTCGCCCGATAAAGGCTTCATACCGTTCCGCCCCGGGTTTCCCTATAGCAATGAAATATTCTCTACAAAATATACTTTACAATACTTTTGGCGCTAAGCTATTTATTTGATTAAATTCCTATCCAACATTTCCGTGGAAACTTTACAATAAATATTTTACTGTTTAATAAAATTCCCAGATATTGCATATTGATATTTTATATCAAACATATTGAAATATCTTTTCTATTTAAACAGAGTGCATTTTTTTTTCAATAGTTACACACAGAGAAATGATTAATAAAAACAAGTACGTAATATTTAGATCCACTGTAAAACTTAACTGAATATTCAGTTACAAATGGATAACACCGGTATATGCTTTATTTCTTGACCTAAGTAAGGCATTTGACAGGGTTCACCACTTCACACTTATTAAGATACTTCTAAAACGAAAAGTTCCTCGTTACATATGCCGAATGATTCAAAGCTGGAACCTGACTGCAAACTCATTTATCCTCTGGGGCTGCTCAAATTCAGCTACATTCAACTTGTGCAATGGTGTTCGGCAGGGAAGCCTTTTAGCCCCCGAAGTATTTAATGCATACATAGATGAAATACATTACTTACTTCTTAAAGTACAAGCAGGATGTTACTGTGGAAGTATTAAGGTGAACTGTGTATCATATGCAGACGACATGGTTCTTCTTAGTCCGTCTTTAGAGGGCCTTCGTATGCTCGTTCGGGTATGTGAAGACTTCGCGAAAAAACATTACCTCTTATATAATACCGAAAAAAGCAAGCTAATGGTTTTCAAGCCAGCAGTTTATAGAGATCTACGTGTTCCTCCGATATTTCTTAATAATGCAGTAATTGAGATGGTGCCAGAAATCAAATACCTTGGGCATTTTCTGTGTGATAATCTGAGTGACAACAAAGATATACAACGTCACTATAAAACTCTATGTGTCCGGGCAAACATGATTGCTAGGAAATTTCAAAAGTGTTCTGTTAGTGTCAAAGATCTCCTGTTTAAAACCTACTGTTATAACCTCTATTCGGGCGAGCTATGGTGCGATCACACCATGGCATCGTGGCGCGCACTGCGTATCTGCTACAATGACTCTTATCACATCTTACATAGACATCCACGTTATACCAGTGCATCGGAGATGTTTGCCTTAGCACGCATAGATACTTTGGATGCACTGCGTCGGAAAAGACTTGCCAGTTTTGTAAATCGTCTGCTACAGTGCTCAAACTCACTTTTGCAGGGATTGGTTTCATCTGATGTATTTTGGTCATCTCCCATAATTGAAAAGTGGCGGAAACTCTGTTTTTTTCTCTTCTAACCACCTTCACCTTCACCTTTGTAAATATTTATAATTAATTTTAATTTTTGTTTTTTTTTTATTTTTCTTATGTTATTACTACCTTTGTCATATGGCCTTTAGGCTGGAATAAATGCATTATTATAAGAAATCGGTTTATATCCTATACAATTGTACCTTAATTTTTGTGAAAAACACGAAACATTTCATGTTCGTCCTTAAATATTAGTACGTGACTTTATAACTAAAGTATTTTAAACAAAAATTAGAGTACATTTGTATAGGATTATAACTTCCTATTTCCTATCCATTTGTAACTGTTTGCAGTTTGCTTTTTACAACTGTAAAAAGTAAACTGCTGTCAAGTGGCTCAGCAGTTTGTGTATTCAACAGGCATTTTAAGTACTAAAATTAAATGTTTTTCTTGATTAAAGTTGAATACATATTTTACTTAGGTTAAAACTTAAAACACGTAGTTTTTTTTGGTTTTCATAATAAAATTTCTTGTATTGTGTTTAAAAAAAACTTAAAAGATGGCAGGTTGATATTTATACTGAGTATTTAAAACTCTAAACAATAAAAAATATATATATAAAACTATTTTTTTGGAAATAAGTAAGTACTAACTGAACTTAAGGCAAATTATTGATTTTTTTAAAATTAGTAAACTATTTTTATATCAATTATTTTTATGCTGGAAACATGAATCTAACACAAGTATCACAATTACTTTTTATCAGACTTGTTTTCTGTTTGTGTATCGTTGAAGTATATTTTATTGCTTCTCCTGCATTCTTATCGAGACGGTTAGCATGAATATATATTAAATTGAAACAATACGTTAAGTTATTGAAACAATAAATTAGGTTTAGCATACAGAGACAATAAAATAGGTTTCAATATCTTATCGGCTATCCTATAGCTTATGACGTTTTTTATATTTTTGGATGGGTTAAGATTTTTTTACTGAGGTGGCACGATACATACATGTTGCAAGTATAAAAATACGTGATATAAACATATATAACTAATCTTAAAAAAATCAATGTTTTAAATATAATTAGTACTTATCCCCAAGAAACTAGTAGAGGAAATGCGCCTAATTTCGGATGGTTTCCAAATTTCGGATAGTAGTGTATTTAAGATACTGTCTGCAAAGGTAAACAGAAACCTACTTTTATGTGAAGCCAAAAGTCAAACTAAATCCGTCCTGTAATATGATAACGGTAGAGCTTCTCCCCTTTAAATGGCAGCACAAATCGTTTATATTGCAAATGGCAGTTTTGTGCTCAGTTGCATTATTATGCTTGTTTATTTTATAAATAATCGTTATAAAAGTTCGTGATTCTACCTTGGGTAAGTTATGATGTTAGTTAAGTTGATCCACTATTCATAATTAAGCAATTTGAAAACGTAAACATTCTACAAATTTCTAATCTAAAAAGCAGAAAGTTGCCTAATTTTGGATAGACCATTTTTGTGCATTTGATTCCCAATTTCGGATATCCGCAAGGTAATTATTATTCAGGATAACCAACCATTAATAATTATTTTTATAATGATACAACAAACTAAGATAAACAATTTTGAAAAAACGAAAATTACCTAAGATACTAAGATATTCGAAATTGGGAATCTAAAATTATAGTTCCTATAGTATTTTGTAGAAAATCGCTTAATGATTAAATTACGTCTTAAATGTGAAGGAATAACAAGAAACATAATCAATGGGATCCAGATCTACTCTTGAAAAAATTTTTTCGGATATGTCCGAAATTAGGAGCCCTTTTTCAAATGTACAAAAATGCGCTGATTTTTTTTAACCGTGTTTTTTGGAAAAAATAAACTGTAATAAAATTGCTTTTATAATAAATCATGGTTCGCTATAATAAGTTGTATCTGGTTATATAAAAAAAATATCAAAAAGTAATACCGAGTATTAAATATTGAATACATTGTAAATGGTATCCGAAATTAAGCGACTTTTCTCTATTAGTACTATTTTTTATTATGTTTAGTATTTTAAACACCCAGTATAAATATCTGCTTGCCATCTTTCATTTAAGTTTCTTTAAAACTCAATACAAGAAATTTTATTTCTCAAACCAAGTACTTTTGGGTGAATTAGGTTTCAGCCTATTGGTCTAAGTAAAATACGTATTTATTTTCATTCAACGATATACAAACATTTGAGTCACTTGATCTCAATATTACATATTAGGGTGGAACGAAATTATGTTTTTAAAAATTTTAAATTCTAATAGTGAAGAAAAGTTGGTCCTTGCGACCAATAATAAGCCTGCAAAATTTTACTTCGATCAATCAAGCTGCAAATATATTTTATAAAATTTAGTCACAAAATATGTTATAAACAAATTTAACCCTTTTTGGCGTGGTAGGAAAATGTTGTTTAAAAATTATCTGTGACTAGTACGGTACCGGGTTTAATCCCAGCAGTTTCTGTGACGTAACGAAAATGGGCAGCTTGGTTCTCAAAGGGCGGATGTCACAAAAATAAAAAAATTAGGAAGCTAAAAAACTGATTTTAAATGCTAAATCCACTAAAACTAAATTTTGCAAAAAATGTGACATCCGACCCTTGAAAACCAAGCCCCTGATATTTATCAGAAAAAATGAGTATTGAGTTTTCCTGAAATATTGCCGAAATTTTAGAGTTTATCTTTAAAATCCTCATTTTAAGCTATTTTTTAAGATTTTCCCAACTTTTTCCGAATATTTTCCATAATAATCCATAATACTCATATTAGCTAGCACATAAAACTCCTAATAAAGTGGTTTGTTCATAAATTACGGAACGCTTAAAGGTGGGGGTCAAATAAAGTTAAGTTGACAAATACATAACAATGAAAAAAAAACGCAAAATTTTATAACGTCTAACAAGATGAACCTCAAAAAGACAAAATAACAGTTTCCAACCATAGCAAGCAAAAAATTGCATTTATTTATACGATATTTTATGTTTTTATAAAATTTATTTGTACTCTTGGGGCAGATGAAGATATTCTTTGATCGAAATGAAATTTTACAAGCTTATTATTGGTCTCAAAAACCAACTTTTCTCCACTATTAAAATTTAAAAAAAAATACCTAAAGTTTCGTTCCACCCTATTACATATACTATCAAAAGTAAAAGTTATTATCCTATACTTTAATTTTTGTTAAAAACACTATAGTTCTAAAATCACGTACTTTAACATGAAATGTTGCTTGTTTTTAACAAAAACTAAAGTACATACAGTTGTAAAGAATAATAACTTACGATTTCCTATCCATTTGTAACTAAATATTGAGTTTACTTTTCACAGTGTACACAAGTACATGTACTTGTTTTAATCATTTCTCGGTGAGTATGCTCTGACAACCGTTGATATACTTTTTAACTGTGTTTTCCGTTCAAATCTAACTTTAGTTTTAAAGTTTAAACTTTAAACGCTCGCTTTTTTATAAAAAAGTTTTAAGTTTTTTATAAAAAATTAACTATAAACTATATAAAAATATTAAATCAGATGATAACCTATAGGTTATATAGATACAAAATCAAACAATTATAACTTATAAAGCTCTAACTTTAAATATTATTATAAGTTTTAGAGCTATGACTCCTTGCTAGATGCAAAGTTTTATATATATTTTTTGCTTACACACAGAAAAATATTGTCTTAAATCAAGAATATGGTGATTTCTATACAGTGCGGTCCAAAAGTCACCCCCCCTTTTAACTTTTGAACGAGTTGAGATATCGATTTAAAATTTAGAACTCTTAAATAAGACAACTTAAACTATCTTTTAGCATATATTTGATATTTTCAGCTCTTAAAATGTGGGCAGGGGGGCATGGGGCGATATTTTTTTTAATGGAAAGGGGGTCGTGTGATACATCATTTTAAGCTTATAAAATTCTCTATTTAAACTAACATTTTTAAATTTTTTAAAAATGTTTTTTAAGGTTTTGATTTTTCAATTTTTTGTGCTAAAACATTCGATTTTTTAAGTTTTTTTTTTATAAATTTTTATTTATGTCAACTAAAATTAGTTTAAAAGTATAATTAACATTTTTTTATGATGAAATTAGGCATTTTTAAAAAATTATTTGTTTTTTTTTTAGAGGAATTGTGACATTAATACCCATTTTCAACCCCATTTTTAACCCAAAAAAAAAATTTTAAATTTAAAAATATGGAGTTAAATGGAGAATTTTATAAGCTTTAAAATGATGTATTACACGACCCCCCTTTCCATTTAAAAAATGTGCCCCCATGCCCCCCTGCCCACATTTTAAGAGCTGAAAGTATTAAATATATGCTAAAAGATATTTTAAGTCGTCTTATTTAAAAGTTTCAAATTTGAAGTAGTCAATATCTAAACTGGTTCAAAAGTTAATAGGGGGGGGGGGGGGGTGACTTTTTTCATGCATATCATATTGTTATCCTTTATATTTGGGAATATGTTCTCCTTTCAAGCATACCATATTCTTATCCTTATATATTTAAAGCACAATTTTGCTTTAAAGGAGAATATATCCTCTTCGTTATATCCAAATCACACATTCTTGATTTGAGACAATTTTTTTTTCTGTTTACGCATGTTGTTTATAAAAAATTTATTTTTTAGAATTTATGGAAATGATGACTGGAGACTAAGCATAAGACTTTCATGACATAAAATTATACCTACTATATTATTTTTAATTTTATAATAATTTTTACTTGAAATGTTGTTTGTCATATTGATGTTTGAATAAAAAAATTAATAATCATTAAAATCTTGTTTTATTTTTACCTAAATAATGAAAAAATATCTGAGTAGTGCTCAGTAAGTCCAAGCAAAAATGTTTTTTAATACCCATAAACTGTATAACTTCTTTTACTCCCAAGGGAGTAAAAATAGTCATCATCATTACTTTTGTCTCTTCTAGTCGCTGTTGTTCGAGATTTTATTATATGGTGTAGAAAGAACGATCTCATATTGAATGTTGACAAAACAGTTTGCCTTTATTTCCGTAACGGCATACACTCTGATCTGGCAGATGCAGTGTTGGATCTTATTGTTGATGACTACAAAATAACTTCATCTCCCAGCACAACATTTCTTGGGGTAAACCTCGATAATGATTTGAGATGGCATACTCATATAGAATCTACGTGCAAGAAGTTAAATAAATCATTCTTTGCTCTAACTCGGGTTAAACAGATGCTTGACGTACAGGGTCTACTTAACGTTTACTATTCTCTTGTATACAGCTATTTGAATTATAACGTAATTTTGTGGGGTACTGCTTCTGATAGCGACAGAGTTTTTATCCAACAAAAAAGGATCATAAGACTGATCTTTGGATTAAAATCCAGAGAATCTTGTAAAGATGTGTTTTTAAACCACAAAATAATGACATTACCTTGCTTATACATATACAAGACGCTGTCGTATATTAAACCAAAATTAGAAGGTATCAGTCAGGGTTTTAGTTTGCGTTATCAGAACTCGCTAACAGTACCTAAACACAAAACAGTCTTGTACGAAAAATCACCTACTTACAGTGGCATCGTGTTATACAACAAATTACCAAATAGAGTTAGGCAAATTAGTAATTTAAATTCTTTTAAAAAGTCAGTCAAAGAAATTTTACTTCAAAACCACTTTTATTCTGTTAGGGAATTCCTGGCAGCAAATATCGCCTAGGTTTCCTGTATACAATTTTCCATTTTATATGCTTTTTTAGAAAAAAAAAAGTAAATAAATTGTAATATATTTTAACGTATTTATATTGTTCTTTGATTAATTTTACATGTTTTTATCTTATCCTTATTTATATATTATTTTTAAATATGACTAACAGCCTAAATTTTTTATTTTAGGTTGGCATTTTTTGTTTCTTGTTATATAAATTTGACCTGTATATCCATTTTACAATGGCATAAGTACTGAATAAATATTTCTATTTCTATTTCTATTTCTTGGCTGTAAAAATTTTCTCGTTTGGCGTGGAACATCCCAAATATTAAAGTTAAGCGTGTTTAAAGTTTAATAAACTTTTCAATAAACGTGCAGCAGTCACTTCCCTTTCTAAAAACAAACGAAAGTTTTCTGTATTGATTATCGTAAAATAAGTTTAAAGTGAAGAAAATGGACGATCTATTATTTATAAGTGCATGAGCTATGTGCTAGACAAGACTTGACTTTATATTTGTATTACACTTTTAAAAGATTTACAGCGAGAAAACTAAACTTAGGTATAAATATTTTAAAATTTTAACTTTTGAACCAGTTGAGATATCGACTTCAAATTTGGAACTTTTAAATAAGACAACTTAAACTATCTTTTAGCATATATTTAATACTTTCAGCTCTTAAAATGTGGGCAGGGGGGCATGGGGGCACATTTTTTTTAATGGAAAGGGGGGTCGTGTAATACATCATTTTAAAGCTTATAAAATTATCCATTTAACTCCATATTTTTAAATTAAAAAAAAAATTGGGTTTAAAATGGGGTTGAAAATGGGTATTAATGTCAAAATTCCTCTAAAAAAAACAAATAATATTTTAAAAATGCCTAATTTCATCATAAAAAATATTAATTATACTTTTTAACTAATTTTAGTTGACATAAATAAAAATTTATAAAAATAACTTAAAAAATCGAATGTTTTAGCACAAAACATTGAAAAATCAAAACCTTAAAAAACATTTTTAAAAAAATTAAAAATATTAGTTTAAATAGAGAATTTTATAAGCTTTAAAATGATGTATCACACGACCCCCCTTTCCATTTAAAAAAATGTCCCTCCATGCCCCCCTGCCCACATTTTAAGAGCTGAAAATATCAAATATATGCTAAAAGATAGTTTAAGTTGTCTTATTTAAGAGTTTTATATTTGAAGTCGATATCTCGACTCGTTCAAAAGTTAAAGGGGGGGGGTGACTTTTGGACCGCACTGTATAATTGTTTAATTTTGACTAGAAATTTGTAATCTTTGAAACCGAAAACCCCCCAATACCGATTTTAAGTTGATGTGAAAGCATATATTTAAAATCTATATTTTGACGCTAATATACGTTTTCGTATATTATAAAAGCGTGTAAAAATAATATACAACTTTGCTGCACCCGAATTTAGTATTGTTTTGTTGTAAATAAGCTATCCGAGAGTTAAAAATTTATTACCGGAATCAACAGGAATCAAACTGTAGATCAAGCAAAATAGAATATTTTGATAAATATGTCAAGTAAAATGAAAGGTAATATAAAAGTTAAAATAATTTCGTTAAAAAAAATTAATCAAAATTTGCGTTACGTAATACTTGAACGTTCCCTTGGTAGATTTAAAAAATTCCCCACCGTGCGCCAGTCGCGACATTATTTAGTTGAATATGATATGAATTCTACTTTCAAGTGTATACAAAATCGATGTATTACCTGTATAATATCTATCGAGGCCTGCTCTAAAGTTTAAAATCTAAATTCAGGAAACAGTAAATGGTACTATTTCATTCCAATTGAGAATCGTTAGAACCGTATATCCTGTAATTGGTTAAAATCTATTGACGTGGTCACTATTATCTGTTCCAAAAAGGCAAATTGCCACAGTTTGGGGTTTATTTGGTGTTTTGATGTTCATACATAATGGTACGGACCCAAACCAAGATGAATTTGCTTTAGCAAAACCAAAGATAAAATAGAATATTTTTTTTATTCTATTTAATATAGTCGATTTTTTTACTGTACGTAATTATTTATATTTTTACGTAAAACAGTTTAAAAAAAAATAATTTGAATTCTGAACAAATTGCATTCATTACTTTAGTTTATTGGTTTATTGTTTGAAGCCTTTCTTCTGTCTGGTTATAACATTTTTGTGTGCACGATAACTCGAGAATCGATATCAAAAATTTAGGAAAATCAAGTTCTTTAAGGCGAAGAGTCCTGAAATCCATTCAAAATCAAATAACTTGTTATTTATACAAGGGGTACCACTCTTTAAAAAATATAAAAAATATAAAGAATTTTTAGAAAATGTTATTTTAAATAATTATTTAATTACACAGCCACACAAAAAATCATGTTTCAGAGACTAGATCAATGCATTTTTATATTTTTGGGGTTGCTGAAACCGAATCTGACCTCGGAATTGCTCCATCAGGTCACAATTTTTTTCTACACTTAAAAACATTTGAATTAAGGGATTTTTGCACTTTTTTTAAGTGTATAAAAAAATTGTGATCTGTTGGAGCAATTCTGAGGTCGGATTCGGTTCCAGAGACCCCGAAGATATAAAAATGCATTGGTCTAGTCTCTGGAATATGAACTTTTTTTTGTGTGACTCTGTTATTAATTAATGGAATTACACAGGCCAAAAATGATTTTCCCCTTTGAGAACTAATTACTGATTTTTGTAGCTATAGTAGCCAATTAAGCCAATTAACCAATTTTTTTTTACTATTGGTAGTCCATGGTGTAGATTTTAATATCCTACGGTCTGCAATAAAAACCTAAATTTTTGAAAAAGTGGTGCTTAGTTCACTTTGGATTTAGATCGACCATTTAACAAAAAAAATTACCACAAGGCTCTCTGAGGTTCATATCATTTGTTTTTTTTTATGTAATTTTTGTATATTACTGTCTTTTTTATTATAATTTAAGATTAGCATGATATATTTTATTTTTTTTAAAACGAAGTCTTCTAAAATTAAACCTTGTGTAAGAAAAAGTTCTGATGTAAGAAAAAACTAACTTCATTTTTGAAACCAGCCCACCAAATTACATATAAAAATAACATTTTAATCCAAAGGGCGAAAATGTTTAAATTTGTACGCCTGTGTTATTCGTAAAAAAGATTAAAAATATTCATACCAATTATAATGTTATTATAAAGCATAAGTATTAAATTATTGTAACAAAAAAATCGATTTTTTTAAACCTGAAATAATTTATTGTTTTAATATGAACCCTATGTTAATCGGCGACCTAAATCCGACTTCTAAAAGACATTAATTATCACCAGAGATAATGATACCTGCGGGTATCTAGACTAAAAATCTTATAAATGTTTAAAATACTGGTAATGACAAAATCGATAGTGTCTATTAAGTTATTGAATAAAGTACTTTTTTATTCAGGACTTAATCTGAAGTAAATCTTTGATCCGACGGCCAGACATATTAAAAAAGTTTTTATTGTCGGGCTTAGACCGTATTACAGAAACTTTTCAACATTATTTTAATAGTTATAGCGATAAAAACAGAGAAATATATTCCTAATTCGACAGGTTTTACTTGGTAGCTTATTCTTAAATAAACTAGCTGCAGAGAAATGATTACTAAACGCAAGTACGTAATATTTGGATCCAGTGACTCAAAATTTTGTACATCCGCAAGCATGTAAAGTACTAAAATCAAACGTTTTGCTTGATTAAAGTATCTTAGATCAATGGTTTAAAACTTAAATTGAGCAAAATTTAAGAAGTTATTCTAAATCCAAAAATATCACAAAAATTTTCCATAAAGGTGGGTGCGGAAATAAGGGCTACGGCCCTTCAAAATTGTACTACAAATAAGTTTTTTAATTAACAAATCTGGTACCCCTTAAGCTAAAGCGACGAGGTTTTGCATGTATACTAGTATTGATAAGGGCAATTAATTGATGTTAATTTATTTTTTTGAATTTATCCAGAGGCGTGCCTAGACAGACAAAATGTGTTAAAGCTCAACATTTTTATGTGCATTTTTTAAATTTTTGTAAAAAATATAGATTCTTTGAGTAAAAATACATAAAAAATGTCATATAGTGTAACACTATAAGAGCATTCGTTTTCAAAAAAAGCAGTTAAGACGAAGTAACATTTTGTGCCACCAAAAATGTTACTTTTTAAAAGGCTATTACTCCTTAGAATATAATTTTATTGGTGCTTTTTTTTGTTCCCCATTCAATATATCGAAGGGCCGAATCCCCCTTAGGGCTCATTTCCGGATCAACCTTTAGATGATTTTTTTCGTATTTTTGGATGTAATCACCTCTTAAAGTTTGTCATGCCAGTTACTGATCACTAGCGTGGACCGTTCCTATATAGGTGTTTTATTTTTTTTTTTAATTTGAAAATCCAATAGGGGGGAAAAGATGCGTCTTGCAAAGAGAAAAAGAGCCTATATTTTGTTTTATTTTTTTTTTCCATTTTTGGGCCCTCTACAAAGGTGTACATTTTGTAACTTTTAGAAAATATGTTAAACAAATAAAAGTAAGAAAACTTAATAAGAAAAATGCAAAAACTGTTTTACTGCAAAAACAAATAAGTTTTACAACCGAAAATAATATTTACAAACATCATAGGCTATATTTTAAGCCACTCTTTATTCTGCTTTGTGGTGTTATTTCACGTGATTTAACTCTTACGCGAATAACCACAAAAATTGCTCCGAAAAAATAAAAAATAATTGGTCAAATAGAGTTTTTTATAAGCTTTAAAATAATGTACCACACGACCCCCGATTCTGTTTAAAAAAAATCCCCCTTTGCCCCCTGTCGCTATCTTGCCCCCTAAGCACACACAATATATACCAAAAAAATATTTGAGTTATGTTATTTATGTGTTCCTAATTTCAAGTTGATATCTTAAGCCGTTCAAAAGTTAATGGGGGAGGCGGACTTTTGACACGCTGTGTATATATTACAAATGTGAAAAAATACGATATTTTCATTAATATTAAATGCTTTGTAGAGGGCTCAAGATGACCTTTAATCTGATTCTGCTTTTGCACACACATTAGGCATATTAGAAGGCACATTTTGGCGGGTATTGCGTTTTGAAATTCCAGATTTCAATTTAACGGCCCACCCTACTGATCACCCTGTATACTGAGAATTTAAAAATCCCCCATTCCCCCTGAGGCCGGCTCTGCCTATCATTACAAAAAAAGTACTTTTACTCTAAGGTGTTAAAGTGAAGCTTTGGTTATTTTTTTTAATATTATAAGTAATCGGCACATCGGACATTGATTAAAATATTTATATTATACTTATAAGTATTAAAATTATGACGAATATCGTCGAGAATAACTTTTTGCGTGTATAGGGAAAATGTAATAACCCATCAACTCTTTTTATTTGTGAATAAAAGTAATTCATTATAAATTAATTTCCATAGTTATATGACTTTTATACCAAAAGGCATAATGATCCTTTAAGGATGTCTAGACAGTTTAAACTGAAAAATAAAATTCTTACCATCAGGTCTCACAACCCGATAAAACTTTAACACTCGAATAAAAAGGAATTACTCGAATTTTTAATTTATCAGTTAGAACAATAAAGAATTAAAATTTTATCATAGTTTAAAAATTAAAGAATATAACAATTTTATTGTTAATCCTTTTGTTAGTCAATTTCCATCCGATGCATTTAATGGTATTAGTTTTTTTTATTTATCAATGGCGATTTCTCCCGTTAGATTAGACAGGGACAAAAGTTCTACCCAAAAAGGATAGAAGACATACATACACTCCCACTTCCACCCAACCAAACAAATTCTGTATTTGTTCTTTGTTGAACAAATACAATATTTACTTGGCCGGGCGAAAAGTGTAACCATATTATTTTTATTAACGAAATTACTGGCGCCATCTAAATTTTAGTAGAATTATCTTATTCTACAGATTCACATTAGCTATGTTCGTTCGTGCCGCTCAGTGCTACACTTTCCGGCCAACCAAATAAATACTGTATTTGTTGTATGAAAAACAAATGCAGTATTTATTTGGTTGGCTGGAAAGTGTAGAACAAATGAGATAGAGATAGGGTAGACGTCTTTTGTTTCATAATTCTAGTTGTAGAGAGCTCCATTGGTTATATCAACTTGTACAAGACCAAGACAAAAATATATTTGTGACCAATGTTATTTTATCCAGTTTAAAAATTCATTCATGGTTCTAAACGTCTGAACTTCTTATAGTGAAGTGGTTTATTATAAAATAATTAAAAAGTACAACCAAATAGAGGATAGGAGTACAGTTTAATCTCCACAAATAAGTTCAAGTTTTTAAGTACAAAAAACTATACAAAAATTTTCGTCCGTCTGTCTGTAAACTCGATAACTCAATTTCTAAATAAAATATCGACAAACGGTTTTTTGCATATTGTTTCTTGTCGTATTTCGAAGAGCTGATTAGATTTTGGGGGTAAACGATTGGGGGTAAGGGGGTAAGAATGGGGTAAAACTCCCATTTTTAGCGTTTTTTGGTTATAATTATTATTTTATTTTATTAATTTAGCACTTATATGAAAGATAATTTTAAATTGGTCAAAAAATATTACAAACTATTTATTCCTAAAATGAATTTTTGTCGAGATATTGGCGTTTAAAGCAGTAAAACGTTTTTTTAGCATATCTCACTTATTTATAACCCGATTTAAAAAAAAAAAATTTAAATGAAAGCTGTTTTAAGCCCTTTAAAAATGTTATATACAGTTTTTTGCTAGAATATAACGTTTTGGAGATACAGACTCTCAAACTTTAATAAATTATGCTGGTGTATTAATGGTTGCCTATTCACGTGATCACACAACTTTCCTTTTCATAACGTTTCAAATTAGTGCATAGTGCCTATGTTTTGACTAGGTGCTTGCAACTGTTCAGCTGGTTAAAAATTTTAAAATATCCAAATGCTCTGGTGTGATACGACATATTAGTAGTTAATCTTATTCCGAACATGAGCTATATCGACACTCCCAAGCAACAAGGACGTAATTCAAGTTAGACCCATTTTGAGTTATACTCATAGGTAAACGCCTTGAAAAAAGACCCACATGGTGGTACTACTCAGATTTCTCCACATGCCATTTTAACCAAAAGTTTACCTAAAAACACTAGAGTAAAAAATTTTAAACTTGAATATTATCAGAAACAAACAATAAATAAACAATAAATACTTATACAGTTAAATAGAAAATGTTATAAGCTTTCAAATGACGTATCGCATGGCTTCCTTTTCCACTTTAATCATTTACCCACCCTTAAATAACAAAAAAAAATATTTTAGAAATTTAGCTGTCGTGTAAAATGACAATATATGAGTTACGGCTTTGTTGCTTGGGGGTATCGATATATAGTTTTAGATTTCCCGTTTACGGGAAAATAGTACACGAAACGTACATTTTAAGAGCAAAACAAATGAAGTCTGAATTCAAAAGTACTATTAACTGTAGTAAAATATTCATTATTTAAAGTCCCCAATGTAAACTTTGTTATACAAAATTTATATCCCATTATTCCGCTAAAATGCTTTTTGGTGTACATTTCCAACAAGTTGTTTTTTCACGGCCAAATGGCGATTTCTCCCGTTAGATTAGACAGGGACAAAAGTTCTACCCAAAAAGGATAGAAGACATACATACACTCCCACTTCCACCCAACCAAACAAATTCTGTATATGTTCTTTGTTGAACAAATACAATATTTACTTGGCCGGGCGAAAAGTGTAACTATATTATTTTTATTAACGAAATTACTGGTGCCATCTAAATTTTAGTAGAATTATCTTATTCTACAGATTCACATTAGCTATGTTCGTTCGTGCCGCTCAGTGCTACACTTTCCGGCCAACCAAATAAATACTGTATTTGTTGTATGAAAAACAAATGCAGTATTTATTTGGTTGGCTGGAAAGTGTAGTACAAATGAGATAGAGATAGGGTAGACGTCTTTTGTTTCATAATTCTAGTTGTAGAGAGCTCCATTGGTTATATCAACTTGTACAACACCAAGACAAAAATATATTTGTGACCAATGTTATTTTATCCAGTTTAAAAATTCATTTATGGTTCTAAACGTCTGAACTTCTTATAGTGAAGTGGTTTATTATAAAATAATTAAAAAGAACAACCAAATAGAGGATAGGAGTACAGTTTAATCTCCACAAATAAGTTCAAGTTTTTAAGGTAAGTCCAAAAAACTATAAAAAAATTTTCGTCCGTCTGTCTGTAAACTCAATTTATAAATAAAATATCGACAAGCGGTTTTTTGCATATTGTTTCTTGTCGTATTTCGAAGAGCTGATTAGATTTTGGGGGTAAACGATTGGGGTAAGGGGGTAAGAATGGGGTAAAACTCCTATTGTTAGCGTTTTTTGGTTATAATTATTATCTTATTTTATTAATTCAGCACTTATATGAAAGATAATTTTAAATTGGTCAAAAAATATTACAAACTATTTTTTCCTAAAATGCACTGTTGTCGAGATATTGTTTAAATCAGTAAAACGTTTTTTAGCTTATCTCACTTATTTATAACCCGATTTAAAAAAAAAAAATTTAAATGAAAGCTGTTTTTAAGCCCTTTAAAAATGTTATATACAGTTTTTTGCTAGAATATAACGTTTTGGAGATACAGACTTTCAAACTTTAATAAATTATTCAGGTGTATTAATGGTTGCCTATTCATGTAATCGCACAACTTTCCTTTTCATAACGTTTCAGATTAGTTTGTTCAGCTGGTTAAAAATTTTAAAATATCCAATTGCTCTGCAGATCTGGTGTGATACGACATATTAGTAGTTAATCTTATTTCCGAACATGAGCTATATATAGTTTTAGATTTCCCGTTTACGGGAAAATAGTACACGAAACGTAAATTTTAAGAGCAAAACAAATGAAGTCTGAATTCAAAAGTACTATTAACTGTAGTAAAATATTCATTATTTAAAGTCCCCAATGTAAACTTTGTTATACCAAATTTATATCCCATTATTCCGCTAAAATGCTTTTTGGTGTACATTTCCAACAAGTTGTTTTTTCACGGCCAAATTTTACGTGTGTCTTAAAGTATATTCGAATTAAGCTATTTCCATGTCTCCAAGTTCTGTATCCGGTTCCTTTGGGTTCTAGAAGCCCCAAAAACGTGTTATATGAGTTATCTTAAAAAATTTTTTTTAACCATGGTTTTTAAATATAAAAACAATGTTTTAACACTTACCGAGTTATATACATTACAATTATCACATTTAGATTAAGCTTTTTTTCATAGAAACACACAATAATTCTGGGCCATGGTAGTCTTTAACCCTTAAAGGCGCAAAATGTTTGATTTTTATTTATTTTTAATTTCTAAAGACACCAGTGAATAGAGTTCAATTAGGAGTAGAAACATATTAAAAAAAATATTTTACCCTTGTGGGCCAGGGGACTATGGCTAAAAATATTGCTTTGTGTAAAAATATTTAGCAATTTTTTTTACATTTACTTGTGGCTATATATTTAGCCTTTAGGCGTTAAAGGGTTAAAAAGTGGCTTTGACATAATATGTCAAATTTATTATTTTGAATAAATGAGAATTTATAAAACAACTTTTTAATAAAATGAAAATTATGTCAAAAATTGAGGTTACATAGCGTAGCCCCCCATTTTATGAGGAAAAATGCATACCTTAAAAACATTTAAATGACACGGTACGAATAGCACATGGTGTGTACAACTAGTTGCTCCCTTAAAAATGGGTTTTTAGGCTACTATTAAAAGTCGATACAGTACTGTGTTAGATTACTTTTTGCGCATGCTACTTTATGGCAAAAAGTCCCATAAGGGACCACCAAACCATATCGAGGGCATCATAACATAGGGGCGTATCGTATATATGGTCAACACTGAAGCCCTCAATATGCTCCGAATGTAATGTAGGTTTGTGTATTTTATGCTTTCAACCCTTTCCTAAGTAAATAACATAGAGATCTATAGAGATCACCCATCACAAAAAAAAATGTTTATTTGTATAATCGAAAAAGTGTCGATATTCATTTGTTTAATGTGTTTTGAGCTAAAGGTAACAAAAAAACTACAGTTTTCAAAAAAAAATAGTTTTGCGCCCTAAAGGGTTAAGACAAATTGTGTCACTTCCCGTTTTGCCGGAAAGGAGCTTAATTGTATATTCTTATATATTTTGATTCAGAATTAAATTCCGAGTACAAACATTATTATTTATCAATGGAGATTTCTCCCGTTAGATTAGACAGGGACAAAAGTTCTACCCAAAAAGGATAGAAGACATACATATACTCCCACTTCCACCCAACCAAACAAATTCTGTATTTGTTCTTTGTTGAACAAACACAATATTTACTTGGCCGGGCGAAAAGTGTTTTATTAGAAGAAATTACTGGCGCCATCTAAATTTTAGTAGAATTATCTTATTCTACAGATTCACATTAGCTATGTTCGTTCGTGCCGCTCACTGATACACTTTCCGGCCAACCAAATAAATACTGTTTTTGTTGTATGAAAAACAAATACAGTATTTATTTGGTTGGCTGGAAAGTGTAGCACATATGAGATAGAGATAGGGTAGACGTCTTTTGTTTCATAATTCTAGTTGTAGAGAGCTCCATTGTTGACAGAACATGTAATTTTTTTAATTCCTGGTAAATATGCGTACAGTTAGTCTCGAAAGGGTTAAAGATGTAAAATTTAGCCGGGATAAAATAAATTGCGGAAAATATTCACCAGCTCGTAGACTACTAGAACAAATGTTGGTGTCTGTGTAATTTAGACCTTTAACAATTATCCCCGAGATAGTTTTCAAGAGAAACTGGGTGTTTGCTTTGTTTGTCCAATGATTCAGTTTATATATTTAGAGAAGGCCGGTAAATTTTCATTGATTTGTATTCAAACACTATTTTATTACATACATACATGTTTGTTTAACCTCGTACTATTCTACTTAATTAAGCATCCCCTAAGTCCAGGACTTGTGTGGGCTAGTAGTAGAGGGAACCACCGGCTTATACTGACTTTCAAACCAGTTTCTAGGGAGTGTCCGTTTCACTTATCGCCTTCGCCAAATTTCAATTATTAATTAACTGAAAAAGGCAAATCGGCGCCAGTGAGAATCGAACTCACGATAGTAGACTTGCTATGCATACGCGCTAGCCACTACGCTATGCCTCCCATATTTATTATACTATAATTCGATTGATTCTACAAGCGTCAGTTTTTGTTTATATTTTTTGGGCGAAAAGTTGGACTTTGTGGCCGTAGGGCCAAAAAGTTTTTTTTTTAAATAAGATGATTTACCTTTACTGTAATATTTATAAAGAAATATGACATTTTGTTCACTTGGTCTTGAAATATATATTCTTTTTGACAAGTAACAAGTATTATAATCATTTTATATAAATAAAGTTTTCTTCTATAACCGGAGTTGATAATTTCATTACAATAACATCGTCGGACAACATGAATTTTAAATTATTTCTAATTTTTGGTGAGTTTCTTTAATACATACCTATGCCGAATAAGATTATATGTCTGTATACAGATAAATAACAACACAATTGTAAAATCAATTTCAATATTTATAATATTTAAATATAGTTATAAAACGGTTTCAGAAGTATTAATATTTTCATAACAAACACATATTGACACAATCGAAACAGTAAGCTAATTTGAAAATGAAACCACAGTTAGAAGGAACAAATCAATTGATTTTTTAGCGATTTGATTGGATAGCAGTTTGTCATAGATAGGTAATAATACAGCAAAAAGAAATATGTTTTACAATTTAAAATTAAATATATTTTAATAGTTTTTTATAATTAGTAACAATCGAATAAAAAACATTGTATAATACGCGGGAGAAAACTTAAATTTTGATTTCCTATGTTTATTACCCTCGGCTTCTAAAAACCTACTCAATCGAAAAATTTAACATTTTGCACTTTTATTATAAATAACTATTATTTTAATAATATAATTAAGATTAAAAATAAAGAATTTAACCATTGGTTTAATTCTTAGTTAGTTTAGTGTGGATATTACCCAGTGGGTAAACAATCCATTAATATTTATTTAATAATTTAATAATATCCAGTATAGTTTTAACAGAAACTACCTGCTAGCTAATACTTTAGTTTATAAATTTAGGGGAAATTATGGTAGTTTTTACGGGCGTTTTTCAAAAAGTTTAGTATTAAGAAACCGTACCACAAAGTATACAAATATTTAAGATTATTTTTATTCGATTGATTCTAAAATCGGCAATTTTTGTTCATGTTTTACGGGCGAAAAGTTGAACTTTGTGGCCCTAGGGCCAAAAAGTTTTTCTCGCCCGTTAATTAAAACTTGTTATTTTTAAGCTTTTTAAAAGAAGACGCTTTACCTTTAGTTTAATATGACCTTTTGGTCATTTTTAGTCTTGAACCAACTGTTCTTTTTGACCAGATACATTTATTATACTCATTACATACAAAATAAAAATTTCTTCTATAACATAACCTCAAAATATATGTTAACTGATTAATCTATATTCATCCACTAAAATAACTTAAAAACACAAAATTTCAATTGTAAAATCAATTTCAATATTTATAATATTCATAGACCAGTTTTGGAAGTATTTATATTTCCATAACGGACACATTTTAACAGAAATTAATCACCAAGCTATAGCTTTTTTAGTTTGAAAATGAAACCGCACGCAAAAGAAACGATTCAATTGTTTTTTTAGGGATTTGATTGGATAGCAATTTGTCATGGATAACTGGATAAGTAATAAGACAATCGAATAAAAAATATTGTATAATACACGGGCAAAAAGTTAAATTTCGATTTCGTAGGTTTACTACCCTCGGGCCGATCCCATCGGCCGGCACTCGGCTTCTAAAAACCTATTCAATCGAAAAACTTAACTTTTCGTCCTTGTATTATAAACAACTATTAGTGTTTAGCTAATTTAGTTTTCTATTGAATTTAAAAATAAATCATGAAACATGTACTAAATTATCTAGGTACTAATAAAAGACAATCTCAAAATACTATCTAAAAACATGCTTAAAAAACTATTCTAACTGAAAATGTAAAAATACTTCGGTGCTAGATAAATTCTATTTTGTCTAAAGTCTATTTTAAGATAACTCGGAGCAGAAAATTACCTGACTTAGACTTCTGTAACTATTAGCACTCCCGGAGCGCGCCTGAAAAAGATAATAGGTCAAAAAGAGGAAATTGTAAATATAAAAAAATAATAAAACATAACTGATATAGAATTATTAAAAAGTCTACTGGTTAATTCAGAAATAAGGTATAATATTTGATTGTTAGATACTTCTACATAAAAAATGTAAAACGTTATTTAAAAAAAAATTGAGCTTCAAAGACAAATTTTGCAAATATAACCTTGCAACTTAAAAAAAAATAAAAAATAGAAGGAAAAGTCTATTTTTTTTTCAGCAAAATTTACTTTTATTAAAATGATCGCTAGTACCAAATTTGAAAAAAGTCCCTACAAATACAAAAAAAAAAAACGAAAAAAAATAGAAGGAAAAATGCTACAAAACGTTGAAATCGCTTTAAAATAAAGGCTTAGTTTCTTAGTTCTTGGCTGAAACTATTTTTTGGTAAATATCGTAGTGGGATCAAGTCAGATCAGGTCAAATCGGGTTAAAATTTTATATCGTTAAATATTTTTTCTTTTACATTGTACGTTATTTATTTTTTTTTTTTTTTTCATTCAGAAAATGTAATTGTAATTTTAATACTAAATTTTATTTGTAAATACATATTTGTTATTTATATCGCCACCATTGGTATTTAATACTTTACTTGTGATATTAAATTCTGCAATGTGTGTATTGTATTAAAAATGTTGTCATACTAACAAAGAGAGCTGATACATTTGGATCCCCACGCAACATGTTTTTATTAAGACTAGCATGTTATAGTAAAAATTACTGTAACATTTGGTAAAGCATATCTCATTTATAGTATGGTATACTTTGAATTATTGTTAAGTTGTATTACTGATCTAGTTTAAAGTATGTTACAGTATTCAGAAAAATTACCAATCGGTAAATAATACCAAAATTTTGATTAGTAATAATATAAAGATTGCAACCACAAACAATTACATACTGATAAAATAATTTATCCTTTTTTTACTTTTCTCTAAATTATTACTAATCAAAATTTTGGTATTATTTACCGATTGTTATTTTACTAAATACTGTAAAATACTTTAATCTAGATCAATAACACAACAACTACAACTTAAAGTATACCAAACTATAACTGTGATATAATTTACCAAATGTTACAGTATTAAGAAACACATGTTGCGTGGGGATCCAAATGTACCAGCACGGTCTCTATGTTAGTATGACAACATTTTGTATAAGATACACACATTGCAGTATTTAATATCACAAGTAAAGTATTAAATACCAATGGTGGCAATATAAATAAAAGATATGTATTAACAAATAACATTCGGTATTAAAAATACAACGAAATTTTCTGTGTATTGCATTATTTTGCTGGCAGGATTATTTTTAATAATTTAGGTATTTATTCATACATGCATGTGTGCTCCTGATTGCCAATATCATACGTATAAATTAAATTTTAATCTGGTATTAAATAAATTTTATCCCGAATATCCCACAAGAGACAGACAAAGTCCAAATGATGTTTCTGGTAAATATTATAAATTTATTTATGCATTAAGGCCTATCCAGAAGCTTGCATAAGAACATAAAACATAAGAATGCGATTGGCTTACAAGATACATGGCGGACCGCCATTGGCGGTACATCAAGCCAATCATGGCATCGCATACTTATGTACTATGTTGTTATGCGAGCCTGTGGATATGCCCTTAATAACACAGGATCACAAAAACTCTCTGTCCGAAGGTTCTAACCCATCATTTCCTATGTTTTTGATGCGCTGAAACCGATTTCACCATAAAAAAAAGAATAATCGCACAGATTATTTACAAATCGTATGTTAATTGTATAAACGATAATTATTTATATTTATACACTATTTTAAAAAATACAATCCCATAAAATGAAATTTCAATTAAACAAGTAATTCTAAAGGCTTGCATTTAAAATTCAGCTGAAAAAGGTTTTTAACCAAGAAGAAAAGTACTTAATATAATAACATTATAAATACGCTTCTTTTTAAAGAAAAACGAATTTCACAAAATCGCCGAAAAACACCATAGATAACTTTTTAAAAAATCGAAAGATCCAACTTTTCTATTTTTTTAATTTTTCTAAAAACATTTTTTTTTGAAAAATTTTTTTTCTTGTAATATTTTATCGTTTTTCGAAAATAATAAAAAAAACTTAAAACCAAAAATACTTTTAAGCAAGGACAAAATAGTTATTGAGGGTTAGATATTAAAAAAACTTGATTTTTTGTTTTAATAAATCTAGTCTTACGGGGGAAGTATTTTTTGCAGCAATATTTTATTTTGCGTTTTAAATCATTTTAACTTGCGTTTAAGTATTTGGAAAAATGCAATATACCATTCACTGTGATAGTATACTGAGTTATTCAGAAATAAGTTCGAGAAATTTAAGAAAAAAAGTTCCTTTAAAGGTTAGTCCGGAAATGAGCCCCAAGGCAGCTGCGGCCCTTCGAAGATGGACACATTGAATGGGAAACAAAAAAAGCACCAATAAAATTCTAATGCCGCAGGGCGATTCTTCATTTAAAACTAAGCAAAAAAGTAGTCTTTACCAAAACACCTAAATTTAATATTAAAGGAGTTATAGCTTTTTAAAAAGTAACATTTTTAGTGGCACAAAATGTTACTTCCTCTTAATTGCATTTAAAAAAAAAAACGGTTGCTCCTGCAGTGTTGCACTATATGACATTTTTTATGTATTTTTACTCAAGGAATCTATATTTTTTATCAAAAATCCAAAAAATATACATAAAAAAGTTTGGGGCAAAAATGCCTCGCATATATTGTCCGTCTAGGCACGCCTCTGGATAAATTTAAAAAAATCAATTAACATAAACTTATTGCCCTTATTAATACTGGTATACATACAAAAACTCGTCGCTCTAGCTTAAAGGGTACAAAAGTTATTAATTAAAAACCTTATTTTTGTTGCAATTTTAAAGAGTTCCTTAGGACTCATTTCCGGACGATCTTTATAGGAACTTTTTTTCATGTTTTTTCACGTAGAATCATCTTTTAAATTTCTCGAACATATTTCCGAATAACCCTGTATAATGGAATGCGTAGCATTATATCGTCGACTTACAAGTAAAAGGCACTAAGTCACTTTTTTGCAAAAATGGGATTTTAATGGCACTGTAATTAATTTTTCATGATCTATGTATAGGTAAGCCGAACTAACTTCTAGGTGGACTGCCAAGGGAGTTACCCTCTATACAAAACGCACCAATTTGATTTTGATTAAAATTTTATCTGGCAATAGGCACTAAGTCACTTAGTGCACTTAGTGCGTTTTACTTGTAGATTATTTTAAATGTTTCTGCACTAATCGACTCTCTAAAAAGAGTTAATTTTTAAAAATATGATTGCTTGAATCATTTATATGATACAATATCACGTTATTTATTGTACTGACAAACGCATTCAAATTTTGCTATGTTAAAGTTGATGGAATAGACAGAACAGAGAAACAGAACTTTACCTGTAAAATGTATAGGTAATAATTTAATTTTCATTTGCATTGGTTTTTTTATTATCACATAATATTTCAAAACTAAATTTGAAGCCTCCACACTAAGTTTAAAGTCTTGGTGTATTTCTGAGGGGTGTTGCACCGTAAAGTATTTTATCATGATTCATTATAATTATTGACTTTAGGAGATGATGGCCTACAAGTAAAAGGCACTAAGTCCACGTCTTTTTTCAAATTTAGTAGAATTAAACTACTTCCATTTTTCTTTATTTAACTGCAAATGAGACATTATTATGTCCAAACATGTCATTGCAATTTGCGGTAGTTTTTTTCCAAAAATAATTATTACAAAAATTAAAAAACAACAATGAAAGTAAAATTTGTCAATATCTCAAAACCATGTTTTTGGACTTAGTGCTCTTTACTTGTAAGCCGACGATATCTTCACGACTAGCTTTTATAAACTACGCTTTTAAAGAATAACGTAATATTTGTTTATATAAATACAGAAAATATAAAAGGGTATAATAAGGGTTAGGTCAAACTTTACAGATTAGATCTAAATGCTTTATTAGTTAAAAAAATATATTAGTCACGAACCTTTTATTTTTTTAAGTAGGCGTATTAATATTTTATTACATCGTAGAAACAATAAACTACAGGAGCAAATTGCCAATAAAGTCCATTAATGTATTTAATAATATTATTTAAAAAAAAATACTGCTGCCAACAAAATAATACTTTCCCCTATAGCCTTTGGTTCATTAAAATAAAAAAAAAAAAACAAAAAAAAAATTAAAATTTTTTTTTTTTTTAGTTTTTTAATTTTTTTTTCTTACAACATCTCCTCCAGTACATAATTTCTGTTGCATTTAATTTGTTTCTTAAAATACTGCTTAATGTCCATGCTTCTGCCACATAAGTTACTGTACTTTCAACAAAAGTGCTAAAAATTCTTTTTTTAGTTTGCTTCCGTATTACGTTATTCCATAAAATAGGATGCAATTGTCTTATTACTGTCTTTTCTCTTTTCTCTTTTAATTTTGTTTTTGGACAGGGTTAGAAATGAAGAGATAAGGGGTAGAATGGAAGCTGAATAGACACTTTTAGATAGTATTGAAAAAAAGCAATTATTATGGTATGGGCACATGAGAAGACTTGCGGATGTAAGATTACCAAAACAAATTTGGAAATGGAAACCAGAAAATAGAAGAAAACGGGACAGGAAGTAAAAGAAGCTCTACAAAAACGAGATTTAGATGCTGAGTTATTTTTGAATAGAAAGGCATGGAGAGAGGGATGCAGTAGACGGCCTAGGCTGTAAAAACACTGCTTTATATATATATATATATATTTTTTTAGTTTCTTTTTTCCTAAAACGAAAAATGAATTGGAAAAAATGTATTTTTGATAAAAATTATTTTTATCCCATTTTACCCCCTATCCCAACCCGATTTTTACGAAAAACAATCCCAGCATAGAACTTTGGATAATCAATCTGTGGTCCAAATTTGAAGTCTTTTGCCCGAAGCGTTCTTGAGTTATCGTGGTCACAAATTTCTCGGACACACAGACCAACAGACTGACCAACCGACGGAAATCATATTTTTTGGATATAAAACGTCCAGAAACGTAAAAAAGCCAATAACAAAGGGGTACATTTGAAAAGTAGTTTTTATTTAATATCTCTGGAACCCTATGAGCTACAGTAACGACTTTTTGCACATGCCTTAATATTGATAAAGGCTATCCTTTTATGTAATTTTTATTTGCTAATTTTTTAAATGGAAGTGCGAAATGATGGAGGGGGCAATGTCACTTTTTTGCCCCAAACTTTTTCATGTGTAGATTTGTTGAAATTTTATTAATAAAATATGATTCTTTAATGGAGATTTCTCCATTTAGATTAGACAGGGACAAAAGTTCTACCCAAAAAGGATGGAAGTAATATCACCAACATAAAGAAAAAAAAATCTCCTAGGTTTTATGTTGGCTGCACTGTCAGGAACGCCATTTTCTTTAGCCACTGTCATTGTGTGAGCTGCGTTTGATATTGTTTTGATTTCAGTTTTTTGTGTGTTTTACTAAATATTGTGCTTTTATTGACTATTATAGTACTTTTACGAGTTTTGATATTTAAATATTGTTTACCAAAGGTAAGTTCTTTCTTTATACCTTAGATTTAAAGCCTAGGCGAAATTCGTTTGGACTTTTGCAACCCTTGTAAAAACATCTTGTCATTTTGGTAGCTATAACAGAAATAACGCTCGTCATAAAATTAATTTCTTGAAACGTAGAAACTGGTAACGATATTAAAATATATAATAATAATATATAGTTAATAATCAATATGATAAACATTAAATAAATTCATATTTACCATTTCATATTTGAGGTTATGTTTTGTACTTAAATAAGCAGATTAACAGTAATTGTTGATAAAAATTGAAAAGAATGCAATATTTTTTTAATTTATTTAAGTTGGTAGTGGCGTGCCGTGCACAAATGAGATAGAGATAGGGTAGACGTCTTCTGTTTCATAATTCTAGTTGTACAGAGCTCTATTAAAAATACATAAAAAGGGTACTCTTTATGTAACACCATAGGGCCAAGCCTTCTTTTTTATGAAAATTGCACTTAAGGAGGCAATTTCACGTTCTGAGAATAAAAAAAAAAACTAAAAATTGCACCAATAAAAATTTCTGCATTGTAATTCTGCATTACAAACTATGAAAAAAGTTCATATATACAAATATCCACAAATCTCTTTTAAGAAAGATACGGTCCCTTAGAAAGTGTTATTCTTTAAGTCGCACTAGTACTCTTAAACCCGATTTTCGAACCTAGATGTATACGAGCTTTTTTTTCACACATACATAATTTATTTTTTCCATCACGGACAAGAAAAACTTTGTAGAGATTTATTTATTCAAAAGGACCCTTAATGTGCACATTGCTTGTTTAGAGTAAAAAGTATTTAACAGAAATAATTCGATATAAGTATTTTTTTGCACGACCAAGACTAAAACCTAATTTTACGCTTTCATTTTCGGGACTAAACTTGCCGTTTTTCTCTCTAAAGAATAAAAATCACGGCAACCTTGATAATATTAAAATATTATACTTACTATGTGCTTTGCTGGTTCAAAAATTAGGTTTGGTGGTGTTTTGTAATAAATTAGCGATTCAAACCAATTTATTTGATTTTAACAAAGAAAACCTTTAAAAATAACATTGTTATAACAATTTATACATAACTTAAAATTTATCATCCCCATCCATTTTTTTGACGTTTGTGTCAACCATATTAAAAAACAATTGAAATCGCGATAGCCATGAAACTGACTTTTCGTAATTTACAGGCATCTTGATTAAACTACGATAATAAAACAACCGATTTTAGACGCGTGGTTTTTAATTTTAATTTTATCTACCTACCTAAATTATGTTTGGTCCTGCAAAAAATAGTGTATATACCTCAGGACTAAACTTGGCTGTTTTAGTCCCTTGCATTTCTGTTTCCCTCGCTCGCTACGCTCGCTCGGGAAACACTAATGCAGCGGGACTAAAACAGCCAGTTTAGTCCCTTGGTATATAAATAACTATTTCTATTTTTCTCTATTTATTTTTTAACAATGGCCATTGCCCATTGTTGCACACTTTTATTAACCAACTTTTCTAGTGAGATAAAGTTTAATACAAGCTTAAAATTGCAGTGGGAATTGAAAATAATTGAGTGGGATTCTATGTTTTTAACTTAATTAAAATAAAAATATAGAGGAAAAATCTGTACAAACACCAGTTAAACTAGTGCTCTATCTGTTTAATTTTAATTGTTTTTCAAAAATAGGTAGTGCCGCTTTTTTTTTAATTTTAGATTAAAAATTTTAACTTCTTACGCAAAAAGAAAAAATCTAATATAAAGTATTTGTGATACTTGTGTTAAATATTTGTTTCAAGTATAAAAATACGTGATATTAAACATATTTAACTGATTAAAAAAAAACTAATAATTTCTTTTTACTTCAATTAATTCTTGTTTCCAAGAAATTAGTATTACACTACAAAAAAAAATGTGTAAAACATGCTAAATCTGATGTTGCCAAGCAGGTGCACTTAAAATTTAGGAGATTTAACTTGTAATTTTACAATTTTTTAGGAATATTACATATTACATTACATTACATTTACATTACATTACATTTTTGTTTAACCTCTTACTATTCTACTTAGTTAAGCATCCCCTAAGTCCAGGACTTGTGTGGGCTAGTAGTAGAGGGAACCACCGGCTTTACTTGACTTTCAAACCAATTTATATTACATGAACATGTACGTAATATTCCTAAAAAAATTGTAAAATTAAATCTCGTAAATTTTACGTCCACCTGCTTGGCAACATATTACCTCTCATTTAGCATGTAAATTTACACATTTGGACTTTTTTTTTACAGTGTAGTACTATTTTTCATTATTTTTAATATTTTAAATTCTCAGTATAAAAACATATCTACTTGCCCTCTTTCATTTAAGTTTCTTTACGACTTAATATAATTTTTTTTATTGTTCAAACCAAGCACTTTTACGTGATTTAAGTACCTTTTAGTCTAACTAAGATACGTCTTTAACTTCAGTCAAGCAAAACATTTTATTTAAGTACATGCTTGTGGATATACAAAAAATGTACTTAGTAATAATTTCTCTGTCTGTACACAAACTATGAGTACCTCCAGCGAAATATAGACATTTTACCCTATTTGTTTTGAATTTTATTTTGTTATTTTATTTGGTTTTATTATAGTTATATTTAAATTTATTTCCCAGCGAGCTGATACATAAATTTCAATTCAAATAGTCATCTATACTATCATTAGAGTAGAAAGAGATATAGTTTTCGTCGTGTGGCTTTGAAAACTGGATCTAATGAAATGTAA
>OY294051.1:32007954-32051147 GCA_958510825.1 Brachypterus glaber
AAATCATCAAGCATCCTAACAATATCAATCGGGACACTGGTTACCACTTACCTGCAATATGGAAGTCTTTGATAGGAAAAACCTCGTCACGGGTGAATAACCACAACTCGTCATAAATAGTGACACAAGTTGATTCGAAACTTAGTTTCAGATTAATCCCTGAAGATGTCTCTAGTAGTAAGAGACGAAACGTCGGAAAGTGAAAATCCATTAACACGGTCTAAACCCGAAAGTGAAAGTTCTTTATATCTTAATGGCCGTGAAAGCTTAAAATCTAAAGTATATCACAGTTGGTTAAACTTTTAAAGTTTTGTTATTATTCTAGTTTGAAGTATGTTACAGTATTCAGGAAAATTAACATTAGTAAATAATATCAAAAATTTGATAAATAAATACGAACTGGCTATTTAAAAGTCCGACGTAACATAACCTAACTCTTTGGTTTAGCTCGTTTTTTTTCGCCTGTTTGGTTTTTGATGCTAATGGGGAATGGCGTAGCCCCCCACTTAAACGAGAAGAATACAAATCTGACGTAAAATATACCTTAAAATCTGTTTATAACCCTAAAAATTAGCCATTATAAATACAAAACTTATACTGCCTCTTAACATTTGTTATTTATTAAAGTATAACTTTAACATGTACAACGTATACACTAAAACAGAATGTCTGACAAAATAAAAGAAATGTTGAAATTCAAAAGAAATTATCATAATCACAAAACGAATTCAGTTGTCATTATCTAGTAATTCATGGAAAATATGCCGGCATGTAATAAAGGAAAATCTTTTTTTATGCAACTTAAAGAACAATGGAACGAAAAGTGTAGAAAACTTTAGAGATATTTTTATTTTTTGATAGAAGGGTTTCGCTTTAAACTTTAGAAATTAATTTAATATTCTCTGATAAAGTTATAGTTTTTTATGAATTTCTAAAAATAGTGTAATACGCTAAAAGATTTTTTCAGTATAACCAAGAAATTTGGGAATATACACTGTATTATTCTGATAATATAAACCAGACTATACCCCAGTTATGCAAGATAGTAAGGGACGCGGCCCGTTTTACACCACAGAGCGCATAAATAGCATAATTATGCATAAATCGTAGTGTACCAAAAATTTAACAGATGTCGGTACTATTTTCCTGGAAAGGGCCTATCCAAAGACTCGCATAACAAGCATAGTACATAAGAATGCGATGCCAGGATTGGCTTGATGTGTCGTCATGTATTTTGTAATAGTTGTTATGCGAGCCTCTGGATAGGACTTAAGTTGTAATTGTAACCTAAAAATTTGACGTTTTCCTTGTGTTCAATATAATTTACGTTTGTACAATATGTATAATATGCTAATTTAGTGTGAGTGTATGAAAAATAAACCAAAAAAGTACCTTTTTCAAAATAACATTAAGTATAACCATTTTTTTATGTAACTTTCTCTTTTTTATTAGCTTTAACGACCGTCAATCATTGTCAGACAAAAAATGTCAAAATATTTATGTTAAAAGGTACGAGTTTTTAACCAGTGATGTAGCTTAAAAATCGCGGAAATTTTAAACTACTATCTTGCATATTTGGACTTTATAGAAGGTTCTACAGTTCTTTATTAGTATCGCAGATCTAAATTCATCTTTCATTGACAAGCTATCTGACAAGTAACTAACAACACTTTTATAAACAATGACTAACTTGATCTATATTATATTACATACACTATAATATATTACATACACTATAATAATAATAATAATAATTATTTATCAGCCCAAAAGTGTTTCCAACGTACTTCCCACTGACTGAAAAATTATGTTATTTGTACTGTTTAGTATTTTTTTTAAACGGATTTTTTAATTAAATTAGTTTTTCTATTTTCGCAAAAACTTTCGCTTTAAATAAGTTCATAGGAAAAATTTATTATTGTGATGTCAAACATCCAGCATTTCATTTTTCATTTCATTTTTCTCCGACTCCGGGTAATACATTTTGATGACACTTGTGTAGCAAAAGTAGTATTGTCTAATAAAATTTGTATTAGTTAGATAATATAGGGACTGCTGATACTAGTTTTACATATACATTTGCTAGTTAAAGGTCCGAAATTATATAGTGCAGTTTTAAATTAATTTCCACCTTTACAAGGTTGTTACTTAAAATATTTAACTCAAGTCTTCTCTTATACAAAATTCATTTAATTTTGATTAGATCGTTGATTTTCTATCGCATAGTTTCGAAAACCACTTAAACGAAAAGTTTCCAAACCATTTTCGGTGTTATTAGCAAGCAAAAGTTTAACAAGATCCAAATTTAAATATATCCTGTCCAAATAAAAAGGACACCTTTTTATTTTATTCTAAAGAGAAAGAGTATGAGTACTGCTATCAACTTTCTCTATTTTCTTTTTCCACAGTGATGTGTCTGTGATCTCTGGAGGGGATAGGGGTCTTTACCTCGAAAAAATTTACCTCGCAAGCAATTACCTCGAAAAATATTACCTCGAAAGCCCATTACCTCGCACGAAAATTACCTGGAAAGGACATTACCTCGAAAGAAAATACCTCGAACGGACATTACCTCGCATAAAAATTACCTCTAAAATACATATTTTTTTTTAAATTATAAAAAAACCAAACCAAACAAATTTTTTTTAGAAAAAGAAGGAAATTTAACAGTAATAATAGTATATTATTTACCAAGTGAGAGAAGTTTAACATTTTTGACCTGCGTCAAATTGCGGGATGAGCGCGCCAGCGCGAAGCCCGCAAGACGCGGTCTAAAATGTTAAATCTTCACTCACGTGGAAAATATAGTATTTTTTTCACTAACAGTACAATTAATTAGCTATTTATTTATTTTACTAAAATTTAATGAAAAAGCTTATAAATTTAAAATATCACGCTGGCCGTTCGCGGCCATTAAAAAAACAAATGAATAACTTGACATTTCTGGCAGAAATTTTCTGGTGATCTGCTGAAATTATTAAGTTTGAAAGTGTTTCCGTGTTAAGTGTAATAAAATATATAAAAATGGAAAGTGAAATGCAAAGTGATGATTCTGGTACTCCCCCAGAAATAAGGGGACAGGCGAAAACTGTGAGGGAGAATCTATTTCCTCAAAAATCAATATATGGGGGTTGTACCTCTAGTAATCTATGATCCTTACGGTAATATATGGGTTGTATAATCTATGGATGAATATGATGGACCAATGATTTTCACTTTTCAAAGTGTTTTTTTGTAAAACATGTTTTTAGGTACTAATTTAGTTAATATTTTTTAATTTGTCATGCAATAAATAAATTTGGTGCCTAAAGACACTTGTAAATAGCAATGTGATTAATTAATTAAGTGAAACGTCAGATGCCAAAACAGCTGAATAAAAATTCATTATTAACCATGGTGCAATTTCATTATTTTTAGAACCTCTGACGTCATAGGTAGAGAAATAATATTTCTACCTATGAAAAGAACAGTAATAAAGATGTGCTTTTAGGCTGGTAGTGAAAAAACTTAGTTACTTAAAGCAATAATATTGATATATTATACAAAAAAAAGTATTTGAAATCAAAAGTAAACAAAAAGCTGTCAATCAAATCTACAGCAACTTTTTTTATAAAAAAAATAATAATTAACAATAAATGTTTTTCCTTGGAAAGCAATTTCACCATATTTTACAAATTTCCAAAAGTCCAGCTGTGATAACGCTTCTGTCGCCCACTGCAGAATTCCTTCGTAGAACTTTTCAAAATGCCCAGGTATGTCTTAACTCTTGAAGGTCGTTCATTCGTAAGACATTGAGATAAGACCTTTTCGATATTTATTTCAAAAAGACACGTGTATTTCACCACTATCACAACCAGATATGAGCCCTTCTCGCTCATGGAATACCGGTCTATATGAGTACATGAAAAAAGGACGAAAAACTCCATTTAAAAAAAAACGAGATCAGCCCTTTTCGAAATTTGCAATTCAATTACTAAATAACTTAAAGAATAATAAATTATATCCTAGTTGAAATTATTTGTTTAAACTTATTAAAGCAATATCTAAAAAGATCAACATCACAGTTATTTATGGCTTGCAAAGCATTGTTAAATGCTGTGTGAGAACAATAATTTGTACGATGCGTATCAACATAAAAAGTATAAATATGCACAAAATTCTTTAGAATTCAAAAACTCCCAAAAATATTAGTAATTCACCTTAAACGCTTCTCCCCTATGACACAGTTTCAAAGTAAGCTCAAAGTCACCGTAGACTTCCCCCTAGATATGAGCAATTATGCCACAGAGTCCATTGCACCCTCCAAATACAACTTATACGCCATTTCAAATCACAGTGGTACCACGTATAGCGGACACTATACCGCCTATTGTAAACATCCCTATAATCATACGTGGCACAAATACAACGACTCTAGGGTATCTTCAATTTCACCAACATCCATCATATCAGTGGATGCTTACATATTATTTTACGAACAAGAAAGTCAAAAATCATATACTTGAAGAGTTTATTTTATTTCTCTTTTTTTTTACTTATTTGTTACTATTATTTTACTTGATTGTTAATTAATTTTTTTTAAGTTAATATGTATATTTCTATTAATTTTATTGAAAAATAAATAAGTTACTATTATCTATTTATAAAAAAGATCATACGTAAATAAAAATTACATAAAAAGTTGATGACCTACAAACACAAGATCTTGGAACTTAAAACTTTATCAAATTAAATAGATCTGGACTATCCAATAATCCGTTCGCTAATATCGTACTAAAAGTACCACAGTAACGCATGATAATATTACTTGAACGCTCTGTGCACACTACCTTTTGTGGACCACCGGCTTAAAGTGACTTCCGAACTACTAAAAGTACCACAGTAACGCATGATAATATTACTTGAACGCTCTGTGCACACTACCTATTGTGGACCACCGGCTTAAAGTGACTTCCGAACCACTAAAGAGTGTAATAATTAAATACTAATTTTGCGATCGACAAAATGGGCGCATTTATCTTGGACTGGCAATTTAGTAAATAGAAATTTTAATTGTATACAAAATGGCACTTTCAAACTTCTCTGGTCAAAAGGTCAACCGAAGGGAATTTCAACGCCATTTTGAATTTATAAATTACCCTATTGAGTCGTTTTGAAAATTAGTTAATTAAATTAAAATTAATTTAAATCAAATTTAAATTACTTTGCAGGCACAAAACGCATTTAAGTATATTTTTGAAATTTTAGATGAATTTAGAAGGTATGAGACCCTTCTACAATAATATCATAGAAATTTCAACATTTAAAAAAATTACACCTTCATCCACTTAATTTTTTTTTAATTTTTGTAATGGAGATTTTTTTATTTTTTCTAATAATAATAATAATTTCAAACTCAAAAATATTTTTCAGACTATAATGCAATAAAAATTAAAACCCCTAAAAACCATACACAAATATATTATTACTATTATTCAAAATATTTGTTACCTATAAAAGGTTTTAAAATAAAATCAACTTTAAATAGAACTTTTTACCAGCTAGACATTTTATAATCTGTAAACTTTTTTTTATTTTTAAAACCATGATTTTATTAATCTGATCTGTAGCTATAATTTTTCATATTAAAATATTGATAAAAAAACTGATACTTAAAGCAATAAAAATCAAACCTCTAAGAACCACACACAAAAATATTATTAAAATTTCAATTAAAATCGGCTTTTAATATATTTTTTTAATAGCCTGTAAACACCTAATTAAAAAGAGTAATATATGGCACACGTGTGTAATAGTAAAATTTACCCCGAGCTATAGCCTTTTCCATCTCCTACTTACAATACATTTTAAATGATACAAAGGCAAAGGATTTCCTTTTTAAACGGAGAATATAATTAATTTTTCAAATAAAATTTTCAAACTCAAAAATAGACTATAAAGCAATAAAAATCAAACCTTTTTAAACCACACACAAAAATATTATTACTATTATGTTTTTTTTTTTTAAATTTTAAAATCTATAAAAGATTCTCAATTTAATAAAAAAATTTAAACTACAAATATTTTATAACGTTAATACTTGATTAAAAAAAGGTGAAATATGGCACACGTGTGCAATAGTAAATTTACCGAAGCTGTAGCCTTTTCTATACCGGAGCCACTGAAAGACTGAAACGACTGAAAATGTGTTCTATGAGGTTTTAAAGCGCACGACTGTTTTCACGGGGTAAGGTTAGGACCGGGTAGGTTATTATTTGGTGATATAAGTTCTTAATATTGTATTGGAATAGCTGCGAAGTCCGTTTAACTTTCCTCAAGGGAAGTCTTGCGTAACTAAACAAGTTTTTCAAAATTGCGCTTTTTACGTTTATATGCGAAAAAAAAAAAGATTGCCGCCAGAAAAAAATCTTTCTGTCCGGGAAAATTTTCTAACATTCAAAGTCAAATAATTTAATTAAAAAAAAAACATTAAAATGATTGACCCCCCTTTCTGTTTTATAAAATGTCTCCCCATGTCCACATTTTAAGAGCTGAAAATATCGGGTAGGGGTTTTTACAGCGCAGTCCATTATCGTGAAATTGTTACCGCGCCACTGTTACCGTGCATGGACTTTACCGCGCATGGACTTTACCGCGCATGGACTACCGTGCATGGACTTTACCGCGCATAGACTTTACCGCGAAAGCCATTACTCTGAAGAAAATAACAGCGAAGAGGTTAATACCGCGCATGGACTTTTTACCGCGAAAACCATTACCGCGCATAATTATTTTAATTTTTTTTGGAGAAAAAGATTAAATAAAAAAAAATAAATATTTTGCAGAAAAAAATCAAACAGTTCGAACTGATATAGCTGCTGGGTCAGGGTTGTGGCCATTACTAGTTTCCTTTAAAACATTTCCGTCCGAAGTATGCAAACTCCCCTTGCAACAAAGTACGTCGTAATTTACGCATTTTTTTATTTTTAACAAAGTCTTTTCTTTTCTGTATATTAAATGTTTATATACAGCAAGGTCTTTGCCCCTAGCACTTTTTATTATTTCGATCGGCATGACAATTCGTACTAAAATGATTATTAATCAGCGATTTATACAAATCAGTCGATATAAATTAAAAAAAAACACACATAAAAAACCCAAACACAGATATATGGGTACATTTAGTAAACGTTCCACTCTATCAATAAAAATCAAACCAAAACCAAAACTAACCAAACCAAACTGCCACCAATTCCTTACATAAGATAAAAATAAGGTATAACGATTTTCGCTGTAAAAGTCATACGCGGTAAAGACCGTTCGCGGTAATGAACTGCGCGGTAATGGTCTTCGCGGTAAAGGACATGCGCGGTAATGGCTTCTCGCGGTAATGGCTTGTCGCGGTAATGGCGATCGCGGTAATGGACAGCGCGGTAATGGTTTTCGCGGTTGTTTTTTCGCTATAAAGTACGGCGCTCGAAAATATCAAATATATGGGAAAAATAGTTTGGGTTGTCTTATTTAAGTGTTCCAAATTTGAAGTCGATATCTTAACTCGTTTAAAAGTTAAGAGGGGAGAATGACATAAATAAAATAAAGTCTGAACATATTTTCTTAATCAGCGTATGTACACTGTATGCCGTACAGGTATGAGTTTTGGTAATGACGAGGGCTCGAAGCCCAAAATTGTCAAAAGTAGGTACACTATTTAAGGCTCATCCACAGGCTTGCATAAGCAGACATAACGCATAATAACATATTGACATAATTTGCATACGGCATATGACATCCATTGGCTATCCTAATACATAAGCCCATAAGATTGGTTGATTGACGATAGAAGAAGAAGAAGACGAACATATGCAAATTATGTTGTTATGTATTATGCGTTACGTCCTGTTATGGAAGCCTGTGGATGAGCCCTTAGTTCTTTGGATGTAATTTAGTCATTTTTGTATACCTTTTAGATATTTGAAAGGCATAGCCCCTCGAGTATGACCGTCTCTGACCCCTTTGTGGACGGATATATGAATTTATGAAAAACTAAAATTTTCTTTATTTTTAAACTCAAAACAAAGTTGTAAAATCATAAAATGTTACTTAAAAAAAAACAGAGTTTTCCAAAAATGGTTTTATACCGTAAGTATTACTGCTTCAAGTAGATATAAAAACACAGAATGCGATAATATCATTTGATTTTCATAACTAGTATTCACTTACACTATAAATATCAAAAATATGAATAAACGAAGTTTGCAGCAACAAGTGTACACTCACTGTTATTATTTAGTGTCGGTTTCTGCAGATCAAGCGATGTTTCAAGATTACGTTTCTCAACGTTTACACACAGGTTACCACTACGACACAACGTTCATAAAAGTTCATAAAAAGGTGGTATCAATATGGGACCCAAAGGGTTAATAAGCATTTTATCTATGACGAATGGGACCATTGTAATAAATCATTGTGAAGAGCACTTTAATTTCCCAAAATACATGATAGTTTCTCACTAATTATTCTAATGTGGATGCTACATGCAGCTGCAGCTGGACACAAATTGCGCAGTCGAATAATGGTAGTGTAGAGATTTGTGAAATAAATATAAATTATTTTTTTAGAAACAGAAATAGTCCAGTCAAATAACGAGAAATTCCTATGTTAAATTGCAATAAATTGGTTCGAAAGTCAATTAAAGCCGGTGGTTCCCTCTACTACTAGCCCACACAAGTCCTGGACTTAGAGGATGCTTAATTAAGTAGAATAGTACGAGGTTAAAAAAATGTATAATGTATGTCTAAATGTACACGGGCTGATATTTTAAACGGTAGTAGTGGACAGTAGCAGAACACTCCTGGGTATCTATTCTCGGGCTCGAGAGAACGTGAACAATTTTCGTAGGAAGGGAACTGATCATATCATATAAAAGTTCCCCAAAGTTAAAAAATGCTATTCCTGAACATTAGTGAGCGTGATGGGATATCTGCAGCCGGCTGCAGCGTTGCCAAGTATTTTAGCGGATTTTAACCAATCAGATTATGCGAAACGAGTTTGCGTGCGCAGGCTGTAATTATTTTCATTATTTGTAAACAAGTTTCTGTGGTTTGAATAATTTTTATAATTAATATCTAAAAATTAATGTGTAAGAAATGAGAATAAAAACAGAAAAAGATCTGCGCCCACCAGCAGCTAACAAAAAAAAATACTTTAAAATTTTATTCAGGACAACCCTCTTGTCAATAGTGGGCTGTTTAGCCCTGAATTCACTATAATTTTTTTGTTGGAAAGTTGGAAAGGGTCGGCCCTAGCCAACACTTCCCGTTATTCGTTCTCCATTTGATCTTCCGCATCTTGCAGATCTCCCAAAAGGGCAACAGCCCCCACAATTTCCAAATCGTCCATCGTTATATTATTAATATTATAATATGTATAATAATGTATAATAATTTATAAATATAAAAAATCTTTTATTAATTACGATTAACTATTATAAAACAAAACGGTATTCAAATTAACAACACAAAACCAAAGCAAAAATAGGGTTATGTTCGAATGCGCGCGACTAACTTATATGTCAAAATTTCCGTGAACGACCGCTTCTCACGATCCCGAGTAGTAGAAGTAAAGTTCCTCAATTTTCGTGCGAAGTGAAGTTCAAGAATAAGTAGTTTTGCGTTTCGAGAGAAAGAATATGCAACCCACGCTACCTTTCTCCAGGGAATGCGTTCTCTCGAGCCCGAGAATACATACCCTGTTAGTTTTTCACCGGGTAATTTGCTTAAGGGATATCCGCTATCTTGAATTTTAGGGGTGAGTGCGGCTATCTCGCTAAATATGCATTTAACAATAGCAATGCATATAACCAATTTTGTTAAGGAGAAAATTTTCAACAAACAATTTTTGTTCGGATCTTTTTTTTAATATACATATTAATAACAATCGAGTTATAAATATGCAAAAATGGCCATGTTGGGGTGAAAATGGTTTTTTCGATTTTTCAGAAAAAATTTTACATCGGAGGATTAAAGTGGTTGTGAGCAAACTTGTAGCTCTTGAAATTATAAGTTTTATATATTACGAATTTTCATAAGTAATTTGGTAGGGTGTCAAAGGGCGCTGAAAGTCGAGTTGCGCCCTCTGTAACCGTACCAAAGTAGCTATGAAAATTTATAATACTTATATAAAACTTGTAGAGAATTTCAAGAGCTTCAAGTTTGCTCATAAACACTTTTATCGTCCGATGAATAATTTGGCTCAAGAATGAAAAAATAAAACAATTTCACCAATTCATGGGAGAATTATCTCAGCGGTCTAAGTCATCGATATAGCATTGACACTGAGCCAATGATCGTGAGTTCAAACCTCACTGGCGCCGATTGCCTTTTTCAGTTAATTAATAATTGAAATTTGGCGAAGGCGTACTCCCTAGATATATTGGTTCGAAAGTCAATTAAAGCCGGTGGTTCCCTCTACTACTAGCCCACACAAGTCCTGGACTTAGGGGATGCTTAATTAAGTAGAAAGTACGAGGTTAAAAACAATTTTAACATGGAAATTTTCAAATTAACTTTATTGTTATTAATATACTAAAAAAATTATTCAGACAAACATTGTTGGAAATTTGTTTGTTCCTATTCATAAGTTTGTTAAGGATAAATACATTTTAGTTATTAATCCTAATTTAAATGTGATGCATTATTAATCCCTCCTGGATTATATTATTATGCATGCTATGCAAATTTTAATTCTTAGTTAATATCGTGAGAGAATTCATGTTTTTCAGCTTAGTTTCCTTGCTCTATTAAGCTTTAACTAGATTTGTTTGCTTTATTTTACTATTCACAGCTCCTGCGCTAGAATAGTATTATACGATAGTTTCGAATTTTCCAAAAAATTTCAAAACTCGTCGTAATTATTCATTATAAAAACTACATATTACCTTTGTGGACTATGTAATTTTTACCGTTCCGGTCTATGCAAAACATTACCATTACTGACTATGTAATTTTTACCATTCCGGTCTATGGCAACATATTACCATTTACGGACTATGTAATTCAATGTAATTTATTTTTACCGTGCAAATGTAAATTTTATTACGCCTTCGCCAAAACTGAAAAAAAAGTCGCCCTTGTTTAAAGTTTGGTTTGATCTGTTAAAGGTATGATCTGTAGGACGGACGCACATAAAAAATCAGTTTTCGGAATTTAGAGACCTTAAAACTGACATCAATTTTTAACGTTTCGCCCGTGTATTATACAATATTTTTTATTCGATTATTACTATCGTTTTTTTGCGTGCGGTTTCATTTTCAAATTAGCTTAGTGTTTTGATTAATTTGTGTTAAAATGTATTTGTTATGAAAATATTAATACTTCCGAAACCGTTCTATAAATATAATAAATATTGAAATTGATTTTAGAATATAAATGTTGTGTTTGCGATTTGTTTTAGTGACATTAACCGGTTAACCATATGTTTTAAGGATATGTTATAGAAGAATTTTTTATTTATATGAAATGATTATAATACTGGTCAAAAAGAACATATAATTCAAGATCAAAACTGACCAAAAGGTCATATTTTTTATAAATGTTTCAGTAAGGGTGAAGCATCTTATTTAAAAAAGCTTAAAAATAAGAAATTTTAGTTAGTGGGTCAAAAAAAAACTTTTAGGCCCTAGGGCCACAAACTCCAACTTTTCGCCTGCAAAACATAAACAAAAAATTACGCTTTTGGAATCAATCAAATAAAAAAATATATGGGGCGAAAAATTACGAAGAGTATACTTCAAAATACGAGGTGTTTTATATCTCCACGTATTGCTCTACTTCATTTAGTTCGAGCAAACATCAAACGAAAAACTTTAACGAGCAATTCAGCGGTGATGATGACATGACCGCTAATATGTGCTCTTATTGACTTATCGGAAATTGCATATTTGATCTAGTTATATGAAACTGCAAGCCGCTCTAAAGGCATTGTGCAATCCCAGCACTAGGTCACTCCTAGTCAGGGAGTGTGCAGAAGCCTTGGAAGAGCTAGCAAGGACCAAAAACGTTCAACTGGTATGGGTACCGGGTCATAGTGGAATTCCCGGAAACGAGAAGGCAGATGAACTTGCAAGACTCGGATCAGGGATGGCCTGCACGGGGCCGGAACCTATATTGGGTGTTACAAGGAAGCAGGTAAAGACCGCTCTCGATGAGTGGGCTTATACCAAGCTAAAGGAGCAATGGAGAGCGGTCGACGGTTGCCGGCAAGCTAGGGACTTCCTGGCTGGCCCAAGCAAATCAAAGACCGACTGGTTGCTGGAAAAAGGAAGAACTGCACTCAGACAACTTGTATGGGTCCTCACGGGCCACTGCAGGCTAAGGAAGCACCTGGCAACAATGCGGATTCTAGAGTGTCCGCTATGCCCAGAGTGCGAAGAGGATGAAACATCCTCTCATTACTTAGCCGAGTGTGTCAGATACGACAGGATCAGGTTGCAAGTCTTTGAAAGTCAAAGACACAACCAAGAGGAACTAAGAGATCTCCCCTGGGCCAATATCCTGACCTTTATTGAAAGGACGGGCAGGTTCAAGGAGGACTCAAATTAGTAAATGGCTGGGATTGCCTGGGGTGACAAAAAGGGCCAGAAATGGCCTAGTTGTCCGGCTTTGGCCAACCCAAAAATTTACTACTACTACTACTATATGAAACTGCGGAATACTTGTAACGTGTATTTACCATTTGGGGTGCATATAAGTCACTAAAGTAAAAAACCTGCTGCTAGCAAAAGAAAACCTTCCTCAAATGTTCATAAAAAAAGTAAAAAATAAAAAATGGTAATAATACTTAACCTTTTCGGGACGGAAAATGGCCGGAAGCAGATTTAAGGCCTATCCAGAAGCTTGCATAAGAACATAAAACATAAGAATGCGATGCCGTGATTGGCTTACAAGATACATGGCGGTACATCAAGCCAATCACGGCATCGCATTCTTATGTATTACGTTCTTATCCGAGTCTGTGGATATGCCCTTACTTTGACTAATCTGTGCAATTTTAATGAAGATTATGGTGTTAGCACTAATTACAATTGCATTTTGATTTAAAATATTTTGAAGACAAATAAAAAAAAGAAATTAGGGAAAACTGAAAAAATAAACTATTTTGATATACCTGATAAAAACTAAAAATACACTGAAAAATATAAAAACCATTGAGAATCGATTTTCTGAAAAAGTGTTCTAAGATTATCTTAATTTTTGTTTTACCGAACAAAATCTATCTACTTTACCAATTATATGATTTTTCAGGTTTAAGAAGTACCGTGTATATTATAATATAATTATAATTATATAATTATACACTGTGTATTAGGGTGGAGTGAAATTATTTTTTTTTTCGCCCAATCATATAGCACTATGTACCAAAAGTTGCCTTTATTATAGAAGATAACCAATAATTTTTTTCAAAAGTCCTTTTGATTCCCAGCGGGGCCTTAAGATGAATCAGAATTTAAGAAATTTTAAAAATTTGTGGAATGAACCAAATTTGAAAATTGCACTATAGGGGTTTTTGAGGTTGCTGAAATCTTTAGTTTTATATTTAGCTTTAGCTGTTTGATGGGTTGCCTATTCCTGAATAAATGCAAACTTGAGTTTGCTTATTAAATTAGATTTCTGTGGTTATGCTACCATATAAGACAGTAAAATTGTACTGTTTTACATTTCATAAGAAAAATACTGTGTATTTTGATGTTTTTTATGTAAGGTAACTAAATAAAAAATTAAGTAATTTTTATAAGATCTATACTGTCTAGACTAGACAGTAATGGTCAAAATAGTAACGTTATAACTATAGTTTCTATTTTTGACATGAAAAACAGAAATATTTGCATTAAAACACTTAAAAGATATAAAAGGCTGTGGTGAAAGGTGGAAAATGGTTTATAAAACAAGGTGTGATATAAAAATATCAAACAAGTGCGATATGAGGCGTTTTCTAAAGAACAAAAGAGTGTGCTAAATGTCATTTTCATAGATGATCGTAGGAAAATTTTATTTCAATAGCTTTAATAATAACGCTAAAAAAGATTGATCTGTATTAGTTGGAACACCCGGTATAACAAGTTGAACCAAGACACCTCTATCTATTATTCTAAGGCAATAGAATGTAATCGATATTAATGTTTAGCAGCTTAGTCGGTTGTCAAGTAAACCTCAAACAATTTGCATTTTGGGCTTCCAACATGACAATCATTAACTATAATAATATTCTATGTTATCTTAAAGTGCATTGTAACGCTAATGTTAATGTTCCACATACCCAACTAAAACTCAGGAAACTTGCGGTTTCCTTAGCACAGTGGTCTTGATGAAAATGACAATCAAAATTGTGCTCAAATTGTGATGGTAGTGTATCAGGATTACAAATCCGCATCCGTCCCACTTTTTTTCAATACAAATGTAATTTGAGACGTTTTAGGTATTACAACACTTCATAGACAATCACTTAATTTTACAATTTGACGTCACATCTGGAAAAATTTACATAACCTTAAATAACACAGCCACACAAAAAATTAAAGGTTTTTAATTGTATTCCTATATATTTGAGGCGCTGAATCCGAATATGAGGTTAAAATAGCAACTTATACGATTAGTTTTGGAGATAACCTCAAAAAACGTTATTTTCTTACTAGATTTTTCTTGAGATACTTTATGATTTACTACTTTTTTTGGTGCTTGGGGGGTAGTTTAACCCTCTTTGTGGGATTTTCATCAAATCCAAGGGATTATTTTTTAACCCCTTTAAAGGGGTTAAAAAATTAAAAATTAAAAATATTTAAAAAACATTTTTTTATAATATGAAACATAAAAAACACGCAAAGGGGTATCGCCTCTGAATTTGATGAAAATCCACCCAGAAAGTTTAAAAAAGTATAAAATTCAATTCAAGAACCCATAGTTAACCCTTTGTTTAAGGGGATGTTTAGCTTCTAGAATAATAAATCTTGTTTTTTATTACATTTACATTACATTTTATCAATTTCAATCGAAGTTACAGGTGTTGGAAAAATAGGCTAACTTTGCGGTCACTCTTTGGATTCAGCGCCTGAAAATACATGGGTCTTCAAAACAATTCTGCCTTTTTTCTTTTTGTGTGGCTGTATAATTAAAGGAGTATTCTGGTGATACCCTTAGCTTTGGGAGAGAAGCTGCTTGAAAGTCATTGATTTTGACATAACCTTAGATCATTAGTTTTTTTCGAGTTAACATCAGTGCTACTGTGGTAATGTCTCACACTTTTTGTCGTAAAATAAACAAATGAAAATCATCTAAAACTGTATATATGTTTATTAGTTTTTGTAGGTCTTAAACCTTCTTCAAGAGCACCGTGTGAGAACCTGTCACTCGGCAGTAAAAAAAAAAATCAAACAATTTTTGGAAAAATATTAATTTAATGATGGAAAAACGTAAATACTATAACTTTTAAACTAATTTTAATTAACAATTTACGAAAACGCAAAAACGTAAATACTATAACTTCTAAAATAATTTTAATTAAAAATTTACGATAAAATCGCATTTTTTAGCAAAACACAAAATTAAAAAATCAAAACCCAAAAAAAAATTAAAAATTACAAATATAGTATAGTCGAATAGAGAACTTTTAACCAAATGATGTATTTACGACCCCATTTTCTTTAAAAAAAATACCTTCATTTCCCCCTACCCACATTTTAATGCTAAAAATATCAAATCAAAAAGTTCATCTCGTTTTCAGTGCATTTTTTTCAATTGAAACTTTTTCAGTACTTATTACTTAATTATTTTTGTTTTTTTTTCTAGCGCTAGAATATTTAATGAAACAATCGACCTGTTCTGATCGTCTTTTCATCAGCACCTGAATCCTGTTTTACCGTAAGTATTTAATTTTCTTTCTATAATTTTTTTAGTTAATTATATCGAATCTTCGGTGTAAAAGCTAAACGTTGTCCTATCAAAAACTATTTTTGACAGGTTTTAACATGTTTTTGCCCCATTTAGGGCTCGATGCGGCACGTGATAACATTAAGTTATATCGACCCATAATTTTTAGGCCTTTGGAACAAGTTTAGGGGCTGCCCTAAAAAAATCTATTTTTTTAAGGAACAACCTACTGTATATGTTTTTTAATTGGTATATTAACTTTTTAATTGGTATATTAACTTTATTATTAGTAAAAATTTAAAAGTAGACAAGGATTTTTTAAAATTGTTTCAAGGATGGTTGCCTGGGTTTAGTTGCCATGGAAAATGCTACTTTGACAGAATTCAGCAGTGAAAGTTTCATAGGGCACATTTTGTAAGCCGCGTGGTGGGGTCCTCCACAGTTACAGCAAATGGGGTTGTTCTTAGGTCTCGGACAGAACATAATTTCATGATTTTCCCCGCATCTCACACATCTCGGAGATTGTCTGCAATGATTGGCAGTGTGCCAAAAACCTTGGCATTTATAACATTGAATTATTTCGTGGTTATAATTGCTATTCATGCCTTCTGTAATAGCCGGAAACCAAACGCAGTTATAAAAGTTGATGCCTTCTTGCAAGAGCCTTTCCAGATGACAGGAGTTTAGGACTTCGACGTGAACGTCACTCTTTATTCTGTTAATGTTTCCGAAGTAGATTCCCTGTTCGGTTAAAGCACATTGCAGTTCTCGCCTCGAAATGCACCACGGTATATTTTTGAAAACAGCATATTGTCTATATTTCTTTTCAGCATTACACAAATTAGCTACTTGGACAGGTACTCCGAAAATTTCACGTAAATTAAGTTTTAAAAAGGATTCAAAATCGTCTTTTTTGTAAAATGTTGCTATTATACCATAACTAACTTCTATTAATTTCGGTTTATTATTTATCACATGTTTAATACATTTTTGTATCGCTTCGAGGGAAACTTTTTCATGATTTTCACGCGATGTTATGTACAGAGGATAAGTTTCTTCGATAGATTCTGAAGATGATTTTTTGTCACAAACTGAAGAATTTTTCGTGCCTGTTGAAGCATTTTTTGTGGATTCTAAGGGTTTTTTGTCACATGCTAATGAGCTTTTCGGACTTAAACTCTTTGTATTGTCGGCTATTATCAAAACTTCGTTTAGGTATGTATCTGTACTCAACTCAGAGTCCAGGGAAATCTTAGTCGTTGAAATCAGAGCATCATCAGTAAAATTTTGCATCTCTTTACATACTTTATGGCATTTAAGTACCACTGTATTAAGGTGGAGAAAACTAAACACAAAACTAGACTATCTAGTATTAAAATTTTACTTTTCAAAAAAAAATGTCAGTCTAAAAAATCGCTAAGAAAAAAACTGAATTTGTTGACATAAATTTTCTTTTGATTTTTTGTCAAAAAAATAGAAATGTCATGTTAAGATGTCAAGATTAATTTATTTTGTTTATTATTAATAATAATTAATAATTTATTATAATCCTGGCAGTTTTACAACAAAGAAGTATTATACATTTACTTTGTGCCCTGAAAGAATGTTGGTCAAAAATAAAAATTGTGCCAATATAGTTATTTACAATTAAAAACAACTTAATAAAATGTCCGTGCGTCTGTTACTATATTCTTTCGTCAGTCTGTTCGTCCGTATGTAAAGTTATCTTGTCCATGCGATTACTCAAAAAAGAAAAGTCATATCGACTTCAAATTTTCAGAAAAAAATAATCTTGATAATAAAAAAATAAAAAGAAAAAAGAAAAAGAAAATAAAAAAGTTTTGGGGATAATCATTTAAAAGGTACAAAATTTAAAAAAAATTCCCCCAAAAACAAATAAGTTTTAGAATTCTAGGGGCTTAAACTTACTAATAAAAATTCTAGGTTGTTAAACTTACTAATATAAAAAAAAATGAAAGACATAGAATATTAAGTGCGTTTAATATAATTTTATCGGAAAAAAATTCTTTTATTAAAAGGATCGAGTATACCAATTTAAAAAGAATTCTCTCAAAAACAAAAAAAGTTATAGGGAGCTAAAAAAAAGGAAAAATATAGAAGGTAAAGTGCATAGCATACTCCACAAGTTCTCATAAGGATTCATGTCAGGTGAGTTTGCTGGCAGTTCATTCTTTGAACTGGCAAATTGGTAACTCTTCTTGTGCGGTGGGGAGTGGCGTTATCGTCCATAAAAATTAAATTATCTTTAATTTCGTTTGGACTTGTATGGTATGTATAGTTGATTGGTTGAATAAAGTTTTGGGCTTAAATGTTTTGCTTGCTTGCTTTTATTCCATGAAAATAACCTTACATGTGATAAAAATGTAGAATTGAACCTACATATTTGTTAGAATAATTTTTGTTTACGTTTTAAATTATTTGGGGGGGAGGGACAAGAATTTTGGCGATGTGTGTATAACTATGAGATTATTATAGTTTAAATTTTAAATTGCCCTCGTAAAATGGAACTACGCTATTGTGTTAGATTCTGAATTACCCTTGTAAACTGTAAGTAATTAAAAAAAAATAATTTCAGTTAATGGTTAAAACGGCAAAACACATTAAGCCAAATTGTGTCTTAAATAAGAAAGATACTTATACTTTAAACAGTTCAAATAAATTATTATACTTATTTCACTTAATTAAAAAATAGCTGAAAAGTTTTTCCAGTTTTTGGCAAACGTATACGTCTACTTAACTATACAAAGAAAACGTATTTGTCTAGTGCTTGAAAGAAACTGTATCTCTCTGAAATTTCAATCATTTTTAGAAAATTAATTCAAATAGCTTTGTATTGACTTTTTATTTACATAAAAATATTATGTGAAGTTTTATAAGATAAGGGATCTTTATACAATGTCTTTTGACAAAGCACCTAATAATAGTATATTACATAACTAGTGCGGAAAGTGACATATTTCACGCGAGTGGAAAGGTTTACGAACGAGCCGCCAGGCGAATGAGGAAACCCCACGAGTGTAAGAAATACACTTTCCAACGAGTTATGTACACTATTTTTCCTACGATCCCGAAAAAATATGAAGTTTCTTATTTTAAAATGTTCTAATTTTTATTAATTTTTAAGAAAAGTAAAGCACAAAATAATTATAAATAGCATACAAATTTATATACGATTTTCATTTATCTTTAGTTTTCTTGGTTTTATATTTAATACAATATAGGTATTATTATATTACATAGCTATTTAATGGGTTGTCCTAAATAAATGCAAACTTGACAGTTTGGACTTTTTTAGATTTCTAGGGTTATGCTGCCATATAAGACAGTAAAATTGTACTGTTTTACATTTCTTATATATATATATAAAATGTTAGGTAACTAAATCAAAATTAAGTAATTTTTATAAAATCTAGACAGTAATAGTCAAAATAGTAACGTTATAACTATAGTTTCTATTTTTGACATGAAAAACAGAAATATTTGGATTAAAAAACATCAAATATATAAAAAAAGGCTGTGGTGAAAGGTGGAAAATGGCTTATAAAACAAGGCGAATAAAATTCTTAGAATCTACAAGGTAAATATCTAAATAAAATTAGGAAACCCTCCATACATAAATATCACACTAGGGTGATATGAAAATATCAAACTAGTGTGATATAAGGCCTTTTCTAAAGAACAAAAGAGTGTGCTAAATGTCATTTACATAGAGGATCGTAGGAAAAAAATGTATCAATAGTTAGTACTGTATTTTTTCTGAAAATTTTTACACACTCGTCTGTGCAGACCTGAATTGACACAGAATCCGCTAAACTGTGTAAAAATTTGTAATTTTAACACCGGTTTTCGTAAAATTTACACTGTTTTAAACATTTTAAGATGTTTCCGTGTAAGTTCAGGTCTACACAGCCTACTGTACATTTTTGTTCATCAGTGTATATCGAAATTGATATTTGTATCTTTTAAGAGCTGACCATAATTAAGTTTTTTTTTGTATAAAAAAATACATTCCACCCGAGCCGCTACAACTTTCTTACATTTTGTTTTATTTATTTAAGATTAAAATTTTAAGCGTGAAATTCGACAATATTAGGTTTCTTGCATATTTGTGATATTTTAAAAATAGACCTTTATATTTGTGAAACAAATTACCTGCAACCCAAAAACCGTTTTAAGTTTTCTTAGGAATGTAAAACTTATTTTTGAAACCCGTTAAGGATATCTAAAAAACAAAAAAAAATTAAAATCTGCATCTGCATTTATCTCAGAACCCAGACACGATGTCAACAAATGGAGGTCAAATTCGTATTCAGCATCAAAAAGTACATCGAAGATGATATATCAGAAAATTGAGAGATATGTTTTTTTTGTCGACTAGTGTAATTTAAGGAGGAAAAATACGATAAAATTTCACCTACACAATTTCAAGTTAAGTGACATTAATTTATTTATATTACCTAAAGTCGAGGTTTTATGTGTAAAACAAATAAGATACTATATTTAATTAAATTAAGCACATAAGGGCTCTACGGCTGAATTTTCCTTTTATTAAAGACCCATAAACGTAAAATAAAAAAGTAATTAAATATCAAATTTGTCACTGGTGAATGAAAGGCATTTCATTAAGTTTTCTTGATTATAAACTGCGGTTCATTTTTTTTTTGCGAAAAGTTTTTATTTTTTACTTGTTAAAGACACAGAACTTGCAGATTTGTAACGTCATCTAAGCTAAATTATAATGTCCTTCCATCTTGGCAAGCTGCTGACGTCACAACGCACTAACAGTGCCCATGAGTCCAACCAACCTTATTTTAAACGAAATACTAAAGAAAATCTTGTTAAGCGTTAAGTAATAATCAAATAAAGTCGTATGGTAAAATCACAAAATTTATCATTTTCTCTTGGTATTTTAATATTACAGGTCCAAAGAATCAAGTATGGCGGCATTTAAAAGATTTTCAGTGTACCGCAATATTTGAGTGACTCCTTAATCAAGTTATCCGGCTTATCCGAGTTATCCGATATTTCTCTAAAAATTTGGTTGGTACTAGAACCAAATTAAGCCATTTTTAAGTGAAATTGCGTTAAAATTATTAGATTTATCCTAATTATCCGGCTTACCCGGCATTATCCGAGCGTCAAATTAAAACGGGACCACCTCATGAATGCCCTCTTTAAGTTACAAGAAGTTTCATCAAATTCCGTTCATTCGTTCCAAAGTTATGCGGGAACAAACATAAAAAAAACAAAGTCACACGTCGAATTGATAACCTCCTCCTTTTTGGAAGTCGGTTAAAAAATAGTAATGTTTTCTTTCTTTTCTTACTTCCGCTTTTTCTGTGTTAACCCTTTCTTTATAGAACGCTACAATTAAAGGCTTTTAAAATATTAAATGTAAATAATATACAATTAGGTTACACAATTTAATATTTTTAAATTTCTGAATTATTCATAAGGAAAAATATGAAAAGCATTTAATAGCACATAATAGCACATAATAGGTAGGTAGTCACGTCTCGTAACAAAATAATTACAATTTAAAAGTATACTTTTATACTTTACCTACACTCTCAAATGGATTAAATTTTCTATGTGCATATATTTTAATAAGCAAAAAAACATACACTGCAAAGATTTTCTTGCGGAAATTTTAAGGTTTTAATCAAAATTAACTCTTCACAAAAAATCGGCTATAAGGTAACCTTGTTGCAAAGAATTAAAAATACTTGACCGAACTAACAGATTGACATAGCCTAACTCAAAGTGTTTATTTTTTAGAATATGGTATTTAGTATTTATTTATAGTGAAACAGGGACCCTCATACGAAGGTATTTAATAATTTACACTGTTAAATATTACAATTATTATAAATTTAAATTCAATCTTTGCTGATCTTCTTGTTTATCGTGATCTCTCAGGATATCTCTCCTTGATTACATCTTCTACAAAATATGGGTGCAGAGTCAGTCCTTTTACATGCTTAAATACATCTTTATCTTTATCTGCAAGTAACAATCCTTCATAAAATTCCGGCACTATAGTGACAACTAAATATCTTAGTGACAACAACGTTGTTGTATAATTAAACACTATGAAGTTGTTTAGTATATATGGTATGAATTTATTTTAATAGTGTATTTAATATAACGTTATAATGTTTTAGAATAATCCTAAAAATTGTATTATATCCTTAAAGTTGTTACAACAACGTTTGGTTGTACTATTTTAAGACTTTTCTATCAGTGTATCGAAATTTTAAAATTCGGATAACTTTAAAATTAATAAATATTCTAAACACACTCAAGTTTTTGGAAAGCCAATTTTTCTTTAGTATATCTAGGTCATATTCACATATCTTTTACGTCCTACACATCCTTTTAAGATGATAAGGCAAATTTTCTAACCAGCTTTCTAGATAGAAGAATTTTAAATTAACATTATTACTGGCAAACTCCGTGCAGAATCTGTCTGATGCTCTTTTGTTTCTTGTTTTATGTTTGGCAGAATAAATGTAATTCCCTATGTAAGGTTGACCATCTTGTGTTACAAATTTATAGACGAAACTTTATTTTGACATTTAAAAAAAATTCCGAATAATTTTTGAAGAAAACTAAACAATTTACAATTTATTACAAAAGTTTCATAGTAAACGATGTGGCATGATTTTTTTCGGCATGTTAAAATAATACTAGTACTAGTTTATAATTTTATTTAAAAAATATAATTTTAGGTATCACCAGCTCAGCTCATGTAAAACTTTATTTTAATAGCACATTATGAATAAAAAAACTTATTTTTTAAAAACAGTTTCTTATATTACATTACATTTTTGTTTAACCTCGTATTATTCTACTTAATTAAGCATCCCCTAAGTCCAGGTCTTGTGTGGGCTAGTAATAGAGGGAACCACTGGCTTTAATTGACTTTCGAACCAATTTATAGGGAGTGTCCGCTTCGCTTACGCCTTCGCCAAATTTCAATTATTAATTAACTGAAAAAGGTAAATCGGCGCCGGTGAGAATCGAACTCACGCTATTTTGGGTAGTAAACTCGTCAAGTACAAAGTTTCTTATAATTGAATTGCAAATTTCGAAAAGGGCTCATCTCGGGGTTTCTTCAAAATGGAATTTTTCGTTCTTTTTTCATGTACTCATATAGACCGATATTCTATGAGCGAGAACGGCTCACATCTGTTTGTGATAGTGGTGAAATACACGTGACATTCTGAAATAAACATCGAAAAGGTTTTATCTCATTTACATTACAAATAAACGACCTACAAAAGTTAAAACAATACATACTGGAGAATTTTGAAAACTTCTACGAAGAAATTCTGCAGTGGCCGAGTCGAAGATGATTTTTAATAAAAACATTATTTTTGTATTTTTGTATTTTTAACAGTGTTTTTGTTATTTTTAATAATATACGTTCTTTTTTAATGCCGTTTTACTATAAAATCACCTGAGGACTTACCTCAGGTGAAGTTCGAAAAGGACTAATCTCGTGAAACTGGAACGACCACTTTCTCCATCAAATTTTCCTTTAATAATACTATTTTTCGTATAACGTATACATCAGTCGGTAATTTGAGAAAAAAAAAACTGGTTTAAAAGAAATTCATCTTGATGTATCTCCTGAAAATTTTTAATTTTCGGAGATGAGTCCTTTTCGAAATTTGCAATTCAATTATTTGTACAACTTAAAATGACAGTTAATAAATAAATGTCAAAAATTATCAAAAACACAATAGCCGATTTTTTGTGGAGCAGCGGTTACTAACCAAGTTAGTGGAATATGTAGTTCTATCTTTTTTTAACTCATCAATTAAACAGAGAAAGAGATACGTACAGGTTAACCGGTGTTACCACAAAAAATTGGCTAGTGGGCAATAAAAATATCACTAAGTCATTTTTAAACCACCAATCAAATATAATTTTTTACTCAGATTTTGTGGAGAGTTTACTTGGGCATTCGATTAAAATAGTTTTCGGTAAATGTCCAATATTATGAAACAGTTTTCAACAGTAATATCCTTAATGTAAGTTAAATTGCTGACAATTTTGTTTTGGTATATCAAAAGCATTTTGCTTGGAAATTGTTCGGGTGCATGAAATGCACCATAATTAGTAAAATTTCAGTGGTATTTGGTACTGAACTGTTAAATTAACAGTATTAATAGAGTCCAACAATCCAGTTTTCCATATTTGAATAGTATATTGCGCAGAGAATTCGCAAATATAGTTTTTATTAAAATTGCATAAATTAAATAGCATTAAGTGTCTTAAAAACTAAAGTTAACTATTCTGCCCTCTAAGACAAGTTGTCCTATCTGCAAATTAAATGTTTTGATATATGCCTAGTTTTATTGTTTTTGTTTGTACTTTTTGAAAACAACATGGCGTTAGGTTCTGCTTTATTTTAAATCAAAAATACGTGATATCATTTGAAAAAAAAAATATATAAAAATATTTTTTTGTCAGAAAAATAAATTGTCATACTAAATGAATTTTTTCTATCTAAGAAAGTTAGGACAAAATGATCTAAAAAGTCCAATCAAATTACTAAGATCTGTAAAGTTAGTCCTGACTTATTCGTCTAGTAAAGACTATTTTATTTAGAAAACATTTCAAATTTTCCACATAGGACAAACATCTTAGGCTAATTTTTAGGATTTGTGTTTTAGATGGGACCTTTCTTTTTAGTAGGCACATGGGGCTAGTGTAAAGCAAAACAATGGTGTGCTTATCTCAAAAAGTGAATTTTTGCAGATAGGTCAACTTGTCTTAGCAGTATTGGTTAAACAGAATTTCAATCAAAAACCAAAATAATATTCCAAAAAGTACTTCAAATTGTTTAATGTTTCTTCCAGTTCTCCACGCACTAAACAAACGTTAAAATCAATATTGCCTAATTCATTATCTTGGCACTTTACGCCTTTACGCACGGCATTCCCCCGAAGAACACAACTTAACCTTCATCATAAAAAGAAAAAAACTGATGTGAAACAAGTTTAAAACTAATTAATTTAAGGTCGATTCAGGCAGAATAATCACTAACTAAACTAAGTTATTCTGGCCTTTTGATTGGCCAGGTGAAAAGCCATCTTTCTTTTTGGCCAATCAAAAGACGAGAATGGCTTATTTTAGTTAGTGATAGTTATGCTTGAATCGGCCTTTACCGCTTATTTTACAGAGCGATTAAATTAGATCCACGCACGGTGATTTCAAAAAAGCAAACTATAAACCAACGCAGGTTGTAAAAAGTCCAAACCAAACGGTGGACGGCTGTTCACAGTTCTATTACGTTATAGCGCAAACGGTTTGTTTTTGAAAATAACTTTTAATACTTTAGATATTTATAGACATGTAGGTACCCTCAGCGCAGTATCCCCCCCCCCCTTCCCCTATATTCTGAAACTAGTTTGGAATAACACATAATATTCTTGCACAGTATGCCAGAATCTAGGAATTCTGTCCTTAAAATTATTTTTTTTACGATACTTTAGAATAGCATAATACTTAAAAGTATTATACTATTCTGGAGTCGTAAAAAAAAATTATTACATACTTTGATCTTTAAGACAACATCATTAGACGATATTTTTTTCCAGCAAAAGATTACTTTATTATCACAAAATATCCTTCCTTGAAACCACCTAATAAATAGCAATTTCTAAGCATCCATAGAAATATATTTCCTTTCAAATCTCAAGTATAATCTGAAATCGATAAGGTATCTTCTTTAACACCCGATCTAGTGGGTAATTGAACATACACGGTGTTTACAGTCTTTTGGCGGAAAATAAAGGGGATGATTCTACATCACAAAACATTATTTAATAATAAAGGCGTAATAGTCTTTTACACATTATACAACATTGTTATTATAAAATATATTAATTTAAAATTTGTACATTTGACCCTCATGAGTAATAATTTTATAAAATAAATTGTTTTAATTTTAACGCGTAGGGGGCGCTATGGTCAATTTTCCTTAAAAGAATACATTTTTTGAAAAGCAAAATTCTATAGGGGGCAACGATGTTCAGAAAAACTATGATATAACCGTGAAAATATACATGTATGTATGTGTATTTATACAACTATTTAGTTATGTGGTATTTCCACAGAATAACGATGCCCCCTCTTACTAATCAATTATAGTGAAGGACTGCACTATGTCATTTTTCCTGTTTTTGGGGTAAATTTGATTGATTGCAGTCTTATTCAAAATAAATCGTCGCATTTGGGACAGAAATTTTGGAACTATTATAATGTGGCGTGAAAAAGTAATTTTTTTCTATTTTTGAATAAAAAGCAGTTTTTTTTGCCATTTTCTCGTTAACGGTGAGAAATATTATCAAAATTCAAAAAATATAACTTACATAAAAAAAGGTTTCTTATTTTTTTTTGTCAATAAGGAGCTAAGCGCTAAAACTTGGCTGACAAATATTTTTTTGGTAACTATGCAATTTTCATTAAATAGATATAAAAAGCATTTTTTTAAAAACAATTTTGTTTTATTTTGTATAGTATTTCTAAATTATACTGTATACACATCTTTGTTTCTTTCTTTTATTATACCACAACGATATTGGTAAAGTTTTAAAGTTATAAACTTAGCTACTTTGAGTAGTAAAGCAGATCATTTTTCAGATTTTAAAATATGATTTATGAAAGTTAAGTATAACGGATGAATAAACGTCACAAACAAAAGTTCAAGCTTTTAATAAGAAAGCAAATATCGAAAAGTATAATCTGCGTAAAACGGAAAAAAGGAAATAAGCTGTGAAGTTATGTGACGCCTTGCGGTGGAATGAAAATTGTTTTTCCCCAGTCACCAGAGCGTTTTTCAAGAAAATGTACTAAAAGTGTCAAAAATTACACTCGGAATTCGTAGTAAATACTAAGCGTTTTTGCTTATTTGGAACCCCAAGCAACATTTGTTATTAATTACAAGCAATTACAAGCTGTTACAATAAAACATATCAGAAAGTTAAGTATAACGGATGAATAAACGTCACAAACAAAAGTTCAAGCTTTTAATAAGAAAGCAAATATCGAAAAGTATAATCTGCGTAAAACGGAAAAAAGGAAATAAGCTGTGAAGTTATGTGACGCCTTGCGGTGGAATGAAAATTGTTTTTCCCCAGTCACCAGAGCGTTTTTCAAGAAAATGTACTAAAAGTGTCAAAAATTACACTCAGAATTCGTAGTAAATACTAAGCGTTTTTGCTTATTTGGAACCCCAAGCAACATTTGTTATTAATTACAAGCAATTACAAGCTGTTACAATAAAAAATATCAGAACAACCGTATTTTTTACTGTAACAATTTGTAATTAATAACAAATGTTGCCTGGGGTAACAAATGTTGCCTGGGGTTCCAAATAGGCAAAAACGTTTAGTATTTACTACGGTAACGAGTTCTCAGTATATATACCTCGTAAATTATATAATTTAGAATAACTTTCTTAAAAAGTTATAGCAAATAAACCTGGCCCCCCAGTTATTAGTAGTTCCGGGTACTACAAGTCCATGTTTGTTTGCTATAACTTTTTAACAAATGAGGGACATCCGTGTTCCTTCGATACTACACTGTTTTCAGACATTAAGTAAAGTGAAATAATATTTTTCTTCAAGCGTACTAAAATGTTCATATTTTATAACTGAACACACTAGTTATAAGTGATCTTTTTTTTTTACAGTAAAATGAGTTCATTGTTGTACGCCGTAAAAAAAAGTTAGTTAGCAAAACCACCACTGGCGGCAGCACTCTTTGACTTTGATGACAGCCATACTTCTTGTTTGTTTATTATGTAAACAGGTGGTTGACTCGAGATTCTTTGCAAAAAACTTGTGTGAAATTGATTAAAACTGATTGAAGAAGAATATATGGCTTATACACCTACAAATCTCTCCGAAATTGCAAATGCTACATTAGACAAGTTACCATCGAAATCGCGAAAATTTTACGATTTAGCCTACGAAAAAAATTAAAATGAGCTAAGGAAGGTTTAAGTTTATTTCGAAAGGGTTTTATTGGCCTATTTGAATCCAAAATACATACTTTATTACTGAATAAATTAAATTCAAAAATTAATATTTAAAAAATATATATAGGACGCTTGAAGAAAAAATAGTATGTTTCACTCAGAGGAAAAGTGCTTTTTTTACGTGTCTGTAGTTTCCAGACTCCGCTTCACGTTGTCCGTAAATTCTACTAATAAAAAAAAGCTTCACTTTTCCTCTTAGTAAAACAATATACTATTTTTTGGATCTAAATCTGTACAATTTTTTAGAAAAGCGTTTTGAATTTGAAGAGCAGATCAGTACTGCCCTGTTAAAACGTCCTAACTAATATTTTTGCCATTTTCTACTTATCTGCATATACCGGTTGTTCGATGCCATATTCATCTCCAAGATTCCAGGATTCCTACCAGTCGGGGAAAACAGGAAAGTCAGGGAAAAGTCAGGGAAATTGAAATTGAAACCTGGAAGTCAGGGTATTTGGTCATTTATTCGAAAAATTTAGGGAAAATAGTAATTTTAGTTTGGACTTTTTAACAAAGGGGGCAGAGTATGTGTATAACAGTTGCTTTAACGCATCAGAGACTACCATCTAAATATATAAATATTTATACAGATTTAAAGTTTCTGTAAGGAGTGTTTTAAAATTTTTTCTCCTTATACCAATGGATTAAATTTTTTAAATCACATAAAATTGCTTGGTCAAGCATTAAAGCATACTGACGTGCTTACGAATATACAAAGTTTTAAGCCACTTGATCTGAATATTAAGTATTTGTTTTTAGTATTCATTTCTCTGTGTGTAATTTTGCGTACAAACAATCCTATTTTTAAAATAAAAAACCTGTTTTTCGTCTATCATGAAACATTCTTGTAACTTTTTGTACAAATGATAAAAAAGTTGAATGAGTATCTATTCCATAGAATCCTGTCTGGAATTTAAGACTAGCTCAAAGCGCCATCTTGCAGTATTATCCTACAAACAAGAATAAAACAAAACCTAATCGGAACAGTAAATCTTAAGATTTATTCTAAAACGGTTTCCAATAAAAATATTTTTACATATAGATGGCTTTTGTATATTTGGGAGCACACTGTAAAAAGAGTTACATTAGCTGCCATACCATGAAATACATGTAATGTTTTGTAAAATAACATAGCACGCAAATTATTAAGGTGTAAATCAATGTAAATCTATGTACTTTTACATACATTATTGTTGTAATTTTGTGTAATTTTCAATTAATTTAAAGTGCTTCAAAAAAAATTACTGGAATTTTACATTATTTTACAAAAAAATAAATTTTACACACATTTATGTAAAAATTCTTACCTTAGTCAAATATTTTTACATTATTTTTTACCGTGTATATTGGGAGAAATATTCATGATTTACACCAGTCTATTCATATCAAAAATACAAATTTAGAAATGAAATGTTTAAATGCAAGGCAATATTTCGGAGATATAACAATTTCTGTTTTGTTGTTTAATTTGGTGGACAATTTAAGATGCATCACTTCAAAAGTCCCATGCAACAAGGATGTAACTCAAGTTATACCTATTTTGAGTTCTTCTCATAAGTAAATCCCTTGAAAAAAGACACACATTTTGATACTACTCAGATTTCTCCACAGGCCATTTTAACCAAAAGTTTATAAAATAAATAAATAAATAATCCTTTATTTAGCTAAGTAGCTATTTACATATTTACAATAAATTTAAGTATTTAAAATGTACATTTAGAGCTGTAATATGTTTTTATAAAGTTTAGTTTTAAATTTACGATATTCACTACAATATTTAACATTATTTGGTAATTCATTAAACCTAGCTAGGCCTTTATAAAAAACAGTTTTATGCACAAAACCTTTTTTAGTTTGGTCAACATAAAAATAGTTTTTATTTCTGGTATCATGTGAATGAACTTCGTTAATAAATTGAATTTTATCTTTTAAATATCCAGGTGTTAAATTGTTTTTTATTTTGTATATAAAATCTAATGTTTTAAAATTAATTCTTTGTTTTCATTATTACATAAAAACACTAAAGTAAGAAATTCTAAACTTGAATATTATCAGAAACAAACAATAAATAAACAATAAATACTTATAAAGTTTAATAGAGAATTTTATAAGCTTTCAAATGATGTATCACATGCCTTCCTTTTCCACTTCAATCATTTCCCACCCTTAAATAACAAAAAAAAATATTTTAGAAAGAACCCCGCACAAAACCCCGTGTTTTTGGCCTTCGGCTAAATTTGCTGGAAATTATATATTTTATTAACCTTCATGTCCTTAGTAATTGACCAAAACTTCAGCTTAATTGTATGTACAGTTTTTGAGATATCGAGCTTTAAAATTGGTGATTTAGAATTTAGGAAAATTTTACACCTGTTAAAATTTTGTGCTTTTTTAATGTCAGTTTTTCATGTATGATTAAACTTAATGGCGCAAATTGAAGGTGTTTAGATGCTTTATTTAAATGTGTTATAACATTGGCCACAGAGTGTTTCCCTTTTCCGTGGCAACAGCCCAAAACAGGCGATATAATAAATATTAAAAATGCCAATTATTAATTTTGGTTTAATATTAAAAAACAGAAAAGCTAACGGCTAGAATTTTATAATTTTTATATATTTTATAGTTTTTGAGTTACTGAATAAAAATAATTGAAAGCGAAGGTTATTAGAGTACTCAAAGTCCTTCTGTTTAGACATGATGGGGGTAAACCACATCAAAATAAATTAACCCGATTCGATCAGCTAAAAGTTTTAAATTATCGGTAAATCTTACAAACAAATGGAATTTTAGAAAAGGTATTGCTAAAGTAAAGTATGTAAACCAACTAAAGAGCCTACATTGGCATAGTGGAGCAAAGGGCATGAAACTTTGAACTGTTATAAAATTACTTATTTCTGCGTTTAAGATAATCGCAGTATGGCTTGCAATGGAGGGAGTTAAACCAAGTTAACCAGTTTCTCAAAAGTAATTTAAGCCTGGTAGGAACATGGGCGGAATTAGGAGAGGCCATGGGGGCTATGCCCCCCCCCCTTCGGGGAGATATATTAGCATAGAAATACCTTTAAAATTATATTTTTGGTAAATGCGCATTTTTTTTCCTTATGGATGCCCCCCCCCCCCCTTAAAATAAAATAAATCCGCCCCTGGATAGGAAAAGGGGTACCTATAGATAGGCTAATTACTTATATGTTTAAAAGGCAATAAAAATAGGAATCTAAAAGTTAATAAAAAACTAGTTAATTGCTTCACCTTTGTGTGCTCTATCTTACTAAAATTAGTTTTAATATAATTTGGTAATAAGGAATATCGGATCTTTGGATTGAATGGTTTGAGGAATATATTTTGCAACTGTAGGTATTCCATATCTTCCTATAGGAAGTCTTACACCCTGGGTTTTATCTTTTGCCTAATTATCCAGTTTGTATCACATAGTTCAATATGAAACAAAAACGTGTAAAAAATATATTTGCTTGGTATTTCAGGAAAAGTCTATCTTTATTTTTGATAAAAGTTATACATATCAGCATGAGAGAAATTATTTTTAGCTTTGAGCAAGTGTATACGAATTATAATTATTTGACGATTTTCTTTTATTAATAATTAATTTTAACTGATTATTTTTTTTTGCTGTATAAAGTTATATTTTATTATATAAAGTAGTATTTTAATAATAATACCTTAATTTTTATAAAACCATGGAAATAAATCTACCTATAATAATAATGTAGGACCTCTTTGGTAGGTTTACCTATTTTACTTTAGCAATACCTTTTCTAAAATACCATTTATTTGTAAGATTTACCGAGAATTTAAAACTTTTAGCTGATTAAATCGAGTGGAACTATTTTTATGTGGTTTACCCCAATCATGCCCAAACAGAAGAACTTTGAGTACTCTAATAAGCTTCGCTTTCAGTTATTTTAGATTCTTATTTTTATTGCCTTTTAAACATTTAAGTAATTAGCCTATCTATAGGTACCCCTTTTCCTACCACGCTTAAATTACCTTTGAGAACCTGGTTAACTTGGTTTTACTGCCTCTATTGCAAGCCATACTGCGATTATCTTAAATACAGAAATAAGTAATTTTATAACAGTTCAACGTTTCATACCCCTTGCTCCACTATGCCAATGTAGGCTCTTTAGTTGGTTTACCTACTTTACTTTAGTAATACCTTTTCTAAAATTCCATTTATTTGTAAGATTTACCGAAAATTTTAAACTGCTGATTGAATTGAGTTAATTTATTTTGATGTTGTTTACCCCCATCATGTCCAAAAAGAAGGACTTTGAGTACTAATAACCTTCGCTTTCAATTATTTTTATTCTGTAACTCAAAAACTATAAAATATATAAAAATTATGAAATTCTAGCCGTTAGATTTTCTGTTTTTTAATATTAAACCAAAATTAATAATTGGCATTTTTAATATTTATTATATCGCCTGTTTTGGGCTGTTGCCACGGAAAAAGGAAACACTCTGTGGCCAATGTTATAACACATTTAAATAAAGCATCTAAACACCTTCAATTTGCACCATTAAGTTTAATCATACATAAAAAACTGACATTAAAAAAGTACAAAATTTTAACAGGTGTAAAATTTTCCTGAATTCTAAATCACCAATTTTAAAGCTCGATATCTCAAAAACTGTACATACAATTAAGCTGAAATTTTGGTCAATTACTAAGGACATGAAGGTTAATAAAATATATAATTTCCAGCAAATTTAGCCGAAGGCCAAAAACACGGGGTTTTGTGCGGGGTTCTTTAGCTGTCGTGAAAAATGACAATATATGAGTTACGGCTTTGTTGCTTGGGGGTATCGACTTGTTCTTTGGGCTTAAAAAAACTATAAATTATATTTATTTTATTTGTTCGAACAATATTTTGTTTTTTATTAGAAATTATTATTTATTATTATATCATATTATTATTTATTATTATATGTACATAACTTTTTTTTGACAATGTAATGTAATGTTAACCAATCAACGTGGTCTATTTTACTTTTCGTACAGATTTATTATACAAAAAGTGGCGCTTTTAGATACAATCTGTAGTTTAAAATATAAGTCCGAGGTTAAGGCCTATCCAGAAGCCTGCATAAGAACATAAAACATAAGAATGCGATGCCGTGATTGGCTGATGTGCCGCTATGTATCTTGTAAGCCAATCACGGCACCGCATTCTTATGTTTTATGTTCTTATGCAAGCTTCTGGATAGGCCTTTACCTGCTACAAAATATATCTAACTACAAAGAATATATCCTTAGGGTATAAGTACCCTTAATATTATGTTTGTTTTCATGTTTTGTTTGTTCTATTTTAAAGCAAAATCGTTACGACGCCCTAGGATGAAATTGTGTACGTAAGAATTTTGATTTCCACGTAAAATTCTACTTATCTTTATTTATTTAAAATTTATGAATAAAAATTTAAATTTCAATAATAAGATAATCCTACACCGTTTAAAAGAGAGGTGCCTTACCATTATGAAAAAATACATATTTTATAAAAAACAATGTCCTCTTTTAGCCTAAGTAAGTAAGTAATTAATAAACTCCGAGAAAATCTCATTTTGAAAATGTCAGACACAATTTTTCCGAACATTTCAAACCAAGTGTCACATCGAATTTAAAACAAATTTTTCGCTCGTGATTTTCTTTTTATTTATACTCTTGGCATACATAAAAATAAAACAGTAAATAAGTATGTAAACGACAATAGTAGAGGCATCTACGTCGCACGGTGGTCCCAGAAAAAAGATGTGATAAAAGTCTGCTTTTTCGCATAAGGCCATTTTTTGCTGATTACGAAAAAAATAGTGAAAAAAATAAAAAAAAATGCGACATTAGGGTGGTTCAAATTTTTTGAAAAATGTCAGATTTAGCTGAAATTTGACATAAAGGCTTTTTTTGTTAATATTAATACAGACCAATATCCAAAAACTTTAAAAATTTGTGTTTTTTGGTTATCACAATAAGTTGTGTGGTTGCGCTTACCAGATTTATAGTTGCAGCAACTATAAAAATAGTTGTCCCAACCAGATCGGTTTTTCGGTGTTCGATTTAGCTTATACACCTTAATTCTATAGAATTAATAACTCGAAATATCAAAATTCAACAAAATATGCTAATTAAATCTTTAATGCAACTTAAATATTTGTATTTGGGTATTATAAATTTTACCCCCGGGTATTCTGCACAACCTTGAATGGCAACCCCATTTCCACGCCTTTTATTTTAATCTTTCTCCATCCGGATGGTGGGATGCATCTCCCTCTTAGCTGCGGTCCTATAAATCAATTTTAACTAAAACATCAGCAAACATTATTTCCATTTGTTTGCAAAACATTAAGTTTTTTATAAAAAATTAACTGTTTCAATAAAATATCATGGAAATTTCCAAACAGCCAAAATAAAGTTGAGATAAAGTTGTAAAGTGAAATTTATTGAGGGATTGTAAACAGATTCAAACGTTCAATTGTTAACAGTGTCGGACTGGGCAGACCTAGGCTAGTAAGATTTGTAACATATGGGGCCCCCAAGTATTTAATTTTTTTCCCTCCTCAAAAAAAAAAAAGATCCTCACCCCCGAAAAAATATTTTTAACGCTTCCAAAAGAAAAAAAAAGGTCCTCTCCCTTAATTTTTTTTTCACCACTCCCAAAAAGTTTGATGACTAAAAAAAAACTTTTTCCTATCACTCCAAAAAAAATTTTTACCCCTGCCAAAAAAATGTATGTTCTCACTCAAAAAAAAAAAAACATCGCCGAGGGGGCCCCCAAAGTAGGAGGGGGCCTTAAATGGGGGGGCCCCGTGAGATTTTTATCACTATCTCACCTATCCAGTCCGACACTGATTGTTTACATACTAGAATATAAATTTAAATCAGGTCATGTATTAAAATTGTTTGAATAACATATACACAATATTTTTTATTTATTTGTAATATTACATCAACCTATTTTTTAATTTCCACCACTTTATTTTTCTCTTGGTACTGACAAAGGCCCGACACTGCACAGTCTAGCAATAACACTTTGTAGTACAATGTTTGTCCGTTGTACATACAGTGTACAGTGATCCTGTCCTTATTTTAATGGAATAAAAAATATAGAGGAAATGCGCCTAATTTCGGATGGTTTCCAAATTTCGGATAGTAGTGTATTTAAGATACTGTCTGCAAAGGTAAACAGAAACCTACTTTTATGTGAAGCCAAAAGTCAAACTAAATCCGTCCTGTAATATGATAACGGTAGAGCTTCTCCCCTTTAAATGGCAGCACAAATCGTTTATATTGCAAATGGCAGTTTTGTGCTCAGTTGCATTATTATGCTTGTTTATTTTATAAATAATCGTTATAAAAGTTTGTGATTCTGTCTTGGTTAAGTTATGATGTTAGTTAAGTTGATCCACTATTCATAATTAAGCAATTTGAAAACGTAAACATTCTACAAATTTCTAATCTAAAAAGCAGAAAGTTGCCTAATTTCGGATACACCATTTTTGTGCATTTGATTCCCAATTTCGGATATCCGCAAGGTAATTATTATTCAGGATAACCAACCATTAATTATTATTTTTATAATGATACAACAAACTAAGATAAACAATTTTGAAAAACCGAAATTTACCTAAGATACTAAGATATTCGAAATTGGGAATCTAAAATTATAGTTCCTATAGTATTTCGTAGAAAATCGCTTAATGATTAAATTACGTCTTAAATGTGAAGGAATAACAAGAAACATAAGCAATGGGATCCAGATCTACTCTTGAACAAAATTTTTTCGGATATGTCCGAAATTAGGAGCCCTTTTTCTAATGCACAAAAATGCGCTGATTTTTTTTAACCGTGTTTTTTGGAAAAAATAAACTGTAATAAAATTGCTTTTATAATAAATCATGGTTCGCTATAATAAGTTGTATCTGGTTATATAAAAAAAATATCAAAAAGTAATACCGAGTATTAAATATTGAATACATTGTAAATGGTATCCGAAATTAGGCGACTTTCCTCTATGAATGATGAAATATAGTAATATTTTTTATTCACAACTGTACATGTATTATAATAAAGTTTGGGTATTGTATATACATAATTTCTTGTCCCACTGTTTTCCACGCCTAGACCTGAGCTGTAATGGAAAATAGAGACCAGTAACCTAATTATTACTGGTCTGCAATTTAAATCATTATTTTCCGCTAGATGGCGCCACCAATTAAAATATTATTATTAATGCTTAAAGCAAGAGGGCTGAACTGCTGTTGGCATGATAAACACGAATATAATCTAATACATTTCGTTTAAAAAACTTAAATGTACAGTTTTAGTTAATGTTTTTTTACTTTTGAGACTGAGAAGGATAATAAATGTTATAAACGGTGCCTTGTGAACTATCAACAAATGTTTTTTGTGGTTGTTTTTTTTTGGTTACTCGTATGTGAAACTTTAGTTTCATATGATTCTGCCTTGCTAAGCTGAAAGGTCCTATCTGTGTATGTTAAACCTATGTAGATAGGACCTTTCAGCTAAGCACGGCAGGATTGTACTCATGAACGTAGAATAATTGTGAAAAATTGAGCTTTACTTGCAATGCAGGAAAAAATATTTGTGGTAAATGTGAAAACAACTAAAAAACTAAGTATTATGATATTATTTTCTTCATTTGACTTCAAACATTTAGGTTTAAAAAAAATAGTATTTATTTTTTAAATAAAAACAGTTTGGATGAATAAAATAGTATACAGGTCTTCCAGAAAATGGTACTTTTCCTCGACCTTTAAATGGTCTTGGAAGAGTACTATTTTTCGAGTCGACTTGTAATCTCCTATTATCCAACACCTTCATAGAAATACTTATTTTTAGTACTATATTAAATATCAAAAATCAAAAGTTAAGTTTTTTCCACTAGTGAATTTTTACTCGCTCTTTTGCGTAGAAGAGCACTATGTTAAATAAAAAAGTTAAGTTTTTTCCACTAGTGACTAAAAAACTTGGGCTCACTCTTTTGCGTATTAAGAAAACTTAATCTTTTTGTAATATTTTTTTGCTAAATTACACTAGGCAACAAATCTCAACTTTTTTTTGCCCCGATCGGAAAGCAAACCGAATCTTACCTAGCACCTAAAATTTTTAAGATATAAGTCCAGGAAATAATTACGTTTTTTTTTCAAAATCTTAAAAAAACGAGTAGGATTTTGAAAATTTTAGGGTATATTAAAAAAATACGATGAACTCAAAAATATATATGCCAAGGACCTACTGTCAGAGTAAGTACGCGAAAAAAATAAAAAGCTTATAACGAAAGTGCAGAGTTTACTTAATTGCTCTTCTGTGGCAAAACTATCAAATCTGTATAAAAATTTTATAGGACTTAATTTGAAGTTTATAAAATTCTCTACAAAAATATTTATACAAATATTTTTTTTCATTTTTATCTCATTTTTGTCAGAAAACTTAGGTAATAGAAATATTTTGAGGCCAGATTCGGTTTCAGCGCCCAAAATTACTTAAAAGACATATGTTACCAATCAGGGCAAGAAACCGTGTTGCCTAGTGTTATAGGTTTTTATTTAAAATTAAAAGGTGTTGGATAAAATTTAATTGTCAAGTCGAGTATTAAGTAATTTTATCCACTTAATACACTAGTTAAGAAAATAACTATTTTTTAATACAACTACTGGAAACTATCTTATAATGAAATTATTATTTTTTTAAATTGTAATCCACAGGGGCCCTGTAGAATGAGTTTGCTACCATTTATTTATATAATTATTATCAATTTTGTATTTCATGACAATTTTATAATTATTTTTTCTTTGATGCCATCTATTTAATTAGTTTGATGAAAGTAACACCATAATTATAGGAATTCTATGAAAATTATTTAATCTTAATTAACATTAACATGTTTGATTAACCTCGTCCTAGTCTACTTAATCCAGGACTTGTGTGGGCTAGTAGTAGAGGGAACCACCGCACTACGTTGCCAAACAGAAAAAAAGTGTTTAAAAACATTTTTTTTGTGAAGTAAATCTTAAATGGTTTACTATACATAAATAACTATTTTTGAGCCAAAATTAAGTTTAAACATTGAAGGGTAGAAAGGATAAAATTAAAAATTAAAAATAATTAACCCCCAATCAGTACGCCCCTGAATAAATGTATTGTCTGGGACAGTATTTAATTAAAACCATTTAATATATTAGATTACGAGCAAAAATTCATATCATTAGCTTACACGGTTTCTGAGATATCAAATAAAAATCAAATTTTAGGGTGTCCTTTTTAAAGGACTGGTATTTCAGAAACCACGTTTAAATATTTTTTTGTTCATATATATTAATTTAGGAGCATTTCCAATATAAACAACTGAATAAACTAATTGATTTTTAAAATAAAATTTCAAGCCTACCTGGAATAACATTTATTTTTCCACATTAAAATGCTCATAACTTTTTTTTGTTTTATTTCAGCTATCTAATATTTAAACATTTTAAGAACTGTGTATAGGTGAATATTTTAGTTTATAAATCTTAAATGCGCACTATTGCGTGCCCAATTATTTTCAAATTTTATCATATAAAATATCAAAAATTTGTACTTTTTCGTACAAAAATGCTCATAACTTCATTTTGGCTACATTTGGCTATCTAATATTTATACACTATTTATATTACTTCTGTAAGAAAATTTTAATATGAAAATTAGAAATACGCGTCAGTGCGCGCGCAACTATTTGTCAATTGTATTTGCGTTTGTCAGTAAAAAAAATGGCCTAAGGCTTTAATACAAAAGTAAGATTTTGAAATTAATTTTACCTTAAATACAGGGCCGTAGCTATGGGGGATGGGGGAAGCCTCCCCCCCACCTATCTTAAAATAAAAAAAGTCGCATATTTCATGGATTAAAAACATATAAGTTGCATATTTCATGGGTTAAAAAAATAAATAAAATAATAAATTTTTAATTTTGGGAAAAAAAGTTTTAAATTTTATGGCTTAAAAATATAAAAGTTGGGATTTTTAAACCTTAGAATAATAAAATTTGCATATTTCATGGATTAAAAATATAAAAGTTGCATATTTTTTCATGGGATCAACATAATAAAATAATACATTTTTAATTTTGGGAAAAAAGTGGTAAATTTCATGTATTAAAAATATAAAAGTGGGGATTTTCAAAAAAATTGCATATTTCGTGGATTTAAAATATAAAACTTGCATATTTCATGGGTTAAAAATAATAAAATTCTAAATTTTTAATCTTGTGAAAAAGCATGTAAACTTCATGGATTAAGAAATATAAAAGTAAGGATTCTCAAACCTTGAAAAAATATAAATAACTTAACCAGAAGGTGTAATTAATTTGATAACTTTTTTTTTTTGAGAAAAGGTGGGACCTTTTTTTTTAGTCATGAACTTTTATTTTGAGTTTTGAGAAAGTGTGGGACCTTTTTTTTTAGTCATGAACTTTTTTTTGAGAAAAAAAGTTGTGTTTACGCCATTATCTTAAAGATAGATTTCTAAAAAATTAAAAGCAATATTTTTATTTCACCGCCCAAGAGTCCAATTAACCTTATTTTAAACGAAATACTAAAGAAAATCTTGTTAAACTTTAAGCGTTAAGTAATAATCAAATCACGCCTTATGGTAAAATCATAAAATTTATCATTTTCTCTTGGTATTTTATTATTATAGGTCCAGAGAATCAAGTTTAGCGGCATTTAAAAGATTTTCAGTGTGCCGTAATATTTGAGTGTGAGATGGACCGGTTTAAAAAATTAGTTGGGCGCCGTATAGGTCCAGAATGGGGTTGGGTTCGTAGGGAAGCAAAAGATAAATTCGTACTCTTCACTGACTTTATTGATGACAAATACCCAAATGTCTGCCAAAACTCCACGAAGTAAAATTTAAATGTAAGTAACTAAAATAAATATATTAAATGTAAAACTGAAGAAATACGGTTTAAGTAGTTCTTACCTAAACACCAGGATCTTATTTAAAAATAAATAAGTACAAAATCCCTGAAGATGAATAATTAAAACAAAGATTTCACTTGTTGAGCATAAGCAGCAACAGGCTGTGGAGTTCAGATGTCAAGTGTCAGGTTGGTACCTCAAATAAATGTCCCTAAATATATTGAAGGTTATTCCTTTATGGAGTTTTGACAGACAATAACAATGTTGACATTAATAATAATTAAAGAATAATTAAAATATATAACTGCCAACAGAGTTGCACTGTTTTTTAAAAATTGGCGTGTTACAAGTGACCCCTTAATCGAGTTATCCGGCTTATCCGAGTTATCCGATATTTCTCTAAAAATTTGGTTGGTAGTAGAACCAAATTAAGCCGTTTTTAAGTGAAATTGCGTTAAAATGATTAGATTTATCTTAATTATCCGGCTTACCCGACATTATACGAGCGTAAAATTGAAACGGGACCACCTTATGAATGCTCTCCTTAAGTTTCAAAAGTTTCATCAAATTCCGTTCATTTGTTCCAAAGTTATGCCGGAACAAACATAAAAAAAACAAACAAAGTCACACGTCGAATTGATAACCTCCTTCTTTTTGGAAGTCGGTTAAAAATTGCAATGTTTAACAAAAAAAAAATCAAAAACCTTTAAAAAATTATAAAATATACATTCGAATAGATAATTTTATTTGATTTAAATAATGTATCACACGACCCCCTTTCCATTTAATTAACTCCACCCTATACCTCCCACTCACAGTTTAAGGAAAAAAAAATTAAACATGTGCTAAAAGATAGCTTAAGTTGTTTTAAGTGTTATAATTTTGACGATATCTCAATTCGTTCATAAGTTAAGAGAGATGGAGTGGCTCTTGGCCTGCACTGTATATAAATGTACATTTTAGTAGATTGTTATTGCGACTTTTTAAACCTGCAGAAAGATCATCGTCTTAGAACATTTATATACCACGAATAATAGGAAATTACCTTTTTAGACGGCCATTCTCGAAAGAACTATTGTTATTCTTTTAAGAATCGTGTAAATTTCAAAAGCTTGTACCAAGAATGATTTTTTCCGGACGGAATTGTATATTTGGTACAATTCTGTTGTGCACAGGTATGCACAAGGTATGTTCAAAGCCATATTCTCTTGTTTTAAAACTACCATTTCTTTTAACCAAAGTCGATCTTCTTGAATGAAGAGCGCGGATCTTCATTCAAAACCCATGCTCTTCATTCAAAGACATCAACTTTGGTTTAAAGAAATGATAGCCTTAAAACAAGAGAATATGGCTTTGAACTTATCGAAAGACACGCGTCCTTGGTTCTCTGGAATCCTTTTTTTTTGTGTGAAGCTCCGAGGAATATAATAAGGTCAAAACTAATAGGAAATTAATTTTCTTTTCAAATTAAGCGCATAATTTTTATAGCGGCCGGCTAAAAAATATTGTATGCGACATGGCCTCAAAGGGTGGATTTCACTTTGTCAATAGCAGTGGTTTCAAAATATTACATCAGAGTTGACGTGAAAACGCTGCTATTGACAAAGTGGCATCCGCCCTTTGATAACCAAGCCACAGATAAAGTTCCAAAACAGTGGTCGGAACCTACATTATTCCGTAAAATAATATTAACTATAAAATAGAAATTTAGTTACTTAGCTGGAAAAAAATTAATTTTTTTTTTCTGAAATTAAGAGTTTATTTTGAAAACTACTGTACAGCTTGCCCTGATGTAAGTTATTTTAAATTTATAAAAGATTTCAACATAAAAATAAAAGTTTGTATAAAATTTTAATCTATTTTTTTAATATATGTATTTATTATACATCCCATATACCGGGTGTCCCAACTCTATTTACCCAGCGATTTCCTCGTAAACTAAAAGAGGTAATCAAGTTCTGAGAAAACCATTTTAAATAAGACAACTTAAACTATCTTTTAGCATATATTTGATACGTTCAGCTCTTGAAATGTGGGCAGGGGGCATAGAGGGACATTTTTTTTAATGGAAAGGGGGGTCTTGTGATACATCATTTTAAAGCTTATAAAATTTTCCATTTAACTATATATTTTTTAATTTTTTTAAACATTTTTTTTTTGGTTTAAAATAGGGTTGAAAATGGGTATTTTGTTCAAAAGTTTTTTTTTTAAATTACTAATTTCATGATGAAAAAACGTAAATTATACTTTTAAAATAATTTTAATTGACATTAATAAAAATTTACAAAAGAAACTTAAAAAAATCCCGTTTTTTAGCACAAAAAATTAAAAAATCAAAACCTTAAAAAAATTGTTTAGAAAATTAAAAAATATACAGTCCAATAGAGAATTTTATTTGCTTTAAAATGATGTATCACACGACCCCCCTTTTCATTTAAAAAAAAATCTCCCCCATGCCCCCTGCCCACATTTTAAGAGCTGAAAGTATAAAAAAATATGCTAAAAGATAGTTTAAGTTGTCTGATTTAAGATGGTTTTCGCAGAACTTGATTATCTCTTTTAGTTTTTAAGAAAATCACTGGGTAAATAGAGTTGGGACACCCGGTACGTTATTTCATTTCATTTTAATCTTTAATATTCAAGATACTTCATATATTTTATATTAAATGTTTGCTTTAGTCTCTATTCGGCTGCATATATTCTTCTACCTTACGTTTGACCTTTTAAAATTGGACCGAGTAAATGGTAGGCTTTATACACCCACCTGCCATTAAATAAAAAAATGTAATAAAATAGTTTTTCTTTGGAAATGTTTATATAAAAATTACAAACAAGAATACAGCTATAGCTTTATTTAATTAAAACGAACTTGGCCCTTTAAAGGGTCAATTCGAATAAAAAACTCTACAGTTTTTCTTGTCCATGATGGAACATAAAATAAAATATGTATGTGTGAGTTAGACCCGGTTCTAATTGGTTAAAATGAAATTTTTGGCTTTGGTTAAGATTTTTTTGACCGAAAATTCTTGGTTATTAATAAAGTAGGTGTTTCAAATTTTTTTCGTTTTTCGAAAAAGAAAATAAAAACAAAATGAAAAATTCTGAAAGTTTTTTTGAATTTTTTTTTAAAATATTTTTCGTTTTTGCAAAAAAGAAGATAAAAAAAATCGCAATTTTTTTTTATTTTTTTTATTTTCTTTTTTATTTTTCATTTCTCAAAAAAAGATCTGTTCAAAAAAGAAATGTATTTTTTTTGAATAGTATATAATGGAATTTGTAGCATTACATATC